>CM034155.1:575995065-577195065 GCA_019776745.2 Taxus chinensis | reverse complement strand
TTCTTGGTTGTAGAATTTGATCTTTTGAAAACAAGCAAAAGTCAGGGGACAACAATCCCTCCTCTTTATGGGAGAGGTTCCCTTATTGAAAGCCAAAAAAGCCTTATTTACAATATAAATATTTGTTCAATATTTTGGTGAGGATTTTGATATCTTTAGATGCATTTATTAAAGATTTTCAATACAGAAGAAATAGGAAAAGTCAGGACTGATATTCAGAAAATGAGGATAGAAGGGCACTTTAAGATATATAGATTGCAGAAATGATATCTTACTAATGCACTTTGATAAAATAATAGATTTAGACTATGCATATAAAACACATGACATGCATGTATTAGACACAAAGTTCTAAATACACTTATCAACTGAAAGACACAAAGTTCTTTCTTAAATACACATAGCTTTATATGAATCAGACAAAGAATAGAAAGAGAAAAGCATGAGAGAAGGGTGAAATTTCTTCTGTATTGAGTATTTCAATGTTCTCTTTTTACATCCAGATATCAAAATCTTGATCCTTTACAATGATAAGAAAAGTTCTTTAAATAACCTGAGAAACGGTTACAAAAAGTCTTTTCAGTTTCCTTTCTTTTAATCTCAAAAGCTAATATCTAATTAAATATTACAAAATTAACTTATCCCTTGCTTTCATAACACATGATTAAAAGGGATAAAGCCACCTTAATTAGATATTTTTACAATAAGAAAGAAAAATATGAAACTAGGAAGTCGAGATGTTAGTAGAAGCACTTGTAGTCCCCTTTGTCTTTAGTACTTGATTTTTGAATCGCTTCAAGGCTTCAGCTATGTCCATTCCTATGGGAATCGTTGTATTAGTCAGTGGCATGAGTCCAACTACCCAAACACTTCTCCATTTCCTTCCCGAACTCTGCATTTTCCAAGAACTCCTTATTGGCATCTGTGATGGTAGCCTGCAGCGTGCAAATT
This sequence comes from Taxus chinensis, assembly GCA_019776745.2. Classification (NCBI taxonomy): domain Eukaryota; kingdom Viridiplantae; phylum Streptophyta; class Pinopsida; order Cupressales; family Taxaceae; genus Taxus; species Taxus chinensis. The sequence continues at coordinate 577,194,114 of CM034155.1, read as the reverse complement.
TCCTTCATATTTTCCTTGGATATGGTATCTTGTTTGAACAAGTCTTCTTTAAAAATATCTTAAACTGAGATTTGATCTCCTGAATAGTGAATTTATCATTTGAATTCTCTTTGAAGATTTGGCAATGAATATCCAAGAAGGCAGAAGTGACACAAGATTTAAAAGCTTCTCCTTTTTGCAACATATTCCTTAGTTCTCCAATGGCTTCTTCCAGAACTTTTATTTTCCAGTCAATACTGAAAACCCACTATTTGGACAGATTCAATTTTGCATCATCAAAAACCTTATTAGCTAAAAGGATCTGCACATCTGTCTCACTCATCAGTCTGAGATCTTGAATGCACTCACTCCATAATTTCAATTCTCTATCCAACCCACTGAGTGTTGTAGAGAACTTTAGTTGAATCTTGGCAATTTTCTCATATGCCTTGAATGCCTCTTCAATAAAATTCAGACCTGTGATTATTAAATCATCAACCATAGCTTCCATTGCTTTACCATAAGTGACATGCTTATGGATGTCTTTAATGGCTTGGACTTCATCACTGGACAAGATAGCAGGAGGTGGGATGGAAGCTAGGGAGTAGGATCAAGTACCTTATCTTCTGCCAATAAGGATTTGATGAAACTTGATAAAATATTGGTTTTGTTCTTCTAACTGCTCCTGTGTTTGCTTCCCTTTTTCAACTCTTTCAATTACCTTAGATACAGTCTCCTTCAGATTATGCACTTCACTTTCATGGGGTTGATTCACCAAGAGGAATTCTTTTCAATTCTAGATCACCCATTGATAGATCTTTTTCATCTTTATCAAACTTGGGTTTTGCAATTTCCATGAATTGTTGACCTTGAGGAATCTGAGACTAATCTTGAGGTGACTTTGGCCTTCTTAGCTGGAGGGGGAGGAGTAGTTCCTAGAAGAGCTGCCACTGCATCAAACTTAGGAGCAACTACACTTGGAGTGGCTTTTCTTTTCTTACTTTCCAGCAATGGTTGCACCCAGGTAAATGAAGAACTAGAAGTAGAAGGAGCAATAGGTCCAAGTGCAGATGCACTCATGGCACTTAGGGTTTACACAACAACCACTTCCAACACAGAGGTATCAACTTGAGTGGTGATGGGAGCTTCCTTGGCAAATATTTCTACAGATTTTGAAACCATTTTCTCTGGTCTGATCTTCCTTTACATTACTTTCTTCAGGTGTATTTTCCTTCAGGCTTCTCTTGCTCTTTCTCCTCACTTGTCATCATCACCAAGGTCTATAATGGCTTCCTTATCATTTATTGTTTCAATTTGTTTAGGAGAGGACTGCTTCTCACTCTTTGAATAACCTCAACTGTCTTATCACCCTTCTTGGCTTTCCCCTTTTTGGTGTACACCAGAGTTGAAGATTCTGGAGGAGAAGGGACATATTGTTTAATTGTCTCAGGAGCTAACACATGTATTTCCTTCTGATAGAGTAGGAGTGTCTTGGGAAGTAGACCTGGATTTCCTTGCCCTAAACATTTTCATTTTCCTATCAAACCAAAGTCTAGTTCTCACTAGGATAGGATTGTTAAGCTCCTTCAAATCATCTCTTTCCTTGACAAACCAATCAATGGTTTCAATCGGAGTGTGCTTAATGGATCTTTCATACTCAAGAGATTGTAGTTCTTCATCATCATCCTCCAATCCTTCAAGGACATCAAATATACTAAAATCAATGATCTTTTACAAAGATAATCTCCCATAATACCTTCTTTTGGCTTCATAATCATCATAACAATTTTCCCAGTAGTCTTCAATATCAGGAAGATGTTGATAACCCATTCTGAAATTGGAGGAAATGAACTCCTTAATGTCAAAGAAAGTTCTGGGTTTATAATAATGAAGAGTGAGAGGAGTAATTGTTCTGTCAACATTCTGAGCATCTAGGGTAGTCCTGCAAGTGTAATTACCAAGTGTGATTGGGAATTGAATACCTGCAATCTTCTTGTCCCTACAGGTTCTATGCAACTTATCCAATTGTCTACAGATTTCTACCAAAGCCATCTTATCATTGTGAATACATGGGAAGTTTCAGGGGTTGCCCCTCAAATCCAACCAATCTTATATATGAAAAATTCCTGAATTGGGTGAAAAAGCTGCCATAGACACTGATCAATTGTTTTCCCTCATCTGAAAATCTTTTAGCAATATCTCCCTCCAAAAATCTGACAATGTACATAGTGAATGCATCATTCACTCTCCTAAAATGATGATTACTGACTTTCAGGGTCAACTGTGGACGATACATATAAATAAGGGCATCTTTCTTGTCATCCACAGGGGAGAAACCCAACCACTCTCTATAAGCTGCAATGGAGTACATCAGATAGGAGGTCATGTAGAAGGTTTGGGTTCTCTGAACATTTTCCAATTGCTCAGTCAGGCTATCACAAATGATTCCTGCCCAATTCAAGTTTTCCTTACCCTCACATATAATATTGATGTAGGTGCACATCCAATAGTGAAACTCATTGGTGGTGGGCATTCCCGATATCTTGGCCAATAGAGTGATGACGTCTGACAATTATTCATGGAAATCAACTCTGAACATTGTCTTAGGTAGCCTTGAGGCTCCTTTCTTAGGGTTCTTGAACCAAGACTTGGCAACTCTTCTTTTGTATTTTTCATTGTCTTGATCGAAAAGAGCTTGCGCCTGGTCCTTGGTAAGAGTATTTGAATTTTCAACCATGGGAATTCTAAGAGTAGTACGAATACAATCTTCATCAAGTCGAGTCACCACCTGACCTTGAGGATCGACAATTTATTTTGTTTCTGAGTCAAATCTGGAACTGTAAGCTAATATTATGTCAGCACACTGAACTGAAATGGGAAAGCCCCCTGCCTCCACGATCCCACTATCTTTGATCAATTGAGCCATAGGAGTAGGGTTTTGATAATTGATTCGAGCCCAAAAATCATCCAAGTCTAGGTGTTGAGCTTCACTATCACCAATGTTTGGTACAATTGTCTCCAAGGAAGACAAGTGCTCGTGACCTTTAAAGTTGATCTTCATTTTACGGTAGGAGCAAAAGATTACTTGTGAGAAAATCCCTTAGTTCCTTGATCAACACCTTGATGTTTCACAGCTTCTCCTTGCACCTACAAATTTGAAAACAATGGAACAAGACTCGACCATGGCTATGAATAGTGCGGAGGAGGGAAACTCGAATGGTCAATAGACAAATTGCAAGCAAGGTGGTGAAAATGATCAATTACCCGAGTATTTATATGCATTTAAACCCAAGTAGGTCAGTAAGGTGAAATAAATGAGGCAATTAATACTTTATGCTGACCTTGAAATAATGAAAATCGGGTAAGGCAGATCAAAAGTGCACGACTGTCCCATGGGACATCAGGACGTTTGGGATGCGCAGAGCCAAAAAAGCTGATTTGTGGCAAAAGTGAAAAAATCTTGCACAACTGTCCCAAGGGACATCGAGACAGTTGGGATGCACATAGCCGAAATACCCATAATGAATGGAAATTAGGAAAGGCGGGCTTGTGGGGGAAATGGCGTTCAAGCGACACTTGGGACACACGAGACACAAAAAGCCGAAACACCCGCAACATTGAAAATCGGATAAGTCAGAAATATTTGACACAGACTACACTTGGGACATCAGGACATCATTTCTCCAAAAAAGCTGAAAAGATCGAAAACAAAGGGAAAAGCAAGAGCTATTGGTAAAAGTGGAAAATCGGGGAACAAACGAGCCTGGAGGAACTTGGGACATGAGGGACAGAAAAATATGAAGTACCCCGCAAAACATTGAAAAAGCCTCAAAACTCAAAATTTCAAAAAAGGACTAACTGCTTAGAACTAGCTCTTTCTTAGGAGACCTCTACAAGGGTATTTAGTTGTCACCAAACCCAAAAAATTTCAAGAATAAAGAGGAACATTTACAACTCTAGAGGAGGTGACAACACACCTAGAGAATAAAGCCTCCAGCCAATAGAATTAAATTAAAAAGGTTTATTTTTTAACAAATAAAATGAATTTGGACAATCAAACTCTATTTCAAAAAATGTGAATATAAATGACACCCTCTAATTTATTCATGACAAAAATAAAACATTTGTTTTGGCGAAGACAATATACTTTCCTTCTATAGGATAATAAAGATTTTGGTGTAATTAAACTAACATAAAATGACAATAAAAATATTGATACAAAATTAAATAATAATTATATAATATATATGTTTAATGGTTTATATTATAAGATTTTGTAAAATCTTGATATTAAAAATAAAATATTTAAGAATAAATATTTATTTTTAAATACATAAAAGATATAAAAAGAAAAATTTGTGATCGGTTAAAAATAAAAAAATTATAAAATATTGCATTCAATACGTACTACCTATACATACCTGCTGCAAGAATTAAAAAAGGTCATCTTTAATGGTTTTGAAGAGTTTATATAGGACATCAAATCCAGCGAAAGACTTAAGTAGTGCGCGTGGGGGTTTAGATATTCAATTCTCTGAAACACCGAATTTTTTATTTCAATTTGAATAGCGTCAGGCCCTCTAATGGAAGAATGTCAAATAGATGCATCGAAAGATGTTCACTAGCGAAGGAAATAGCGCCTGCGCTCATTGCATTTCATCCTCTTGACAAATCTGTGGTGGTTGCAGTAGGCTCAAATCTTCGCATTTTCAGTTTCAGGTGAGTACACCTCCAAATTTGAAATCACTACTCTATGGGAGTCCGGCTCTGAACATCTTGGCGATTTGTTATTCTCGGACATGAATTTATGTAAAACATTTTTTTTGCAAAATTTGAATTTTTAACAGGTTTGTTTTAGATGTAAATTATCCATTAAGAATCATAGCTAGAAGCGAAATATGAAGAACAAAAAGCTGCCAAGGTTTAATTACGCACATGATTATTTATTATAGACAAATCCTTATTCCATGTTTTAACACATACATATCTATACCCAAACAAAGTTAGTTTTCTTTTTAGTTTTTAATTTTTAATTTTTTATTTCTCTGTTTCGATTGTGAACTCTTGTGGGGCTCAAACGCTAATCCACAATAATCAAGATGGTCGATTTTCAAAGCTCATTCTGGTTGTTGATTGCTAGGGGAAAAGCCTAGTAGTCTTTCCTTTGTGTACTTGACGAGGGTTTACCATACCCGAGTGGGCATGGGCTCGAACACTTACTTTGTTGTTCTCTCTTACACGTAGTTAAAGGTACCATATCTACAAACATACATACTCAGTTGACGTTTCGACCAGACTCATACACACATATGCCCTGAGCCTGATCATAAGATTGAGAGATCCGATGGACAAAAATTTTGAGCAATCTATACAAGCTAGAGTCGTTCGTACAAGGGGAATCTCATATGCCCAGGAGGCATACTAGATAGACTGGAACCTAAATACTACTTGTACTATTACCGTTTATTCCTAGTATAAGGTCTCTCACACATACCCAGCTGAATTTCAGGACACACACACCCAGGGGAAGGTCTCTCACCCGCACATACCCAGTTGAAATTGAAACACACACCCAATTGAAGGTCATACACATATTTAGTTGATGGCCACTTACACATACTGAGTTAAATTCAAGGCGTCTCTCTCACAAACATGCCTAATTCAAGATCCCACGCACACACCCAGGTGAAGTTCTCAGGAAAAGACATATACTTAGTTGAATTTCACACATGCACACACATACGCATACTCAGATGAATGGCACACACATATCCAATGGAAGGCCTGACACTGAGACCGCCCAGTCAAGGTCTCACAAACACGCATACCTAATTGAATTTCAGACACACACATGCCTAGTTGAAGGTCATACACACAGACAATTAAATACAACCTAGTTCCAAGTTCTCACAAACACATGTAGAGGACTTATTAGAGAATGAAACACACATATCCAGTGGAAGGCCTGACTTAAAGAGACCCTCCTAGTCAAGGTCACACAAACACACATACCTAATTGAATTTCAGACACATACGCGCCCAGTTGAAGGTCATACATACAGTAAAATGAATATACCTAGTTCAAGTTCTTACGAACACATGCAAAGGATTTATTAGAGACCTTATTGGAGGACTTATTTCTCAACCAAGGACTTATCAAACTCATTCCCAAATCTGCTGCAAGAGACACAATAGGAGGATGGAGACCCATTACACTCTTCAGTGTTGCTTACAAAATCCTGGCCAAGGCATTGTCCCTAAGAATTCGAAGACTCTGTCCCTAAGAATTCAAAGTATTGTTAGCAGGATTGTATGCAAGGAACAAACATGTTTTGTACAGGGCTGGTTCATCCTCGACTATATTTTATCTGCCTATGAAGCCATGGAGTGGGTACACAAGACAGGCCAAATGAAAAATCCCTTTTCTCAAAATTGGTCTTGATAAAACATATGACTGTATTGATTGGTCCATTATAGCAGAAATACTTCAAAGCCTTGGCTTTGGGAAGAAATTTGTAAAAATGGTAAACTCTTTATGTTCGTGTACTTTATCCTTTGTGGCTGTCAACCATGTGTTGTCCCCTTGAAATATGCTGCACTGTTCAATCAGACAGGGCTGTCCACTTGCTCCTTACCTTTATGTCCTCATTGCAGATGCCTTAGGGTATTTGTTGGAAAATGTCTGTGTGCAAAATAAAGTGCAATGTATTTACTTACCAGATACTTCATAGATGCTCATAATCATTTTGTTGATGATTCGCTTCTATCTATCCAAGCTTCATTAAGTTCTCTCACAGGAGCTAAAAGCTGCTTGGATACTTTTTGTAATGCATCTGGTGCCATTGTCAGTCACCATAAGATTGAATTTTGGCTGTTGGACTTGATACCCATCCTCAAGGGATCCCGCCAGAATGGAAATATGTCCATTCAGGTACCCTTATCAGATACTTAGATATCCCTTTTGGACAGGATATTTCGCCTGCTGATAAGTGTTGCAAAAATTTCAAATCAAGTTATTGGCAGCATAAAGATCTCTCATTTGCCGGTAAACTAATTGTACTGAGTAGAATTCTTCAAGTGCATATCTACTACATTTCATGTTGGCTTCCTTCTCAAACACAATCAACTCAACAGAAAAGGATTATAGGATGTTTTTTGTGGTCAAAATATGGTGTAGTTACAGGTCTTGCACCAGTCCCAATGGTCGGTGTACATTATGCCTTAAGAAAAAGGAGGAGTGGGGCTGCAAGACATCATTACTCAAGGATACACATTGTGTGGTAAATGGATTCCTTGCTGCTTGTAAGGGTCTTCAACTTGGCAAATCCTTTTACAACACAAGATACTTACAAGTTACAACACATAATAAAAATAAGGTCTGAGGCAAATTTGGACTTTGTAATTGTGGACCTTGACAATTTTCAAGTACATGGATCATACATATTCCATAGCATTTGGATCAATTGGAAAAGAGTCGCAGGATTTTTAGCGTGGTGGATGAGTGGGGCTCATACTAGATGGGATCTGGGTAATAGAATCAATTTGGTCCTGGAAACTCTAGGACATGTCTATTGCTTCTATAGGCCATTTTCAGGTATGTAGAGAGAAAAAAATGATTACTAGTTTGGAAGGATTTATGCAATGCCAACACACCAAAGATTGGAAAGGCTAAAGGACTCTAGCTAGATGCTTTGCATTATCCTCTGCTGATCGACTAATGGTAAAAGAAATCCAGAACCTTATTCCTCCTGATTCCCTGAAGACACCTTCAAGCTGAATTTGGAATTGAAATGCCCTATATGCCATATGGAGAGATTGGAGATGGAATTATGATCGTCCCATCATCCAATATGATACACGTTGGCTATATCATCTCCTTCACCATAAAAGTCTTTTGTCACCAATCCTCTCCCAGATGGCTTGCTTTTAACGCTGAATCTGTATGGATATATAGGCTTCACAGCGTTTGGGAAATAGCAGGTGGCATACAAATTAAGGGTGTTTGCCTGGCTTGTTATCTATCAGGGACTACCCACAAAAGGACAGCTTTCTAAGAGTGGTTTCAACAAATGGTTTCTGCCCCTGTTGTATGAAAGTAGAAACTGTGAAACACCTAATATGAGATTGCATCTTTGCCAAATCGTGCTGGCGTGACATTCAGTTGAGGCTGGCAATAATTTGCAGTTTCCTCTTTAGTGGAACTGGAGAGCTTCTCTTCTTGGAGATTCTAACTCGGTGTTTTGCAGTGCGTGCATGTCTCAACCCTTTTCATCCTTTGGAAAGTAAGATGCAAATCTGTTTTTAAAGACAGAGGGTACATTGGAGAATTTTAGACATAATTGGAAAGCAGAAGTAAGACTGCAGTTGATAGCAGAAGGATAGATGCTGCTTAAAAAGGCTAAGCAATTTGAACCATCGGTCTACTCTGATCTGGCTAGTCTTGTTATTAGTTTAAGAAATATGTAGCTATGTTTTTCTCTTCTGTACCCTTTCAGTTTCTTTATACAGGCCTTTCTTGTAAATATTTTCTGTCAATATATGCAGCATTTTAAAAAAAACCTATAGGGCTCTGGCCTGCAACATATACTTCTAAATGCCCTTTTGTTAGTCAATTTGAGTATACTCAGCTTAATCGTGCAAATGCAACTCAGCTTCTCTCGACATGGCCACCCAAAAATATGATCAGTTCCACTGTGCAGAACATTACTGAATCGATAAGTGTAGTCTTTGATTGGTATACTGCAGTAATCTCAAATGTTTAAGTAAATCTATAATAACCCCTTATTCACATGACATAATGGAATGCTTTAAAAACTACAAGTTACAAACAATAGTGAATTAGGAAGTAGCAGTATATCTTCTGACTTTGAGCTTAAATTTCCCCTTCCTGTAATCCTTTCTTTCCCCATGCCAACTGGAAAGCATCTTTGAGAGTATCCATCCCCAATATCTTTCACGAGCTAGTGGCAGAACTGTGAATCATCCCAGAAATGAAAATGAGCTCTTGAACCATCCTTCATCTCCATGCAAGAGAAGATTGGATTCGATCTTAACATTTGCATAAAAAATCCAGATGGTTGAACCTTTTGGAGGTTAAATTTTGTGAAGAGTCCTTTAGGGGCCGCACTATCCAAGCATTTGTACCCAGGTTGTTTTCCTCTCCAAGCTATCATCATTCATGTAGAGTCTCTGGGAAAATTTTAGAGGCAGGATTTTTTTAGTCTTTCTCCACTTTGTAAGTCAGCACCTCTGACTGTTTCTATCCTCATACCACTGTTGGGATCTAAACATATCCGATTCCACTGTTGTGAACCAGACCTGGAACTCGTAAATAAGAAAAAAACAGCTAGGACAAAAAGATGGAACATTATGGAAAGGAAAATCTGAACTTTGTTTTTCCTTAAAATTTTATAACGAAATCTAAAATCATTTTAAGAACATACATAACCTGAAAGTAACCGAAACATAACTTCATCATATTTGACAAAACATGTTCAGGAAGTACATAAATCAGGAAGAACATTCTGGTGAAGTTATGGGGTGCCAACTGAGGTCCGATTCAAAAGCAGCATTGGTGATGTACTCTGCCACGGACAGCATTTTAGGATCCCACTTAATATTTTCCAGCCAAGAATCACACTATCACTTGAGGCTCAAAAGCTTTCTATAATTCCTGCAGGCTCAAAGGTCCTGGTGTGGCTAACTTCATATTCCTTTTGCCATCAGTAGGGTTGGTTTATTGTAACTGCTGTTAGCCTAGTTTTAGACTTTTTATGCACTATCTAAGGATAGTCTCTTAAGAAAAACCCTAACTCACATCGAAGCACAAGAACTCTATTTGCGCTGGCACTTTCACTCACACTTGTGCATGAGCATCTCACTTGAAGCACATTAAATGATGTGCCATCTTAGCTCAGCTATCCACAAATCATGATTACCTCAGTCATTCAAGAGAGCAATCATCATGTTTCTTTGCAACTTAGCAAAATGAGGTTCATGTACAATGGCCAATCTAGCCTAAGAATGAAGAGTATTTACTTCACATCACAATCAAGGAAACATTTCATTCATAGCCTTAACTCAGACTGACCTTTACTGTCATACATTTCATGCTTGGTCTTAACTCAGGCTGCCCTTCACTGTTATACCTCTAGCTCTTGAATATAAGCAATTTCTAGGCTTTTGAGAGACTTACCTTGGAATTTTCACCCTTCACTTACCTGTACACCTCCTGCAATGTCTCTATAATTATGCAATGGTTTATCAACTATTCAAATGACAATATTTTCACCTTTCCCTGTATGACTTACTTTCCTTGTATTTGGCTCCTTGTTTAGTCCACAGTGCCAACATACATGCTTGAGCCTCTAGGTCTTCCCGAGGTCCCTTGAAGGTTGAACCCAGCTATAGCATTCTTAACTATGCTAGTTTATTGGTATAAACTCATTTGAAACTCCCAAAAACACTCTTTTTTTTACCATGTTTACAAAACTGCCCCTTCAATGATCTGTAGCATTAAATTATTAATATCTCATAAAATATTCAGTTTCTTCAAAAACCCTTTGAACTCCATCTCCAAAACTGCCCCATGACCATGCCTATAAAATTTTAGGTCTTCATTCTTTCAAACATGGGAGTTATGTTTCTTCCATCGGGGTGGACATTTTGTCAAACAAATGGCGTGCACTCTTAGGTCCGACTATAAAACACTTCATAACTTCATTTCTACTATGGATTATGCCAAAATATTAAAACCCCATTTGTAAACTATTATTATCCTCCTACCGTCCAAATTTCATGTTATTTTGAGTTGAATTGAGAAAGTTATGATGACTGTCCCGAACAGATCATCATACTTCCACACACAGTCACCCAAGAGTGAAAATAATTCATATCTTCATTTGAGATTCATTTCATGGACTCAACTAAAGCTAAAAATCTCTGTAGACACATATCCCAACTATTTACTTTCTCCTTTTATGCTATCATTCTTTTGCAATCACGTGCTTCTTGCCCAATTCGGTACAATGCAACACAAAATAACTCAGACCTTGGACTTGTTGATGCGAAATTACAACACCCCCTGAATGGCCTTAGATTTGAGTGGGGCATCCGGTGTAATCTGCATAACATTGGACCATCTCTCAAGATGTGGGACTTGCGAACTTGAGATGGTCCTCCGGAGAAGGCCGGTTTCCTCTACCTAATCCTAATGCTAAATTACTTCTAAGGAAGAAAATGCAACTATCTACTCCTAATCTAACAATGCCAAGGAGACAGGGAGAGAGAGAGCATGAAAATAAAGAAATCCACACTACAGAGGTGATCGCACCAAGAAAAGGGTGTTGTTTATCACAATCTCAACTGCCTGAAATAGAGAGAGGTGAGCAATGGAGAGGATGGACAAGATGCATCACAGACCAAAGATAAATTTCACACAGAACACCACTCTAACCCATTAAACACAGCTCCCAAAACCTGCAATAGACATTAGGGATATGCACATTATACCCTGCAATGATGAGAGGCAAGAAGAGACAATAAAATAAGCAAAGGATGGACAAAATGCATCACAAAACATATTCTATTGCTCCATGAATTCACACAGTACATTATCAGTGGGCAAGAGGCAAGAAAACGCCATTACAAAACAAAGAGAGGAGGCTTAACAACCCTAGAGAAGAAAGAGGGAGGGGGGTAGGAGAGAAAAGATGACCAACTTTTTGAAAAATGCCCCTCCTTACAATATATATCTAGAATATGAGAGGGAAAGGAGAGAAGAAATCGAAACTTGCCTCAACCACCCCAAAAGAGCATTGAATTTGCCTGCCTCAACCACACCAAAAGAGCATTGACTTCGCCTACAACAATGATGAGTTTCACTGCAAAAACCCATGCCTCCATGTGTTGTTCCTTGCTGGGCAAGAAAGGAAGCCCACACTTCATTATGGTGGTAGGTGAGAAGCCAGACAGCCTTAAAAATGGTGGACTGTATTTTTCATTATGGTGGTAGGTGAGTAGCAAACGTCGAGAGTTTTCCAAAAAGTCCTCTCTTGCTCAAATCTGAGCTTCTAGTTGAAAGTTATGATCATCTAAAGGTTAGGGTCGGGCATTCCACGTGGGCTCCCAAGACTTTATCCCCTCCTTTCACTCTTGAAGTTGTGACGGTTGGACACCTGGCATCGTTTGCAAGCCTACTTTGTTTTTAAAAGGGCTCCACTGTATATAAGCAACTATGTTGGACCCTAGACACGTGGAGGGTCTGCGCTTGTTTGGGGACCTGCCTTTTGTCGCACTTTTGAAGTTGCGTCAATGAGACACGTGGAGGCTTCCGCTGGCTCTTAGACTTTTCAACGGCCAGTGCAACTTTGTTGGACCCTAGACACATGGAGGGCCTGTGCTCATTTGGGGACCTACCTTTTGTCGCACTTTTGAAGTTGCGCCGATGAGACACGTGGAGGCTTCCGCTGGCTCTTAGACTTTTCAACGGCCAGTGCAACTTTGTTGGACCCTAGACATGTGGAGAGCTTGCGTTCGTTTGGGGGCTTACCTCCGATTTTACTTTAAAGTTGCGCTGATGAGACAAGTGGAGGCTTCCGCTGACTCTTCCCACGCTTGGACTTTTCAATGACCGGTTCTACCTTTCTTGGGCTTTGACCATGTGGAGGGCTTGCACTCGTTTGGGGATCCCACTTTGGATTTTACCTTTGAAGTTGCGCCGAAGAGACACGTGGAGGTTTCCACTGGCTCTTCCCACACTTGGACTTTTCAACGGCCGGTTCTGCCTTTCTCGGGCTCTGACCATGTGGAGGGCTTGCGCTCGTTTGGGGACCTTTCTTTTAAGCATCATACCAAAAGTGTGCCGAAGAGACACATGGAGGCTTCCGCTGGCCTTTTTTAATACTTAGCCGATTTGGGTCTTGGGTGAACAAATACGCGCTTCAGCTTTGAGGAGGGCGTGAGGGGACAAAAAAGAAGGCGCACGTGTAGGAAGAAGGGAAGAAAGCGAGCGCGCGGGAGGAAGGCTGTCATCAGCAATCCGGCACTATGATAATTCTTCACCGGGAACTCCTCGTGCTATGATTATTTACTAATGCACAGCCTTTAGTTTGGTGGACGTAATCTGGAAACAAAACAACAACATAACACAAGAATACCATTGACTATGATAAGACAGAATGACGAAAAATCTGAAATATCAAAATAAATTATAATATTAACATGAAACTGTTACAATCGCACCCATGAGATTCTTCAACAAGACTATGGGAGAAACTTTACAATTACACCTCTCGATGGCTTCTTCAACACACCTTTAACTGATGGCTTCCTTCGCACACTTCCTACAATATTTCTCACTACTTCTTTCTATGCTAAATGAGGGGGGTGGCCTCTCTATTTATAGAACTTCTAGGCTTATCCATCCTATCTCTAAGATAGGATAAGAAATCCACTCTGACGAATCATATTCCATACCTTAACTCTTATCTGTACATGTAAGCTTATCTGTTAAGATAAGATAAACCTTATCATTTTACATGGGTTCCACATTTTTAGAATTTTTACAAATAAAATACACAAAATATTTATGACTTCACTCCTTGTCCTTATTACCAATATAATATTTCTAATTCCTAATCATGTAGACCCTACTTCTCTAATTACCCAAACTTTGACATTTTAACATTACCGGACCACTTATGACAAATATTTACTTTTTACAACATTCCTATTGTACTTTGACTGTTACCGTACTCCACATTATTGGCGGCACCGTACTGACGGCGCCGTTATCTTCTATCGGACGCTACTACTAATTACACTTAACACCATCCTATTCCTAATACATATATTAATGAAATGGAAATTTTGGAGGAAAATTTTAGTGTCGACAAGGCGTGAAAAGGGGAAATGGAAGTGGAGCAGAATGTGAAGGAAGAAACAAGAAGGCGCACGAGGGCGCGCGGACGGATTGCAGCAAGGAAGTGAGGTGTGCGGCAAGATGTAAGCATGTGAGAGAAAAGCAGAGAGAATGCGCGCGCACTGCAAAAAAGAACACATACTTGCGAAAGACAAGTATGGAAGCAGGGCGCGGATATCCAATTGAGGAAGGGCGCGCGATGGTAGAAAGAAAAGAGGGTGCGTGACAGGAAGACCTGGAACTTAGCCAATTTGGAAGGCGTTTGCAGAGGGGCGCGCGGAAGAATTTCATGGCGCGGGGAGTGCGCGGGAGGACTACAGCCTATGAAAAGTGCCAAATGAGCAAGCCTACAGGCGCGCAACCTGAAATGTGAAGCATCAGAGCCAGAGTGAGAGTAAAAGTCATCCAAATAGCTAGGAGAGTTATTTGGATAACATGACTCTCATCACCTGTCAAGCTTTCAGGGTGTAATAGGAATCCTATATACTTATTCTCAAATACCACCAATGCAAAGTCTCATCACCATTTAAGTTATCATGCATTAGGATCTAAAAGAATTCTCTGCTACAACTCACAATTAGGGAATTTCTACTCCAAGGTATAGTTTCAGTTCTCGGGAACTCTTACATGCATAGAGAGAATCACATACATATTTCCCATACTTTACAATGACATTTCTTGAATCCTACACAACATTCTTATTCACAAAAGAGATGATCAAACTCAATACAAATCATTCCACTGTAAGTCATCCAAATACATACCAAGAGAGGGATTTCTTAGACTCATAAGACTCAGGGTTTCAAATCCACTTTATTCATAAATAAAACCTGTCATACCACATACAATTCTTGCACATCAACTTCTTCATGCTAATTATCCATTCTCTCTGTCTCTCTCTCTACAGATTACTCATGTTTTCTCCTCCTTTTGATGAAAAAATCGACCTATACTACCCTTTCATAGCTTGAATTAGCTGTATTAATCCTTGTCTAGGCCTAAAAGTCCTATTTTGAGAGATACTCTCCACTTTACAAGCACAATTCAAGGAATTGGTTGGTCAACCATGACCTTGGACAGCTAATGCTGTTAATACAATATATTTAGACCCTTTCAATTCTCATCCTACGAAGATAATGAAGATAAAACAACTCATACACACCTATCCAACCTCTCTTACTTAGTCAACTTAACAAATTACCACTTATTACAATGTTTTCACTTTCACTATTACAGAGCACATTCAAATTGAATTTGTCCAACAAGATAATGGAGGGAAAACTTTGACACTCCTAGTAATTGCTCGATGCCTTTCAAAGGTTTGTTCTAACTTTATTACTCTCTAGGCTACCATGATGATGCTTCTGCATCATTAAAGCGGTCCAAAATCCTTCATTATAGGTGAGTGACACGAGAACCGGACAAAAGTAAGAATTTTTCAGTAGAATATAACAACTCAAATGCTATATCTAATATTTACATGCAATAAACTCACAAATATCCATCTAAACATTAGATCTAACACAGATAACACTTATATCATACAAAGACTAACCCGATCCTCATAGAAACATGAATATTCCATTAGTGTTTAGAAAGAACGTTACGATGTACATCAATCTACTGATAATGCAACACAGGATGTTAATAGAGAAATGAGTCCGAACATTTGTACACCTTGTGTATTTTACACTCAAGAATCCGTGAAACCCTTACAACTACAACTGTTTTCCAAATCCTTAGAGAATTTACACCAAAAGTGTAATTCCTTCTCCAAAACCTTCCTAAAAGATTCTATCAAAACTGTACATGTAAGAACAAAGGGGCTTTTATAGGATCATCTTGACCATGGGAATATTCCGTTGATTCCCTTTCTGGATCCTTCTAATTTTCCTGGCTGTTTGCTGAGTTGGCATGCATATGGGGGATTCCAGAAACTTCTCTTTGTTCTTAAGTTGGTCATGCAATTCCGAATTATCCATGTCTGGGCACATGTCTTGCGTGCTACGTGCCCCTCTTAAAGCATGGAATGGGCTTTTATAGGATCATCTGCACCATGGGAATATTCCATTGATTCCCATTTTGGATCCTTCTAATTTTCCTGGTTGTTGCCGAGTTGGCACACATATTTGGGATTCCAAAAACTTATCTTTGTTCTTAAGTCAGTCACGCAATTCTGAATTTCCGTGTTTGGGCTCATTTCTTGCGTGTCACGTGCGCTTCTCCAAGCAGGGAATATTCGTAGTTTATTCTTACGTGGATATTGTAGCTTGGTTGTCTTGTGGTTAGCCACGTGATCACGTGCCTCACTTGCATGGCTTGGTTGGTTGCTTGCAAGAATATACTTTTCCGTGACCAACATCTCCCCAACATTTATGTCTTGTTTGTCTTTAGACAAGGGAGTGTTCTATACATTCTGTTCCATTGGCTGTTCTCCTTTCCGTGACACCAAAACTTTTGGGGCACTCTTTATGACCTCCTTCACAAAATCCTTCCATTGCTTGTGGATCTCCTGGGCCTCTTGGATGATCGTCTTCATCTCTTAAAGTATTTGGAGAAGAGTATGTACTCCCCTTGACTTCTCAATTTTCCATTTCAAAACTCTCCATTTTTTTGCTCCTGCAATTCCCATTCCAGTGTTCCTTGTGATCACTGTTTTGTTCTTACTTTAAAATCATCAAACGCAACTTGAGCTATTCTATTCTAACATTCAAATCTTCATATTTCTTGCACACTGCCTCTCTCATATTTTTGCACTTCTTGCTATCTTTTTATCCCCTTATCTTTATCTTAGTTTCTTCCAGAGCAACCTGCTCACTTGCCAATCTCGTCTCTAAAGTCAACCCTGGCAACTAACAATTTTGTGTCCTTCATACACAAATAAAAGCTATCCAACTCATCTGCAACCTCTCTCCTTGCTTTATCCAATTCATTCCTTAATTCTCCCTCTAATGGTGGTTTGGATGGAAGTTCCTTCAACAGCTGATAAATAGCTAGCCCTATCTTATTCATGGGTCCTATCCTACTATCGATATTCTCCCCTTCAAAAATTCTCGGCCTTTTCTCCATAATTTTTGTGCAAAACTCTACAAACTGTTTCTCCATTTTTTTGATCTATTGCCGTGGTCCTTGCATGTCTTCCCCTTTCAAGCTCGAAATCTGCGAGGTATTTATCGACCTCATTATCCCTTAGCTTGTACCACGTGACTAGATTGTTCGCTGTGTTGGTCATCATCAATCACATTTGTTCAACACTCAACGTCTTTGGGTTACAAATTTGTGAATCGCTTCCCAAACATGCTGCATAACCAATATTAGCATCCGTCTCCCTCGCTGTCTTCAATGCGATATTGTCTATTTCAAATGCAGGATTTGCTTATTGTTCCTTCTTCATCAAATATAGGCACGTATATGCCATACTCTTCAACTTCTTAAATCTTTCACCTCCTCACCCCCCTGATGATTTGGTGTCAGACTCTCCTTCAACCTCCTTCCCTTTCTTTTAGGATGTCTTTTTCCTCGAATGCACATCCTCATCCTCCGCCTCGTTTGAGCTACTCTTTGCAGCAGTTTTTGTGCTACTTGGCTCATGCACATCTTCTTGCATCACCATTTCTTCTTATGTGGCTTCTTGAGTAACTGTTTCAACGACAAGCCTTGAGTCATGGGGGTATGTAATGCAAGGATCTTGATATTTCTCAAGTTTTTCCCCTTGGCTCAGTGCGGGCTCACCTTGCCTCGGTTCTTCCTAAGTCACTGATGCAAAAAAGTTCTTGTGTTCCCCTCTTCGTGCTTGCACCCCATTATAGTAGCCATCCAAATCAACGACATCTTTCCTTTATTGACGACTACTAGTGGCTTTGTCCAGCTTGATGGACCTATCTCCCTTCTTAGAGGATCCTTTATTATCACTAATGATTCCTTCACAACCTTCTTTCCTTTTCTTGCTGCTTCAACAACCCTTTGAGCTTATCTCGCTCTCACTTCTTCCATGAGAGCCCTTTGACGTTCGTCCAGAAAAGGCCTTCCTCCTCTTGGAGCTGCAGTCACCTGAGTGCTCAATGGTCCTTTCCTAACGTTCCTTTTCCTTGGTCTTAATGCATACATTACCTTAATCTTTTTGCCATCCAATTCTTCATCTTCATAATTGAGGATCTCCTTCAATTGCTGTCAACAACTCATTTCTGCACTTGCGACATCCGTCTACACTCTTCTGATTTGTCTCATCTTCTGGAGTGACCACTACATATATTTTGTGCTAAATGGATAAGATAGCATCATCCACTCCATCTAGTCTTCATTTTCATCCATCAACTAAATGAAGGTTAACTGTGTCATTGCCCTACCAAAATATGCAATTGACAATTGTTGGGGGTATCCTTTCTTCATCTTCCACCTCAACTTTAACCTTCTTGTACCACATCCACATCTTTCTTGCATGATTTTCTGGGGTCCCACTTCCCGCCCAAGCTACACTCTTGAATCGATTCTGCAAGTTTCTTTCCTCATTGCTCTAATCTTCGCAAACTTGCCTTTTTTGGGAACTCCAATCTCATCAAAGAACACCAATACTAATATTTTTCCCAAGCTGGACTCTCTATTTTTATGCACCTCCTCAATTGTGTTGTTGAGTTCATCGGCTATATACTTGACAAGGTTACACCTCTATCTTTTGTACCCTATACGGATCGCAAAATACAAGACTTTGTGCGAGATAAAATTGAAGGCCTCCTCTGTAGAAACCTTTGCAACTAACAATTTGGCGGGGACTCTCATTGGTTTTCATTTGATTGACTTTGCTTGTTAGTCTTGCTCTTTGCATTCGACTTGTTAAATTTGAGCGCTATATTGCGCATATCCTCATTGGTGAATACATTTTTGAGATCATCCCCTTCACTTGGAAAATCCACAACTCTGACCAATCTCTCCGTAGTTAAGGGTATTTCCCTTTTGCCAATACACATTTACACATTTGCCTTTTATGCACTCTTGAAAGACAACCTTATTAGATTAGTGAGATTCCCAAAATATGAAAGATTGTTCAAACTCTCATTCCCGTCTCCTGCAAGTGTTCATCCATTGCACTCCCCTACTCTAGTTTTTGTTTCACTTCTTCACCAATCATCTTTTGATGATTTTAAATTCCATGGTTGTACTCCTTTGTTGGGCACCACTTTACCTTGGTCTTGAATGGCTCTTTCATTAGGTTGTTTCTAAGTAGGTCATGAGAGGTATTATCTTCTCTTCGCTTTGCCTTTTTATCATTTCTTCTTGTTTTCTCTGTTTTTCCAATTTTATTTTCGTGGCCCTCTCTTCCCCCTATTTGGATTGTTCCTCTCATCTTTGTCGTTTTTAACTTGACCTATTCAACTAACCTTGTAACTTTTTCTACTAGATTCTCATGCAACACAAATGTGTCACCTTCTTCAGGGTTCTCTTTCACCATCCTAACAGTTTCTCCTTCATCTGATGTAATATCCCCTTCTCGAAAGCAACAGGTCAAAGACCCTTAGCCTATTTTTTGTTTCTTGAGAACTAAGGGATTAAAAATAGGGAAACTAAGTCATAATGAATTAATTTTAAAGTGCACAATAAAACTTCATTTTAAGTACTTGAATTAATTAATTAATGACAAAATAAAAAGAAAAAAAGAACAAAAAAACTTGATGTTCTATTTTCCCCTAGAGGAAAAATGCAAGCCATATGGGGATGAAATAAAGCAAGCGGACAACATTAATTGAGGCAAAGTGAGCTGATTGGATGTTTTGAGTTTCTAAAAGGGCAAGACAACTTATAAAAGCAAGCCGCTATGCATTGGAGAGGATATCTTTTGACATCTCATAGTTTCTGATTTTTGGTCTAAGCTTGCATGCTTTCCAATTTAACTCCAAAGGACAAAAACCCTTTGTGGGTTTGCTTTAGAGGACAAAAACCCTCTTAAGCCTTGGAAAAAGAACGAAAACTCTTCTTCCCTTATCTGAGGAGGCTCTATTCAGGAGTTTCCATTGGTTTTCAAGACTACATTTTAGATTTCTAGTAGTTGTTGAAGGTTAGAGTTGCAGATTTGTGTTGATTCCATCAAGGGTTTGAAGGTAGAAGATTGTTGCTGATTTCTATCCTTCATTTCTAGGTTTCCTATAGTAATGTCCTATCTTGGGACCATTTCAGAGTGATCTAGGGCATGTTTGGACCAGATCTGAATTGTTGTTCTAGAATTAGACTTTTAGAAGCCAAGATCAATTGATTTGCATCTATGTTGGGTTGAGGAAATTCTATTTATAGCTAAGTCTGTAATTCTCATTTTGTAGATTTTTATAATAAATTCCAACCCTTTATTTGATCCAAATCTGGTATTTTGCTAGTGTTCTTGCATAAGTAAAAATAACTGATCTGTTTTCTTGAAAAATTAAGTGATTTTTCATCTATTTTGTGGATCAATCATTCCTAGACCAAGTCGCATTTTCTGTATAAAATTCAGATCTGCATCATTTATTTCGAGTATATCTTTCTATCAATTGCTATTATAGTTTAGATTGACTGTTGTTCTGTTTGGGGTCAAAATTAGCCCATTTGGGGACATCATAGTGGTATCAGAGCTGTGATTCTCTTAGCCTGTGAAGGAAAAAAATTAGTTTTGCATGGACGCAAGTGAAGACGGTTTTAGATATCACTACTGAAGAAGAACTCCAAGAAAGGAAGGTATGGGTGATAGAGAAAGACCTCCACCAACATATGAGATGAGCTATGTGAATGAAATGTTTACTAGAGGTAACAAGGAATTGTAAAACTGTTTGTTGGAAGCTCGGAGGGATCTAAGAGAATCCTTTGTAGGAGCTATTGCTGATTTGATTAGATCTATACACAAGCTAAGCATTACCAGATTGAACTCTTAAGGAAATCAAGGTAATCATGGTGAAGGAAGCTCTTCTACCAATCATGGAGAAAGGGTCTCAAACAAGACCACCTCTAAATTCTTCCGTGCCAATTTTCTACAAAGAACAAAGCCACAAGTGGAGATAAAACAACCACAAACACTTGGAGTTGCTGAAGAATGGGATCTATATGGGGAAGAATATGCATCTTTGAGCAATAACACTAGAGATTTACTTTCTTTCATAGACCTTTGCCAACTAAGAAGTGAAGGACCAAAGAAAAATAAGGTGCGTCATCAACAAGAGCCAAGAAAAGATATCCAACATAGATTGGGTAAGATTACTCATCCTACATATGATGGTATTGATAAATGTTTTGCTAGAGCTTGGTTGCAAAAATTGGACACTTATTTGTCACTAAACCCCATGTATGAAGAAGAGGCCCTCAAATTTATTACTTTACATTTAGAGGGTGTGGCTCATGAATGGTGGTATCATGACATAATTACACAAGGACATGGTTCTATTACCACCCTTGATGAGTTCAGTCAAAGGCTAATAGAAAGGTTTGATAGAGAGGATCCGGAAGTGCATTTTAGAGAGTTGATACAACTCAAACAAGAGGCTTCAGTAGAAAGGTATGTTGTTGATTTTCAGAAACTTGCAGTTATGGTTCCGGATGTTAGTGAAAGATGGTTGGTTGTTTTGGTCATAGAAGGCTTGACTGAACCTCTTCGGGGCTTGGTGAAGGCTTTTGAGCCTCCTCCTAGGTTGCCATTATGAGATCGCTGAATTTGAAATCTACAACTGTTAAAAGTAGAAATCTGCAGTTTGGACAAACTGAACAACTTCTTTGGGGCAACAAAAGGACTCACTTGGACAACCAATGACAACTCAGAATAGTGAGCAAGGGATAACAACTTTTGGGCAACAAGGTAAGGCTTTTAAAGGAAAATCTGAAGCAAAAGAATGTATAAAAAACAGCCAAGAAATAGAGGCAAGGAATGAGCTGAGAAGGAAAAAATTATGCTTCAATCGTAGGGACCCATGGACACCCAACCATCGTTGCCATGGCAAAGGGTCAATTCATTACATTGAGGTGGTATTAAATGATGAAGTTGATGGAGATAATGTTGATTCAAAGAAAATTGAAGAACAAGAAAAGGAAGAGGAAGTGGTTCTCATAGGTGCCACACTTGCTACATTATCTGTACCACCTAATTTCTATGCATTCCAAGTTGGAGGAAATCTTCATGGGCAACAGATCACTGTGTTGATAGGTACTACACATAAATTCATTGATGAAGGTTTGGTTACAAAGATGGCATCATAGGTGGAAGATTTCCAAGGTTTCATTGTGATAGTGGCGGATGGACATTCAATCTCATGTACAAAGAAGATTCCCCAACTTGAGTTCACAATAGGAGATCATGAGGTAAAAGATGATTTTTATGTTATTGACATTGGTGAGATGGATATAATACTTGGAGTATAATGGCTGCAATCTTTAGGTGAATTCATCCAAAATTATCAAACCATGGAATTGAAAATCAAGGTGCAAGACAAAGAAGTTGTTTTGTGAGCTACGAGGAATGATACTCCTCAAGTTGTGATAGCCAAGAGCATGGAACATTCCTTCAAAAGAGAGCATATTGCACGAGATGCAGATTATGTGGTAAGAGGAACATCTTTTTTATCGCAGCAGTTTTATCATGAGGATATTCAGCTCATTCTGGACAAGGATGCTAAGAATTTGATGCAGCAAAGCCAAGATATCATGAAGGCCAGAGGAAATGAAGAACTTGATGACACTCCAAGGTATGGAAGGAATGAGATAATGTCATATTTTTTGTTACATATTTAGATTTATTTTCCTCATAAGAAGCATAAAAAGTTAAGAGAATCAAGTTTGCATTATAGAGTATGTTGAACCCTTGATCCGAATTCATGTTTATGAGCATCATGAGAGCTATGCATTTTGGCAAGAGCTCTCTCATTTAACAAGCAAAGGATCTGTTAGTGCAAAATCACAACACCCCTGAATGTTTGCAACTAGTTGGGTTGAGACTTTCAATGTGATTGCATAACATGGAGCATCTCTCAAAGTGTGTGACTTTGAAATCGAGAGAGCTCTACGGATGAAGGCCGGTTCCTATTCTTCTGTTCAGGTGCACACATAAGATTTGCAGAGGATCTATCCTAAAATCTATTCTAACTTGCCAAGGAGACAGGGTTAAGAAGATGCAAGAAATTAAACCTAAACTAACAGAGGTGATGCACCGAAGGAATGCTGAACACTGGCTTTGCTATCAAACACAAACCATTAAAATGTAATATAACTACCATGCATAGATAACCAATATTGCAATGAAAGATTAGATAAAGGCAATGAACACAAGAGAGGGTTGAAATCATCCACAGACATGTATTATTGCTTCACAAATTGATATAGAGCATTACAATGGACAAAAGACGAAAAACTTGCATTACAGTCTTAATAGAAGGTTTGGACTCCACGAATTCGTCTGCAGACCAGAGAAGAAGGGAGGGTGCAAAACCAAAATGTCCAACCCCTTACAATGAGCCAAACTCTTGCCTTTATAGATGCATCGAAGAGAGGAGAAGAAAAGAGGCGGGAAACCTGATTTGGAGCTCAGCTACCAGCCATCAATGCCCCTGCAAATCCGCCCACAATTTGTCAAGTCTGCCTCTCTGTCTGTTTGGCGTGTCGAAGAAGGAAGAATGATGGATCAAATCAAATCTGATCTGGTTGTTGAAGCAATCGGATCGTATATTAATGACATGAAGACATTTTCCCATTTTTCACGCACCTAACCTCGTCGAAATTAAAGTTTCAGGTTTCCATTGCGTAGACGAGGTCGAGACCTTTCCAATGGTACCAAATTTGTTGAATTTCGAGCACTGGATCAAAAGATATGCCCATTTGAATGCTTGAATCGGATCCGTACAAAAATGGCAAAAAACCAGTTTTGCAGAACGGGTTCGCGGGCCCGAAATTCACTTTGCGCCTTTTACACAAAATTACAAAAGCGTAAAAACTCCCCGCAGCCCCGTAAGCCCGAAATTCACTTTTGCCCAAAAGCCTCCGTGGGCCTGAAATTGGAATTGTGCCTTTTGCACAAAAGTAGCAAAAGAGCAAAAGTCTCCTGTAGCCTCGTTAACCCGCAACCTTCTTATTTTTCATTTGTCGTCCTCGGGCCTGCCGGCCTGTATTTTCCACTTGGGCGAAAAGTCTTCCCCAAGCCGGCGGCCTGCATGTAATTTAGGCCTGACACGTGGCTTCTTTGGGCGTCGGCGGAGGTGCGGCTTATTTTTATACTTTACGCCTTTTCGAAACAAAAGCCAAAAAATTCAAACTGCCTCCGGCGAGACGCCTTCCCGCTTTGACTTGAAACATGGCCACGTGTAGAGCTGGCATGCCTTTGGGGATTGCTTTTGGATTTTTATTTTGAAGTTGCGCCAAAGTGACACGTGGCTCCTTCCGCGGCTTTGCTTTGTTTCTTTGTGTTTTGGCTAAGTCGCTTTTGTTTGGCAGTGCCATACGTCTGACTCAGGGCACGTGGAGGCTCAGCACATATTTTGGACCTGCCCTCAGATTTTACCTTTGAAGTTGCACAGATGAGGCACGTGGAGGGTTCCGTTGACCTTTCTATACTTAGTCGATTAAATGGCCGGCTCTGCCCTCATTTGGGACCCTAGACACATGGAGGCTCCGCGCTTGCTTGGAGACTCGCTTTTAGATTTTGCCCCTGGAGTTGTGCTGATGAGGCACTTGGAAGCTTCCACTGAACCTCCTTTACTTAGCTGATTTGGGCTTGTTCTATCTTCGGGCTATGACCACGTGGCGGGTTGGTGCTGGTTTTGGGGACCGCCTTCGGAGTTGATCTTTGAAGTTGCGCTGAGTCAACACGTGGCACCTTCTGTTGGCTTTGCCCCGTTTTGACTTTTCAACTGCCAACTTTGTCCCTTTTCGGACCGGGGACACGTGGAAGGCTAGCGCTTGTCTGGGAGACCTGCTTTTAGATTTTCCTTTGAAGATGTGCCAAGCTGACGCGTAGCGCCTTCTGCGAGTTGCGATACTTAGCCGATTCGGGCTGATGCCTTTCTCGAACCCTAGGCACGTGGAAGCCTCGCGCTCATTTGAGTCTTTGTTTTGGGTCGCACCTTTGAACTTGTGCTGATGAGACATGTGGAGACTTCCGCCGGTTCTTTATACTTAGTCGATTAAATGGCCAGCTCTGTCCCTTTTTTGGATCTGGGACATGTGGAAGCCCCGCGCTCGCTTGAGTCTCGCTTTTGGATTTACCTTTGAAATTGTGCGGAAGAGACACGTGGCATCTTTCGCTGGTTCATAGACTTTTCAACGGCTGGTGCAACTTTTGGGGGCTCTGGACACATGGAGGCTTGGCGCTTGTTTGGGGACTGCCTGTTGGGTTTAACTCTTGGAGATGCGCCGATGAGGCACGTTGAAGCTTTCGTCGTCTCTTCCATACTTAGCCGATTTGGGTCCGCTTTGAATCGTATGTGAAGTCCGAAAGCTTTGAGCCTTTCCCCGTTTCCCTCCTGAGAGCCTCTGGCCTCCTTTGACATTGTTTGATCCTTCGTTGACCCTGCTCCTTCATTGTAGAGCCCGCTTGCCCCCTTGACTGTTGGATTTGAGTGTGGGCTCGCAGGACAGAGCCGACCCGTAGATTTCCTTATGCGCAGGGTTGTGTTTGATCAATTATGCCGGGGGGCAAAATTGAGATAACAGGGTCTAGACTCTTGGAGCACTACAACATGTTTTATCTCTTGTACAAGGCACTTGGGCATATGAGTTATAATGGCTTGAGGGTAAGTAATTTGGGGAAGGGAGGATTGTAATATCCCCTTCTCGAAAGCAACAGGCTAAAGACTCTTAGCCTGTTTTTGTTTCCCGATGACTGAGTGATGAAAAAAAGAAGGGAAACTAAGTCATATTGAATTAATTTTATAATGCACTGTAAAATTTTATTTTAAGCACTTGAATCAATTTATTAATGACAAAATAAAGAGAGAAAAAGAAAAAATAACTTTATGTTCTATTTTTCCCTAGATGATAAATGCGACCCATATGGGGATGAAATAAAGCAAGTGAAAAACATTAAATGAGGCAAAGCTGATTGGGTGTTTTGGGTGGCTAAAAGGTCAAGACAACTTATAAAAGCAAGTTGCTATACATTGGAGAGGATATTTTTAACATCTCATAATTTTTGATTTTTGGTCTAAGCTTGCATGCTTTCCAACTTAACTCCATAGGTCAAAAACCCTTTGTAGTTTTGCTTGAGAGGACGAAAACCCTCTTTAACCATGGAAGAAGAACGAAAATTCTTCTTCCCTTATGTGAGGAGGCTCTATTCAGGTGTTTCCATTGGTTTTCATAGCTATATTTCAGATTTCCAGCAGTTGTTGAAGGTTAGAGTTGCAGATTTGTGTTGATTCCAACAAGGGTTTGAAGGTAGAAGATTGTTGCTGATTTCTATCCTTCATTTCCAGCTTTCCTATAGTAGAACGACCTACCTTGGGACCAATTCAGAGTGATCAAGGGCACGTTTGGACCAGATTTGAATTGTTGTTCCAGAATTAGATTTTTAGAAGCCAAGATCAGCTGATTTGCATCTGTTTTGGGCTGAGGAAGTTCTGTTTCCAGCTGAGTCTATAATTCTATTCTACAGTTTTTTATAATAAATTTCAGCCCTTTATTCGAATTTCGATTCAAATCTGGTATTTTTCTACTGTTCTTGCATAATTAAAAATAGTTGATCATTTTTGTTGAATAATTAATTGATTTTTCATCTATTTTGTGGATCAATCATTCCTAGACCAAGTCACATTCTGTATAAAATTCAAATCTGCATCATTTATTTCGAGTATATCTTCTATAAATTACTATTATAGTTTAGATTGATTGATGTTCTGTTTGGGGTTAAAATTAGCCCATCTGGGGACATTGCATCGGAACTGCTTCCATTGCCCAAAGTGTCCACCCTTTCCTTAAAGTTCAACTTTCTACTTACCAAGATGTATAACTTCACACTTTGACTTTATCTCTCAAAGTCCAACTTTCTCCCTCTTGGATTTTCTCAAGCTTCACCAATCTACAACTCAAATTTTCAAGCTTCCCAATCTACTCAAATCTTGAAAACCCTAAGTTCTTTTGCAAATGGCTTCCTTCAATGCACCGCTTATCTCCCTAGTGCATTTACTCCATTTACCAACTCCACCCACTTACATTCTCCTCGTTTTTTCGCTCCACATTTCGGGTTTCCCGATCTCACTCATGTTACGTCTTTGGAACTGTCATGTGACGTCATAGTTACTTGCATAGAAACCTTCATGTTCATTTTTTGTATTGCCTTGCCAACCTTACCACATTTTTGTGTCACATGTCTTTTGCTTTTCTTCCTTCTTCCAAAAACCAATCTCACGTTATGTCCTTGTGCGTAAAGTTTTAACTTCCTTACAACTTATCATTTGGAGTATTTTGTCCTATATTTCCATTTACAACTGGTTTTTTCTTAATTGCCTTGTTAACGTTGATCATTCGTCACATCAGTCTTATTGTTTTTGCGTAGAGATGTGTAGGAAATCCATGTCGAGTTAGCCTAAAAACTTGGACCTCTGGTTTGGAAACTTGCAAAGGTCCTGCTCAATTCGATTTAGAAACTCAGTACTCACATTGTACATGTCGAGTGATGATGGTTTTGCACTATATGATTACATGTTTGTACATAGATATTGACAAATAAAATGCTTAGAGCAAATCTCACTTATTTGTGTATAAGCAAATGACCAAAAAATTCACAAAATAGAACCTATTCTCAAAAGCAAGAAATATTTTTTGTTCGCATTTAAGGATGCCAACCTTATTTATGGTCGTTCGTCTAGAATAAGAAATTCACATACTCCATTTTCATCCACCCATCGTTGTAGATGGATTTCTAGAGACTATGTACCTTAAGAACCCACTTTTTCATGGTCACCTATGAAATGCGTGCCTTATGCGGTGGAACATTATGCTTACTTTCTTCAACCCTCCTTTGCTTGTTTTGTGCAGTCGATGTTGATGGCTTTTTTGTGCTCCCTTCTGTTGGTCTCTTCTTTGGCAATTTGTTTTCGACTACTTCCCGTCTTCTGTTTGTGTAATTGTGCTTCCTTTGTAGCAATTTCTTTTGTCCCTCCTTCCTTGAACGGGACTCCCTTGCTATTGTCATTCTCCATTTGTGCACGAAGTTGTTCAATTTCCTTCTTTAGTGCGTCCATGCTCATGATATCAAAGTTCAATCTTCTCTTCGTTACGACTGTAAGAACTGGTGTTTCTTACACAACCACCGTTACTGTGATTTTTGTCTTTGGCCGTTCTTCCTCTTTTCTCGTGCCAAGTGCCCTTTTCTTTTGTCAGTGCATAACTTTATGTTGTGCTTGGTAGCCTTGGATACTTTTGCACAAGTCCACTTATGGTGCTAGAAAGTCTTTTTATGGGGCTGTCCTCTATACACCTCCGCACTCCCACACAACCTTGATGAATAATGTCATACGATTTTTGTAGCCACCTTGCACAAGGTAGACTAGTGGACTCTACTTCCCCCTAGTCTCAATCAATCTCTTCTTGTGCAATCAATCTATAGAGGTGTATCTCTTCTTCATCTTCCTCTGCATGTTCTACCTACATGGGTTCGAGTTGTGCATTCAATGGAATTACAACCCTCTGTTTTCCATTTTCAAAACTAGTGTGACTTTGCTTAAAGCACATATCCGGCTTATTGGCATAACACGTTGGCCTTCCTAAGAGAGTTGGATAATGATCCTTCACAACCATTTGTATCACTTCAAAATCACCTATAAAAAGGTACACCCATAATTTCAATATCTACATCATGCAAAAATCCAATGGGTCGAGAAGTGGTCATGTTGGCCGTATACAACATACTCCTAAAATTGAATACAAATTTTCCCATCCTTACGTATCTTTTGACAATTGGGTTACCTCGGATCCTATGTCAATCAAATTCCTCTTTAGCTTAAAACCATTTAAGTAGGCATCTATCAATAATTCCTAATCAAACGGCACACTTGGAACCAATTTGTAACTATTTCTTATGCCACTTGACTCTAGTGATATTTGTGCATCAACCACTTTCATTGGTTCTATAGGGTTTCCATGCTTTTGCTTCAGCCACATGTCCAGCATTTGTTCCCCTCATTTTTAGTAATGCAAGAAGTTTGATCGATTCTTCAAGTTCTTTCAGTCTTGATTCTGAGTGTCTTTCTTGCCCGCGTGACTGTTCAAGCTCCTATGCTCATTTCAACTCATTTTGCAGTTCTTGCAGCATTCCTTTAGCCTCGACAATGATTGAATTTTTCTTCACAACATTAGGATAATTTTCTGACCTCTCTATTTGCGCATGCTGCCTTTAGCCTTTCCTTTTTGCATATGGCTAGTTGTCATGGTGTCAAGGTTTCACCCTTAGCCCATGTGGCACCAAGTCACATGCTCATGAAGATCCGGACTATGCCTCACACAAACACATGCCTTGGACCTGCACAAGTTAGAACTGCAATGCAGAGAACTTGAATATGTATGGAGTGCTAAGTTAAAGATCACACACACCACAAAATCTTTAACACAAAAGTTGGGGGGAAAATAGTGCTCTTTATTTTAATTCACAAAGCAATTGCAATGAGGGCTTCAAAAGCCAATATTTACATTCCCATAAAG
Organism: Taxus chinensis; assembly: GCA_019776745.2. Lineage (NCBI taxonomy): Eukaryota > Viridiplantae > Streptophyta > Pinopsida > Cupressales > Taxaceae > Taxus > Taxus chinensis. The sequence continues at coordinate 577,164,584 of CM034155.1, read as the reverse complement.
TGTTCAGTTAGTCTCCATCGATAATGCCCAAGCTTGGTTACAAAAGGACTTCCCGTGCACCCCTTGGGTTTTATAACAATTCTTGAGTTCTTATGCACACCACTTCGCATACAAAGCCAACTCGCCATTTTGTTGAAAGTTAGCTCTGCCAAACTGTCACAATGCTTCCTATAATGCCCCCTTTTCCCAATCGACGACCTTTGGCCTATTTTGACAACCCGACGGCCAAAGGAAAAATACAAGGGTGACTTAAGTCACAATAAATTATTATAAAGTGCTATAAAAAACTAAAATAAAATTATTAAAGCACTTATATTAATTTATTTGACTTAATAAAAATAAATAATAATCCCTATGGTCAATACGAGGGGCAAATATCATTGTGAAGGGGTTATTATATTTTATTCTTCGGCCAAAGAGGAATAATGAAGTTAGGAAGGATAAAATATTATTTATGTCTTGTATTCCTCCTATGGAAAATGCCATTTGGAAGTTTGAAGGTCACTTTCATGGGAAGTCCAAAGGTCACTTCCATTTGGAAGTCCAAAGGTTACTTTCATGGGAAGTCCAAAGGTCACTTCCATTTAGAAGTCCAAAGGTCACTTTCATTGGAAGTCTAAAGGTCACTTTCATTGGAAGTCCAAAGGTCACTTTGGGTCCCATTTCCTATATAAAGAAGAGGTCGACCTATGTAGAGGCATTCCAGATTTTTGATATGATATTTTCTCTTACATGTGAGTTCTAAGCTTGTGAAAATAATTCAAGGACGAAATCCCTTAGGACTATATCTCTTGCGGATGAAAACCTCAAGAGTATTGTGCGAGATTTCCACTCAGGATTTCTCATTGATTGTAATATGATTTTCAGTCATTTCCAACAGTGTATTTTGAGGGTATTTTGGAGAATAATATTGCAGCAGCAATATAATATTTTTCTCTCTTGGAGTGACCCATATTGTTACTTTCATGAGATGTTTGAAGACATTCCCAGGTCTGTAAATTGCTGCTATCGGTTGTATTGATTATGTGGATCAGTAGAAGGTATTCTCAGTAATGTTTGGATGGAATTTTAGTGTTGTTTCAGACCTCTATTTCTGCAGCATTCTGGACTGTTTTTCCAGCCTGTTATGTGCTAAAAAAATCAGATTTTTATCCTATAATAAACTGTTCAAACTTTGAGGTTTGTTTATAGCTTGAATAGATAGGTTTGGTTGTTGTTTGGGATGGATTTCATCGACAAACGCAGCTGCCATGTCTGATTATTTATTGCAGCAGTGTAATCTGATCTTTGTATGGTCATATATACCATCCTAAAGGCTGATTTGGAGTTCATAAAATCTGCATATTATTTGGGGAATGAAGACTAATGTTTTAAAAATCGGAACCGGACTCGGAACCGGCCGAGGTTCGGACCGGACCGGAACCGGACCGGTTCAAACTTAATGAACCAGTTTACTAAAACATACATAAAATTTTATATTTTTAATGAAAATAATATATTTGAAAGGTTAAAAACCATAATTCCAACAATTACACACAGAATATGCAAAGTTTTCTCTTATATATATGCAAGAAAGGTGTTTATAGCAAAATGACACGAACTCCAAGTCCAATACACAATACATATATCATAGATGAGATTCCGAAACAAAATACATAAACAATGAGGCTCTAAATGGCCTCCATAGTTCAAGACTCCAAAAAAGCAACATGATATGATCATTGATACATTACAAATACTACAAGTTACAAAACTCTAGAATAAACTAGATGAAATCAATGATCAATCATCAAACTCTGCACCGTTGCTGGAAATGGGATCCTCAAGGTCATCCTCATCAATCATCACCGACCTCTGGCTCTGACTCGGACACATCCAAATCCTCAGGTACATCTGCAATAACTGGAGCTGCACGGGGTCGGGGAGTAGCACGAGTGCGACTAGTGCCTGCTGTGTTTCGTGACGATGGTGGCGGTGTTGCTAATGGCTTATCAGATTCTTGATCCAAACCCATCCACCCCAAGTCATCGGGATCAAACTCTGATGGCCGACTCTCCTCTACCCATTCTAAAGTTGGATCTATATCATCCAAGACAATGGGATCAGTATCAGGTCTTTCGTTCAACAATTGGTTATGCCTTAACCGAAGGTTGTACTGCACGAAGACAAGATCATTCAACCGTTGTTGTTCCAAACGGTTTCTCTTCTTCGTGTGAATCCGCTCAAAGACAGACCAGTTGTGCTCGCACCCCGAAGCACTGCAAGTTTGGCTCAGGATCCTAATTGCAAACTTTTGCAATTGAGGACATTGACTACCAAACGAATCCCACCAATGTGCTGCGATAAAAAGTGTAAATGTTTAATTAGTAAACAATGATGATAAAAAGTTAAAAACATAGTTAAAAATTAAAAGTAAAACATAAACTTATAACTTAAAGGTTAAAGCGTAATTCAACAAATTAGAAAAATATTGTCTTTTGCTAAAAATTCATGATTATTTATTAAAATTTTTAATGAAATGAATTTAAAAAAACTTAGAAATTCTTACCTGGTTGGTTCACATCCCTTGTAATCTTTGCAAGGTTTTTCCCAAAGGTACCTGTGGCTCTGCTGAAGAAGCTGATCTGTCGGTGAACCTCAAGTTGTTGCATCTCATCAGGGACCATGCGCTCTAGGCACTCGTACAAACCTTCTTTAACTTCTCCTGTTTGATCTTCTCCAAGCTGAGCTCTGTAATGATATTTCGGGTTCAAGAAATACCCAACTGCATGTATAGGCCGATGGAGTTGATTGTTCCATCTATTATCTATGATCTCCCATATAGGCCCATACTTAGTTACCCTGTCTTTGTATGCTGCCCTTATCTGCTCCTTTGCTTGATCCATAGCCTCATAAATATAGCCCATGGCTAATTTTTCCCCATCCACCAACCGCAACACCTTAACAAGAGGCTTAGACAACTTTCACAATCTCTGCTGTTTTTTTCCAAAATAAATTATCAAAAAGTTTCTTCTTTGTGTCTTTCCCATCTTGTTTCCGGCTCCACTTTGATGCATTCCATTCATCACTTGAAAACATCCTTTTCAAGTTCTGTTGTTGGGAAATAAGAGATTGCAACGTGAGGAAGTTTGTTGCAAATCTCGTGATGGCTGGCCTAACAAGTTCTCTGCCCTCAGTGTTCTTCCTCATTAGGTTCAATACCCATGAGTGATTGTAGATGTATTTGGTGATGCTCTTGCCATGCTCTACAGTGTTTTTGATCCAATCTTTTTTCCCTATATCCTCAAGCATGAGGTCTATGCAATGTGCAGCACATGGAGTCCAAAATATTGTTTTGTGTTTAGCCTCTAACATCTTACCAGCAAGAACATAGTTAGATGCATTATCTGTTATGATTTGTACAACATTTTCCACCCCCACCTCTAAAACAATCTCATCCAAAAGCTCAAACAATAAATTTGCATCTTTCACCCTATCAGATGCATCTATTGATTTCAAAAACATTGTACCTTGTGGACAAGAGGCAAGAAAATTTATTATTGTGCGGTTCTTGCCATCACTCCACCCATCTGACATGATAGTGCATCCTGTTTTGGCCCATGAAGCTTTGCAACCTTTCAAATATTCATCTATGGATGCAACTTCTTTCTTCAAAAGTGATCCTCTCAAGTCATGCATACTAGGGCCTTTGAAGCCCTTACTAGCAACAACAATGGAATCAAATATCGACTGGTAATAAGGTGAGCGAGCAACATTGAAAGGGATATCTGCATCATACTGCCATCTAACAATGTTCTCAAAAGATGCTTCTTTGTATTGCTTGTTCAAATGGTTATCCAAGGTAGGCCGATTTTGTGTTGGCATGGAAGCACTAGCAGTAGCAGGTGTGGAAGATGGAAAAAAGCTTTGAATGGTCTTTTTTTTTTGAGGCTGGTTTTCTTGACTATGAGTGGATGGGGGAGGCATATACTGAAAAGGGGTCTCTAATAGTCACAGATAGGGTCAGAGCAAGATCCTTCAACACACAAGGCATGTTCCCTCCATCTCCCTATTTCAGCTTCCATCTCTTTTTGCCTAGCCTTCTCTTCTCTATGTTTTTCAAGCATGGTTTTCATTTTCAACCTAATGTCATCAATATCAGGTGCCTCATATGGGGTAACTTGGCCTTTTTGACCAAGCCAAGTGTTGTTTCAACCTATGAATCCACCCCCGCCGCCTTGATGTGTTTCTTACAATATTTACAAAAAACTTGATCATCAATTGTGTTTGCATGGGCCCATGTAGGGTCTTTTGAATTTGGTGGCCATTGCAAATGCAAACAAATCTGAAAATGCAAATAAAAACAAAAATAAAGTTCCTATTTCTTTTTTAATAAAATTTACAAATAAGGGGCGAGTTTAAAATGTAACATACCTTTCAATGTGCACACAAATGAGGTGAGAAAATGCTCCAAGCTTGTTTATGGCACCACAAAGAGCCCACACTCCAAATGTAGATGTAAATGCCACCACAAAGAGCCCACACTTGATACCAAACAACTCCAAATGAACACTATTCAAGGCTGCCCCAATCCTCCAAAGCCTTGCAAATAAGAGAGGTGCTCACAAATAGAGGTGAGGTGCTCACAAATGGATGCCAATATCACCACAAAGAGCCCACAAGCAATGCCAAACAAACTCCAAGCCTCCAACTTCCAAGCTCACTACAAAAAATAAACTCTTCAATCTTATGCTCACAAATGCTCACAAATGCTCAATGAGAGGTGTGAAATGATAGAGGAGGGGGGGTGTATTTATCATACTAAATTAGGGTTTAGAAGCATTAAAAAATAAAAGAAAACATTCAAAAACGCGTTTTTTCCACGCTGGCGCCGCGCACAGGAAAAAAAGTACGAACCGGCCGGTTCCGTACGGAACCAGACCGGTTTGGCCGGTTTTAGCCCAAACCGGTCGGGCGGTCCGAGTTAGAGGCCGGTTCAAATTTTTTTAGGTCAAACCGGCCGGTTCTGGTTCCGGATTGACCGGTTTTTAAAACACTGGTTTTATCCAGATTTGTGTGATAATCTAATAGCTTTTTATCTATGCATTGTATTTTGAGGTTGGGGTTTGCCGGAAAATCCTTCTAGGGTGTTATATGCCCAGTTGGGGATATTACACTTCCAAGCCAGAAAATTGGCACAACCCTTTGCACCAAGAAGAGAGTCCCTTTTGAGACAACTTGCACAAGGCTGCCACTTGAATGTAGGACCCAACGCCTCAACAAGACTTCAAGTCTAGAATGACTCTCTACTTGCCTTTCAATGTTTATGCAAGAAAAAGTACATAATGCGGATATCCAAAGTATCCTTTGCCCCTACTTAGGCTCACAGGTTTCAATGCCTTGCACAACTCAAGCAAGCCATACTTTGCAACACATTTAGCATAACTTCTTGATCAACTTAGCTCACATTGGAGGACTTAGGAATCACTTTATAATGCTTTAGTTTGTTGGTTGCTTCGGGCAATGGGAGATCTCTCATCATCCCCTCATATTCCATCCCACTCAAATTGGTGACACCCTTGGTGCTGACATAGGCCACTTTAGCCTAACACAGGAGTACTCTATTGCCCCTTTGAAGTTAGAATTTGATTTGAGGGTTCCTTGAAAGGAACTCTCAAATTTTTCTTTTGCATACCACAACGCCTCTCCTCTTTCCCACTAGAAATTCAGTCTTGACCTTCTTGTTGAACCCTTTCTTGCACATCTGTAATGTCCCCTTTTCTGGGCATTTTTGAAAATGAAGAACTGAAGACCCTGAACCCATTTTCTCTCCCCGTGGATTCAAGAATAAAGCTTGGGGATTGTTTTGAGGTGTCTATTGTGTGCATTGTAGCCCCTTGGCACGCCTTGCGCTACAAGGGGGAGTCTCTAGTTAGTTGAAAAATGTGCACTTAGGTTGGCTACTTTTTTGTTATTTAATTAGAAAATAACAAAGTACACATAAAGTTAGTCTTTTAATATTTTAATTAAGTTTTATTAGTTTTCCCTCCAAAAGGGAAAAGGTTGGCCATTTGAATGTTGCAACCCTTATCTTATAACAGGAGGTTGCATGGCCATCTTTTGGGATGCTGGATTAAATCAGTTATGTCTCTCCATGCTTGGAGAAATTGGATGTATGCCCAAGGGATGTATGCCCTAGTTGTTGCTCTCTCTCTTTGACAATCAAGCCGGAGCTATTGAAGATTTGACTGAAGACTTATATTTGCATTATTGTGGTGGATTATCATTATTGTTTATACCCTAAGTGTGGCGAATTTCCTTGGTGGAATATTTTAGTGCAAATCCTGTTTTTCCTAACCCTAGCGACTAGGGTTTGGGGCTGTTTTTCCACATTTCATGCCCTGAAAAATCTGCAGAAATACTCATTGGATTCCTCATAATTTTGTGAACATTTTGATATGTTGTTTGCGTGATTTGGTTGGGTATTTTGTGAGATATTGAATTTACAAATTTTGACTGACTTTAGGGCAGCCACCTGTTCTGGGTTTTGTGACAGATTTTTGGGGGTCTTTCCACACGTGGAATTTGGCAATTTTGGGCTTGTTGGAAAGATAAAAATTCAAGGGTTTTTTTGGTCTTTGTTTCATGCGAAAATACTAAGTTTTGAGGAAGTTATGCCCTTTTCAAGCTCTGCTGTGTTTTCCTTTCAAATAAAAATCAGATCTAAGGTTTTTGGAGAATTTCTGAGGTTATTTGGGCTTCATAAATTAGTGGCAGCTTTGAGGATCATTATTGGTCAAGTTTGGATGCCCTAATCAACCCTAAATGTGTGGGCCGAAATAGTAGGAGGGTCAGATGTGCATGTTTGGTAGTTGCTGTTATAAATTGGTTTACATCATCTTGTTTCTTGTATTTTTCCGAGTTTAGGCACATGTCATTTGCCTAGATCAGAGTTATGTAGAGAAAGTTATGCTATTTTGAAGATTGTAGCAGTTAGGGTTTTAGGTTTAAATTATTTTCCACCTGTTCTAAAATTTGATTTGAATGTGTTTAAATCCCGATTGTTTTCTTCCAATCTATCCCACCACTTTGGCTAGTTCCAACCCCATTTGTGTTCGAAATAGCTGACATTGGGATATTTTAGGTTGATGCAAGAGGGTTTATCTATTCTTTGCTTGATTTTGACAAGTATTTCTTCATTTCTTGACTTGTCTAAAAAGGGGACATTACAACATCTCTAGAAACTTGTTCACTTCTCGATCTGCCCTGTCCACAATTTTGGCTGATTCGTGGTTGTGTCCTGTTGGTCTGCATGATATCGGCAGAGCTGACTCACATGGAAGATGGGATAGACATGCATGTGACGAGGCAACTTCAAGTGATAGGCAACTTTGCAAACATGATCAATGATCTCATACAACTCATCCCATCGATGCGCGAGGGCTACACTCATACCCTTTGGAGGCTTGAATTGCACTGGGTCCATTCTCTACAATATTTTGTCACCCACCTTGAAGTCCCGCTCCCAACAGTTGGAATGTGCATACTTATTCTTTCTGTTGCATTTGTTAAGCTTTTTTGGCTAAGTCCACTCTGTGTTAATCCCTTAAGTACTCGGTAGTTGTTGGACACTCACCAAGATATCCACTCAACATTGTATAGGGGGACAACAGTTGTTACCCTGTTGCTAGCTAGAATGGCGAGTAACCACTTGCCGACGTATTTTGCAAGTTTTAGCTAAATTGTACTGCATCTAACAACTCGGGCCAATTGATCTAATTCCACATAGTGTTTTAGATAGTCCTTCAAAGTGGCATTGATCCTCTGTGTTTTTCCATCCGTCTTTGGGTGGTGATTAGTGCTCATCAACAATTTAGTTTCCATCAATTTGAACAACTCTGACAAAAAGTTGCTTGTGAACCGAGCATCCTTGTTTGAAATGATGCTCAATGGAATACCTCAATACTTCACATTTTTAAAAAAGTATTGTGTTGTATCTTTTGCTCAGCAAGGAGCCTCACAAAGATGGCATATTTAGAGATCCTTTCCACCATAACCACGATGCTTTGCCTACTGTCCACATTAGGTAGTTGTGTGGTAAAATCCACACTCACATTGGTTGATGGTCTCACTAGTACTGGAAGAGGTTGAAGTCATGCTGGTGAATTCGTCACCTACTCGTCCTGTTGACAAATGAGGCAATAATGGATGTATTCCTCAACATCCTTTTTCATTTTCAGACAATAAAACCCTCTTTCCAACAATGCTAAAGTTCTCTTTTGTCTTGGATGTCCTGCCTACAAGGAATCATCAACATTGACAATCTCTTGCAGCCGTATTCACTCTTTGTCCTCATCCTTGTCCTCAATACTTGCCATTACCAAAAGGATATTACTGTTATTCTTCCGCAATGGTCACCATCCTCACAGTTTTATGCTTGGTCTCACCTTATAGGATTTTCTTGCACAATTCTAAGCAATCCTCAATGTCGTGTTCCTCTTCCCAAGTTGTAAAAGTAGGAAACTTTGGGCACTAGCTCTGGTAATGGTCAGTTGCTTCACATTTGAAATATGTTCTTTGCGCACGGTTTCCATTTCCTTGTCCACGTCGACCCCAAAATCTTCTTGACTTGAATCCTCTAACTTGATTCAGCAATGTAGAGGCTTGCCTTAGTCCATGTGCTTTCATCTTCTTCATTTCCTCAATAAACCGACAATTTGCAGTATCTTGCATATATGCCTTGTAAATTTTACACCAACAAAACTTCAACTTGCGCAAAATTGGACAATTCCTTGTCTCATGCTCAACGCAACAATCATTGAACAAACCCTCTTTCTCAAGTAATTATTCTTTGTATGTCCCTTTGTCTCTCAATCAATACACTAAAGTCCCTTTTGAGTTTCCTATGCATCTCTAGCGAACGTCATTTTTTGAAGCTACGAGGTCATTGAAGAAATGTGCGCCTCCAAAAACAAATTGGTGGCTGTATCAAAATTTCTTGCAAGCTCCATTCTTAGGGTGACGTCCAATTGATTGCTTGTCTCATGCAAAATGTAACATACTTTGCACCCTAAACTTGTTGACTAGACCTTTCTCGAGAAATTATTATTTCTGTGGCCTTTTGTCTCATAGTTAGTACACTATCACCCTTTCAACTTCTTGTGCACTCTAGCGAACACCATTTTTTGAAGCTGCACTGCCATTGAAGAAATCTATGCCTCCAAAAACAAACTAGTGCCTGTATCAAAATTTCTTGCACGCTCTATTCCCAAGTTAACATCCAATGCTTCTTTGGTCTCAATAAAACCTTTCAGCTCCAATTGCCTTTGAAATGGTGGCAAGAAACCCCCAACAAACCATTGAGCATGTTGTATATGGTTAATTTCATAAGAGATCTTTGACAAAAAATTCTTAAAACCTGCATCATATACATGCACACTCTCCTCCTTTGCCGTTTCATCAGATGCAAACAGACGGTCCCCTAGTATATTATTTTGGCAGAGTTCGGAGCCCGACCTTTCCGTTTGGAGACTATATTTGACATATCATCCTTTCTTAACCGTATCAGGAAGTTCGGTGATCTCCCCGGTGAGCAGGCCAGGTACCCATATCTCGCCTATTGTTCTGTGTGAGTATTACCCAGGCTATGGGCCGTTGTTGGTTTGCCGAGACTTTTGCCTTGTTGGACTCAGTTGGTATCCAGATTGATCGTCTCCCTCCCTTCCAATATTCTCTGAATGCTCCCAGTCATCTCTTGCCCACCAAGCAAGTGTTGAACAGGTCCATTCGGGAGGATATCTATAGGAGCTTCATTCAGACTACTTGGGTGAACCTCCCTGGGGGTTTGTGCCCTAAGATGTCTTTTTATGCAGAGCACTTTCTTGAAATCAGAGATGGACTCATCATTCGACCTCAGTACACCTCTTGTCATTGGATGCATGCCCTCCGGATACCTCTGGGTCAGTTTCGAGTCGGCTCCCACAGACTTCGGTGCAAGACTGATCACCACATTGATCGGGATGAAAGACTTTGTAGGCTTTGTAGCCTTCATGAGGTGGAGACAGAAACTCATTCCATCTTCCGCTGCCCTATATACTATGAGATCAGAGGACGATTTCATTGTCTCTTCAGAGGGATTCAAACTCTCCTGGACTTCTTCAGATATATCGACCAGCGGTGTCTTGCCCTCTACATCTGTGAGTCTTTGTTGTTCCGAGACCAGATTCTTCATCCCCCTCCGAGAGTCATCCCCACAAGATGAACTACAGCCCTTTTTCCGGTTCTACATACTGGTGGAGGAACTAAACGACAAAGCCTTTCTGACCCAGATACAGTGCATAGATCAATTCGTCCCTGGTTGGACCCTCACACTTCCCACGATCACCGCCAGCAGAATCGGTTACACACACGTACCAGAGGGCAGTCCAACTCCATTCGTCCCCCTGCCTCTCGCGTCAGTCTTAATCTCAGATCTCAGCAGGGAAGGAGGTTTTCGCCCCCCTCTCCGGGTTGCTAGTCCATCAGGAGCTTCTTTTCGTCGGCCTCTAATGTTAGGAGGGGTGTGGCTACCGTTCCTGATTAGACCTTGGTCCTCATTTTCCCCCCCTATCTCATTCACTGCTTGCCCCATTGCCCCCGCCTATGGGGGTATTGGCTTCGGGTTTCCTTTCTGTTGTCTTCTCTTCTTTTCTGTTTTTGGGACCTCGTTTTGAGTTGTCCCCGCTCGCACTTTGTAAATTGTTTGGGCTGCAGTCCCATTGACCTACTTTTGTGGTCATTCGTTGGACATTAATATATTTATCTTATCTTATCTTATCTCATTTGCCTCCTGCTTAATCTTGTTTTGCCTAGAAATGCTCTCGTGCTCAAACTCTAGGATATGAAACTCTTTCAAAAACATTGCTGTCAACATATCAAAATATATCAATTTTTGATTAGGGTCAAATTTCATATATTAATGTGCATTTTATTCAACAAAGTCATCGCAAATAGAGTTGCCTTCATCTTAGACCAAGTTACGCACTTTGCTATCCACGCCAATTTGCACATATGTACATTTTTGGATGCATTTTCTATTCCTTGATACTTTGGGAGTTTCCCATTCATTGGGTAAAAAACTTGTGGATATGGACTACTTGGCACATTTCGTCCAATTTTTGTGCGTTAGGAGTCATTCCCACACTGGACCCTACAGTGTAACCGCAATGCTCCCGCTAACTTGTGCACCTTGTCCCATTGGAATAGGCATACTTTGCATAGCCGAAGTAGATTTTGAAACTCTAGTTGTATCAAATTCATTGGGTAAAAAACACGTGGACGTGGACTACTTGACACACTTTGTCCAATTTTTTTTGCATTAGGAGTCACTTCCACACTGGACCATACAACTTAACCACAATGCTCCCTCTAACTTGTGCACCTTGTCCCATTGGAGTAGGCATACTTTGCATAACGGACGTAGGTTTTTATATAGCCGATCATTTGACTTAGGTTTTATAAATTTGCATTTACACAATGGTAATGATTCATTTACACAATGCAACGTCCATTTTTCTTGTTATTAATATATAAAAAGTGAAAGTCCAAATATTGTTGAATATTTCACATATTTACCATTCACTATTAAAGGTAATGTTTTATTTACACAATAAAACATTAATGATACAGTCTAATCCTTGGCAAAAATATTACTTTTTGTTACGAATTCCTTGATACTCTTGTAGTTTCAAATTCACTGGGTGAAAAACTTGCGGATGCAGACTACTTGACACATTTTGTCCAATTTTTTTGCAAGTTAGGAGACAATCCCCCACTGGACCCTACAGTGTAACCATAATGCTCCCTCTAACTTGCACATCTTCCCCCATTGGAATAGGCATACTCTACATAACCGACATAGGTTTTGAAACAATAGATGTACTCATTGTTTATGTTGGATCGCCGGAGCGTCCAACCTAAAATATCCCCTTCTCAAAATCAATAGGTCGAAGACCCTTAGCCTATTTTGTTTCCCAACGGCTAAAGGGTAGAACATAAGGGAAACTTATCCTAATAAAGTAATTTTAGTGCATAATGATTTTTTATAAGCACTTTAATTATTTATAAGTGATAAAATAATAAAAGTAAAAGTCACTTTATTTTTATTTCCCCTAGTGAGAAAATGTGACCCATATAGGGACATGAAGCAAGGGGATAAAAATATTAAATGAAGTAAAGCAAGGGGAAAAATATTAAATAAAGTGAAGAGAGCTGATTGGGCCTTTGTGTGGGCTGATATGCCAAATGAAATTATAAAAGGAAGTCGCCACACTTGGAGAAGGCATCTTTTTAAATCTTTTGACATCTGAAATTTGGTTTAGCTACCTGCTTTCCAATTTTACATTAAAGGATGAAAACCCGTTGATGTGTTTGCATTAGAAGATGAAAACCCTCTATTGCCAAGGTTGAAGAATGAAAACTCTTCATTCGTTGTGAGAGGAAGCTCTATTCAAGGGTTTCCATTGAGTTCAAGGATAAATTCTGAATTCTAGCAGTGTTTGAAGGCCCTAATTTTCGGATTTCTGTTATCTCCAACTAGGGTTTGAAGAAGTGTTGAAGCTGGTTTTTGGCAAGCATTTCCAGCTGTTTTCTAGAGGAGCGACCCACTTGTGGGAGGTTTCTGAGCCCTCTAGGGCACGATTGGCTCAGATCTGTTTTCTACCTTCATTATCATATTTTTAGAGCTCATTTTCTGCTGGTTTATATGTAATTTGGGCTTGGGAAGCTTCATTTTTAGCCAAGTCTGTAATCTGATTTTCTACAGACTTTAAATAAAATTCCAGCTTTTCTTCTTGGTCAGAAAATTAATAATTTTGGTGTTCATGTATCTATGATAAAATCTGATTACTTTGGCAAAGATTTGGACAATTTTCAATTAGTTTTGAAGCTCAATCATTCCCAGAGCAAGTCCTATTTTCTTGGATAAATTCAGATCTGCATTATTTTTATCAAGTATATCTCCTATAAATTGCTGGTATAGATCAGATTTGAAGGTGTTCCCTTTTGGGAGCATAAATTATCCCATTGGAGAAATTACACAACCCTTGAAATTCCAACTCTAGATTTACTTAAAGGAACCATGACAACCTTTTACATAGCCACCACACCTCCAACTGGTGCAAAAATAATTCCACTTGCCACCGGTGCAAAAATTCTTGCCTCAGGTGCAAACTGTGATACTTGCTCCAACACAAATTGTGCATGATTGCCTAATTTTTGCCCTATTTATCACATCAACACTTTCAAGTACCTTACCTTCGATGGAATAATGCTATGTGGAGGCATCATTGGGTTGTCGGTTCCAGATAGGGACTTCCTTAGAATGTTCGTACTCTTGATCTTCCATAAAAACTTCATTAATTCGATCCTTGACACCATCTGACTTGAAGAGACTTCGGTTGTGCAGTAATCTTCCCATTATGGAGCATTCTTCCCGACGCAAGTCATCCATATGCCCTCCTTATCCAATCATAGGTTTCAAAGGCATCTTCCTGCGCCGACTTTCCTACACTTGTAGGTTCCTTCATCTCGACTTCCCACAATTGGCTCTCCATGTATCTTTGCAACTTCAACTCTCATTCTGTCAAATTCTTTATCGCTTCACATTAACTTTCTCAGTTGAAAATCCTAACATTAACCATCAATTGCTTAGCCACCACACAATTGAAATTTAACTCTTCATTTTGTCTTTCTCAAACCCTAGGTCATCAAGGAGCATCTTTATTCAAGGAGGAATCTATGCAAGAAATGATCCCCTAGGTTTGCGCAAAGACAAGAGTAGGTTTTCATTACAAAATCTCACTCAACTATTTAGCTCACCTCATGACTGCACATCAATAGCTTGAGTTGAAACCTCATCTATTTGCTTCAACTGCTCTATCCTCGTGTCCATCCAGCCTTTCAGTCTTGTAGGATTATATCTCTTTTAGATGACAAAGGTTGCGATCCATGCATCCAAATGCTCAAGGAACTCTACAAATAACACTTCATACAAATCACTCTGTAGTTCATCTTCTAGCCAAGCCCTAGGTCGGCAATTGTCACATCCATTCACATTCATCACAAATTCAAGAGTCTTTCCTCTAAACTAGGCCTTAATCTTTCTTGCGTAATCTAATCTGCAGATTTGCATGCCATACACTCGTCCACTCCTCACGACACAATGGAAGAAGATTCGTAAACAAAACCAATTTGTAATTTTAGACCGTCTGTACACCTTCTAATGATGTTCACATAAGACAAATCCTAATGCACATTGAAGCATTAGAAATCTATTCACGTTGACACTTTAACTCATACTTGTGCATGAGCATTTCGCCTATATCGCAATAAAGTAGTCCATACACAAGAAGTAGACAAGAGTATGATATTTTCACTAGAACATAACTCAAACCCTACTTCTAATATTCACATGCAATATGCTCAGAAATATCCATCCAAACATTGGATCTAATACATTATAAAAAGACTAACTTGATGTCACCTCGCAACTTTTTCATTCCTAAAATTGACTGTCATAGGGTGTCAATAGGTCATATTGACCTTCGATTTGAATGAAAATCCCAATCGACCTTCAAGTAAAATCAAAATCCCAAATAACTTTCGAGTAAAAGCAAAATCCCACAAATACAGGAGCACCCGAATGACGTGCCAAACAAACTATTATTGCAAGGTATGGTGTCTTCACCATCTCTCTTGATGAGCACATGGCTTGTACTCTTCTTATGAGACCTCACTCTACTTGACTAGAAATGATCTTTAATTGTACATACTTTATATGAGTGACGACTCCCGTAGACATTAAGTGAAAGGTTTTTATAGGATTATTTTTGACATAAGGGTTATTATAAGTCTTGACATATCATGTGCATTGACTTGAGGACTTTGTTGGGAAGCGTTTTTACAAAGATGATTAATGGTGGACTTCTTTGTGGCATAGCATATGACCTTGCAAGGACCTTGTGCACTTTAATGTATAATCTAAGATTTCGTGAAAAGTGGCATTGGCAATAGCAAATGATTTCTTATGGACCTTGGCACGGGTAACATGGCAAACTCTTAGAATGATTTGATCTTTAACTTAGGTGTTGGTTAACCACTAACCCACTTAGAATTATTATTGAGTTGGTGGGCTAGGTATTTCAGTTACTACCTTGACATTTGTTTTACTCTTGGCTTCCCACCTTATTGTATTATGAAACATTGATCCATCATAAGTGCCATGGTTGGGGTCTTAATATTGATCAATTACTTCAGGCAATATGACCTGATTTAAGGAACTCACGTTGCTTGTAATTGACATACGACCTTATAGATTGTTATTCAAGTATGACAGATGTTGATATTTGAATGAACTGTGAGTATGAGTATTTGTTTTGGATCATATAGACATTGTGGTTGTGGGAGAGGTCTTGATTCTCACAGATCATTGTTTTGTTCATTTAAAGGTTCTTGTTTGGCTTTGTTATTATGTGCATTGGCATTGATTTTGGGACCTAGATGGAAATTTTAATCGCGATGGGGTAAGCTTGATGAATATTATTAAAACTTTGAAAACATCTCTGAGTCTGCAATCCTGAAAATTGGCTGAGGCTGAAATTTGAAAGGACCATCCAAAACCTGGGATTTGCATAATAACTCCTACACGTCCGAAACCACGCTCGAACATCTTGGAAGTATATACATAAATTATAAGAAAGTAAATGTCCATACGTAAATGTGAACTTTTACTTCCTCATTATGCTGATAAACATTTGACTTATCATATGAGATGTATGTTGCATAAGAAATGATGACTATGCAAAATTATTGGGGTCACAACCCGATAAGAAGTACAAAACAGCGGAAAAGAAATTTGAGGTCCGGGTGTGGTGATTGACTTCCTTTTCAAAGGCTCTAGTAGGAAATGCCTAACCAATTTGGAACCTTAGTTCTGTCGTTTGTTCCTTCTGACCATTATGTAAATTTCAACCCATGTCATTGGAACCCTAGTTTGTGTTGCATGAAGTTTGGAAAATGGGGAGATTGCATGGGCTGCTCACAGCAAGAGACCTTTGAAGAACAGCCATTTCATGCCTCAAAACATGGGCGGAAGATTATACACATGGATGAAGCCATGCGGCTAGAGAAAACCAATGGCGAGAAGGAGAATGGAGAGTACATGGCAGAGGACAACATGAGCATACTAGGGCACGACTGCCATTCACAGGGATGACCCCTTCTAAACCCTAGATCCATGGTTGCCATGATTTTATTTTTTGTGTTCTATATTCCTGGAATGTTAATGGGGGAATTTATTTTATAAAATACTTGAACTTTGGTCTGCTATTTTGTATAATAATGTTTAGTGGTCTACATGCACAAATGTATGGGCACATGCCTGATGCCAGTCATGTACATGAAGGCATATGCACATACTTTTGTAGATGCAGATTTCTTGAGTGCCTTCTTGCTGTTTGAAATGCTTGAGCCTTTTGAACGAGGCCCATGTGGTTTTTATGAAATCAGAAAAATTAAAATACGAATTTTCAGTGATCTCTTTTTGAATAAGGTATTGTTTCTATGTTTATGATGGATAATGGATTCTTAATCCACTTTTGGAATATGATTATGATGAATATAAGGAGTGCTCTTTTATAAGAATAACATGATTGCTCAAATGTAGTCCGAATGCCTTTGGTCAAGATGTTTTTATATGGTATTGTATGATATAATGGTTTATGGCAGGGCATGCCAGCTTAAAGCTGACCCCTGTTGCTAACTCGCTTATATGCAGGAATAATGAACTATTCAGTTAAGATTATTCCTAAGCTTTCAGATTGATTTTCAGACTTCAGTTGACTGTGCTTATTTTGTATGCATCTCCAAAAGAAAAGAAAGATTGCATTACTGTTATGAATCCTGATTAAAAGATACATCTTTGAGATGTCATGAGTTCCGTTCTTAATCCTTGGTTTGGAAACTTGTAATGGCATCATAGTGAAAAGCCTTATTTTGAGTTGTAAAGAAATCTGCAATGGGTTTTTGATGTATATTACTTGCAAAAGAAATAAAGTTTTTTTTTTAACTTACATGTTAGTTTTTGATAGAGAAAGGGGAGAAAAAGTTTTTGGGTAATATATATATGTGTGTGTGTGTGTGTGTGTGTGCTTATTTCCAGGCCTAACTGTATGGTTGATTGTGCTCACTATAACTATGCCTCTGTAATCGATGAGGTTAATGTTCTTTTTCTAAGTGTATAACTTGGGTTCTTGATTTTACCCTGATTGGAAATCATCAAACCTCGAATAATGACTGTAAATGCATGATGGTTGGGCATGTGGAAATGCCTGTGAATTCAGATTGCCTGTATCTGGTCTCCTGCTTGTTGGGATATGAACCTCCTTGATATGAATATAATTAAAGAATTGGATGTGTGCATTGTTATTCAATATGAATTTGTTAAAGACCACTATGTTCCCAAACCAATAACACATGCTTGGTCTACAATCAAAATCTTGTGAGAAATCTGACTTTCGTTTAGGAGCAGGCATGACAAGTAAAAATGAAGGGAATAAATGTTAGACCATGAGGAGTGTGATGGTTTGGATGCTTTTCTTGACACTACATCAGGTATTTTATTTTAGACTGCAAATATGGTTGATGCTTGCAAGCCATTATAAGGGATTGAAATCCCTAGTCCCTGTTGAAGGTTGTAGCATTTATCATTTTTTATTTGAAGGTTGCTCTCATTTTAGAACTCTCAAAACGACTTGAGACTTGACTGGATTATTGCATAATGGTCACCATTATAAACATGTTGAGCCCATGCTTGTACAAATCAGAAAAGGCCGAGCAACCATATGTAAGTCATTTTTTTTAAAGATATGAGTGACTGATTTTATATTGCTAACTCTATGCGATTAAATTATGTTTTATTTGTAGACAGGAAAATTCCGAATAAGTGATTAAAACCACTTGACAAACACTCGATCTCATTTTGGATGTCTTGTTCATTTATGTGATAGTCTTACACTAGCTGCCTTTTACATAAAGCTAGCCTGGCTCCACTGAAATCGATACTTAAATTTGAGATGGGTTATAGAAGTATGCATACATCCTTAATTATATTATCAAGCTAAAAATTATATATATTTTTCATTAGCCTACGAGGTCCGATTTCTCTAAAACAAGGTTAGAGAAGGTTGGTCTAAGCTTATACACTGAACTTTGTCTTGCTTGGTAAGGAATAAATTGGATTAGGTTTAATTAAGACGTTTTAGGTTTGAAATCGGGCTTGGCCTGACTGATGTCCATGAGGATTCACAAGCTATTATAAGCTACGAGAAATCATGCCTATTTGTAATCTTTTCTTGATCGGTATGTGGTTTAAAAACTCATCAGTTACTCTGATCTCTATACTTCTAATCTGTTACATTGGCAGCAACTCCTTAATAAAGAGGAACATGAATTTATGGGTATCCTATTTTGATATTTAAGATAGTTTTTTCCCTCCTCTAATGTTCTGATCTTATAACATCCTGTGCAAGATGATAAGCCGAAGTAGGGACCGGTAAACTCCGAGTTAAGTCCTTCACTTCCATTTACATCATGAAGGCTTAATAGAGGTTTTGAGATCTCAAAACCATAACCATGTAATTCTGTTATCTTGTTCTAGTTTGGTATTCAGTAAGGTGACTGTACAGAGTTTTATTGAGTGTTCGGGCAGACCTTAGGACTCTCTACTTTGATCTAGAACTTCATGCCAGAACATTGAATCTTAGAAATTATTACAAGTTTGACTCTATTTCACATATGGTTTCCTTGGGTAGGAGCCATATAAGTTTCTAACTAATCGTTTGTTGATTGGCTAGTACTCCGAACCTATTAACTCATATGATAATGTTGAGTAGATTAAACTAAACTATTATGGTGGTTACTCAACTATGCTAGGCATGTTCCATGGATAATATCTCAACATATGACAGTGATAGTATCTATTATTGTCTGATCATGACCTGATCTGACTATGGCAATTGTTTAAATTGCATGATAGAGTGATATTCTCGATAATCAAAAAGATTCCATTGAGATTAAATCAGGAGATTAGTCACATACCCCTTCTTAGTGCCTATCAAGGTTGGGTAGTGGGAAGACTCAAACTAAGCTGAGAAGGTCTTTTCTAGTAAGGAGATCGAACTAATTTGACGACCTAAAGGTTATCTTGAAATATTGGGAACTTTTTAAAGACATTTAGACACTTGTCTTATACTTGCTCAAGCTGTGCATATGTTGGTGTTTAACCACTGATAATGGAAATTAGTAACCTCTAAATTAGTTACTTGGGGAAACATAACAATTGTATATACTTAGTGAATGAAAGGAATAAAGAAGCATGTTGTATCTATCCTGTTAGAGTATGATCCATAGACAAACTTATGTTCGAAACAATCTTGAATGATTTGCAAAAGAGCTTGATTTACCTTTTCTGTAGTAGATGATGTTTGTTTTAAAAATGGAAGAACCTAGTTTAATCTATCTTACTTATCAAGAGAGGCATAGCCAGTAACTAACTCGGGCACTTACAATCTTAGTCACCGCATTCAGCGGATTTTATGCAAGAAAATTGAAATTCGCCGAATTATTTATTGAACCCAAAAGTTCGCTGAAATTCATTGAATTTAATCATCCTAATGAAGTCCCGTTTTTCAAGGGCAAATAATATGAAAAAAATCATTTAAAATTCCTTTAGATTCGTAAAATGTGTTTTAGGGTACCATTCACGATTCAATAAAACGACCATTCCCGACAATAAATCGACCATCTTTGGAGTTTGCAGGAATTTTAGCATTTGGAGGTGGCTCGGGCTGTCGTTTGCAAGCTGTCATTTGCATTTGTGCCTATGGACCTTGAACCACTAGTCTCCAACCTCGAACGACTAGTCTCCAACAAGTGTTGTGCTTGCTTTTATGTATACGAGCTTATAAATTATACAATTTAGGTTTAAGTATTTTATATACTAGCTTATAGCTTATATAGTTTAGTTTAAGTATTTTATATATTTTAGGTTTTTTAATTAAGTTCATATTATTTAGTTTTTAAAATATAGTTACATATTATAATTTATAAAATATAAATATTTTGATTTTTTAAAATTCAAATAGTTTGTTTTTGGTTATTATATATATATATATATATTTATTGTTTTAAAATTTTCTATTAACCGAATTTAATCACGAATTTTATCTTAATTTTTTTAGCAACAGATTTCTTATGAATTTTATACTCGGCGAATCCGAGCACGAATTCGAATGTAGTGACTTAGCTTAGAATTACAAAAGACGAGAGATGGACATATAGGACTAGTTAAGAGCTCTTCTAGATCACTGAAGTATTGCTCAAATGAGGGTTTATACCAAAGATTCTTCTTAAACTCTGACTCTAGGAGACAATAACCAATCCAATAGAAAACTGATTGCCTTTATAACTAGGGTTTTAAATCTATTAGTATGTGTGGTCTATCAGTGACACCTCGGTGTAACTCATTATTGCAATCTAACTAGAATCACCATCACTAAAATAGTAAGTGCTAAACACTAGTGTTGGTACTTTTGCATTCCGTCCTTATTAGAAAATGGGGGGTGAGCCATTCACATAGAGTAATCACCATGTCTTTCTCTATTACATCTAATAAAGTGTAGCTTAGAGTCAACCAATGGTGAAGGATAACTTGATATCAACCTCCTAGACTATAGTTTTGATGAGTAAATGATAACACCTCGGTTCTTCTCAAACTATTCTAGAGACGGGATGAACCCTTTGTGAGCACAAAAAACTAAGAAAAAATGGAAAGATAAGCAGATACAATGTCAAACCTCTTCTCCAAGTTTCTTTTGCAAACCTCGGAATAAGATTGTGGAAGTGTTTAATCTGGTAGAATCTTGTAAATAGGTTGGCTTGTGGATGCTCTTCAATTGATCTCCAAAATGAAGGTTTGGCAATGCTACAAGCACAATTTGGACATGGGGAAGCTTGCAATATGCAGATTTTAGCCTTTTCCAATATTCTCCAACCATTATTGTGAAGAGTATTGCATGTTTTTTATTAACAAGAAGAGAGGCCAAGTAGTGGTTGCAGATGGTTAAATGAACTCATCATTGCATATGCTAAAAATAGCATATGAGGAAGTTGAAATAGTTCAAATGGATTAAATTTCCATTTGAGGGGCAATAACTTTTCAGTTGGCAGAAGGTACATCCGGGAAGGTGGTTGTATGTGCAAGTTTATTGCCCCCACCTTTGTAGGATTCTAGAAGTGGAATCCAAGTGGAGTTGACTAGGATATAGAGTGGAGTCCAAGTGGGGTCCAAGTGGAGGTTGAATAGGAAAATAGATTTATTTTCTAATTTTATTAATTAATTTAATTAGCTATGAAATGTGAGAAGATAATTAATCATTTAAATAAATAAATGTTTAATTAAGTTAGCTAGAGGGTGTGTAGGAATTAATTTAATTAATTCCAAAGGGTATGATGTTCAAAGTATGAATTAATTAATTTAATTAATCAATTCTAAAGGGGATGTGAATAACTGAGGATAAACTGAAAATAAGCATATATTTTTGGGGTGTCTACACCCTTGAATATGGAAAAGTCCAGTTGGAATGGACACACATAGAAGTTAGAAGCATTGCCAGGGAAAGTAAAGGATTCCGAGAAGCTAGAGACCAAAATGATATGATCAAAGGCTAGAATGTGAACCTAATCGCTATTCAAGTACTGGAGGAAACTTGCAATGTAAACTCAGGGTTTGAATAGTTAGAACAAGAAATCAAGAGCTGCTGAGTAGCAGAGCAACTGCATAGCAGAATTGAAGTGTGTCCAACACCTACATACAAACATCTGGAGTTTAACTACAACTAATAATTAACCAAAAAAAATTGGATGCATTTTCAGTGACTGGAGAGGGGTCATTACACCCGATCCTTACAGAAACATGAACCTTCCATTAACCTTCACGAAAAATGTTACAATGCACATCAACATGTGCATAATGCAGCACAAGATATGAATACTGTAATGAACCTAAACATTTATTCACCAATTATATGTATTTTACACTTAACAATCTATGGAACTCTTACAATTATAGATATTTTCCAAACCCTTACAGAATTGACATGAAAATCCAATTCCTTCTCCAAAACCTTCCCAAAAGATTCTACCATAACTGTATGAATAAGAACAAAGGGGCTATTCATAGAATCATCTTGACAATGGGAATATTCCTTTGATTCCCTTTTTGGATCCTTGTAATTAGCATAGCTGCTGCTGAGTTGCCACTCATATTTGGGATTAGAGAACCTCTCTCTGCTCTTAAGTCGATCGTGCAATTCCGGATCAAACTTATGACCAGAATTTTCTTTCTTGTCATGAAACTTGTTAGAAGACTTTTATATCATTCTTTACTTTAGGCTTGTTCTTTGCTTCAATTTTTACAGTATACACACAGGCATCACCTAAGGATGAGAGCCATGGAAATTTCATTTTTATTTAGATATACAGCCAAAGCTTGCTTTTTACCTCAAATTTGATTCTTCTCTGTATAATATGTGCCTATTTTTCTATCAAGTTATTAAAGATATTTGTGAATTCATGAACGGATTGATCATGGCTCTGACACAACTTCTTCAACATGATGAATTGGTCTTGATAGTTGCAAAAAGGGTAATGATCATCCTTCAAGACGTTGACAATCTTGTCCATGTCTCTACTAGTACATCATACTTAGCTGTGGCAATACGTTGCCCGCCAATTGTTCATTGTCGATCCTACTTTCTACAAAGTAAATGAAATCTTCTTAGAGTCTAAAAGGTGTTAACAACAAAGTGGAATTTGTTTTGGCTAAGCCAATTTTCTAAACCATCTATCTTATGTTTAAAAAAAGAAATATCAAGATTTACAATACAACGCCTGACCTTCAAACTGTTTCCTGGATCCACACCTCTGGGGATCCAACTTGAAATGACATTCAACATTGGGTTGGATTGGAGTCTAAGGAAAGGCTTGCTAAAGGGAATGGCCTATTTACGAGCTATGCAATTGTTTGGTTGAGCCCAGAAAAGGCTCAGTGAATGGTAGTGTGTGTGTTTGTTTTCTAACTAACCTGGCATAAAACAAACAGTTTAAAGTTTCGTGCACAAGAGCGTCCTACAATCCAAGAGGGCTTTTTGTCCACTTCAGTGCAATTGGGGTGACACCACTGAAATGTCCCTTTTTAGGGACTTAAACAAGATATCAGAGTTTCTAAAAAAAATACTGGAGCAGGCTGTAATTAATTACAGCGAACTTGAAAACCTTAAAAAAAATGTGCCAAAGTCTTCCTTATAGACTGCTGATTATTTATAAATATTTCCCATAAAATTACAACAACGATAACTGATTCAATTTGCTTAAAATATTGCCTTGAAAATATGTGAAGGTGCAGATTGGGACTTATTAATGCAAGTTGACTGATAATATCAATTACATTCAATGCAAGTTTCACCCAATACTCAAAATAATTAATAGGCAAGTCACACTTTTGAGAATTAATGCAATGCAAATCAGATTTGATAATAACTTGAATGAATATGAATATTAAATGTTTTAAGACAAGAACAAGGGGTTTCCGTCCCTTGTAATGGACCTCTAAAGGCAAAACATTTATTACCTACTGGGACGAGGTAATTTTTCTACTCCCTTTTGCTTGATGGAGGTTTGCCTGTAAGACTCTAGTCTTAAGAACACCTTGTCACCTACTTTGAATGTTCTTTCTGTTCTGTGCTGATCCGCATATAACTTCTCGTGATTTTGAGCTTGAAGAAGATTTTCTTTTAACACAAGTATTTCTTGACTTTGATGGACTAAATCTTGTGCCTTTGGTACTCTATTATTAGCCAAAACTAAATCATCAAAAGAATATGCATCATATCTATAGAGGGCTTTGAATGGAGACATACCAATAGACATCTGGAAGGTGGTGTTGTAGCAGAATTCTGCCATATACAACCATTTGATCCATGTTGTTTGTTGTCCATCAATGTAGTTCCTTAGGTATCCTTCCACCCACTTGTTCATGATCTCGGTTTGCCCATCTGTTTGAGGATGATAGCTGGTGCTATGGGCAAGCTGAGTACTCACCAAAGGAAATAGCTCCTTCCAGAATAGGCTCAGGAACCAACTATCTTGATCACTAATTATTTCTTTAGGAAGCCCATGTAGTCTAAAATTCTAAATACTTCCTTGAAGAATACCTCAGCAACTATGGGAGCATTGTATTTGGTTGGAAGAGGACAAAAATGTGCATACTTTGTGAGTCTATCTACAACCACATATAAACAATTTTTACTTTGTACCATAGGTAGTCCCGTAATAAAGTCCATAGAGACACTCTCCCATTTTTGAGTGGGAATGGGAAGTGGCTGAAGCAAACCAGCCGGAAATGTATGCTCAACTTTGTTTTGCTGACAAACGAGGCACTCACGGATGTAATTAAGCACCTCTCCTTTGAGTCCCTTCTAGTAGAATCTTTCCCTTATGTATTTGTAAGTCTTGAAATAGCCGGGGTGACATGCTGAAGGATCATCATGGGCAGCTCTCAAGATTTTGCTTTTCACCTTTGATTCTGGCACAAGATAGATTCTGTCCTTGTATAAAATCAATCCATCCTTAACCTTATACCTCCCATCATCAATTACTCCCTCGAATATATCACTAGCAAATTTGTTCTTTGCATATTCTGCTGTGATCGAAGTCTTCCAATTTGATGTTATCTTAGACAAAGAACAAAAGTATGACTCACATGGAATGTCTTCTTCTACCATGTAACTCATTTGATGCATGTTGGAATTTATTCCTTGCAGGGTAATCCTTCTATCCTGGTCCATGAAATTCGTTTGCATTTTCTGATAGTTGAGAGTTAATTCTCCCAACAAACATAACCATTGGACCCCTAATACTCTATCAAATTCTGCCACCTCTACTACAAAGAAATCAGCATATACCTCATATGTTCCCAAATTAATACGGAGCCCAACACATCTCTTGGTGCATCTTATAGAATGTCCCTCTGCAATCTTCACTGTGAAGCCCCTGAATTCTTCAACAAATAACTCAAGTTGGTGACCAAGCTTGCTCCGATGAAGTTATGAGTGGCTCCTCCATCAATTAGTATGGTCACCCTATGCTTGTGCAACACTCCCTCCACAATGAGAGAGTTGTAACTAGGTGCTCCTGTAATGGTTGCAAGAGTACTAGTTACTTCTTCCAGCCTCTCCTTTCCTGAAACTACATCCTCTTCATTGCAATCATCATCAGAATCAAGAATAACTTCAATATAATGTATTTTACCTTTACCCAGACAACGGTGTCTTGGAGACCATGGATCTTTGCATGAAAAGCAAAAATTCTTCCTTTTTTAATTCGTTCCTTGATTCCCTCTCAATGCTGGTTTTTTATAGATCTTGAGGTACTTGAGACAAGGTCTTCTTTGGCTGCTCTGTAGTTGGGCCTTTAGGTTGTTTAGGGGCTTGTTCCCCCTTCCCTCCAGTCTTGGGCATGATGCTGGTTACTGCTGTTTCTGGAGCAGCTCCTTCTAAGTTCAAAGTCTTCTTAATAGCTTCTTGTAAAGACATAGGATCAAAGGCTCAAACTAACCCCCTTAAGGGTTCCTTTAGTCCTTCAACAAAAAGGACAATTAATCTTCTTTCGGACACATCTTCAATCATCACCGATAGTCTCTGAAAATCAGTGACATAGTCTTCAACTGTGCCCTCTTGTTTGAGTTGAGCAAGTTCACACAAGTGAACTTCTGGATCCACACGATCGAATCTATCGATGAGTGTTTGGCAAAACTCATTATATGTGTGAGTCTCACTGTGGCTTTGAGTCACCAATCCATGGAACCACCATTCGTGAGCAATTCCTTCTAAGTGGAGGGTGTCAAATTTTATAGCTTCTTCTTCTGTCATGGGTTTTAAAGACAAATAGGTGTTTAACTTTTGAATCCATGCTCGAGCAGTGCCTTTAGTAGACCCATCAAATGTGGAAAAAGATAATTTTCCTAATGCGCTCCGTATCTTACCGTGGGATGTAGTATGTCTAGGTTCAGGCCTAGAGTTTCTTCCTTCTAATCCCATGAATTGTGTGAAGGACATGGCTTGTCTGATATCTTTGGAAAATGACATATGCTCCGCAAACTTTGTTGGAATGTTATGGCTATTGTGAGACTCAATATTTGGCGTGGCTTCCTTTTGAATGAAAGTGGACATCCATTTTGATCCTCGGGATGGAGCGGAAGAATGACCAACATGGCTTCTATTATTCAAACTTTCCCCTTCATTTGGATCTTTTGATTCTGCAACCTTTTGAAGAGAAAGTGCTAAGAATCCCAAAGTATCAATAAGCTTCTCTTGTCCAGCAATGAGTTGGTTTGTTTTTTCTCCAGCGGAATCCATGGTTTTTTCATCGGTGATCTTTTCTTTGTTTTCCCTATTTCTCCTTTGGTAGTGAATGTATTCTTTGTTGTCACTTTCCATAAACAATTAGGCTTTAGGAGGATAAAACTCTGATACCACTGAAATGTCCCTTTTTAGGGACTTAAACAAAATATCAGAGTTTCTAAAAAAAAATACTGCAGTAGGCTGTAATTAATTACAGTGAACTTGAAAACCCCAAAAAAATGTGCCAAAGTCTTCCTTATAGACTGCTGGTAATTTATAAATATTTCCCAGAAAATTGCAGCTGCGATAATTGATTTGATTTGCTTAAAATATTGCCTTGAAAATATGTGAAGGTGCAGATTGGGACTTATTAATGCAAGTTGACTGATAATATCAATTACATTCAATACAAGTTTCACCCAATACTCAAAATAATTAATAGGCAAGTCACACTTTTGAGAATTAATGCAATGTAAATCAGATTCGATAAAATAGCTTGAATGAATATGCATATTAAATGTTTTAAGTCAAGAACAAGGGGTTTCCGTCCCTTGTAATGGACCTCTAAAGGGGTTTTCGTCCCAGTAGGTAATAAATGAGAGAATTGTCTCAAATTTCGAAGATTACAATGAAAGTCGATGCCCAAATGAGTGCCTCACACCCCTATTTATTCTTCCCAAGGGTGGCGTCTCTTCCCAAACATGATAGCCCCTTTTAAGAGCTTGTTTATTTATGCTTGGCCGACCCATGTGTTATTTATTTATCTTTACTTTAGTCGCCCCTTTTAATATTTAATAATTATTTAATTAAAAAAGTACACTAGTTCGCTGCCTTCTTCTGTTATTAATTTCTTCTCTAGGACACGAAGTGGAATGGCCTGAAAACTCCTTTTGATGTCATGTGGGAAAAAGGGACATTAAACCACCCAAATATGCAGAAGTCTCCTGAGATTCGGCAAGGCATCACTTGATGCTTTTGCTTCAAGAAGACTACACAAATGGCTAACCCTTCAATATAAACCAATTTTTGTCCGATGCAAAGGGTTCCATTCTTTCACACAACATCCCATAGCATTATGTTTGCCAAAAACTTTATGAAAATATGCATCTGATATAGAAGAGTGGTGCTGCCCCCATTTTGTTTAGTAGTTTGGAGTGATAGTCTCCTTCAAGATTCCAAATCCCCCCTAAATCTTTATTCCTAAATCCCTTAATTATTTGAAAGTTATCCCTTTTTGGAAAGGTTAGAGAGGCCGCAGACATTAGTGATCATAAAGGGGTTCTTTGAAAAGAGAGCTAATTTTACAAGTTCATCCAATTCAAAATTTTCTTCCCTTCATGAGGTTGCAAACTAATCAAACTGACCTCCATAGAATCACTATATAATATATGCCAGTTTGCTCTTCTTCCTGTGCTCTAATCCGATTCAAAATCTCCATATTTCTCTTGAGCTCTCAATCATTTCCCGAATTCCAAGGTTAGTGTCTTTGAGAAGAACAATATCTAGTTTGACTAGAATTAGCTATGCCTTGAGTAGCCTTCTCCTTTTTAGGCACCGAGACCCTGCATATTTGAAATGACTATTAGCATTTGTGAAGGTCAGCAGACCCTGGAGACCCCCAAATGCTGTATTGGTTTGTTTCTGATTGCCAGATCCAGCTGAGGGGTCATATCCTATTTTTAGCTTTCCCCCCCTGTTTTCTACGTCTTCTACTAGGAACATCATCAAGTTTTCCTTTCTTGCTTGCCTATTTTCACTCTACTAACCGAGCTGGATAATTTTTTTATATTCATGGTTATAGCTGTGGCGTGTTGGAGATTTAATATTATCCATGTTCTATTACACTATGTATAAGTTTGATTTATGCCTGTTTGTTCTATTCTTATTTTCTTTATCCTTTCCTTCAAGAATATTTTACATTTTCAAATTAAGGAAAGGTATATGTCTAGACTGCACGGATACGGGTATGGCTTCGGTACACTAAAACGGCAAATTTTTAAAAATCGCGGGTACGTTACGCTTTTGGGTACGTTTTATATATATATGTATATAAATTATAAATTTAGATAAGCATTTGCATACTTATTGAAATTTAATACTTAGTCATGGTGCATTTACACCTATATTTGGCGAAGTCTTTCTTTTCACATTACATCATGTAGTAGCAGAAGAGGTCTTTTACCACTCATCTATAACAAATCAATTTACAAAGTATCAAATTACTGATACATTGCTTTTCAAAATAAATAAGTATTTAGATTGTACATTCTAAGGAAATGATCAAGAAAACAATTGTGGTAATAAAAATTATCTGAAAGGAAGGAGTTGAACATGGCAACTCCATTTGCTTCATATTTCTCTATCACAATTATTTATCTTAGTGACTGTGATAAGATTCAAGGAGTCTTGATTGTTCATGGTGACCTTCCTTGATCCACTCAGCACGATAGTATTGTCTGGCATATTTCCCGAAACATCATAACTAAGCAGGAAAAATATGGATCCAAGCTGGCAGGTGGGACGATTAGTCCGAGCATGGGAGAATACTCGCGGAGTTTTGGAAAGCTGTCCAGTATTTTTAATTACTAATTTGTCTACAGGTGATCAAAGCTCATGATTCTTTCAGAAGATTGCAAGAAGTTGCTTGGTCCAAAAAGGTGCAAAAATGGATTTTATGAAAATAAGAAAAATCTTGCCATCAATGTGTAGAGCTCGAGAAAATATACACTTTTAGAGAATACGACAACTGAAACGGAGCCACAGAATGAAAGTTATGGCACATGCAAGTTTTTGCAGCTACATCTTCTCGGACCCTTTCCAAAAATGGCAAATTTTATTCTTTGTGTTTTCTTCACCAAAAATCCAAAAAAGGAAAGAAATGCTGTCTTTGGTGAGTTTATAAGTTTTGGTGAGTTTTGTTGGACGGGTACGTCTGGAAACGTACCCACAGACATAGGGTATGTTTCCGGACATACCCACAGTGTCCCAGTCCTCGTACCAGTATCTGGTACGTTTCCAGGCTGGTACGAGGACCTATATGGCGTTTCCGTGCAGTCTAGGTATATGTCAGTTTGATAATAAAAATGCGGCTCAAAATGCTTGAGGTTTTATTTTACTAATTTTTATTCCAATTTTATATTGGGGCTTTATTTTGTATTTTGCTCACAAAGTAGATAACATCGGATGGAGTGCTAAAAAATGGAATCGTACCATGTTTTCGATATCTGTTGTGTTGAACATTTACTAAGTGATGCAAACTGTGACCTTAACTCATCTTGTTTATGCTATTATATTCAGTATGAAGGTATTGGACTAAGATTATGGCTATGGGCAATCTATTTTCTGGCTTATGAATTAGACTAAGAGAAGCGACCTGATTGTTGTCTTTTACGTTGAAGTGAAGTGATACAAATTTGTTTGGTTACTGCTATAGTTAGATGTTGTTTTCTGTAACACTTCAATGCTATGCAATTTTTTTGAACATGGATATCCTTGTTGATTTTTATTGCAGAGAAGATTGCCCCAATGTTTGCCACGAGCTTACAAATGCCCCCTCACATATGGATTCCATAAGATCAATATGTTTTGATAGCAAAGGAGATTTTTTTGCTTCTGCAGGGGATGATAAACTTGTCAAGTTATGGAACACAGATTCATGGCATTGTATAAAAACCATGTAAGGCATCATTTTGAACTTTTTGAATTTTTAATGCTGCTGCAACCCTGTAATGGTGTTCTTGCACTCGCATGAGTTTTAAGTCCCTCTTATGCTCAATTTCTGTACTATGTCCTATGGCATATAATCTCATTTGTTTTGAAAACTAGAGTTTACACATTAGTTGTTTGTTGTTTGGAGTGCTTTACAGACGCTCAGAAAAGAGGGTGAGTGCAGCCAGTTTTAGCTTGGATGGCCACTTTCTCATGTTTGCTGATAAGTTTGGAGTTGTGTGGATAGTGGCAACATCAATTACTGACAAGCCGGATTGTAAGGATGATAAAGCAGAACCCCTTCTTGCTCACTGCTGCAGTATCATCACAGGCTTGGTCTCTATATTTATCTCTCTCATGCACTTAGTTGTATATGCTTAATATAAAGCTATATTGTTGTATTTAAAGGCTTATCATTGGAATAGGATTCACATGATTTTTATATATAAACTCATTATATTCATCAGGAAGCCTTGTGATAAAACCTTTAACATAGACCACAATCCAGGAACAAACTAAAATGTGAATCATGGTAGCTTAAATGTTAAAAAAACAACAAAGATTTATATTAGATGATATCGAAATTTACATATATGACTATGGCAAGCCTGAAAACTATTGGTCCAAGCCTAAGTAGCCGAAACGTTTTGGATACGGGAGCGGGTACGGAGTATCCGATACGCGGATATGGCAAAATTTTTTTTGACCCTGGATACGGCAATATAAAAAATATATAAAAATTAAAAAATATATAAATTTTAGCCTTCTAAATAAGAATTAAGTTATTAACCAAACTTAATTCTTATTTAGAAGGCTAAAACACTCTTAACACTGCAACATTATACGACATTATAAATTAAAATAATGTTATATCATTATATTCCTATAGATATATTACATAATAACATTATATGATTATTAATAATATCCGATTTTGGACAATATAATGCACAATAATTATAAAAATTAAAATGACATCATAAAGATATTAATTATAATACTATCATAACACTATAATTAGAAATACTATTATAATATAAAATATTATATATAATATTAAGCAATTTAATAACCTTTTTTATATATTATTGTATGTAATTTTTTTTAAAAAAATATTAATATTTTCCAGATGCTATTTTAAAATATATAATATTAAAATCATTTACTATAGTAGTATAGTCTATAATAAAATCATAAATTTAATTTAAACTTGGATATATTCTTAAACTTCCACGTATGGATATATTCTTCCACGTAGAAGCTTGGAGTAATAAGATTTTGGTTGAAATCATATGCGTATAGCTTCAAAAG
The DNA here is from genome assembly GCA_019776745.2 of Taxus chinensis. Lineage (NCBI taxonomy): Eukaryota > Viridiplantae > Streptophyta > Pinopsida > Cupressales > Taxaceae > Taxus > Taxus chinensis. The sequence continues at coordinate 577,133,091 of CM034155.1, read as the reverse complement.
TATATTTGCTGTATGTTTCTTCGTGTATTGACTGGAAAATACCCCCGCCGTATCTTTCCTGCTCCCACCGCCGTTTCCGAGCCGTACCCGTATTTGATACGTTTTGTACCGGTTTCAGGTCCCCCACCTTGCTGTATCGGTAACGTAGGTCCAAGCCATAACATTGTCTAACAAAAAAGACATTTGTAATCATCATAGCGAGAATTCGAGGTTGAAAATGTATCTGATCTCTTCTTGTACCTGGTTGGACCACCATATAGGAGGTAAGCCATAACATTAGAGATCTTGATTATCAAGAGCCCAATCAGCCAAACTATTTGCAATCTTATTTCTATCCCAGGGAATATGAACAAATTGCACCTCCAAAAAAATTTTCTGCAATTTTTTAATCTTCTAGACTTCTTTGGAAATTCCACAATTTGAGGGAGAGTGGCCCTGCTATGAGATAATATCTTGATGGCCATTTAAGAATCAGATCTAACTTGAATTTTCAGCCAACCACACTTTACCGCCTCTTGCATACCTTTATAGATTACTTTCATCTCTGCTATAGTATTGGTAGTAACACCCAAATTAACATCGAAAGAATTGCACATCACCCTCATGGTGTCTACCAATGCCTCCCATAGCAGCTCTGCCTGTATTACCTCTGGAAGCTCCATCCGTGTTCAACTGTCCATATCCCAAGGGAGGGGCCTTGACCTGGCTGTCTCTCTTTCTTTTCTTATCACCATGAAACCGGGGTAAAGTGGCTTCTCTTGGATCAAAAGAAAGCTGATTACAAATATGCTCCCATTCCAGAGATAGAGTGTTGGGTAAAGGTATCTTATGCTTGAGAGTTTCAACTATATATTTTTTTGTTTTTTCCCATATATAAGAGCCATCTTTGCTACTTTGCTGAAAAAATCAGTTATTTCTTTCTTTCCAGGTATTCCAAAGAAGAAGAAAATCCCACTCCACAGTATCGGAAGAATCCTTTGTCCTGTAGGAAGCATCCTTTGCCATTCTTTGATAACCGGTTCAAGAGAATCGAAGTTATGCCACCTCAGCTTGAAGAGAGTTGCAAATTGTCACTAGATATGAACAACCCAAGGGCAAAGGAAAAATAGATGAGTAAAAGATTTTTTATCTTGTAAGCACATAACACATCTGAAGGGTCCTTAAAATCCTTTCTTGAGAAGCTGATCTCCCGTTAAAACCCTGTTATGGGTAAAGAGCCACGGAAAAAAATCACTTTAGGCCGCATCCTCGAGTGCCATAGGTTCTTGAATAGGAAATTTAGAGGATGAGGATTGTCAATCATCAAGGATGCATAACCTATAAAAACAGTATAATAGCTCGAGGGATTTGGTTCCCATCCCAATTCAGTAGGAAATGGAGACGAGGAAAGAGGGCGACTGTTGAAAACATTTTGCAACAAAAGCTGGTGTTCATGCTGAATTACAAGTGGCCATTCAGAGAGCGGGATCCATTCTTTTTCCCTTTCCTAGTAGTTGGATGATAATCTTCTGTAGTGGGAAACTTTCTTCCACCCAATATCATGCAGTTGCTTCTTAAAGGAATGAGATGAGGATATTGTAAAATAAGAGGGGCTGTCCATCCCAAGAGTCTGTTCAGAAGTTGGCAGACTTGCCCATTATTGATTATCCAGAACAACTGATTTTTAATAATGTCCTGGCCCGATTTAAGAACCTGCAAGATAGGAGAGCCCTTAGAAGGAAGGGAAGAGCGCACAATTTCTTCCAGGGGATCCCCACCAGCATACTTGGCTCTCAAAATTGAAGCCCAAAGGTCATAGGGATTTATGAGCATCCTTAATACAATTTTGCAACTAAGGCTTACATCTAGCTAGGCGAAGATCTAAATCCCAAACCACCACCTTTTTTTGGATGACAAAGAGTTTTCCATTTGATTAATGACCACCTCCTTTTATCTTGGATTCCACTCCATAAATATTTTTTAGTAGATAGAGTCTACTTGTTTCAATGTATTTCCAGGAATATTTACCACAGATGCAATATATATGGGCATAACTTGGAGAACCAATTTGATCAATATCATCCTACCTCCTGAAGAAAGCCATTTGTTAGTCCATTATTGAAATTTTAACTCATACTTGTGGATTAACCAATGCCAGTCTTTTAACTTGTGAGACGCTAAAGGGACACCTAAGTATTGTAAAGGAAGCACTCCCTTCTTGAATTGAAAAATGTTTAAAATTTGGTCCTCTTGTTGTCTAGGGCAATGAAATAAAAAACTGTTGGATTTTTCTTGGGTAATCAGCTGACTAGTGGCTTGTGAAAACGTATGAAGAACTTTATGAAGTTGTTTCGCTTCCATAGAAGTAGCTTTTCCAAGCATAGTGGAATCATCAACAAACTGGAGGTGGGAGATAGGTTGAATATTTTTGGCCAATTGAAGACCATGAATTCTCTTTTCCTTACAGGCTTTCTTTGCAAGTCTTCCCAAGCCTTCCGCCAAAATGATGAATAAGGAAGGTGATAAAGGGTCTCCTTGCCTTATACGTCTAGAGGCACCAAAAAATTCCGAAGGAGAGCTATTAAGTAAAACTGTAAAGGAAACCAAGGAGATACAAGCACTTATCCATTGAATCCATTCTATATAAAATCCAAACTGGTCCAGAACTTTGCACATGAAACCCCAATCAACCCGGTCATATGCTTTAGATAAATCTGGTCTAATAAACATAGCCGGATTTTTTTTGTATGTCCACAGAGTGGAGGATTTCTTGGGCTAGAACAATTTCATCATGAATATGACGATCTGGCACAAAACCTCCTTGTTTAGTGGAGATAAGCTTGTGCAATAGGGGTTTTAGTTGTTCCGTTATAGTCTTAGTGATTATTTTGTACAGGGCATTACATAAGGCTATAGGATGGTAGCCTGAAATATCCTCGACATCATTATTTTTTGAGATAAGAGAATTGAACGTTTTATTTATTTGCCTTAGCATAGTTTTGGCATTTCTTACCTCCTCAACCACCTGTAGAAGATCCCTTTTGATAATCCCCCAAAATGTCTAGAAGAACTCGATTGGAAATCCATCAGGGCCAGGTATTTTTCCTTTTTTCATTTTAAAGACAATACTATGGAGTTCTTCTTCTGTAATGGGCTTCATTAACCTCTTATTTTCTTGTTGAGAGATACAAGTAGGAAGGATATTTAAACTTTGTTGTTGTGAGTTCAAGTTTAGGGGTTGAGAAGGTGAACACTTGTTAAAAGTACTGTTGAGCTACCTGCGTCATCGCTTGACTCGAGTACACTCTAGTACCATCGTCTCTGATTTGGGAGTGAATATGATTTTGGGCTCTCTTGACTTGTACAAATTTATGGAAGAAAGTTGTATTTTTGTCCCCTTCCTTTAACCATTGGATCCTTGATTTGTGCTTCCACATGATTTTCTCCCTAGTTTCCCATTCACGGAGTTTTGCTTTCAGACGACATTCCTTTTTGAAGAGATCTATAAAATACCCTGAATGTCGGTGAATGATATTTAGATCTTGCATTTGTTCCAAAATCTTTATTTTCGTGTTTTTAATATCTCCAAACTCATTCCAGTTCCATGCTTTTAGTTTAGATTGTAAATATGATAATCTTTTGACAAACATGAGCATTTGAGTTCCATACCTTGGCTTTCCTTCCAACCACCATTGCTTAACAAGTTTATCGTATCCTTATGACGGAGCCACATAAGCTGAAAACGAAAAGGAGCTTTGCATGATGAGGTTCTACCTATCTCCAAACAGACTGGCCAATGGTCTGAGCCACTGTTACTAAGAATCATAGTCTTAGGGGTATAATCCTTAGCCCACCGATCTTCAGATAGTAGGAATCGATCCAGTCTTTCCAAGATACAATCCTCCCCCCGCCTTCTGTTAGACCATGTCATTATTCCATCAATAGTAGGTACATCCACCGATTGATGAGAATGAATGAAATGAGTCTTAAAGTTCGAACTAGCATCAATATGGGGATTACCACCCTACTTCTCTTAGATATTTAATATAGTATTAAAATCCCCTCCTAATATGATTGGTAAGTGAGGAAAGGAGCATATAAGAGAAGACATAACTTGCCATTGTTGTCTTTTTTCCTCCAGATTTAAAGGAGCATAAACATTGAAGATTAAAATTTCTTGGTCAATTGTTGTGGAATAAACATGTAAACACAAAACACATTTGCTTGCATATGAATTTAATATAGTAATGTTTTTGGGATCCCAACAAGATACCAAACCTCCTGAAGCTCTGTGAGAACTTATAGATAAATGTTTAGCTCATGGCCAAAGATTGTCAGCTAACACAGTCATAAGATGGATAGAGGATTTGGTTTCTTGAATGCAGATCATCATAGGGTGCTCATTATTGATCATTCTTCCGAGTTCTTGAATTTTCGAGGGAGAACCCTTCAAGCCTCTTATCTTCCAAGTGATCAACTTCACCGGGAAGAGCTATGGAGAAATTGGGATAAGTCCCGTACTGTTCCCAAATTGCTCATATTGTGACCCTCCTTCTGAAGTTTAGCCTGATTTGACTTTCTACCAAGCTTTATATTAGTATCCATTTTATATTTTATATTTTTCTTTTGTTCCATGCCCACTGTAGAATCCAATTGATTTGGCATATTAGGGTTTTTGACCACAATGGCCTTATCCATGCCTTCTACCTCCTTTGCTTGCTGGTGTTGATCTCGGAATTGCTCATGGTATTCATCTTTCCGCTGATAACTTTTAACCAATTTTTCACTTGCAGGTTTGGTAGGTTGGGCTTGGAATATCACCATCTGATTCTGATCTTGTGCATCATGTTGATCTTGAATTTGTTGTTGCTTGTCCAATTGTGTTTTCGGTACCTGAGATTCTAACAATACATCCTGTTCCTCTTGTTCCTGTAGTGCTCCGAATCTGTTATTGCTCCTAGTTTTTGCCTTTTCCTTACCAGTCTTCCTAGCGAGCTGTTTCTTCTTCGGTGCAATAAAGTCCTCTTTGGGTTTTTCTTGCTCTTGATGTTCTGGAGGGTTGTACTTACAATCTCTAATTGAATGACCATATTCATGACACAATCTGCATCGAAAAGGAATGTTCTCATAGTCTACTACATGTTCCCATGTGTCCTCGTCAATGACTAGAGAAATTTTTACAGATAATGGTTTACTAAGATCCATGAGAACATAAATTTTGGCATATACCATCTGCTCCAACTGTAAAGAAGCATCCGCAATCAGCATGAATGTGCCCAACATGTTGCCAATTGCCATAAAAACAGTCTGATTCCAGAACTCAGCAGGTAGCCCAAAGAGTACAATTCATAATCTCCTGGCCTTTAAGATAGGAGAACCCTTAGAAGGAAGGGAAGAGCACACAATTTCATCCGGGGGATCCCCACTAGCATACTTGGCTCTCAAAACTGAAAGCCCAAAGGTTGTAGGGATTTACGAGCATCCTTCAGTACAATTTTGCAGCTAAGGATTGCATGTGGCTAGGCAAAGTTTTAAATGCCAAACCACCTATAATAGAAACATTGCATTTGTTAGTGTGCTAAGAAGTACAATTCATAAATGTATTTTTTATTGGTTCCATTTACACGAACATGTGAATATTAGTAGATCTACAGCAAGTAGTCTGAATCAACTATAATAGAAAGATTGCATTTGTGAGTGTGCTAAGAAGTACAATTCATAAATGTATTTGTTACTGGTTCCAATTAAACAAACACATGAATATTGGTACAACTTAGAAATCTGAGGAATAATCTATTAATAAGATTAGCAACAACAGGGTGTAATTCGACCCATATAAAATGCATTAGGGCTTATACTATATGGCCCAAGTTAAAATAATAGTTACCAAAGTCTTGGGGATGGGCAAACAAGGGGATGGAGGGACAGGGTTTCTAGGATGGTAAAAAGTTTCCCAAATTTTGGGGACGGCTATTAAAATAATATATAAAACATATATTGAAATTTAGCATTTTAGTGACATTTGAATAAATTTATTCAATGAAATTTAGGGATTTAAACTGTATTTAATGTATTTTAGGTACTTTCAAGATTATAATTTAATGTTCTTGGCAAAAATAACATCTTTTTAAAAGTAAAAACATCAGAAATTTGTTTGAAAGAATTTTAAAAAAAATAGGGGATGTCCCTTCCAAGTCCAAGTCCCCGAAACGTTCGGGACGTCACCAAAATCTAGGGGACGCGTCCCCGGTGTAACACTGGTTAGAGCTGGCCCTCCTTACAACCTTGTCAGTTATTTCTAGTCTACTAAATCTAAGTGCTCAATCTGGTCTCAAAAATGAACATAGGTAACCTCCTACAGTCTTGGACTACATCAGCTCAAAATAAAAAATGATTCAAACAGAATTGCAAGTCTTCTGCTAAAGCCTGGGGAAAATATCCAAAGATCAATGATAATTCTGGACAGCAATGTTATTTTTAGAGGCTTATGGCTGCGCCAATAAATTTAGTCAAAATGACATTTTTTGTCCATGGCACGGTGATCCAAATTCCATGAAATATCCAGTGCACTACACTCTAAATTGCCTAGAACTGAGATGTTATATGTAGAAACAAATCTAAAACTAGTATTCATAAATTGAAACTTTATTCAGAAACAAGAGATGGGCGTGATGTAGAACTATAACATAATATTATAAATTTGAAACATCACATTTAGTAAATGGCGTTCTATCAAAATAAACAGACGACTGTCTGTTTCATCTGGGCGTCTTCTTCTTATGTTGCTATCCATGTATGTACACATGGATATACAATTGACCTACATAAAGAAAAAATTTACCTTTTGGAAGATGAAACCTAGACTGTTTCGGTACGAGAAAGTATGCTGAAACGACAAATTTTTAAAAAACTCGGGTATGGTACGCGGTGGGTATACACACACACACACACACACACAAGGACACACACATATACATTTCCTCGAAGCATTTGTACATACTTATTGAAATTTAATACTCATGTAATCATTCATAGAACATGAAAACATATTTCAAATAAATTTGAGAATTGAGTCTTGAGTTTGTACAAAACATAATAGTTAATAATGGTTAATACATTCAAATTCTTAACTTGCTTCACTTTCAATTTCCTAGGGCCAAAAGCCTAGAACATATCATCTAGATGATCCTCAAAATCATCTTTATGGATGGCACTTTGTAATATCCGCTTCTTGAAAGCAGCAGGTCGAAGACCCTTAGCATAATTTTGTTTCCCAACAGTTAAGGAAGTAAGAAAGAAGGGAAACTAGTCCTGGTAAATTAATTTCAAGTGCATAATGAAATTTATTATAAGCACTTTAATTAATTATTAGTGACGAAATAATAAAAGAAAAAGAAGTCACTTTATCTTTATTTCTCCCCTAGAGGAAAAATGTGACTCATATAGGGACAAAAAACAAGTGGATAAAGAAATATTAAAAAGTAAAGCAAGGGGAAAATATTATAAAAAGTAAAAATGAAGTTGATTGGCCCTTTTCTGTGGCAAATATGCCAATGAAAGTTATAAAAGCAAGTCACCACACTCTATTGAGCATCACATTTTGCATATTTCTTATGTTTGAATTTTTGGTTGAGCCAATTTCTTCCCAAATTGACATTAAAGGACAAAAACCCTTTGATGTGATTACATTAGAGGATGAAAACCTTCGATTGCCAAGGTTGAAGAACAAAAACTCTTCATTCTTTGTGAGAGGAAACTCTATGAAATGGTTTCTATTTGAGCTTCAAGGAGTATTTTAGAATTTTAGTAATGAATGAAGACCCGATATTTCAGATTTGAGGCATTTCCAGCTTTGTTTGAAGACACAAGTATTGGGGCAGATTTCTACCTTTAGATTCAGCCAGGTCTAAGGATTATCTACACACTTGTGGGTGTAGGTCGACTCATTCTAGGGCACGGCTGTCCCGGATCTCATCACCAACATCTTTGTCATAATTTTGGAGGTCGTATTCAACTTTGTTTCAGTGTATATGGACTTGGGATCACTTCCTTCCGGCTATTTTTGTAAGCTATACTTCTGCAGTCTTTTAATAAATTTCCAACTCTTATTTTGGGTCCAAAAATTATATATTTTGGTATTCATACATGCAAAATTAATTCTGATTATTTTGGCCAAGATTTGGTTAAGTTTAGATCAGATTTGAAGGTTGTTCATCTCTAGATCAAGTTGTCAATTTTAGGGAAAATTCAAATTTGCATAAAACATTTATATTTTATTCAACCAGTTGGCTATCATAAATCAAATTTTACAGGTGTTCCTTTTGGGATTTGGAAATATCCCATTAGGGACATTGCATACTTATTGAAATTTAATACTCAAACAATCATTCATGGAACATGAAAACAATTTTCAAATACTTTCGAGAATTGAGTATTGAGTTTATCCAAAACATAATAGTTAATAACTTAATGCATTCAAGTTCTCAACTTGCTTCACTTTTTGTTTGTTAGGGCCAAAATCCTAGAACATATCATCTAGATGATCCTCAAAATCATCTTCATGGATGGCACTTGCGGCTCCACTCCCACTAGCTTCACTTTTGAAATTAGAGTTAGGCAATGTTTTTTTAAAGTTGTTTATAAAAAAAATGATTTTTAAGTTGAAAATGGCAAAACTTTGGAATGGGTACATTGCAGGTATGTACCTATAGGCCCTGAGTACGTCCCTGGTATGAATTTTGATACCCGAGACGTACTTCGGGCATGTAGGTATGTACCTAGACTGCACCTGTACCAGGTACGTATCAGGCCTGGTACGGGGGGGGTATCATGCGTTTTCGGGTAGTCTAGGATGAAACAGTTGCTCTTCCACCAATGATGTCAACTTCCATTGGGTTATGGATGAGCTTCATCATCATGTATCAATTCATCTTGGTTTGCGGTGTATGATCTTGCATTGCATTGGGGGCTGCACCTTGATGCCATGATGCCACAAGAGGAAATCATTGAGTCACATGTGGGGCTCCACCCCACAAAGGATGGGAATAGTGACATCACTAGGAAAAGTTGGTACCAATTCTATTATGTGCCATTGGAATTGTTGGCGTGGTATATAGTGGATCACTAAGTAGGTCAGTATTGTAGACCATGGAACTTGGTTTGGTGTTAACACATATTATAGAATTGAGTTTGGTGTTATGGCGGTCATAGATTTTGAGCCATCATAGGATTCACACAAGGGCGAAATTGGGAACTTTTGCGGGGATGAATCATGCAGGGGCCCATAACATTTTCTCCTAATTTGTGGTAATATTTCTAGCAGATTTTCTTATGATAGAATGGATGATGCTATTTTATATCCTTGTGTGACATTCATCCATTTCTTGTAAAATTGGTATCATGAATAATCCAAGATTTAAGTGTAATTTGAATCATGGTTACATAATTTTGTTAGGCCAAGAAAAATGGACTGTGCAAAAGAGAATGAAAATGAAATAGAATGTGCAAACCAAACTTAATATTATTATTCAACATAAACAAATGGCATGATTTACAAATATAAAGCCATTTCATTGTCTGTTCCACTTCATATTCTCATTGATTCTTCAACCACCCATGGAAACTCTTCAAGTTCCATCTACAAGACAAAAGCTTTCTTGAATAATTATCTAATAATCAATGTTTTAAAAATCGGAAGTGGACTTGGAACCGGTCGAGGGTTAGGCCGAACCGGTTCAAACTGTATGAACCGATTTACTAAAAACACATCAAAAATTACATTTTTAATGAAAACAATATATTTTAAAGATTAGAAACCATGATTCCAACAAAATATGCAAAAGTTTACTCGTGTAATACTATATAACATGTAAGAAAGATGTTTATAGCAAAAAGATACAAACTCCAAGTCCAATACACAATACATATATCATATACGAGATTCCAAAACAAAATACATAAATAATGAGGCTCTAAATGACCTCTATAGTCCAAGACTCCAAAAAATAGCATGCTATGATGCTATAAGTTACAAAACTCTAGAAGATACTAGATCACATCGATGATCAATCATCAAACTTTTTCACCATTGCTGAAAATGGGTTCCTCAGGCTCATCCTCATCAATATCATCATGTTCCTCTAACTTAGACCCATCCAAATCCTTAGGGACATCTGCATCAACTGTATTGGTAGTAGCACAAGTGCGATTAGTGCCTGCCATGTCTCGTGACAGTGCTACTAGTGGCTCATCATCCTGATCCAAAGCCATCCAACCCAGGTCATTAGGATCAAACTCTGTTGGGTGACTCTCTGTTACCCAATCTGAGTTTGGATATGTATCAGGTCTTCGGTTCAATAACTGGTTGCACCTTGGTTGAATTGCACAAAGACAAGATCATTTAACCATTGTTCCAAATGGTTTCTCTTCTTCTTGTGAATCCACTCAAAGACGGACTAGTTGCGCTCACACTCAGAAGCACTTAAATTATGGCTTAGGATCCGAATTGCAAACTTTTGCAATTGAGGACATTGATTACCAAATAAATCCCACCAATGTGCTGCAATAAAAATGTAAATGTTTCATTATTAAACAATGGTGATAAAAAACAAAGGTAGAAATTAAAACTTATAACTTAAAGTGTACTTCAACAAATTAGATTGTGTCTTATGCTAAAAATTCATGATTATAAAATTTAATCAAATGAACTTCAACAAATTTAGAATTGCTTACCTGGTTGGTCCACATCTCTTGCAATCTTTGCAAGTTTTTTCGTAAAGGTACTTGTGGCTTTGTTGAAGAAACTAATATGTCAATGAACTTCCAGTTGTTGCCTCTCATCAGGGACCATGTGCTCTAGGCACTCGTACAAACCATCTTTGACTTCTCTTATTTGATCTTCTCCAAGCTGAGCTCTATAATGATATCTTGGGTTCAAGAAATATCCAACTGCAGCTATTATCTATAATCTCCCATATAGGCCTATACTTAGCTACCCAGTCTTTGTATGCTGCCCTTATCTGTTCCTTTGCCCGATCCATAGCCTCATAAATGTAGCCCATGGCTAATTTTCCCCATCCACCAACTGCAACACCTAAACAAGAGGCTCAACAATTTTGACAATCTTTGCTGTTTTTTTCCAAAATAAATTGTTAAAAACTTTTTTTTTTTGCGTCTTTCCTATCTTGTTTGCGGCTCCACTTAAATGCATTCCATTCATCACTTGAAAACATCTTTTTCAAGTTTTGTGCCTGGGAAAGAAGAGATTGCAACGTGAGGAAGTTTGTTGCAAATCTCATGATGACTGACCTAAAAAGTTCTCTGCCTTAAATGTTTTTCTCATTAGGTTCAATACTTATAAGTGATTGTAGATGTATTTTGTGATGTTTTTGTCATGATCTACAATGTTCTCGATCCAATCGTGTTTTCCTATATCCTTAAGCACGAGGTCTATACAATGTGCAACATATGGAGTGCAAAATATCATTTCGTCTCTAATATCTTACCAACAAGAACATAGTTAGAGGCATTATTTGTGATGAATTATACAACATTTTCCACCCCTACCTCTACAACAAACTCATGCAAAAGCTCAAACAACAAATTTGCATCTTTCACCTTATTAGATGCATCAACTAATTTCAAAAACATAGTTCCTTGTGGACAAGAGGCAAGAAAATTTATTATGTTGCAGTTCTTGCCATCACTCTACCCGTATGACATAATAGTACATCTTGTTTTGGCCCATGATAATTTACAACTCTTCAAATATTCATCTATGGACCCAACTTCTTTTTGCAAAAGCGATCCTCAAGTCATGCACACTAGGGCTGTTGAAGCCCTTACCAACAACAACAATGGAATCAAACATAGGTAGGTAATAGGGTGAGCGGGAAACATTGAAAGGGATATTTGCATCATACCACTTTCTAACAATGTATTTGAAAGCAAAGTCTTTATATTGCTTCTTCCAATGGTTATCTAAGGGGGGCTGATTTTCTGATGGCATGGAGACACTAGCAGGTTTGGAGGGAGATGGAAAAAGCTTTAGATGTTCTTTCTTTTTGGAGGCCTGTTTTCATGACTATGAGTGGATATGGGAGGCATATATCGAAAGGGGTCTCTAACATGGACATAGGGGTCAGAGCAAGAGCCTTCAACACTTGTTTGGGCCATGGCATGTCACCTTCTCCCTACTTTAACATCTATCTCTTTTTGCTTAGCCTTCTCTTCTTTATGTTTCTCAAGCAAGTTTATCATTTCCAATCTAATGACATCAATATTCGGTGCATCACATGGGGAAACTTGGCCTCTTGTACCAACCAAGTGTTGTTTCAACCTATGATTGCCCCCCTAATGTGTTTCTTACAATAGTTACAAAATTGATTATCAACTATGTTAGCATGGTTCCATGTAGGGTCTTTTAGTTGGGGGGCCATTGCAAATGCAAAGAAATCTAAAAATGCAAATATATAAACTACTAGAAAGAAAATATAATTTAGGTTTCCTATTTAGTAAGATTTAAAAATAGGGGTAGTTTTAAAACTTAACATACCTTTTAATGTGCACACAAATGCAATCAAGAAACACTCCAAGCTTGTATATGGGATGCACCCTCCAAATGTAAATGTCAAGACTCAAGAGTAAGACTCAAAACCACCACAAAGAGCCCACAAGAAAAGCCAAACAAACTCCAAGCTCACTTCAAATCAACACTCTTCAATGCTGCTCCAAGCCTCCAAATCCTTATAAACGAGAGAGTTTCTCACAAATAGAAGTGATGAAGTCTCTATATAGATGCCAATATCACCACAAAGAGCCCACAAGCAATGGAAATCAAGCTCCAACTTCCAAGCTTACTTCGAAACTAAACTCTTCAATGTTATACTCCAAATGCCGTTGCTCACAAATGCTTAGTGAGAGAGGTGTGAGGTGAATAGAGGGGGGGCTCTATATAGCAAAAAAAATAGGGTTTAGATCAGCTAAAAAGATGTACTTTTGATTAAAAAATATTTTTTGCAACTTTAATGTCGTACTATAGCACTTTTTCTGGGTCGGCTGGTTCAGAGCAGAACTGGACCGGTTGGACCGCTTTAGCACTGAACCGGTCCACCAATCCAGTTTTATTACTGGTTTTCCCCCAAAACCATTGAATCGACTGGTTTTAAAAATATTGCTAATAATATGTACAATAATATTACATCGTCCCTTAATCAGCAGGGGTTACAATGAGACCAAGCATGCCCTTGAACTATTTGATTTTTTTTTCCTATGCGCTTTTGTTAAGATGTATGCTGATTTCTCTACAGTAGGACGATGGAGCAATTTGACATTGCCTTTTTTCAAATAATGCTGAATCAAGTGAAATTTTGTATTTAATGTGCTTGGTTTGGTTGCGAAATACTGGATTCTTTGCCATTTGAATTGCAAATGTGTTGTCAACCTTTAGTGGTGTTCCTGTGTGTTTGAAAGAACCCTTTCAAGCCAAAAAAATTGTCGTAGCCTCCGAAGAGGCAATGCATTATGCTTCCGTTGAAGAAATTGTCGGCATTGATTGCTTTTTTGATTTCCAATTGACAACTGTTGTTCCTAAATTCATAAAAAACCTTTATGTAGATTTCTCATCTTCAAAACCACTAGCATAATCAAAATTTGAATAACAAACCAATTTGAAGTCCCTTGCATGAGCCCATAATTGTGTTCCTTTGAGATATCAAAGGACTCATTTTTGCTACTACATAGTAACTTTCTTTGGGTTGCATGAATCTAGAGAGAACACCAACAACAAAAGAAATATCTGGTCTAGTTGTGGTCACATAGATCAGGCTTCCAATGAGTTGTTTGTATTTGGTTGCATTTACCAAATTAGTGATATTTGCTAATGTCACTGTCAGATTATGTTCCATGCATACCAAGAGGCTTACAATTTGTCATTTTGAATTTTCTCAGAATTTCACCAATATACTTCTACTGAGTTATGAAGACGTTCTTTGATTTCTAAAGCACTTTAATACCCAAATAGTAATGAAGATAGCCCAAATTTGTCATTTCAAACCCTTTCATCAACAGTGCTTTGATTTTCAATATATTTCTCATTATTCCCTGTTATGAGCAAATCATCCACATACAATACTAGAGCTATACCTTTTTCATCAATTGTTTTAACAAAAAGAGTTGCATCTTCAAATTCAAATCACTTGAGTTTCATATTTAGGAAGTGCTCAATAAGCTTTTCATACCATGCACGTGGGACTTGTTTCAAACTATATAACGATTTTTCAAGTACGTACACTTTTTACTCTTGGCCGTTCATTGCAAATCCTTATGGCCGAGTCATGTACACCGTTTCTTTTCGATTACCATTGAGAAATGCAGTCTTCACGTCCATTTGATGAACTTTATATCCGTTCTGTGTTGCCAAAGCCAACAAAATCCGAATAGTAGTTCAATTTGCTGTAGGTGCAAAGGTCTCATTGTATTCTATTCCTTCCTTTTAAAGTTTTAAGCATAACCCTTTGCGACAAGCCTTGCTTTATGTTTGTCAAGCGAGTTGTCAACCTTGTATTTGTTGCAAAAGACCCACTTGCAACCAATTGATTTACAAACTAGCGGAGGATCAACCAACTTCCAAGTCCCATTTTTCACCAATGCATTACACTCATATCTGATCGCTTTTTTCCAAGATTCATCCTTTTCAGCTTGTTTGAAAGAGGTTGGTTTTGGATTGAACCCAACATTGAGTTGTTCTTTTGGAAAATCATTCAAGATGAGCTTTTCAATCTTGTTTTTAGTTTCTTCTAGGACTATTTTTGCTGGTTGTGCAACTGCATGTGAAGTTCATGTGCCAGTTTTTCCAAATTCATCAGGATGGACATCTTCAATGTGTATGTTGCCCATTTAGGCATCATCTTCTGTGGTTTTGATGCCTCAATTTCATAATCTAAAGCTCCTTCACTTTCTATCCTCTGTTCTTGTGCCACTTGTTCACTTTCTTCTTCAGGAGTTCCAATCCTTGCTATAGGATATAATGCGGGATCAAATGACTCCCAATTGCACGCTCCGCCATCATTGTTTGGAATTTCCAAATCACTCTTCTTATAAGACATCAAACTTTGCATTTTTGTCAAGTCGACTCAATTGCCGATCAATGTTGGCTTTGTCCTTAGTAGTTTCACAAAAGATCACATCTCTTGTGACAAGAAACTTCTTATTTTTCTCATTGTATAGCCTGTATGCCTTGGAGGAACTTGGAGTATCCCAAGTGAATGCATTTGCAATTGCTGTAGTCCAACTTATTCATCTCTTTGTAGGAATCATTGCATAACAAGTGAATCCGAAAAATTTAAGGTGACACACTGAAAGAAGACAATCGGACCACATTTCATTTAGAGTCTTCAATAGAAGGTTGTTGATGGTGATCTGTTTCGGAGGTACAATGTTGTTTGTGTTGCATCTTCCTAGAAGTGTAGATTTATCCCCTTGAAATACATTATTGCACAAACCATATTCATCATGATTGGATATAGAGAAGGATGGAAGAGAGAGTGCAGTGGTGGTGATCTTGATGATTTTGAGATGGAGGACTATTGACGAGCTATGAGATTCTTCCATCTACGGTTCTAGTATCTATCCTATTTTGTATTTGCCATTGGCATTCCCACCTATAGTATTCGTTATTTTGATTCAGTGAATCAGTATCTACTATCTATTCAATTTTTTATTTTATTTTGATGACATCAAATGTCTCAATGAGAAAACTGTAGTTAATGGTTCTAATTTCTAAACCTCTTTGTTATGTTTATTCATTGTTCAATATTCTAATTTCTTGAGTGTTTGATCATGGTTCATCATTGATGTAGTAACTAGTTGTAACTTGTAACTTGTATCAACATTTTGTTATTGTTATAATTTCTGTCTATATTTCATTTTTGTATTTGTAATTTGTATTTTTTCAATATATATATATATATATAGTTGGCTTTGTCCTTTGTATTTCACAAAAGATCACGTCTCTTGTGGCAAGAAACTTTTTGTTTATCTCATTGTATAGCCTGTATGCCTTGGAGGAACTTGGAGTATCCCAAGTGAATGCATTTGCGATTGTTGTAGTCCAACTTATTCCTTTTCTCTGTAGGAATCATTGCATAACAAGTGGATCCAAAAAATTTAAGGTGACACAGTGAAAGAAGACGATTGCACCACATTTCATATAGAGTCTTCAATAGAAGGTTGTTGATGGTGATCTGTTTCGGAGGTACACTGTTGTTTGTGTTGTGTCTTCCTAGAAGTGTAGATTTACCCCCTTAAAATACATTATTGCACGAACCATATTCATCATGATTGGATATAGAGGAGGATGGAAGAGAGAGTGGAGTGGTCGTGATGTTGATGATTTTGACATGGCGGAGTATTGACGAGCTATGAGATTCTTCCATCTATGGTTCTAGTATCTATCCTATTTTGTTTTTGCCATTGGCATTCCCACCTATAGTATTGGTTATTTTGATTCAGTGAATCAGTATCTTCTATCTACTCAATTTTTATTTTATTTTGATGACATCAAATGTGTCAATGAGAAAACTGTAGTTAATGGTTCTAATTTGTAAACCTCTTTGTTATGTTTATTCATTGTTCAATATTCTAATTTCTCGAGTGTTTGATCATGATTCATCATTGATGTAGTAACTAGTTGTAACTTGTAACTTGTATCAACATTTTGTTATTGTTATAATTTCTGTCTATATTTCATTTTTGTATTTGTAATTTGTATTTTTTCAATATATATATATATATATATATATAGTTGGCTTTGTCCTTTGTATTTCACAAAAGATCACATCTCTTGTGACAAGAAACTTCTTATTTTTCTCATTGTATAGCCTGTATGCCTTGGAGGAACTTGGAGTATCCCAAGTGAATGCATTTGCAATTGCTGTAGTCCAACTTATTCATCTCTTTGTAGGAATCATTGCATAACAAGTGAATCCGAAAAATTTAAGGTGACACACTGAAAGAAGACAATCGGACCACATTTCATTTAGAGTCTTCAATAGAAGGTTGTTGATGGTGATCTGTTTCGGAGGTACAATGTTGTTTGTGTTGCATCTTCCTAGAAGTGTAGATTTATCCCCTTGAAATACATTATTGCACAAACCATATTCATCATGATTGGATATAGAGAAGGATGGAAGAGAGAGTGCAGTGGTGGTGATCTTGATGATTTTGAGATGGAGGACTATTGACGAGCTATGAGATTCTTCCATCTACGGTTCTAGTATCTATCCTATTTTGTATTTGCCATTGGCATTCCCACCTATAGTATTCGTTATTTTGATTCAGTGAATCAGTATCTACTATCTATTCAATTTTTTATTTTATTTTGATGACATCAAATGTCTCAATGAGAAAACTGTAGTTAATGGTTCTAATTTCTAAACCTCTTTGTTATGTTTATTCATTGTTCAATATTCTAATTTCTTGAGTGTTTGATCATGGTTCATCATTGATGTAGTAACTAGTTGTAACTTGTAACTTGTATCAACATTTTGTTATTGTTATAATTTCTGTCTATATTTCATTTTTGTATTTGTAATTTGTATTTTTTCAATATATATATATATATATAGTTGGCTTTGTCCTTTGTATTTCACAAAAGATCACGTCTCTTGTGGCAAGAAACTTTTTGTTTATCTCATTGTATAGCCTGTATGCCTTGGAGGAACTTGGAGTATCCCAAGTGAATGCATTTGCGATTGTTGTAGTCCAACTTATTCCTTTTCTCTGTAGGAATCATTGCATAACAAGTGGATCCAAAAAATTTAAGGTGACACAGTGAAAGAAGACGATTGCACCACATTTCATATAGAGTCTTCAATAGAAGGTTGTTGATGGTGATCTGTTTCGGAGGTACACTGTTGTTTGTGTTGTGTCTTCCTAGAAGTGTAGATTTACCCCCTTAAAATACATTATTGCACGAACCATATTCATCATGATTGGATATAGAGGAGGATGGAAGAGAGAGTGGAGTGGTCGTGATGTTGATGATTTTGACATGGCGGAGTATTGACGAGCTATGAGATTCTTCCATCTATGGTTCTAGTATCTATCCTATTTTGTTTTTGCCATTGGCATTCCCACCTATAGTATTGGTTATTTTGATTCAGTGAATCAGTATCTTCTATCTACTCAATTTTTATTTTATTTTGATGACATCAAATGTGTCAATGAGAAAACTGTAGTTAATGGTTCTAATTTGTAAACCTCTTTGTTATGTTTATTCATTGTTCAATATTCTAATTTCTCGAGTGTTTGATCATGATTCATCATTGATGTAGTAACTAGTTGTAACTTGTAACTTGTATCAACATTTTGTTATTGTTATAATTTCTGTCTATATTTCATTTTTGTAGTTGATGCTAGCTGGTAGTGGTCTTTCCAGATCTATACTAACACATATTCTGGCACAGTTGCGAACTCCTGGATTCTTTGCGAATCCAGATACAACAATGTATTCCGCTATGGCCGACCCAATCTTTTAGAGGGCTGATTCTTTCTAGTATTCACTTTGGAACTCAGGAAGTAGAGTCAATATGACCCAGGCAATCTGACCCAGGCTGACACAGTTCTGGGAAGGTCTTTTGTGGGGTTGAGGCAGGAGACCAGTTTTTCATGAAGAGGCTCGCTTTGTTGTAGAAGCTAAGGCTTGGTGGCAAATACTGCTAAAATATAGCCTTTGGGCATCATGAGAAACTCTACTTGTCCTCTTCGTTAGTCCCGGAATTGCTGTCATGAACCTGCAGATGAGTGCTGACTGCTTGTTCCTTGAACATCCATAACCTATTTTCCATTTTGTCCATTGTGAAAAAGATTTTTTGGGGGTTGTCCATCTTTAGATAGCATCCATTTTATTTTGATAAATTAATGTTTGCTTGATGATTTCTTTCTATTTTTTATTATTTGCATGAATCTGCACAAATTTTCTGATTTCATCTTTGGAAATTGAAGTTCCCTCGTTACAGAAGAACTTAAATTTGTGGGGGAAGTTGCATTGTCTGCTGTGTTTTCTATGATCTGGTTAGTGGGAGATTCTTTTGTAAGGCTGGAGGAGGCTATTGGCTGCCTATAAGAGCTGATACCAAAGAGGATTAGTCAGACCCAAGCCATTCTATGGCTGTTATTGCAGGTCTGGTTATGGGTGTACAGTGGTGGACGGGAGGGCATGGGAGTGGTGGATAAATCCGTAGAATGTATTTTGTTGTGTTTTGTAGAGTTCTTTCTTTGTGCATAATCTCTACTTTTATCATTACAGCTACACGGATATTTTTTGCTTTGTCTACTTATTATACTTTGAATACATATGTAATCACAGTTTTTAATGTGCATTTACAGGGCATCTTATCAAATGGGAGACTTATTGCCACTGCAGATAGGGATTTCAAGATACGGGTAAGAAACCCTTGTCTTTGTCTCTAGGAAGGCATTTGCGGTTTTGGGTTTGTATTGTTTGAAAATAATTAATAACTGAACTTAAAGATACAGATCTCTAAATACAAATTATTGCTTCTGGCAGGTCAGCGTGCTTCCTAAAAATCCTCTTGGAGGGGCTCATGAGATTCAAAGCTTTTGTTTAGGGCATACGAAGTGTGTTTTCCAACCACTAATTGATATTTTGCCAATTTTCATGTTATGTGACCTTGGGTTGTTGGACACTCCTTTGAGTATGAATTTGATTGGGATAGGTTTATGAATGACATAATTTCCATTGTTCAGGCACCCATTTTTCACTGGCATCATGATCAATGTGTGATATTCTATATTCTGAAATTTAACTTTAGCAGAATTTCTGCTGCCTTTGGTCTTGATAGGTCTTTTGTTCTGCTTTTGTTTCTAAAGATCCAGTTATTTAATTCCAGCTGTAACTTCCAGCAAATTGTACCTGAGGCAATTCATAATCTTCATTTTAAAACACAATTTATAATTTGTATTATGAACGTTCAACAAATATTGTTTTAGGATTGACTTTCAGTTCTGGGTGAAATAGAAAGCAGTCCTACATTTTCTTTCAAAGTTACTGTCCAAGAAAAGGTACTGAGAGTTTTCTTCTTCAAGTAAGCAATTATAACATCTCAGTCCAGAGTAGGATATGCTTGCTCACACAGTTTGAATTCTGTGCCATAGCCTTTTATCCCAGATCTTCTGCCAGAGGTTACAGGATTGGGAGTTCATTAATAGCTCAATAGTTCTTAAAGGTTCTAACACTAGAGAACATGCCTCCTCTTCAGAAGTAATTTTTCGGAGGCCAAAGGCTGCAGTGGAGCTCCTGAGGCAAAGTATGCCTATCCCATTTTGGTAGATTTTGAATCCCGCAGGCACCAAAGAACATACTCTACATCTATTTGGAGGGATGAAGGACCAATCATTTTAACAATTTTCAAAGGATAGAGACCCAGATTCAATTAATGTGACTAAAAGAGAGCCTATTAGCCTAAACAACCTCACTAATTATGTTGGTTTCAGCTTTTTTAAACTTCCACTGAGGCTAGCAAGTCCTAATATTTGTTTTTTTGATGTGTAATTCGATGAAAAAAGCCCATGAGGCCAAACACTAATCTTAGGTACAGAACGAGATACTCAAGCCAATAGGGCGGTACCCTACGAATGATGTTGATAATATTAGGAATAATTGAATACATAGCAATTTACTATGAATAAATCAGTACATAGAAATACATAATAATTCTAACAAACTTTGTTCTTTTACCCTTACGAGAGTTGCTTATCCACTTTTTTCCATGAGATGGTGGCCTAAGAGCATTAGTCTTTGCAAGTCTTCTCGTTCTGTTAGAATGATTACATCTTTGTGAAGTACCAAACATCTTGTTGCTTCAACCGACATTGATACCTGTGGTATTGTTAATCATGTACAGGTATGGACAGATTGTGTACCATCCAGTCCAGTACCGTAGACAGTGGTATCAGCATTTTTATGACCTCCAGGAGTTCTTTGGCCTTTAATGGTTTGAGGAGACATGCTTTCTTTTAACATGTTCAATGATAGCTTTAGTGAGGCATTTTTACGATCTTGTTTCTGGTAAAGAGACCCTCCAAACCCAGGCATGTCTTCTGTCAATATTATCAGGCCTTGTGTTAGAGTCTATTTAGCGATTGATGATCCTGTTGACCTTTTCTCCATTACAGGTACTTGTGACAGGTGGTCTGCTTAGATCCTTGGTGTTTTTAGCTTCGATCCTTTCTGATTAATTTGTCCAATATAGCTCTATCATCCTATTGACTGAGTTTGGACATTTACTGTCTTATTGAATTTCTTTGGACATTTGTTGTTCCTCCCTCGCTTTAGCAACTGCTCAGATGTATTTTTGCACTTTGTGTGTCCCCTTGCCTTGTGATTATCCACCTTTGTACATGAGATAAATTCATATTGAAATGTCTATTCACGGAAAATAGTTGTCGTGGTGATGACATGAGTATTTAAAATATTCCGTGTAGTGAAAATATCGCACAAAATATGAAAATGTCTAAATAATACCACACTACAGTAGCCCATTACATACAATGACAGTAATATACTTTTTTTCACTCATTTTCATTTTCATCCATAATCCACACTTGATTCTTGATGCTAAGAGGGAATATTGTTGTCTCCTCAGATGCAAGAAACAGGAATTCCCCACGTTTGGGAGGAACAAGATTTTGCACACCCTTCATGCATTTGTATGGCAGCTTGGAAGGACATTATCAAAGAGAGTCTCTACCTCTGATATTGATTCCCAAACTTGGAACTTTTGTAAGTTTGCTCTAGCGTATGGATAGATGCAGGAGAAATCTACCCCTCTGCCCCTGAAACATACACCTGGTAGCAACCATGGTTGTCGGCATCTCTGTGTACCCGATAAGAGGGTTTACCCTACCCAACTGTGCATTGGCTCATTGGTGGTTAGGTATCCCCGGACAGTGGGATCGTGAGTAGCCGAAACGCGACTGTGGCGGTATTGCACATTTGTGATAACCCTTGAACGGTCAAGGATTAAACTCGGAGGTGGATATAAGCTGGCACATGCGTTGTCCCCTAGCGTCACCTGCCCAAAATCATTGCCAAATCAAGTTTACTACTCAGCTTAGCTACAAGGTCAAACACAGGAGTACAAACATTTGAATGAGATATAAGGTAAATGGAAAATGATTCACTCGTAGGCTTCTACAAGATGGGTCTCATACACCAAATTGGAATTTTACTTTCCAGCCACTTTAAAAACTATCTTTACCTTTGCCTTTGACTCCTTGATTAGGTTTAACCTCCCTCTGCATCTCACCATCTCTTTATGCACAATTTTATTAGCAGGGCTATTTGGTTATTAAAACACAAACGAGCTGCTTATGGTGAAGTGTTTATAGCCGAGTTTCTCAGTCATGGTACTGTATGGATCATCTTGTTACATCTATTTTGAATCCCCTCACTGATACTGTTCTAGATTTTATCACTTTGCTTCCTGCTAGGATTACCCAACCTGCCCCCCCAGCTCTGGACATTCCCCGTGGAGCATTTTAAGTGACTTTTGGCTTTTCACAGTGATACAGATCTGGCTATTTGCTATGTCACAAGGTCCACTGAATTTTTGGCTTGGAAATCGAAATTCGCCGCATTTTTCAGGTGATAAAAAGTTTGGCGAATTTGTTTGGAAAACGTGGCAAAGACCCCCCTGTGGCAGGGATGTGAACAAACCTGGGCAGCACCGAGAGGTCTGGGAAGTGCGTGGATGCAAAAACGGGATTGATCTTTGCAGCGGAGACATTTTGCTTTCAATGGCGATAGCAGCACCAGTAGTATGATGGCAATGGCTCAAATGAGGCAGTGGAGGAGGTGATCGAAGCCGAAGCGGTTAGAGTTTTCATTATCATTTGTTATGTTCCCAGTTGCTTCAGGAGCTGTTAAAACTTAAAAGTTCGGGAGCTGTTGAAACAATAATGTTTGAGTTTGTTATGTTTTAACTTTTATGTTTTATTTTATTTGGTTTTAATTGTTTTCATTCTTAAATTCTTATTATTATTTTTAAAATTTTTCATTTATGTTATTAAATTTTTACTTTATTCCATTAGTTATTAAAGTTTTCTTCATAGTTTTGTTTTTTTATATTTTTAAAGTTTAATTTTAATTTATAATTATTTTTTATATGCACTATATTTTTAATATTGTAATAATAAAAAAAATTATTTGTTGAACGTAATGGCAATTATTTTTTGAACTTTATTTTTTTGGAAGTTGGTAAATGATGAGGGTGTTGAAAGGACCCACATCCTTTTTACAATGGGCCCAAATGGTCAGATAAAGCATTACAAAGCAAAAGTACAACTAGACAAAAGTAAAAAAGAAACCAACATTCCAAAAAGATCGAAAAGGCTGACAAACAAGGCTACATATCTATCATATTTTTAAGAACTTTAACTGCTTCATGCACAACAATATCAGCAGTCTTTCCAGCTAAAGTGTCAGCAACAATAATTAACTCCTTGCAACCATTTTGAAGATGAGCCCATGTACCATCAGAGTAATCCTTCCAATTTTTAATAACAGTAAATTTTTTGTTGATGTTACCAATGACCCTTTGAAGCAACTCAGCAGTATCAATACCAGAATTCTCCATAATGGCAGTGTCGACTTGATCCTCATTGGCACCTGCAGCAGCAAAACTGGACACTTCCATAACATCATCCAAGGGGTGCTTAGTAGTGTTCATATTGTCAGCTACAATGTCGTCTTTAAAGTTCACTTTTTTCCTTTCTGCAACAGAGTTAGAAGGAGAATTCTGGCAAGAGAGGTTCGGGGAATTAGGATAGGCATAAGTTAATCCAAGCAAGACCTTGGGAATGGTACCATCACTAGCTGGACTGGAAACTTACATGTCCTCCACAGAATGCATAGGAGAAATGGGAGGGAGATTGGGCACCGCCGCGGAGGGAGAACAACCGAGTGGGAAGGAGAGGAGCGAGGTGAGCGAGCGGGGGGGTGAAGTGGCTTCATGGTGGCTGGTGATTTCCACTTCTGGGTCGGAAGCAGGCGGAGGGTTGAGGCGGGTGGCGAAGATGACGGGATGAAAGGGGAGGAGGGGCACGACGATGCACTGAACAAGCCACAACCGGTAAATGGGACAAAGTGCTGGCATCTGCGACGGTTTTGAAAAGCAAATAAAGCAAACCTTGATGGAGCAGGTGTCCGTCACTAACACGGGCCTTCTTCATTGACAAATACAAAGATTGGAAAAGGAAGTTTGCCAAATTTACCTTGATACCATTATAAAAATGGGCCAATATAAAAAGTTGGGTGCCAAAAACGAGTTTATACCTGCCTTCCATCGTGAAGTAATGTATAACTTGCTCAACAATGTGACTGGTACTTATAATCTCACTCTCCCATGGAGACTTCAGAGAGGCCCTTTCTTATCTAGACTTATACTAATTTTTCTTAGGGCAATCATTGGCAAAAGCTTTTAGAAGAAGTTCAAGGAAATCCCCGATTCTTCCCACGTGAAGTCTTTTGTATCTCAGTAGAAACTTTAATGTTAGCTAACAGATCAGCCACCCGATTACCTTCCCTGTAAATATGCTGATACAGAACATTGCATAATTGAGATTGAAGTTGTTTGATATTAACAATAATGTTGCTAATGGTCTAGCTGGCAATACCCTTATTGTTTAAAAGATTGATCAAGTTAAGGGAATCACTTTCAGCAAAGATGTTTATTCTATCAAAATTGGCAGCAAGCTCCATACGTTTAAGAATTGCAAGGGCTTCAGCTTTGTGATTAGTTCCTTTACCAAAATTGATAGCCGTGGCTGACATAGGTTGACCTTGCTCATCTCTAATGGAGGCACCTCCGCCAGAATCTCCTGGGTTACCTTTAGCAACACCATCAGTATTAACTTTAAGCCAACCTAAAGGTGGAGGAGACCAAGAAATATTAGCTCTTAATACCGCCGAACTGGGGGGCTGAATGGGAGTTTGGAGCTGCTAAGACCACTTCTCTTTCGTATTGAAAGAGATTTTGCATTTGTGATGTTTCCAGATGCAACAATTCAAATTTTCTTGTAGCCCAGCCACCACCAAATTGTAGATTTGATGGGGATTATTGGATTGCTCTTTGAAAATTTGCTTGTTTCGTTCCTTCCAAAGATTCCATATAGTATTGGGCAAAAGGAGTTTCCAAGCAAGGTTAACAATTTGGTGTCGAAAAAGGGGTACCCAATGGCAAATAGCATCCGAAATTGAATTGGGAAACACCCAAGACACATCAAAATTGCGAAAGAGTAAATTCCAGACAGAATGAGAGTAGCTACAATGTAAGAGCAGATGATTAGAGGTTTCAAGAGCTGCAATGCAAAGAATGCACCTACTAGGAAGGGAGTAGCCACCTCGCTTGATATTTTTGCCTGAAAGGAATGCATCCCTAAATTCTAGCCAAGTGTAGAAGCCAACCTTGGGGATAACCTGTGGAAACCATATATAGGAGAATGCAAGGCCCTTTGAACGGTGGGGCAAAGAGAGATAGGTGGCATTGACAGAAATTACCAGAAGCTGAATGGTGCCAAATTCTAGCATCTTCCATATGCGAAACATGAAGATATTATGACAACAAAAAACGCTTAAGCATTTCAATTCGCTGCAACTGAAGAGAGCTTGCCCTTTCCCAACCAACAATGAACCAACGCGGGCCTGGGCAGGAACGATCAATATAGCCACTAACAAATTTCCCACATAACCTTGTAAGCATGGATCTTATAGGATACCAAAGAGGGCCGTCTCTAATGCATAGGCACCAATCCAACAATCAACCGAAAATTTAATCTGCTTATCATTACCAAGTTTCCACCGAGTACTTGACTGTAATAGATTTCTTGAACTTTTAATGGAGTTCCAGATGGCCGAGCCATTCAGAAGATCTTCAGCAAAAAAATCTCCATTAGGGGAGAGATATTTTGAAATCAACAGATGAGTCCAAGAAACCTTCCCCTTTGTTGCAATTTCCCAACCCAATTTCACTAACATGGAGGAGTTCATATCAGCAATTCCGTGCAGACCCAATCCTCGAAGAGCAGTTGGTTTACAAACCACATTCTAGAAAACTAAGTGCATTCTTTTTCTTTCTTCAGCCCCAGACCAAAGAAACTTTTTTTGGATTTGTTCAATAGTAGATACAACCGAGGCAGACATTTTAAGTAGAGACATGAAATAAATAGGAAGGTTCTGCATGGTAGCTTTGACCAGTTGCAACTTACCTGCCTGACTAAGGAAAACACCTTTCCAGCCTGCTAGTTTTCTTTTATATCTATCAATAACCGGATTCCAAAGTGTCTTAAGCTATTTTGCTTAAAAAAGGGGGAGCCCCAAATAAGAAGGAAGATCCATGATTTTGTGAAAGATCCCCAACAATTTTCTTTTCCCCAAATCAGATTTTTAATGAATTGCAAATGACAAATTAGGGCTGTTGAAATCCTCGGAGATCGATCTAGGGAAAATCTGATTTTTCTACAGCCAAAACGTCTAGGGTTTTGTAGGGAACTCAATGCAAATAACACCAAAAATTTATATTCTCAATCCCAATTGATTTCTAATAATTTATAAGGCCCAAATATGATGGAAATCAGATTTATTTGCATACAAACAATTCAGAAATGCAGATCTAAAATCTGATTGTAAACTGGTTGGAAAACCCTCCAAAAATTATAAAATTGCAGCTCCTTTATTTATACAAATATAGAGATGTTTGCCAATAAATTTCAGAAGTAAATACCTCTGGTAACATGCCCAAATAGCCCCAAACTGGGTTGATCCAACTGCTGCAATTTATCTCCAAAAAGAGCACCAAAATACTGCTGGAAACTTGACTGAAAATCTGATTAAAATTGCTGGGAATTTCTAAGTGAAATACCCTCTCAATCTCCTGGGGTTTTTGTCCACAAGAGATAAATTGTCAAGGGTTTTCATCCTTGGAATTTCTACAATAGCTAGAAGCTCTCTGCAAGGCAAATGTGCTGAATAAAAAATTTGGATATCCCCCTAGCAAGTCGACTTTCCCATATAAAAGAGAAGTGACCCAAATCAGCCTCCAAAAACATCCAATGACATTGCTTGATTCTCCCTAAGCTGGTTGCATTTTTCTTATGGGCCAATTGTCACACTTTTCTATTTTTTTGCCCCCACAAGCAAGTCGCATTTTCTCCCTAAATACAACTAAATTTAATTGTCTTTTTACATTGGCACTTTTTACTTCTATTTTAATGTTAAGCCTTATTACTTTAGTATATGTGCACTATAATTTTATACTTCATCATTTGCACATAATAATAAAATAAATAAGACTTGGTCACCCTTTAATTCACCCTTTGGCCGTCGGGTAGACAAAAGGGGCCAAGGTCTCCAATATAAATCATTCGGAAAGAGAGGACATTACATATTGCAACCAAAAATGGCTGCAATCTTTCTTTGTCTGCTGGCAGGAGTGTTGATAAAAGCAACTCTTATTGAAGTTAATTAATTGCTTAGAAGCAAATTTATAACAATCTAGAATCCTTTTCAAGACCTTTGCTTCCAGTACCAACGCTACTCCAAGCAGGAGTGTGTCATCAACGTATTTTGGTTGTGAGTAGCTGTAGGTATTTTTGATGTAGTAGTAATGCCAACAATTCTGCCAGCTCTTTTGGCTGCTTCGAAGGCTCTGCTGAGAGTATCCGCCATAAGAATGTAAAGAAAGGGTGAAAGGGGGTCCCCTTGCCTAATTCCACAGCTGGAGGCGAAGAATCCATGAGGGATACTGTTTATAAGGATGGAAAATTTGGGGGTAGATATGCAGTTTTGAATCTAAAAACGCCATTTCACCCCAAAACCATATTTCTAAAGAATCTGGAGTAAGAAGGGCCAACTCACTCTATCAAACACTTTTTGCATATCAAGTTTGATAATCATGCTAGCCGACTTAGTGAGAGAAGCTGAATGAAGAGCCTCATGGACAGTAATAATGCCACCTTGGATTAACCTACCACCAATAAACCCATTTTGTTGCTCTGAGATTAGTTTGTCCATAAGGGGTTTCAACTTGGATGCTAACAACTTAGTAATAATCTTATAAGACGTGTTGCAAAGGCTTATAGGCCTGTAATTAGAGATCAACTTAGAACCCATAGATTTAGGAGCAAGGGCCACAAAGGTACTATTCCATTCCCTTAGAAGAATGTCATTTGCTGAAACTCTAGGATAACTGCGTGCAATTCTGATTCCACAATGTGCCAAAAAATTTGAAAGAATGCAGCAGGTAAGCCATTGGGGCCCGACGATTTATCACCCTTCATGTCAAAAACTGCTCTCTTGACTTCCTCCACAGAGAAAGGCTGAGTGAGTTTGGAATTGATATCATCATAGATCTGTTTGGGGATGTGCTGAAGTATCTCCTGGCAATCCTCTTCACATGGGGGAGAGTCCTCATGGAGAAGGCGGGTATAGTAATTATTTTGTTTAGAAGCAATTGCATCATCTATGTTTAAGTAAGTGCCTTCCATAGTAATAAGCTTCTTGATTTTGTCCCTGCTTTTATGTTTAGTGGCAGTCATGTGGAAAATTTTTGTGTTACGATTGCCCTGTTGTAGCCAGATCGCTCTAGATCTTTGATGCCAATAGACTTCTTCCTCAACAAGAGTATTCGGAAGTCACTAAGGAGAGAGCTCTTGCTGGTGGAGAAGAGGAGATCTGCCACTTACATCAATACTGGCAGTAATAGAGGCTAATTTCTCTGTGAGGAAATCCTTCCTCCTACGAATATCACCAAAAACCTGTAGCTTCCAGATTTTAAGCTTCTTTTTGACAAAACTGAGCTTCTTAGCAAACCTGAACATTGTCGAGCCCTGAATATCAATCTTCCACCAATCAGAGATAAGATTATCTAAATTATGATTTTGAAGCCACGCAAGCTCAAAGCAGAAGGGAGGATGTTTCGTGTTCTTAATTTGTGAAGTAGTGACGAGTAGGGGACAATGATTATAAACAATTTTAGGAAGAGCCATTAGGTAGAAATCATTGTAGGTGTCAATCTAATCCGTAGAGACTAGAAATCTATCCAGTTTGATTTGAATATGATTGCTTCTTAGTCTTTGATTAGACCAAGTGTAGGAAAAACTCCATGAAGATCAATGTCAAAAACTTCTCCCTGTCTAATAAAATCAGCTAAAGCATCCATGCTATTTGTGTTAATACTGGCACCACCTTATTTCTCCGATAAGTACAGGGGAGTATTGAAGTCACCAACTATGAAATAAGGAAGATGTTTGCAAGTATTACGAAATTCGAAAAGTTCCTTCCAAATTTTTTCTCTTTGATTTTCAAGATTCGGGGCATAAAGATTTACAGCAACCCATCCCACATTAGAACCAATTTTTTGAAAAAACATTCTCATAAAATGGGGAGTGTTTATAATACATTCACTAAAAAGAGTCTTCGGATTCCAAAAAGTGCATAAACCACCCGAATTACCAGCAGAGTTCTGCGAGGCAAAGGAGGCATTAGGCCAGAACCTATGGAGCAAGTCCGCCTCTTTCAACTTAGTTTCTTGCAACATTAAAATATTAGGACAATGCTTGAGTCTAAAGTTTTTGAGGATTCTCTTTTTATGAGGGGCATTTTAACCCCTTACATTCCATGAGAAGATCTTCATTTCTTTGATTTATGTTTACTTCCACCCGACATGGTGAGCAAACCCTGTGTACCTTGAGCAATATTCTGAAATGCTCCCCCCTGAAGCTTGGCTTGATTGGTGAGCCTTCCTTTACCTTTTTTAGGCCCCACATTAGGATTATGTTTGTCACTATTTCTAGTCTTCCTTACAGGGTTGTTCTATGTTGACAGAGAGGTTGAGGAGGAGATGAGAGGGTACTCTGTTAATGGAGAGCGGGGAACTGAAGTGGAGACGTCCAAGGAACCGAGTGGAGCTGTCAGGGAGGGGGAAAAAGGACAAACAACTGACTTCGGAAACGCACCGAGGAAAAGAGAAGAGGGGGGAGAAAAGACAACCGGAGAAAGACTAAAGAGAGGGAAGGTAAAAGGAATCTCCAGAGAAGGAGAAGAGGACGATGGCAAAGGAGAAGACAAACCTAGAGAAGGAGGATGAAGGGAAGGGACAACCAATGGAGACTGGAGGGAGATGGGAACAAAATGAGCCGACGAAGGCTCCAGCAGGGGAGGAGCAGAGAGTGGGGGGAGGGAGGCAGAAGAAACAAGGATCTCACCCTCCTTAAGAAGAACATCAAAAGGATTCGAAGTGCTAAAATCCTTAGTGACTTTGGGTACAAACTTACTTTTATTCTTTGGGGTGCGGACTTGCTCTTTAGCTTTTGGTTCTGGCTTGGAAGGGCAAGCCTGAACACGATGACCAATGCTTTTGCAGAAGGTGCACGCCTGAGGAATATATTCGTACTCTACGGGTTGAACCCAAGTACCAAGATCAGAGTGGAGCTCAATGGAAGATGGCAAAGGAGAGCTGATATCAGCGTTGACACATAATCTAGCATGAATAAATCTGGTGGCAACTTTACTTGCTTGATCAATAGCTATGAGGGAACTAATGGAGAGTGCAATGCCTTCAATGACAACTGAGTGCCAAAACTCCAAGGGGAGCTTAGGGAGGCGAACCTAGATCGGGGCCTGGGTCATGGTTTCCGTCCTAGCATTGAACCTAGGAGTCCAATGTCAAAGATAAAAGCCTCTTCCACCAAAAACACCAGGGCTCCCCCAACAAAGCCCTCGCAAAATCTTCCTTATGAGTAAAATTAAAAAGCATAAAGTCGTTTGAAAGAGAAGCAATATCGACCGGACCACAAGGAATCCATTTAATACGTACCCATTTTCTAATCTCCTCCAAAGGCGACCTGGGTCCCATAAGTTTGCCAATCAACGAAAACTCCCTTGAAGCTTGCGTAACTTCAGTAATTGAGGAAGGGATTTGTAATGAAATAGTCCCATCAATGCCCTGTGGCAGTAACTTCCTAGGCGGGGGGATTTTGAAGAACCAAACGCAATATCTTTCCAAGAGTTAGATGGGACAACAACAAAGGCGTGAGTGAGGTTAGGAGGAGGGTCAGGGGACGGACCAGTTGGATCCGACATTGCAGCAGAAACCAGTCACAACAGAAAATTCAAAAACTTGCAGAGCGGGAAGATATATATTTATTTTTTTATAGTTTTTTCGAACTTTATTCATTGGTAAACTTCAACTGAATTTTATCGTTGTCAAACTTGAACCTTGTGACTTAGGCTATTTGTATTGCTACCCTAACCACATGGGTGGGGGGTTTATTGCCTTGGGTTCACCCCATGTTTATTGTCAGTGCTTTTGTTCTTTTATTCTGCTGGTCGTTGTTCCTAGGATCCTTTTATTGTAGCACTTTCTATTGTAATTGGGTGTATTTTTGAGTCCCATTGACCTACTTTTGGTCATCCGTGGACATTAATATGTTTTATTTCTTTCTTCCACCCTCCTTTTTTGTCTCAATGCATTATTGATTATTCTCATGTAAGTCTAGGGACAATTGAGATCTAAATGTAGTACGACTTGGCACACAATTGCAAAAGTTGATGCTAATTTTATAGACACGTGTCCCTTTTACATGTTGAAAGAGCTGCGTTCAGTTAGAGGTTAGATACTTTTAGCATACAATATGAATAGGCCACATTTTTATCCTTAAAAATATTTTTAAGGGGCCAGTGCAAAGATCTTTTAATGGTGATTTCTGTTTTGTGGACATCATCAAGGCTTTAGGTCTAGTTCCTAGACGCTTTCTATTTGAGAGACTATGTGACAGTGGGGTGTTCTCATGCCATCGGGGTGTAACCCATGGATGCCCACTCTTTCTTGCACTATTCGGGACATCTTGCAACTCTAAATCGCTTCCTTCAAACCCTTTTAAAAAAGTGATCCTCATCTGCTAGAGCCTTCACATTTGCAATTTGGTTTGTTGATTTATCTGAGTGTTCTGCCAATGCTGACCTGACAACCATACACGATTTATATCTGCACCATGTTCTTCGACCCTAGTTCTGATGGAATGACATGTTTCTCCAGTGTACGATAACCTGCAAGAACAATCAATTTCATAAACACCACATTTTAGAGTCGGACCAATCATTTGAAAGCATGATTACCCGAGTGCTTATGAGGCAGAAAAGTAAATTTGATGATCCTTTTCCTCAACAGTTTCTAGATCTTTTTTGATATGCTCTCAATGTAAGGAAGAGAAGCAAGTAGTACTCCTATTGAATCTTTTGCAACCCGCTGCTTATTGCACCTTTTCCTTGCTTTTTAAAGGGTGCACTTGTGGAAAAAGTGCAATACCAATTTATAGAGAAACTACAAGACATGCCATAAGAAAATTCAAAAAATGGGCAATCCACCATCACCTGTTTTGGCTGTTGGCCTTCTATTTCTTTGTACCTATCTTTGTTTTTGTTGCTACATTTCTCTTATCTTCATGCTTGTTCAATGTAAAATCGTATAGCTATGTTATCATAACACTAAAAAATAAAGGTTGCAATGGTATGGGCACTGTATACATCCTTCAATTCTACAAGGATTTTCACCAAGGTATAAACCTCACCATACGCGAAGGTATTCAAAATCTATAATTATAAAGACCTAAGGTTTGTATCATTATTATTTTTGAGTACACCCTTTTTCTTACAAGGTGTTCTGTTCCTTTTTCCTTCATGATGATTATGCTTGGTGTCAAGTCAAAATTATGCTTGAAGCTGAAATCTCATTGACAAGGAGCTTACTCTTTCAAATCCATTTTTGAGTCTTTTCTCCATCTAAGTTACCGAAACGTTTTGGATACGGGAGCGGGAGCGGGGTATCCGATACGCGGAAACGGCAAATTTTTTTTTGACCCCGGATACGGCGTAGGATACGGCAGTACAAAAACTATATAAAAATTAAAAAATATATAAATTTCAGCCTTCTAAATAGGAATTTAATTATTAACCACATATTATGCATATGAAAGACAAGATAAAAGACAAGTTATAAGCTAAATAAGTGAATAACCACAACAAACAAGCTAGGATACCGATAAAACTTAGAAACTTAAAAGCTTAAAAGTTAAATTAAAATTTAAAATACTTAAATCAAACACAATGTGAATGTCATGAATCTCATGATATATTAAATTCAATCATAGATCAATATTCAAAGCTCAAACTATCTTTCATTGTCAATATTCATCATATTCCTCTTCATCAAGAGGATCAAAACCAGCTACATCATCATCATTATGTGGTTCATTAGAACCACATGGGCTCGAACCACTCGCACTAGGGCCACTGCCAGTTGCACCCCCTTGTGCATGTAGGTCTCGTGGTGCCACAGAACTCGTCTCATCATCATATGCTCCATGGTGGGAAATGGAAGCATCCAAGTCAACTATCTCTGGATCAATGTCCCAATGTTTTGTTGACCCTTCCTTGTACTCTGGCTGCTTGTGGGATAAAAGGCGCAAGTTGGAATGTATGTATACCAAATCTTCAGCCCTTTTAGCCCCCAATCTGTTGCGCTTCTGTGAGTGGATGAAATTATACGTACTCCAGTTGCGCTCAGAGGAAGATGAACTTGCAACCTATTAAGGCAACCCAAACTTCAAAGTCAATGCAAAGTTCAACTTCAGATTTAAACACTCAAACTTAAATTTTAAAAAACTAAAAGAAAAGAGAATAAAAAAATTAAAAACTTACCTGTGCCAAGACCTTGATTGCCAGAGGTTGCAAGTAAGCCGATGAAGTACCATGGAGGTACCACCACATATGTGCATCCATCTTGTATTTGCTCCGAAGAGCGAGAAGGCTATGACCCGTTTCTGCTATGAAATTGCCAAACTCTACCATAACCTGGTCTTGGGCCTCAGGATCAGGGAAGAGCCTAGCTAATGCCACCATATATCCCTCACTGACTTCCGCATCCCTGTATGGTGCTACCCTCCCTGGCAAGGAAAGGATCTCTGTGCTATAAAATCTAGGAGTCAATGCAAAAGCTAGTAGATGTAATGGGGTGGTCATTTTGTTCCACCGCTCAATGAGGATTGACTTCACTTGTTTGAAAAATATTTCCTCGGGATCTTGTTCTTTTGCATTTATGACGGCTTTTATCTTCTCAATCATTGAGTCGATGCCGTCATATATCTCTCCTAGACATGGTTGATCCGTGTCAGTAAACCGGATCATGCTCATAATGGGCTCCGTAAATCTCAACAGATAACCCACTCTATCCCACCAAGAGTCCTCTAAGATCAAGTTCTTCACTTTTTGAGCCCCTTCAGTGTTTGATTGCCTCCATACAGTCCAAAGATTGGATGTTACCATCCTCATGAGTGCCTCTCGCACCTTCACTAGTCGTCTCAAGACGATTGTGTGTGATGCAAACCGAGTCTCAGCAACCTAATAAGAACGAGGAACAAAAATTAAAAATAAAATTTAAATTATAAAATTGAAAGCTAAAAGAATACTAAAAAACTTATATTAAATATTAAATTAAAAAGAAAGAAAGAAATAAAGCTTGTCCTTACCTTCAGTAGCTCCAACTGCGAGAATGATCTAAAAATGCCCTGTGACATGTGGTGGTTGGTGACAAACATTTGGATTTCTTCAGCTTCTGCATACACTTGCCGGATCCACTCTATTTTGTTTGCCATTTTCTTTAGCATTAAATTCAATGAATGCACAGCACAAGGTGTCCAAAAAATATGCCCATACCGTGCCTCAACTAACATCCCTGCAGCTTTGCAATTTTTGGCATTGTCCGTTATCACTTGGACAACATTTTCAGGCCCCACTGCCTCAATGGACTCAAAGAGAATGTTGGCTATGAATTGGGCATCCTTCACTTGCCCCTCACAATCAACCGCTTTCAAAAACATTGCCCCCTTAGGGCATACTGCAATCACATTGATTAAAGGGCGGTTTCTTGCATCTTTCCATCCATCAGAAACAATGGACACACCAGTTTTGGTCCATGAGTCCCTAATTGGTTGCAAGGAGGTTTCCACATATTTTTTTTGTCTATCCAAAAGGGTGGTGCGGATCTTCTCATATCCTGGTGGTTTATACCCTTTTGGTGCCTCATTGATGGCTTTCACCATCTCATGCCAATAAGGTGATCTCACAACATTAAAAGAAAGACCATTAGCATATACACACCTTGCAATGCATTCATCTGCAATCTCCCTGTTCTCATTCTGAAAGGCCTTTTCCAATGGCCCTTTTGTCTTACTTTTCTTTCGTGCAAGGGAAACATCCTCATTTGTGGAGATAGGAGCCACAAATGGATGTGGCATGGCCACAATTGGGGATCCACTAGGTGATGGAGCAACTGGAGGCCTTGCTGAACGAGATGAACCTCCTCTTTTGGCCAATGGATGACCCACTCTCAGAGCCACTCTAGCCTCTGCATCCTCCTGCTCTTTGATAAATGCCAAAACATTTTCTTTTGGCACCCCAGCATTATTCCTCCCCCTACATACTCTTATACCATTACCCGTTATGGCACACAAATGGCTTTTCACCCTACTGTAAGAGCCTTTGAATATTCCATCACACTCATTGCATTTCCATTCAAAACAACCACCACCTGCAAGTTGTTGAACTATTGTTACGTGCCTCCATAACGGTGAATTTGGGTCAAAGTCTTTGGCCAAAGATTGCCCAGAAGAAGCAGAACTTGTTGCCATTGTAGAAATACCTACAAGGTTTAAAAAACAAATTAAGCAAAGAAAACAATGGCATGCAATTGCATTGTGATTGAACAATGAAAATTAAAAAAATTAAATGGAAAGAGCAAAATAAAAATGAACATAAGCAAAAAAATGTAATGTGTGAAAGATTAAATAATAAAAAAAAAATAGAGGAACAAGGCTAGAAATTAAAAAAAACTTACCTTCACTTAGTAAACCACAAATCAAATCCTTCACAAATCCTCCTTTGCAGCTCCTCACACTCCTCCAAGCTTAGCAATAGCTCCTCACACTCCTCAAACCCTAGACAAGCACAATGCAATTTTGGAGAGCCACAATGTGAGTTTGTTTGCTTTATGTTTTGTTTGTGTGTTGTTCTTTTGTTTTATTGTTTAGAGGTAGCTTTTAGGTTTTAGATTAGAAGAATTTATTATTTTTTATTGTTGTGCGCCTTTAAAAACATGGAAAAAATTAAAAAAAAAATTAAAAAACGCGTGTTTTTGCACGCGGGAGCGGCCAGGGAGCGGCCCGGCGCTGTGGAAACGCCCGGGTACGGCCTGCGCCGTACCCGGGCGTTTCCACAGTGCCGGCCCGCTCCCTGGCCGCTCCCGCGCCGCTCCCGCTCCCGCTCCGGCCGCCCTAAACCGGCGTTTCCGGTAACCTAGGTTTTGGTAAAATCCTTCAATATTTCTCTGCTTCATTGTAGGTAACCTGCTTGTAATGCTCACATAAATTTCAAGTTTCAAGGAAGTTTTGTCTCTTTCATTGAAAGATTCAATATTAAGGAGAAGAAGCTCTTAGTTTTATATCTCTTACTACCTAGAAAACATTAAAATCTTTAGATCTCTATGTTTAAACACACAATCATAAATTATGTATTTGAGCATTGCAGGCCCTTATTTTTATATCTTTTACTATTTGGAAAACATTGAACTTTTAGATTTATATACATGCAATCACCATTACTTATTTGAAGATGGTGACAGGTGGTGCTTTTGGTGGGAACAGGGGCTTGAAACCTGTACCACCAGAAAAAGGTGTTTTCCCTTTAGATCATCTTCATGAATGTGACTTAGTAAGTCCTTTGTATCTTAAAACATCCCTTTTATTTTGACAATTTTTTATCATTTAAAATTTAAGCAATGGTATGATTCATTAGTATGAGATTTCCTTGAGCTAATCATGTGCTTAAACTACATATGTCTATAGGTCGCAAGAGACCATCCTGAGGCTAGCGTCAAGTATTTTTAACTAATCTCTATTTGGCAATTCCTTTATCACCAGGAGAAGAAGACTTACATGGAATGCCTAAAATCTAACAACTATAAATCTGAGAAATGTCGAGACTTTTCAAAGAAGTATTTGGAATGTCGTATGGAAAGGTATGCACCTGATTTTTTACTTATGTTTATGAAAAGTTTGGTTTGACAACAGTGTGATTTCTGGGTAGGCTTATTTTGGTCTCCTCCTAGGAGAGAAATGTAAGAAATGCTAATGAAATCTGTCGAAATGGAACAAGTAGAATTCTTTGGCATATGGCACAATTATTTATTTAGGATATGTGGAAGAAATTGAAATTTGTTGTATGTTGATGCAACTTTGTTTAACAACTCCCCCCTTGGCCACACTTTGGTGCTTGGGGCTGCTAGCTTGGTGCTGCTAGCTTGGCGCTGATACCATGTTATTTTCTATGGACCAGTGAGGACTTGAGCCCAAGGCCTTCCTTGTGCATGCTTGGGTGCTCTTATCACTTGAGCTACCTGCCCTTTTTATGACCATGACTTTTTGGTAGGCTCCTTGTTATGGCTCAAATGTGGCTCATTTTCTCCAACACCTTCGAGTACACATGTCAAATATGTACATGAAGCATATAACTCCTTGCCCTTGCTTGTAGTTTATGGATACCCATATTGAATTGGCTCGATATGGAAAAGTAAAGGGGATGCCTATGCTTAACACTTGTATCTGTTGTTCATGATGTTGGACGATCTCTTTAGACGAGACCAATATGTCTACATTAGGAGCCATTCTAAGATAGGAAGGCACTCCATATCCCTGTTCAGTGAAAGACCAATGAGTTCAACACCATCATCATCAAGGAAGCCTTCTGACACTTTGATCACCATCCTTTCAATACCTCGGAACTCCCAAATTAAAACTCAGGAGCATCTCCATTTACGGAAGCTTCCCTCAGAAATCTTATAAATAGTTGATGTTCTCAGTTGCCATCTTATATAAAATTGCTCCATCCAGTA
This sequence comes from Taxus chinensis, assembly GCA_019776745.2. Lineage (NCBI taxonomy): Eukaryota > Viridiplantae > Streptophyta > Pinopsida > Cupressales > Taxaceae > Taxus > Taxus chinensis. Next base: position 577,095,091 of record CM034155.1, on the reverse strand, counting down.
TGTCAATCTGTATTTACTCGAAAGGCTCATTCCTTCTCTTACAAAGGTCAATATGGGAAGCTTTAGAACTGCCAAACATCTTTAGATTACATCACTCTTGAAATCTGAACTGCACGAGCCTAAATGTTGCCTAAAATGTTCAATTATTTTCTTGTACATAAGGACCTAGGGTCCAACGAGACCTGCTTTAAGACTCTGCCCTTGCTGACAACAGATAGAAGCAGACCATAACCTACGTTGGCATTTTTGACCATATGCAAGCATTGAAATCTCACCCGAAGTGCAGACGAGAGATCATTGGGAACCTCATGTAAGAAAGTGACACAACAATAGAGAGTGTATATGGAATATAACTGATCAAATCCGAAATCTAACAATGTGATTAGTTAGTGTGCAGGAAATTATACAATTGTGATCACCACATCATTTACATAACGGAAATATAACACAATACCCATGATTGCTTAGAGCAACATTGCATGACACAAGAAGTCACATGAACATATAACTGGAACACATCTACACAAAAGCATAAATTCATATATTGCTCAAGCGTCACCTGCAATCATAAATCTTTGTGCATCTTACATCATACAAATGCAAGGAATACAACTTGCGCAGAAATCTTGTTCCAAGATTACAACACAATGCCCCCGAAACCTGCGTAGGTCCTTAGCTTCTTCAACCTTACCCTTGCAAAAGATATTCCCTGCAAAATGTATGACATCTAAGAGTCTCTCAAATGGGAGGCCATGGGTGGTATTTATAGGATTCCAAGAACCTCTCAGCCCTGCCAGTTGAGTTTGTGGATATTCTAGGATGCCTTCTTGGGTATCTTGGAGGGTGTCTAGTTAGTGTTGAGTTGTCATGCACTCCAAAAATCTAGGATGTTCCCCCATGTGATTTCTCCCAAGGCCTCAATCCCATGCCATCCACGACCCGCCATTGGTGGGTGGCACTGTCCTCTTGTGTGCCATTGATTTGCATGTTGGCTCTCTAGTAATATTCCTTAAAGATCCTTTGCCCTTTGCGTTAGGCCTGTGCCCAACTCTTGTACAACCTTTGCCTTCGCTTCCTTTGTGCATGACCAAGTCGATAGGTCACGCTCGTATCACTTGTGCGACAATGTTCTTGGATCTTTGCATGAAGGGAAGACTTAGTGTTTTTTCTAGGGGTTGGTATTTCCCATACCAAATTTTGTCTATCCTCAGACATGGTAAAGTCATATACTTGTGTGACACCTTTGCAATCGGTCAATCGGTCCTTATCAAAACTTTGGCTACCTCCTTATGTAGCTCATCCTTGAAGAATTCCCATTGATCACTGGCCTTGTGAACCATTGATCTCAAACTCTGCATCTACTTGCTCATCTTTGTAAAGACCTCTTCTTTAGCCACATCTATTTATCTATGTGATAGGACATCCTAAGCTCGATTCCATTGTTTTTAACTATATTGTGTAGACTTTTCGACAATGAAGGCCCTCGCTTGGAAGCTTTCAATTATCTCCCTCAACTCTATGCCTCTATCGTTCAACTTTATCCGTAGCTGGCCGGATTCTCTAATCAGTTCATCCTTTCTATGTATACGCGTGTATCTAAGTTTTGCCACACCTCTTATTTATATCCTTCATGGAATCGGCAATGAACTTTTGCATTTGCCAAAACACATCCTAGATTCTTTTGGCTGTCTAGGCTTTTGTCTGTGAGGAATCGATTTTTGTTGCCACCTTTTCCAAGCTATCGATAAATCTATTCTTAGCCTTCGCTACCTTCCTCCTCTTTAGCTCTTCTTCGCTTGGCTGTCCACAGAAAGTTCAGCTAACTCCAACTTAGCTACTGGGCATGTTCCTTCTGCACTTGCACCATCCCAAACTCGCAGCTTTTTCAATTCAATCTTCCCCACAAAATTTGCAACACTTTGCTTCAATTCGCTGAGCTTTGTGTTTGTTTTATTTGAGATATTTTATTATTATGACATTTGGCATTCGGATAATATTTTTATTTTTGTGGTTTTTTTTTGTTTTTTGTATGCATACTATATGGTTAATGTCTCTAATTTTTGATTTATTAGGCTGTAATTTCTATAATTTTTAATTTTTTATATATTTGTTGTACGGATTTACCCAAGATGTACCAAGGCAAAAAAATAGATAGCCATACCCGCGTACCTTGTACCGGAATCGACCCTAACCGGCTACTTAGGTGCATGTTGGTGGTAATCGATTTTCAAAATTAATAATTTTGGATACTCGAAGCCTATTCTTATTATTTTTTGTAGGTTAAGAGGAAATTACAGAGGGAAATAAATTAATTTAAGTGGGCCAAGGGTACTTTTATATTTTAATTGGAAATAGACACTTAAATTATATTATTAATTCAAAAAAAGGAGAAATAGAATAAAATAATAATAGAGTGATGAAGTTCTATTATGGGGCGCTACAGATAGAATAATAATTAAATAAAGTATTCTATTACGGGGCACCAAAGATAGAATGCACTGCATGAGCATCAAAATCCTATTTTAGGATGGATAGAGAATAAAGCAATTTTATATTTGTTTATTTCTATTTTTAGGATGGAGTGCCAACATGGGAGAGAGACTAAAACAATTTATATTGTTTCTTCCTATTTTTAGGAGGGGGCACCAACTTTGGAGAAGGCCTTGGAAATTATAAAGATAGATTTGGGGTTTATTATTACATCTTGGAAATTAAGTAGCTTCAGCTTTTGCAACAACAATGGAGGATGAAATCCCTCATTTGCACACAGATTTGGGGATGAAATCCCTCACTTCTTAGCTGGGCAATTCCCATTTAGGGGTTGCAATGACAATTCAGGGTGCAAGTGTTCCGCAGTTCAGCTCCAAACAACTGTATCCAGACATTGATATCTTTATTGTAGCTAGTTTATATTAATTAAATAAAAGATTGATTTTTACACATTATGGCTCGCTGTTTTTATATAGAAAAATCAGATTATTGTTGCTGTTATAAAATTTAGTTTTGTAATATAGCTGACCGAGGATTTAACAAAATATCTAGATCTGCTAGAAATTATTTTCAGGGATATTACATCTCAATGTGTTCAACTACTCGTGGAGAGCAAGACCTTAATAAAGCTAGAGCTTTCTTATCTTGTTTTTGAAATTCAGGTAACTTAGCAAGAGAGCCGTGTCACGGGTGACCTCTTTGCACAGTTCAAAGAGCACTTGTCATGGGTGACCTCATTGCACGGTTCAAAGAGCACTTGTGCATGTGATGTGAAACCATATGCCCTATAATTCTATCCGACAAACATACATCGATTGGGGTTATAGGTTGGTTTCAACCAAATCACAAAGATCATTGAAAATAAATGTATTTTCTATGTTCATACTCCATTCTTTGTAGTTTTCAGGTGTCAATTTTCCTACTTCTGAGATGAGACACACTATTAAAGCCATTTTGACACACAAAGGAACCCCACAAAAACAGTTATACTACTAGGGTTTTGCCTTTCCCCTCTAATAGATTCTTGTTACACGGCATATTGCTCCAAAAACATCCTTATTACTTGAAAAAGAATACAAGATTGAGACATAATGACAACTTCTTGGTTTTGAACCCAAGACTTGAAGGTGGACTAATGCCTTTACACACTTGTTTGACCACATCATCTACTCATGCACTTAGAAAGACTTTCTAAACCTAACATACAACTCATACTTGCATGGTAACTTAAAAACTGCTCTACATGCAATGAGTTTTGAACTTGAGACCTATTTTCTATTAATTGTTAGAATATGCAGAGAGAGAAAGAATGAAGAAAGAATAAAATGTACAAAGATGAAATGAAGAGAAGGCGGATTGCACACATTTGAGATTGTGTCCGTCTATTTATTATAAATGAAATAGTTATAAAATGGTTGATGTAGTTACAACCGGTTACAATCAACTTGTAGTTAGGCATCTTATAAATAAGTCCTATATTCTCATATTAATGTCTCGACTTCAACCAACTCTTTTGCACAAGCTCTTGACATAAAACTTATAAGCCTATGTTTTCATTGTGTGACCAAAAGATATGTTAGGAAAAGTGAGGATACACAATAGCACAAATTTGTAGATCTACCATATTAAATTGCCAAAGATTATAGTTTAAGATTGAACCATATTTAATTCATATTGAACAACAATATGAATTAGATATTCAGTGAAGTGCATCAAGATGAAAGTAAAATGTACACAACACAACACATTACACAAGGTATAAGTGGGAAAACCATGAGAGGTAAAAAAAAAACCACTGAAAATCACTTATCTTTATTGAGAATAATATGTTTAACCCAGTACTCCAACTATTACGTAAGATCCACAATTGTTACACCTTCGTGAAGGAACAATCAATACATTTACTCATAAGAAGATAACAACCTTCATACTATTCACATCATGGATCTTATAAATATCTCACACTTTTTTTTATCATTTTTTTACCTTATGTGTAACCAATCTCAAAGAGATCACATTGATTTATATTAATTCAGGTGGTATGGATCCACTCTTAATGCCAACTCTATTCATGTTTATAATTTATACTAAACTCATTAGCCATGGTTGTTATTATTTGGTGGTTTTCTATTAAGTAACTTTATTTCTTAATATCATAGCCTCAATAATCCCCCTTAATGTTAAGTAGGGAAACATGTAAAATTACCTTTTTACACAAAATTACTAATAATCCATAAATGAGCACATAAATATTTAGGCTAGCATTTAAATATACAAAGCTTATTCCAAATAACACATGTTAAGTCACCTTTTTATACAAAAGAAATTATAAACCATAAAACATATACTTTTATGATGCAAAAAAAATCATTTGTTCTATGGATTTTGTAATTTTGCGGTGCACTACTTTGGTGATTAACAAGTTTTGCAACTTTGTGGTACACTATTATAGTATCCCGTAGACTTAAACAAGTCATGAACCAAATTCAAGTGTTCTACGGTTTTTAGGAAAGTTATGGTACATTGTTTTAGTGTTATGCATACTTTAGGAAGTCGTGGCACAAATAAAGTGTTCTAGAGGTTTTGTAAAAACCATAGTACACTGTAAAACATGTTTTGTAGTTTTTGAAAGAACAAAAAATCCACGGTACACTACATAGTGTTATGTAGGTTTTTATAAAAACAAAAAACACTCAATACACAAGAACAAAGAATAATTTTCAAGATAAAGGGATTAAGTATGAATCCTTACATAAGATCATGGATTCTAAAACAAGAATTTATCATATATAATGCTTTGTTAGGTATTACGAGTAAATTTCACATAAGGTATTAATTTACTTAAACAAAATGGAAATAGTATATGGAGATTTATAATTGGCACAATTAGGCCATTAATAGGGTGGCATTGCAAAGAACCATGCAAAAAATGCTCATTCCTCTTTATTTCCCCCTCAAGGGAAACTTTTATAGGCCATAGCTCATCTAATTCAGAGGTGGAGATGCTCATTCACATGCCATTTGAGTCTTCCCATCTAATTCAAAGGTGGAGATAAAATTTCATCCATGTGATCATTAGAGTCACATTCTATCATGTGATCATTAGATTCAGCGGTGGATATCAAGGTCTTCGATGTGATCGTTAGATTCAAATGTGGATAACAAATTCACCAGTTGAAGTTGCACACTAACTTGATATGATCCATTCTTTAATGTTTATCTGGATTTTTTTTCAAGAGAAATACATCAATGACTATCACTCAAAATAAGAGTGCTTCTTTTTACACCTGATATAAATTCCATCAACAATATTTTCACCCATATTTAAAGCTTCCTTTGTTTCTTATATATTACTTCATATTTATTGTCTCCTTGCTACTCTAAGTGATTACACTTACATTTAACTTGAAACAAGTATATCTAGAAGTATACTATTCTATATCCAATATCGACAAACATGGCTAGAATCACAAAAAACAAGATAAATTTACATCATAATTAATAGAATAATACAAAACATAATTAATTATACCTCAAAATCCTTGTATCCATTTTCCAATGGTTCTCATAAGGATCTTACATGAATCTTTAGAAGACAATTCCTAGTTCATATGATAGTATTGATAGTTGAATAACATTATCACATGCAAATTGATAATCAATTATTCTAACTAAGTTGAAGTTGAGTTATCATAGCATACAAAAGAGATGCGACTATATATTTGTGATTTTGATTAGATATAACCATGTTTTAAAAGAATGACATAACAAGCTTAAATCAATAGATTTAAAATATTGTTCTTAATCTCTTTCTTGATCTATAATAATTAGATTCTTATTATTATATGCAATTAGGAGATTTCCTACATAAGACAGATAATAAAACATATGATTATTTTCAGATTCTACAAATCCAAATCATAATCAACAAGACAAATTTTTACAAAGAAAGATCTTGAAAGAAGCAAACAGTCTTAGTGTACAAAGTTGTAATGACTTCCATTTTATATTACATTTGAATGATGAGGGTGATCCTTAATGCTTAAGAACATGTAAACAACAATGTAATGGAAGAAAATGTAGATTTCCAAACAAACTCATCCTAAGCATAGTTAACCATACTTTATTTTTGGAAAAAAACTTATTGTCTAGAGCACTTAGTGCATTTGCGGCATGAGTTCTCAAAAAGGGAAAGATGTAGGAGGATAAAACAAAACTTTAGAGTTCAAATTTAGTTCATGAAACCTTCTATTGCTTAAGAACAAATTATTCTCTCTCTTAGGTACCTAACCCTCAACTAGAGCTATAAGAGAATAGACATAATTTTGCACAAGACTTGATGCAACATTCTCAAATTTGGTTGGAAGAGACAAATTGGGATTACAACCAAGATACAAAGAGGTTTTAAACCATTTCAACAAGAAAAACTTATTCAAAAAGATACAACCTCAAACAAGCATGATAAGAAGGTTGTCTACGGATTATATTTCCTTAGGTTATTAGGAAGAGGAATAAAACCCATATTTGAGCCCATTTAGGAATTCTAGATAGAGATACATTTTGAGATAACTCCCCCTCAATATCAAAATCCATACAAACTGAAGAAGAATGATCATCCTCTTGGATATCTATTTTCATATTGTCGAAAGAAGGATTAAGAAACTCTAGGATTTCAGTTTTTAGGAGAAAACAAAGAAGAGAAGAGAGGAGGTTGTCTAAATGGTCTCTTTAGATCATGTTGATACCCGCCTTGTTTGACAAAAAGGTTTCTCTAGAGCATATACTTTTCTAAAACATTCATGCCAAAGTTGTAGAATTAGTATGGAAAGAAGAAAACGGGTTTCAGACATGCATCCATTAAACATGCACAATCACAAATACCTAAAACATGTATAAATAACATTACCAAGAACATTTTTCATAAAGCAATAGTTTTCTCAACAATATTTGCTTGGTTCTTGTTCTTATTCTTCTTATCTATTATATTTCTTACTTTGAGTTTTTTATCCAATTTAGAATAATAGTTAGGATTATTTATGACCAAATTTACCACAAAAGGTACAAGGAACCATCAAACTTAACCTTGAAATTCTTTTATTCTTTACAGAATTTTTAGAATTAAGTTTTAAACTTAGAATTAGAGTTTAATTGTTGGTTAGTATTGTTATTCTGATTAAAAAATTTATGATTTTGGGAGAACAATTCCTGAGAGACATTCTCTTCTGAGTCAAAGTTCTCCATTACTGTTTCTTTTTGAACTAGGAAGAGAACAAAGAGTGTTCCAAACTAGGTAAATCAGATTCATTTTGATATTTAGAATTCAAAATAGAGATAATTTCTAAATTTCTCATGAACATTAATTTGAATAATAAAGTATAATAACTTATCTTGAAATAATTCACAATTACAACCATCTAACTAAGTCCTTAATGTTCTTAATTTTAGCTAGATAATTAACTACCTTCTCATTTCCTTTCATTGGAGTTGTAAACAGTTCTATGATTAATATTAATGATTTTAGAGAAGGTGCGGTTGCCATCATGCATTGTTTGCAATTGCATCCATGCATCAACTAGAGGCTCCATATGTCCTACATGCAACAAAAATTCATCTTAAAACTACTTGCAATAAGATTGACATGGCCTCTTGGGATTTTTGGGAGAAGATGCTCAAGTTATCAGGGGTTGCTTGTCTCCCAGTGGGTCTCTTTTCAACACCACTAACTAAATCCCATAGCTTTTTAGCCATTACTATAGCTTTAAGCCTAACTCTTCAAATACCATAGTGCCATTCAACAACAAAGATTTATCCATGGAAACATTAGATGAACTAGCCATATTTGACTTGACAAATTTTGTAAAACAGAGTGTTATGCGAGTTTTAATCAGTTGTAGATATCCATAGTTAAAGAAATTAACTTTTGCATAATTTTAAACAAAATAAAAACACTTAATACTAACTTGCAACTTTTTTTATTTTTTGATTATCAAACGCTTTAACTGGAGCTATGAACCAGAGGGTTGACGGGACCCCACCCAACACAAAAGAGAAGACAAAGAGCAACAGAACGACCAATAACACCAGGACACAAAGGAGAACACCAAACAAAACCAACATGACGAACCAGTGCCGAAAACCTCCATGCCCCACATGCTTTACCACCCCGAACGGGGATTGAGATGGAAGGGCGGAAGAGTTGGAAGAAGGCCAGAAGCCACCGAAAGACCAGAAAGAGGGAAGAGAAACCCCTCCAAGTTGGACACCACACACCACCAATAGAGTGGGAAAGCATCCCAAGGCCGAGGTAATCCGACAAGGGCCTAAACAACTCAAAAGCCCAAACATCGAAGAAGGGCGACCCACTCTGGCACAACACCACTCAACCAAGACGACAACCCCAAAGGACGTTGCAACAACATACGGCCCACCACCATCCAACGACCCACCATTAAAACGAAACCACACACGAAAAGAAGAAGTTGAAACAACCAACACTTCACCAGAGAAAACCGAACCGCCCAAGAAACAGAAACAACCGCAAAAGATCCAAGACGATATGAACAGTTAATTCACATTCATGAGCGGATGAAGATTCAAACCCATAAAAACCGAAGATAAAGTTTATTCCTAATTTTATGCTTGGGGGAACCAAGATGGTAGATCCCTGAGCAGGTAGAAAAAAGAAAACAAAACATGACTTCTGCCTGATAGAGTGATCAAATACGACACATAACAAAGCAACCCAGTCGCACCAAGCCCCCTCCAAGAAAACAAACTAGTAGGGATCGAACCAGAAGACACGAAGGTCGATCCCCGCAACAGACGCTTCTGCCCAGAAAGAAAACCGCCGCCCGGGTTCGTCCCAACACCCATAACTGAGCCGAGCTTCGCTAAAAGGACCTCCACACCCGACGGAGCCACAAAAGACTGAGAAACCCCCTCAGACTGAAGCACAACCTCCTCCTCAACAGGCGGAAGGTGAAAGCAGGAATAAAATTGAACGAAGGTAGACACAAACCCCTTGATCGGAAAAGGAGCAAACAAAATAGAACCGGAAGCACTCCTGAAAGCATCCAGAAAAGCTTTCACATCCTGGCTTAAGAGCAAACTAGCGCACATGATAGCTTCCGAAAGAATCTCAGCGGCTAGACTCTCCTCCAGAGGACTGAAGCGAGAAACCAGACCCTCCATGCAACGCTCCGCTAGGCGAGAACACAACAGATCCAGCTTCGCCACCACACTCAGCGTCTTCATCCACTCCCACCGATCTGTGCTAAGGCCGCTACAAGCCCACAGGGCGTCATCCCTAACTTGAAGCTTCTTAAAAATACTCAAAAAATGTATTAAAAACAAGAAGAGCGGTCGTAAAACACAATGGACTAGCTACGAGAGGCCGCAAGGCAATAGAGAAAAAGTTATAGAATTTTCAAAATTTAACAGGACGGGGAACAAAGGGATAGTGTTTCGTATTTTTTTTTTGAAATTTTTAGAGTTCCACAGAACAAGAAGAGCCGCGGAACAAAAGGACAAGCTGCGGAACAAGAAAAATAGGCCGCGAATCAACAGAGTTTGTGGAACAAGCAAAATAAGTTGCAGAATGAAATAAACAAGCCACCGAACATAGAACATTTGCAGAACAAAACAGGAGCTCCTTGGAACACAAGAGTCCGTGAAACACAAAAATAAAAGTCCGTAGATTGAAGAAACTGAAAAGCTTGAATAAAGATATAGAGTGAATAAGGAGAAGCCACGAAGCATGAAAAATATGCTGCGAGGACACGTGAGGCAATACAAAAGAAGATATAGCAAGTTCAAGTTCAGAAGCCGTAAAACAAATAAACAATGTTTTGCGAGTTTTTGAATTTTTAGTGTTCTGCGGTATGTTAAGGCAAAATCCGCGGAACAAAGGAATACAAGCCGCGAGACAAGGAAAACAATTTGCACAAAAAAGAAAAGTCCGTGGAACAAAGAAAGAAGTCTTTAGAACAAAGGAATCCCGCGGAACAAAGGAATTTCGTGGAACAAAGAGTGAAGTCCACGAAACAAAGGAAGTTTGCAGGACAAAGAAAAAAGGCCGTAGAACAAGTTAAATCCGCGGTACAAAGGAGTGACGTGGAACAAAGGAAAGTCCGTGCAACGAAGCAAATAACCGTGAGACTACGTTGCCAGGATACGCCTTGACCTCTCACAAATCCCGTCTGATACGTATCCGGTATAGATACGGATACACCACGGATACGGGTGGGTACCTCCCGGATACATCATCACGTATCCGGGAGGTAGCCACAGGTATCCGTGGTGTATCCTTTCCTAAATACGTCTTTAAAAGGTTTTAATTCATTTTTTTTTTTTTTGACTTTTCTAATCACTAAAACCAAACCCTAGAAATAAAATGAATAAAATAAACCACCCTAATCACCACAAAAGCTATAAAAAGCAAGGAGTGGAGAGTGGTGTTAATGAGAGTGGAGCTAGCACAAGTGGCACACAAGAACTTGATTTTGAGGAAAATCTAGATGATATATTCTAGATTTGTTTGTAGTCCTATATCATATGTATGGCAGCCACATGAACAATGAAATGTAAAATCTTAAGTATATTGTATGTATTGAAAATTTGAACATGGATCCTGGTATATTTATCAAATTTCAAGTTTTGTTCGTATTCATGTTCACATGATATTTGTATATCATATGTATGGCAGCCACATGATCAATAAAAATGCAAAGTCTTAAGTATATTGAATGTTTTGATTCTTTGAACATTGATTCAAGTTTTCTATTACTATTTCAGTTTTTTATGGACTAAAAAATGAGTAAAATGAGTAGATGTACATATATATATATATATATATATATATATTTAAATTTTTTAATATATATGTACGGATGTATCCAAGACGTATCGTACCCAAGGGTTTTTTAAAATTGACGTATCTGTGTATCATACATGTACCCTTACCGATACTCGTACACGTACCCTTACCGATACTCGTACCCGTATCTTGACAACGTAGCCGTGAAACGATGGAAAGTCCGTGCAACAAAGCATAGAGTTGCGGAAAAAGTGAAAGTCCGCGGAGCGAAGAAAAGTCTGTACGACACACAAAAAGACGCGCAAGACTTGAAAGAGGCCGCGGAACTAAGAAAAAGCTGTGCAACACACAAATAAGCCACACAAATCTTAAAAAGCCGCGGACTAGAGGAAAAAGTTGCGCAAGACTAAGATATGCCGCACAACACTTAGAAAAACCATGCAAGACTTAGAAAGCAGCGCAACACTAAAATGTGCCACATAACACTAAATATGGCGCGTAACAAGTAAATAGGCCGCACCGTGGAACACAGAAAAAAGTAGTGAAAGACTTAAACAATCGCAGATGACCAAACAACACAAATCCAAGCACTTGGAAGGCTGTGGAAGGAAGAAACACAAGAACACACAAGGTTTTGATCTTCGACACTTAATTCAACCTTTCAAAACTTCCACATTAACAGGGAAGTAGAATTTTGCACCTGTAGATCATGAAAAAGACACAAAGCATAAAATTAGACCTTCGCAGGTTTTGGAAGTTTCAAGTTATCTTCTTGCAATCGATCTACAAAGGATCTTGCATCTACAAAACAAGTTTATTATGCACAACCACAAACATCTGACTCTGATACCATGTTAAGAAAAGTGGGGATACACAATAACATAGATTTGTAGATCCACCATATTAAATTGCCAAAGATTATAGTTTGCGATTTAACAAGTTAAACCAATCTAGATCACAGTATGGATTAGATATTCAGTTAAGTGCATAAACATGAAAATATAATGTACACAACACAACACATTACACAAGATATAAGTGGGAAAACCATGAGAGGTAAAAAACCCATTGAAAATCACTTATGTTTTTGAGAATGATATGTTTAACCTAGCACTCGCACTATTTCATAAGATTTACAACTGTTACACCTTCATGGAGGAACAGTCAATGTGTTTGCTCATGAGAACTGATCAACCTTCATACCATTCGCATCATTGATCTTCTACACAACTCGCACTTCTTGGTCGCATGTGTTGTACCTTCTATGTAACGAATCTCAATGAGATCACCTTGATTTATATCAAGGTGGGTGGTCTGGATCCAGTCTTAATGCCGACTCAGTTCATACTTATATTTTAAATTTAATTCATAAGCCATGACCGTTTTCTATTAAGATAATTTCCCGCTGAATATTACAACCCAACAAAATAAAATCATATACTAATAAAAACATGCAGCACTAAAAAAATGCGGATACCTGATAGTAAAAATTCATGCCCAGCAATCATTAAAATTATGCCTGACAAATTTTCAATGCAGTTGGATTATTTTTGCTGACTTCCAATAGGTAAAACATATATTTATTGTAGTTTCAACACCTTTTCTCAGATTTCAGCACCCAGAAAAAGAATTTTCAGGACCACATCAGCTATTTTAACTCCTTCAAGGCTTCCAATGCCTCAGATCAAACAAAACAGCAGTTTTGAACCTCTCTTTTTGGTTCTTTTCTTTTTTGGGAGCATTTACAGCCAATGTACATGTTTTACTAACACCCTCTAGGCAGAGAAATCATGCCGTTATCAGTTTTCTGAACGTCTTAGTGAATTTTCCAATGCCTTTGGTAGTCTTGAACGCCCCTAGGAAGTAATGTCTTCTTTCAGGCAGTTTTCAATCCTTTTTCTCGGCACTTGCTCTCATAAAAAATCAGGCTCTGGGCAGAATTAAATGCCATTGGTGGACTGATATTCAAGTATTTGGAGCTTTTTGGCAGATTTTCTGTTAGAAGATGTGAGTAGAGAAAGAGAGAAGAGGAACCAGAATACAACAATGTAGATTGTGTGTAATTTATTATGCAAGAGATAGTTACAAAATAGTCGGGTAATGTTAGGAATTATTATTAGTTCTCGCATGGTTTATTGTTAGGTTGGTTAATATGTTGTTAGGAAAATATTGAGTGAGTTATAAATATAGTATATTGTTTGTGAGTTGTTTTAAACCACTCACCTAAATATTGTTTTGGAGAGATTCAAGGAGGGCTGGAAAAGAATACTCCTTGATTATAGGAGCTCATTGTGCTATAAGAATGTGAGCTCTCATAATGTAACTGTCCCACTAATGAATTCAATCTGCTGATTATTGAGTGTTAGATTTTATGATTTCTGTTGTTTAAATTTGATTAAACTCTGACCAAATTTATCATTTGGTATCAAATGACTGATAATCTTATTCATGTGAACAATGAGAGTCCAATAATTCTGTTTTTCTCTCTTCAACGTGGATATTAAAATAATCAAAAGTGCATGCTAATAACGGGGGAGTGATCAGTCATCCCTGGACTGATAGTGGGTGCTTTTAATATATCTATGCGCCTAGTGCCAGAATCAAGCCGTCGTGGAAGCAAAGGAGGCGCTCTAAGAGGATTTGGAAAAAAAATCACAAAACAGTTCGGAACAACCTCACGAAAATTAGCATATGTTTCTTGTTTCTTGACGAAATTTTATGAATTAAATTGATCTGGAAAGCTGAATAACAAGAGAAAAAAACTTAGAAAGCATTTAGAGAGACATTTTAAAATGTGAAAGCTGTTTGAAGTAGAAAAGAGACGTTTGATGTTTTCAGGCTTGTTTTGATAGATGAAGGTAGCATTGTTTGTGTTTTCTAAGGTAATCTCAGGGTATTTCTGAATCAAGATACGACATCCATGCTCTCTACTGGTTCACGAACAAGATTATAGTTTTCCAAAAGCAATTATTGGGAGCTAGCATCTGATCTCTGTCATTTTCCCGTACTCTGCCAGTATCTATAGATCTGTGCACTCAGTCACTGAAATTGATATTTGTTTTCATATCCGTTTCAAGTTGACAGTGTTCTTCCTCGCATCGAAGTTTGTCTGCATCAGGGTTGCTCAATGACCTCCATAGAGGCGACTTGCATACTCAGCTTTGAATGCGTTCTCCTCTCAATGTATTGCTCCCCACACTACCCGCATTCACAGTATTACATTGGATCATTGCATCTCCGTTTTGTATGGGCTAAGTTATTCCACTCCATGTCAACTCGTGCTCACTCTGTTCCCAGCGCACGTGTTCAACACACTCTACACGGTGTGATTGTTTTTTTTAAATTCTGCATGAGCTGTGCTGTTAAAATTAAAATCCAATTATGTGGTATATAGTTTATTTAAGAGTCCGCGGTCATTCGACTAGTCAATGTCATAATGGTATAACAATTTTTTTATATATATTGTTTGTTTTTATTCAAGTTAAGTTATTTTGAAATTCTAGTGTCATTAGTTGTAGGTTAATGTATAGTTGTTGAGATTTTGTATTAATAATCTTAACTGTTGAGTGTTCAGATTTGTATTTTGTAATTAGTTCTATTACATATCTTAATTATATAGTAACTAGGTTTGTATTTTGTCACCTTTAAATAGTCATATACGTGTTTACTCCAAGATTTGCCAATTTCGTGTTGAGACAAGACAAGATTCATTGTTGTGTCATCCTTTGATTCGTAAAAGGAAAGTTTAGAGTCATTGTCATTGTCCTATCAGTTTTCAATAATAAAGAGTCGTTAGTCCATCAAGTTTGTCTAGTCGTCAAATTAGTCCAAAAAGTCAAATAAAAATAAATAAAAAAAACTGCCCTCATTTCAAATGGACGCATTATTGCTTATATGCCATGTCCAAGTTGTGGGGGGGTTGTAACTTGTAAAGTGTTCCTCATAATCATATTCCGTTGAGTTAGCTGTGTCATAATGGAGGATGGAGGATGGAGGCAACGAAAGGAGGAGAATCAACGTCCTTTTGCCAACCACAAGTGAAGGGGCTGCACAATGATGTTGTGGCATGTGTTTTGGTGTTTTTTTAGTTTTCATGTTTTGTGTGGTACTGAGAATAAAAACAAAAGATGCATTCCTGCTCATGTGATGTAATATGTGAGCAATTCCTATTTATTTTCCCCTGATCTAAAAAAATAGTGGAGAGCAGAAAGCACAATACACTGCAACATCATGATACTTGTTTAGGTTGTTGGTTGTCCTGTAAAACCATCCTTTTAGGTTGTTGGCCGTCTTAATAAAACCATCCTAATGTTTAAGTTGTTCGTTGTCCTGCAAAACCTTCTAGGTGTTTGGGTTGGTGGACAATCACATGTAAAACCATCATTGTATAGGTGTGGAGGATGAACGGATGTGTGGGTCCATGTTCATACTTGGGTGGTTGTTGTATCCATCCATGAAAGCCACTTGTGAGAATACAACTTTGATGAGTTGTGTGACAATGCACGTGGATTGAGATCATGAGCACGCAAAGGCGCACACTACAGTCGAAGAATTTTAATTGTTTTTCTACCATGTTTGCATTAAGGGGGAAATGTTAGGAATTATTTTTTGTTCTCACATGTTTAATTGTTAGGTTGGTTAATATGGTGTTAGGAAAATATTGAGTGAGTTATAAGTATATTGTTTGTGAGTTTTAAACTACTCACTTAAATAATGATTTGGAGAGATTTGAGGAGTTGGTTGGAAAAGAATACTCCTTGATTATAAGAGGTCATTGTGCTATAAGGCTCTCATAATGTAATTGTCCCCCAAATGAATTCAATTTGCTGATTATTGAGTGTTAGAGTTTATGATTTATGTGGTTTAAATTTGATTAAACTCTGACCAAATTTATCAGTGGTTACAATTGAACATTAATTAATGCGTAACTAATAGCGACTTAGTAATAAAAGGTAAGCTTTATATTCTAATACCCCTCTTCAGGCTTACTCGGTCAAAGACCCTTAGCTCATTTTGTCTCCCCGACGTCTAAGGGATGTGCACAAGGGGAACTTAAGTTATAATAATTTATTATAAATGCAAACAATTTTTTTTTTTTATAAAAACACTTATAATAAAATATTATAGACTTAATATTAAAATAAAAGTTGAAAAGCTAAAGTCACCTTATAAATTATATTTTTCCCTTAGAAAATGCGAGTTGCCTAGGGATGGATCTAAGGGAAAAAACATTAAATGAGGGACTAAAATTTGATTGGATGTCAAGGGTGGCTATTTGGCCCATAAAATCTATAAAAACAAGTCGACTTGCTTGAAGGGGTGGGTCACTTGTCTATTTTCTAAAATCAGATTTGTATGTTGAGCTTTGAGCTTGCATCTTTAATCTGCTAAGGGCGAAAACCATTAGAGATTCACTCTTAAGGATGAAAACCCTCTAAGAGTCCAGTAGGACGGAAATCCTTCTCTTAGTTGAGAGGATTCTCCACCTTGGGGTTTCCATTGCAGATCACAAAGTTAATAGTATTTTTTAGGTGTTTTCTAGTAGTTTTCCAAGCATTTTGAGGGCTGTACTTGCATAAAAGAGATAGCTGATTTTCCAATGTATTAGATCTGAATTTATCTATATGTTTCTGCTGTAATTTCCAGCCCAAAATCTTAAGGGAGAATTGGTTTTTTGGCTGTTTAGGGCACTTATGGTGGTATTTTGTATGAATGGGTAATATCATTACATTCTTTCTATTTTTGTGAGTCCGTGCATAGTTTATTTGTGTGGATTGGAGCATTTTTGAGTGAGTTATGAATTTTTGAAGTTGCCATAATTTTCTGTAGACCGGGGTTTCAAAATAAATTCATTTCAGTTGCATATGGGCTCTAAAAATTCAGATCTTTGCACGAATATATTGAAGGTGAAATATTATAAGTTTCAACTTAGTTTATGGTGGAGAATATCATATTTATTTCTGATTTTTATAAGTTTCATAATCAGCCCTAGTCACATTTTCTATAAATAAATCAAATCTGCATCATAAGCAGTTGGTATATTTTTTATAAACTGCATTTAGGGGTTGAGATTTGCCTAAAATCCATTTAGGGGCAAAAAACGTCCATTTGGGGACATTACAGTGGTATCAGAGCGGAAATTCTCCCAGCATGTGAAGGGGAAATCAGATTTGCCTGGACCTAGCCTATGAAGGGGAAATAATATTTTCGGAGGTGAGAAATATTCAATATGAAGTGAACCCATGTTCCTTTCTTTGATGTCACTAATGAAATATTTGCTAGCTTGTGGTTGAAGGAATTTGAGAGGTATTTGCTATGTAATCCTATGTGTCAAAATGATGCCCTCATTTTCATCTCTAGATACATGGATGGAATAACTCATAAATGGTGGCACCAAATGTTGAAGACCCAAGGGGTTGAATCCATTGCTTCACTTGTAGATTTCTCACAAAAGTTTCTAGAAAGATTTGATGTACAGGATGGAAAGGATGAGCAAGGGGACAAAATCATTGAGTCTACCAACTCAGATCTACAAGTGGAGGTAAAGTAGCCCACAAAGTATTCCACCATGCCAAGTGAAGAAGAAAAAGCTTCTAGAGAAAAAGGTATGACTTTTGTTGAACAAAATATTTGTAGGTAAGGTTGCAAAATTGAACAAGATGTTTTAGTCCAAAATTAGCAAACAACACCTTTGGGGCAGCCAAAGGGATCATTTGGGCAGCCAAAAACTTCTTCAACTAGTGGGCAAAAAAGTATGAGGAATGGTATTCCTCAAATTGCGGCAGCCAAAAGCATGGAAGTGTCATTCCAAGAGTAGCATATTGCACAAGATAAGGATGACAAAGAAAGAAGCATGTCATTGCAGCAGTTGAACCGTGAAGAAATTCAACCTATTGTTGATCATGATGACATCACTAGGTATGGAGCAAGCGAGATAATGTCATTGCATATTTATATTTGTTTTCCTCTTGAGAAAAATGATAAATTAGAGGATGAAATCTGCATTCTTAAGAATGTGATATCATTGATACAAATGTGTGTATATGATCATCTTGTGAGTGGTAGATGGTGGCAAGATTTAGCCCATTTGATAGGTACATGTGTCAGGGTTTTGGATCGCTTTAACATGTTTTGTCTCTTGTGTATGGCAATTGGACAAACAACTTTGTAATTTCTTGAGGGCAAATTTTTTTTGGGAAAGGAGGATTACAATATCTCCTTCTCGAGCCAAAGACCCTTATCCCATTTTGTCTCCCCGATAGTTAAGGGATGAACACAAGGGAAGCTTAAGTTATAATAATTTATTATAAAGTGCAAATAAAAAAGAAAATTATTATAAAATCACTTATAATAAAATATTATAGACTTAATATTAAAATAAAAGTTGAAAATCTAAAGTCACCTTATAAATTATATTTTTCCCCTACAAAATGTGACTTGCATAGGGATGGATCGAAGTGGAAAAAATATTAAATGAGGGATTAAAATCTGATGGGATGTCAAGGGTAGCAATCTCTGGCCCATAAAATCTATATAATTAAGTCGACTTGCTTGAAGGAGGGCATCACTTGTCTATTTTCTGAAATTTGATTTGTATGTTAATCTTTGAGCTTGCATCTTCATATCTTCTAAGGATGAAAACCCTTAGAGATTTACTCTTGAGGATGAAAAACCTCTAAGAGTATAGTAGAAGCATGAAAATCATTATCCTAGTTGAGAGGATTCTCCACCCTGGGGTTTCCATTGCAGATCACATAGTTAATAGTACCTTTTTCAAGTGTTTTCTAGTAGTTTTCCAAGCATCTTGAGGGTTTGTACTAGCATAAAGTGAAACTGGATTTTATAACGTATCAGATCTGAATATATCTATATGTTTCTGATGTAATTCCAGCCCAAAAACCTAAGGGTGAATTGGTGTTTTGGTTGTTTACAGAACTTGTGGTGGTCATTTGTATGAATGGGTAACAACATTGCATTCTCCCTATTTTTGTGGGTCTGTGCATAGTTTATTTGTGTGGATTCGAATATATTTTGAGTGAGCTTATGATTTTTTTAAGTTTCCATATTTTTCTACATGACCGGGGTTTCAAAATAAATTCATTTCAGCTCTATTTATGGGCTATAAAAATTTAGATCTTTGCATGAATATATTGAGGGTGAAATATTATAAGTTTTAGCTCAGTTTATGGTAGAAAATATCATATTTATTTCTGATTTTTATAAATTTCATAATTAGCCCTAGTCGCATTTTCTATAAATAAATTAGATCTGCATCATAAACAATTGGTATATTTTTCATAAATTGCATTTAGGGGTTGGGATTTGCCTAAAATCCATTTAGGGGGAAAAGTGTCAGTTTGGGGACATTACACTCTCATAATGTAACCGTCCCCCGAATGAATTCAATCTGTTGATTATTGAGTGTTAGAGTATATGATTTATGTGGTTTAAATTTGATTAAACTCACCAAATTTATCAGTGGTTACAACTGAGCATTAATTAATACATAACTAATAATGACTTAGTAATAAAAGGTAAGCTTTATATTCTAACACCCCCTCTTAAGGCCTATTGTACAAGAGCAAAAACAAACAAATTGACAAAAAGTGAAAACAATAGAGCGAAATAGAATCGCACACTTTTCAGAAGCTCTCTCTTTGACTAGGTAGGTACTCCATCAAGCTACCTCATAAGCTTGGTAAAAGTGTAGCTCCTGAGCTAAATTCCCACGTTCCCAAAGTTCACCAGCCCAAATCCTTGAATTACAGACCTCTTGAACTATTGGACAACAATCCATGTTGAGCTACATCTATAGTGCTCCATAAAGTTGTTTCATGAGCCTTGTAAGGGTATAATTCCCAAGATCCACAAACTCCCAAACTAACTGGGAAGCCATCCATGTTGAGCTTCATCTATGCTAGATTCCTTCTTGTCTTCAAAGTGTGAGGCTTTGTAATAACCCCTTTTGAGTGTTAATATGAATTTTACAGAATTCTGGAAATTATTGCAACAAACTGTAATTTAATTACGAGTTAAAAACCTATGTAAAATGTGCCAAAGTCTTCTATTAATAAATACTGAGGAATGTTTATTTATTGATTTTGGTAACTCTTATGCCCAAATCGATTTGATTTGTGCAAAATACACACTGCTGGAAATGATTATCTAACTAGAAGTCGTTGCAACCTTTAACGATTCTTTTTAACCATTAAACATGCATAGAAATCCGTGTAAAATGCAAATTTGGCCTTTATAATGCAAATTGACTAGGAATATCAATTTAGTATGACACCAATATCATCCAATAATTCACAAATAACACTAGAGCAAGCCACACTTCTTGGAATTAATGGAATAAATCTGAAAATGCCCAATAATGCTTTCAAATATGATAATATAGTTTAAGTGCAAATAGTTTTAAGTCAATATAAAGGGTTTTTGTCCTTCATATGGACCTCACATGGGGTTTTCGTCCCAAGTGGAAGACAATGAGAGATCTCTCTCAAAAAATAGATTTTACAAATGAAAGTCCATATTCAAATGGCTGCCCTTAGTCCCCTATTTATACTTTTCCTTTTTGGCGCCAAAATAGAAAAGACATGGCCGCTCCCTTATGACCATTCATTATGCCTTAATAAACAAGGCCGACCCATATAGTTTTCACTAATAAACTTTAAAATATTCATAAAATAATAAAAGACTATCAACCTCCTATTTATCTTCTTCAATTTGACCAAGGAGAAGGGATATCCGAAAGATCCAATTATGCCTCCGAATTTGGGAAAGGGGACATTACAATCCTCCCTCCCCAAGATTGCTTGTCCCCAAACAATCGCAATCTCTTGGATCCCATATGATCTTTGTAATCTTCATTTTTGTATCTACACAAGAAGCAAACTCCTTAGAAAAAACATGAGTGTTTGACAACACTCCTTTAGGTCCTGCAATTATCTTTTTGCTTGTGAAAACTCCATATTCTTTATGCATTTGATGGCTGCCCCATACAATATTGTAATCAAACATTTTCCTTTCAAAAATCAGAATTGAAATGGCTGGTTTCCCTTCCCAAGTGTCCACCCATGGGCCAAAATTAATCTCCAACAATGAATTCATCAATTGCATGGCTAAAGACTGAGCTATGGAAATGATAGGAGAGCTGATCATAGTTATGTCAATCACAGAAATGATGGGACAACAACTTGTACATTTCGCAGTTTCTTTTCCAATATGAAAGAACATCAATGACTTCCATGTGTCTGAAACTTCATCCTCAATTGCAGTAAACTGAAAATGACTCAGATATACAGCTGAAAGTGAAGAACTCATACCATATCCCTTAATTCTTTCCAAACCTTTCCTTGAAGCCCAGAAGTTTGTAGATATGCAAGCAAACATATCAATCAAACACCACAACTGCTGCTCAAAATTTGAAAAGGGACTTCTTACCATGCAAGGTGTAAGCCATGTGATCCATCCTTCTTTGTGTCAATGATGTTTTCGAATGTTAAAAACAAATGTATCAATGTAAATGTGGCCATTATTCCCCATGTTGCACATCATTCCCATTTCCCTATCATGCTCAATTTCATACTCATCAGAGCTCGATACGGAGGGAGAAATGAGATATAAAGAGTCATACCTTGGGCTGCTCCCAACATAACTCAGAATTTCTGAGTTGAGATCAGACCTCTTCGTTTGGCATTTTCCACTCAACAGAGCATCAAAATCATATTTCCTTGATTGGTATTTACATGGAGCATTCATGGGAATCATGTCTCGAGATAGAAACTTATTTATTGGCTTCAAATGAACAGCTGTGATGTACAGGCCAGCAAGCTTACCCTTTGTAATTTTATTTTTTGAGTGGTCTTTAGAGAGTGACACAAGGGTGCTGCCCCCTTGGTTTCTTCTTTATGACCCTGTTCATTAGAGTAGAAACTTAACCAAATCATGGAGTCGAGCAATGCATACCTCTCTAGAATTGCAAACTGTTTTGTCATGTTGAGAAGAAATGAATTTGAAACTCTCCAGGTGCTGCTCCTATCCTTCCTTGAACATATAGGCCATAGTAAGAAAGGGTTTTTTTCCTGATTTGCCTCCCAAAGCAACTGCTGAAGCAATATATGGTGCAAGGAATCCTTCTTATCATGGATGACCAATGAAAGGATCTGCTGTGACTGCTGTTCCAAGTTAGCAGCATATAATTTCACAAAGGCAAGCTTAAGGCACCATAAACCAACCCTTTTTTGGCTCTCAATCATATCTTTCATACTCAACTGAGTTATTATGCCTGGATCAAAGAAATAACACTCATTCCATACCAACTTTATGCACACACCCTTTATGTCAAATGACTGATGTAATGGAAATGCGGAACTTACCATGTGCTCATGTAGATCACCTTTAAATAAAGAGTTATAATTTGGTGCTCCTACTAAAATGCCATCATGCCTAATTTCATCCTTATTGCTATCCTCCTCATCATAATCAGAAAATACGCTAATGCAATCATCCTTATCGTTACCCAAGCAATGATGTCTTTTGCAAAAAATAACACTCCATACCTTTGTATGCCAAGGGCTGCCCACAATACTCAGAACTTCTGAGTTTAAATCAGCATGCAAGCAATATTTCAAGAACATCTTACTTCCATGATCTTCCGCTTTCATAATTCTGATATCTCTCTCAAATGTCTTGTTTGTTGCTGCTAGGTTCAGTTCAACCCCTTCATGTTGTTCTCTATGAGGAGTTTTCTCCCAATTCCATGGCTCACAAGTTCTATTATCAACCCTACTCCAAATCATTCTTTCCAACATAAGAGTATCAAGAGGATGGCCAACCAAATTTAGAGAGGGAATTGTTACCTTAGCATACCAACCATGGCTCTTGGGGAGAAGGTCATCTTTTGTTACTTTCATCTTAACTCTTGTGCATGCATGACTTGGGGTTTTCCGGAAAGGATGGGAGTACCCCTTACCACTTATTTTGCCCATATTTGAATCAAGTTGATGATGAAGGTCAACTCTTTGTGATGGTAAGCTATGGAGCCATAAATCTGAGATGTCTTCGATCCTCAGACCCGCAACAAGGATTTCATCTTCTTTGATACTTGGAATATCTTGGTTGCTCTTGTCCACTTTTGACTCTTCATCTTTGGGCTCTGTTTTGCCTGCTGCTACAAATGGACCAGCGGGCTGCCTTTTATCATTTTCATCTTGGAAATGAGTTTCACTCGTTCCTAACACCATTGCTTCTTGTTCACCACCCTTTCTTTCATCTTTAATGCTGGTGTCACTTGTCTTTTGAGGGAGGTTTTTATGGCCATTCACATCACCTTCAGGTGGAATGTCCATCTCCCTTTGTGCTTGTTCTTCGAATTTCTCCGCCAATGCAACTTGGAAGCTCTTCTCCTCTTTCTCTTTTTGTGACCTGGCATGCCTAGGCTTAGGCCTAGATCTTCTACTATCCAATTCCATGAATTTTGTAAATGACATTGCTTCACTGATTTCTTTGGGCAAATCCATATACTCCTTATAGCTTGCTTCAATACTTCTTCCCGTGGTGCTTGGATCTTCTTCCGGTATGACTTCAACTTTGGTCTTCAGACTCGATCCTTGGGCTATTTCCATTGGTTGCTTGAATTTAATCAAACTTTGGATAGACAAGGCAAGAAGATCCATGGCCTCCGTAAGCTTTTCTTGTCCAGTTATTAATCTATCCATTGAATTCCCTCAGGCCTTAAGAGAATCAAACTTTGATACCACTGTAATAAACCCTTTTGAGGGTTTATATGAATTTTACAGAATTCTGGAAATTATTGCAGTAGACTGTAATTTAATTATAGCGAGTTAAAAACCTTCGTAAAATGTGCCTAAAGTCTTCTATTAATAAATACTGAGGAATGTTTATTTATTGGTTTTGATCTAAGTAGCCGATATGATTTGGATACAGGAGCGGGTACGGAGTATTCGATATGTGGAAACGACAATTTTTTTTGGGCCCATATGCAACGTAGGATACAACAGTACGAAAAATATATAAAAATTAAAAAATATATACATTTCAACCTTCTAAATAGGAATTAAGTTATTAACCACATATTATGCATATGAAAGACAAGTTATAAGCTAAATAAGTGAATAACCACAACGAACAAGCTAGGATCTGGATACCGATAAAACTTAGAAACTTAAAAGCTTAAAAGTTAAATTAAAATACTTAAATCGAACACAATGTGAATGTCATGATATATTTAATTCAATCTATTAGTCATGATCAAAGTTTAAATGAAAAACTATCTTTCAATATTCATCATATTCCTCTTCATCAAGAGGATCAACATCAACTGCATCATTATCATTACGTGGTTCATTAGAACCACATGGACTCGAACCACTCCCAGTTGCACCCTCTTGTGCATATAGGTCTCGCGGTGCCACAAAAATCTCCTCATCATCTAATACTCCATGGTGGGAAATAGAAACATCCAAGTCAACTATCTTTGGATCTATATCCCAATGTTTTGTTGTCCCTTCCTTGTACTCCGACTGCTTGTGGGATAAAAGGCGCAAGTTGGAATGTATGTATACCAAATCTTTAGCCTTTTTAGCCCCCAACTTGTTGCGCTTTTGTGAGTCAATGAAGTTATATGTACTCCTGTTGCGCTCAGAGGAAGATGAACTTGCAACCTATTGAGGCAACACAAAGTCAATGCATTAAATTTTAAAAAACTAAAAGTTAAAACAAAAAAAGGAAAGAGAATAAAAAACTTACCTGTGCCAAGACCTTGATTGCAAGAGGTTTCAAGTAAACCAATGCATGACCATGGAGTTACCACCACATATGAGCATCCATCTTGTATTTGCTCCGAAGAACGAGAAGGCTATGACCTGTTTCAGCTATGAAATTGTCAAACTCTACCATAACAATGTATTGGGCCTCAGGATCAGGGAAGAGCCTAGCCAATGCCGCCATATATCCCTCACTGACTTCCACATCCCTGTATGGTGCTACCCTCCTTGGCAAGGAAAGGATCTCAGTTCTGTAGAATCCAGGAGTCAATGCAAAAACAAATAGATGTAGCGGGGTGGTCATTTTGTTCCACCGCTCAATGAGGATTGAGTGCACTTGTTTGAAAAAAGGTTCTTCAGGATTTTGTTCTTTGGCATTTATGACGGCTTGTAACTTCTCAATCATTGAGTCGATACCATCATATATCTCTCCTAGACATGACTGATCTATGTCTGTAAAGCGGATCATGCTCATAATGGGCTCTTAAAACTCAACGGATATTCCACTTGATCCCACCAAGGGTCCTCTAAGATCATGCTCTTCACTTTTTTAGCCCGTTCAATTTTTGACTGCCTACATACAGACCAAAGATTGAAGGTTACCCTCCTCATGAGTGCCTTTGTGCCCAAAACACTAATATGTCACTATTTTTGACCTCATGTTCTTTTGTGCATCAATGGAGACTTTTTGAAACAATCTCATGAACAACTGGTTCACGATTTTTGTGACTCTTTATGTGCCCTAAATTGAAAATGCCTAAAATGCAGCAATGGCAAATGGCATGTTTTTCCTTTGTGCTCTAATAAAAGAGCTTGACTGTTATTTCTAGTATGAACTCGCAATAGTGCCCTATGAATTCAAACTCGTGAATGGCTCATGTAGCTTCAGAATTTTGTGATTTGCAATTTTTTAGTTTTTTAAAAATTGTGATTGTATGTTGGTATTTTCTCCATGAACTATATCTTCCTTCATGTTTGGTTTTTTCTACATGAACTTGCTAGAAGATGTGAACATGGAAAGAATGAAGAGAAATTGTAATGCACACTTGGTAATTGTGTGTTCGTCATTTTTTCATGCAAGAGATAGTTACAAAATGGCTAAGGAGGTTACAATGAACATTAATTGATCCATAACTAATAATTCATTATGAGTTAATTAATGTATTAAGAATATATTTTAATATACCCCCTTAATGACTAAATTGAAGACATGTTTGTCACAAAATTTTACAAATACAATAAAAACAAGAAGTTTAGTCATTAACTCTATAGGCTGTTCTTGAGATATTACTTTGAAAGTCCCAGTCCTCTGATGTTTGGTTGTTGTCTAATGTAGGAGCTTCGATGTAGACATAGACTGCAAAGAAAGTTGACAACAAACCAAAGATCCGGTTGTGTGACATTAGATATAGCAAGTTGTACGTGTTCAATGCGTGATTCATTCACCAGTAATGAATCATCATTGACTGAGATATTCAATGCAATCTCTAGAGTTCCGAAATCATATTCTTGAAGATGTTGATCAAGTAGTGTACCAAGCTTGTGGAGCTTGCTTGAGTCTCTGTAGGGACTCGACAAACCTGCAATCTAGATTATCACCTTTAGGCAACACCATGTAGATCTCTTCATCCAACTATTTGTTCAAGAAAGCACCTTGAGATACCCTCCAACCAAATTGAGTTGCTATGAAGAAAACAACTTAGCAACCATCTTTTCAGTAGGAGTAACAACCAACTCTGTAGAAGGAGAAAGAACCATCTTTGTAGTGGTAGGGGAAATAACAATATCCTCGTGTTGCTCATCTAACCCCTTGTTGCAAAAAGCCTTTTGCAATAAAATGAGCAAAGTGTCCATGCTCTACTATCCTTCAAGTTAGTGCCTGTGATTGAGTTGTGTGTCTTGCCATCTCATCATGCACATCCTATGCATCTTGGATAGTAGTCTCCCTCCAATTTTTTTTGAGTGGATTTTCTTGCTATCCACCTTGCATTTTTCGCTCATCTTGTAATTTGGGCTTTTTATCTGCCGGCAAATGCAATATTTCTGTCTCTGCGCAATGGTGGATATTCCCTCTTGTCAACATTCCTATGAGGAATGGCATCCTCTAGTACATCCTGAGTGGAGTCTCCCTCCATACATGCTTTTGAGTTGATTGTAGCAAAGTCAACTAGCCTATATTGGCCACCTTGCCGAATGCCAAGGGAAATCACCCGTCCCTATTTCACATCTGACACAAAACACTTATCTCGAAAGAAATTTACAACTATATTGAGATTCTTTGTTAACTAGTGAACAAATAAGATATTTTTATGTAAGCTAGGAATATACCTAACATTCCTTACTAATAGCTTTTGAGCATAATTCAATACAATGCGTACATAGGTTTTTAGCATAATTCAACACAATGCGTACATCTCTTATCCCCTTCGATGCAAGTGAATTTCCATCAACTAATACAATTAAATCAAAACAATTTGTTATTATAGTAAATGACAAGTACTAGTCCCTTCGACATGAAAAATGTTTTGATATGTCAAAGTCAATGATCCAATAACTGGTAGAACGGTCATTTCAGCATGATGTTGTAAGACAATAAAGAGCATGCTCTTCCTCAAAATTGCGTTCATCTGAAACTGTTGCCACATTTGCTTCATCCCGTTGCTTTTTGTGTTTTTGAGAAAGATTATATTGTTGATTCTGGCAATCCTTTTTGAGATGCCCAACCGTATGACGGTAATGGCATTTGACCTAGTATTGGGAAGTTTTTCAAAGTGCCATTTACACTTCCCCTTTGATTGAGTAGTCAATGTTCGATCTCTCTTCCTCTTCCTGGATCTGCCTTTCCTTGTATCATTGTAATATTTGTTGCCTTTTAATCTTGTGGTCACGATTGGCCGAAGATTTTTCGATATTATATAATGCCTAGCAAGGAGTTGTGGAAAGTGGTCAAGGAATCGTTCTACATCGTCTACAACTATTAAAATATATAAATATATTAGTTAATACTTAACAAACTCCTAGTTATCTCCTAAATAATGTTCAATTGTAACCACCTCAACTATATTGTAACTAGCATTATAAAATGATGGACACACAAACTCTGAAGAGTGCATTCGTGTTTTTCTTCATTCTTTCTTTGTTCACATCTTTTAACATTGGTATTAGAGCCATTGATACTTGAGAAGTTTGTAGTTTGAGGAAGCCCAAGCATCGGGTAAAAACTATGACGGAGAAAGTGGAGGAGGTCGTTTATTTTTTCGTCGTAAA
The DNA here is from genome assembly GCA_019776745.2 of Taxus chinensis. NCBI lineage: Eukaryota > Viridiplantae > Streptophyta > Pinopsida > Cupressales > Taxaceae > Taxus > Taxus chinensis. The sequence continues at coordinate 577,066,729 of CM034155.1, read as the reverse complement.
AATAAGGGCTCTTCTAGTTGTCTTTGTAGGCATCTAGGGCACTTCGGGTACTAAAGCGGATTTAGGAATGTTTTTCAAAGGGTACAGTCAATATATGGATTTCTAGTTTGAAATCTCTAAAATTGCGAGGGCATAAAATTAAAAATATGTGAGAGTGTAAGTCTGAAAAATGAAAAATGTGATGGCATAAGTCTGAAAAACATGTTTTAATATGATGCAAAGGCATAAAAACTGCAGTTTCTTTTCTAAGTTTTGGTTTGCAGGGTTTTCGAGAGCTTTTGGTATTCACATCTCCATTCAAGGGTAGAAAGGACAACAACATCTGTGATGCTAGGGCACGAGGCGGGAAGTTGCTAATTTCAGCAATTTCGTGAGATTCAGTATAGCCTAGAAAAATTGCAATTTTCCCCATAGTGTATATACTATAGTTGCAATTTTGTGCAATCATTACCAACAAACAAAGCAAGTACAGTTGATTAGGGCACAAGAAATAATTGCAGTGATTCAATCTGTGACTATATTGGCTTGAGATTGTAAGTACATTCACATTGTATGATTTCATATTCTACCTGACTTCATATCCAATTTTTTTGTTGCATCAATTTGTGGGACGAAGTTCAAATTCCTAGATTTTAGACTGTTCTTTTTCTTGTTACACAATTTCAACTGCATAACTGCCGAATAGGCTATATAAACAGCATATTTTAACAGGGTCATCAATCAAATATTTCGAAAAATGGCCACTTTTCAAAATCTCATTCTGCTAGAGGTGCAATAGCTGATTGGTTAGAATTATAATGTCTGAAGTCACATTTTTTTTTACCATTGCAGAATTTCGGGACTGACAAAATCATCCTTGGCAATGAAGGTTTGTTGCTAACTTTGCAATTATGACAAGCGTCATAAAGAGGACTTGCTCTCGTCGAAGTTGTTGGTGTTAGATGATTTGTTTATTGAGGTACGAAATGCCACTAAGGCACGTGTGTTATTGACCAATTTGAAGAACAAGTATTAGACCCCCTTAGGAGAAAATTTGAGCTTTACAAAGATGCAAGAGGGTGGGTACCTATCAAAACACTTTTGGATGAAAGATCCTTGAGACCAGCTCTATGCCATCTATAAAAGGTAGATGATGATGACTTGGTTGTACTTGTTTTGAACAATTTACCACCCCTACGAGACATTTGTAGAGGCCTTGCTTTTAATGGTTGAAAGCCAAACCCTGACATTTGATCAGGTGAGTTCTTATTTACTGCAAAAGGAATGTAGGCAGACACAACTTATTGAGTTCAGTTTTGGACAATAAGAGAGTGCATTGACTGCTTTTTCGAAGGGGAAGTGGAAACGACACTTTGGTGAATCTTCCAGATAGCGGGTGAAATGCCATTATTGTCATAAGGTTGTACGTCTCAAAAAGGATTTCCAAAAGAAACAATATGATCTTTCCCAACAGATCGAAAAGCCACAAGATCAGGCAAATGTGACAACAATTGCAAATGAAAGGGATTCTCAAAAAAGAGGGCTCTTTATGATCTTACTACATGATGCTTGAATGAAAATGCTACTAGTTGTTGTATCACTGACCCCAACGCATCTGAACATTTTTCATGTCAAACGGGCTGGTATGTAACATTTACTACAATTTCCGATCTAGTTTTTGTTATCATATTTCCACTGCTGTTAGAGCCTGCGTCAAAGGAGAGATAAGGAGGTGCATGGAGGTGGGAATAAATAAAATAAATAAAAGAACCTCCTATAGTTTGCGCCAAAGGAAGGGAGATGCATGCAAATAAAGTAATAAACATGGAACTGCTGTTCTATTCTTAGGAGTTTGGTGCCAAGGAAAGATAAGGAGGTGCATGGAAATAAATAAAAATAGAACTGCTGTTCTATCTTTGGCACCATGGAGGGATAAGGGTGGGAAATAATTTATTAATTCCTATTTTAGGCAAAAGGATGAAGATGGAATTAAAAAGTTAAAAAAAGAAGATCTTGCATGAGTCAAACTGTGGTTGACTGAAGTATTTGAAAGGAGGAGGATAAAAATAGAAAAAACATAAATAAGATAACAGCAGTTGCTGTCCCATACGCCAACCAAAGTTAGAGAAGATTAATTAACTAAAAACGAAGCTGCAGTTAGAAGTTGGTGCCAAGGACAGAAATAGAAGGAATTTTTATTAATAAAAGTTAATTGTTGTCCCATTCGCAAGGTTGGATGAGGATAAATAAAATAAACAAAAGCATGCAACAGTCTATTCCTAGAGGTGGCCTCAAAGGGGTAGGGGAAAAATAAAATATAAAAACAACATTTTATTTTGGGAAAAAACAACAATCTTTTCATATGATATAGGCTAATTTTTATTGTTATCAAAGACACTTGGGCTCATTTGCTCTTGCATTTTTAGCCTTGTACTTGCACTTTTGAATAAAAAGTTTCATTTTTGCCCTCTCAAACTGCTGTTTTCAGATTATTCATTGTGTTTGATAGGATATTGTGTTGCCTTAGTGTGGAATTCACTCAATCTACCACTATCATTCTTCCTAAACCCTTGAATTTATTATGCAAAATAGTATAGAGTTGTGTAGGTGTGTGGATCTTTGATTTCTGTGTGCAGAGTTACATGCAAGTTTCAAACTTTTGGTGTATCACCGCTATTTGCCATTTTTCGCATCTCTTTTCCCTTTACCTTGTCAAATTTTCGTTTTTTAGGTGATTGACAAGGGAACCATCCTTCTTTGGAGGTTCACCTCAGACATAGGTTACCCACAACCTTGAGGTGTTCCAATTTTGTTAACATGAGATAGAGTGCACACACCATTCTCTATCAGGGTGAAAGATTCCAAACCTTGTTGCTTGATTTTTTTTTTAAATAACACTCTGGTTTGGATCTATGCTGGCAATGTCAATAGAGAATAATAGGAATACCATTCACACACTGCATACAAATTAAATAAAAACGAACCCTGCAATATTGGATAGATGAAAGGAAATGCGCCTAGGGTTTTAATGAGAAACCCTTCACAAATATTTCATAAATAAATACCCTCCATTCAGCCGTGGATTAAAATCTGATTTTTAATGACAAATAATTATGGTAAAATAACCAGATGTTTGTAAATGAAAAGATAATGAAATACAACCAAAACCCTTCTGGAAATTTATTCAAACCAAGTCGATTTTCTTTATAATTGTAGCTGAAAGTGACAATATAAAACTGATAGGAAAAATACCTCTAACACAACATAAAATATCCACAGAATAAATCACCCCACTCTGGATGTTGTCTGAAAACCCACTGCTGTAATTTATTTCTTTTTCTAACACTGCTGAAATGATAAATAACTTGTGAATACAATGAAGTTTCCTGAATAGAAACTCCTCACTTCTCTTGGGGTTTTCGTCCGCAAGAGGAATAATCCAGAGGGTTTTTCGTCCTTGGATTTTGTCTGCAAAGCTTCAGAGCTCGAGAGCTCCAACTGTCATGAAGAAAAATAATAATAATTCGAATGAATGCCGACACAAGTCGCACTTTTCCCTTGTAAGCCAAAAACCCTTCCAAAATGCAAGTCGCGCTTTTTCCTAAGGAATATAATTTATTTTTAATTATTTTTCTCCATTCCCAAGGCAAGTCACACTTTTTGACTTATTTAATCACATCCCAAGGCAAGTTGCAGTTTTTGTCTAGGAAAGTATATTAAAATAATTTATTAATTTATTTCCATGTACTTTCCTAAGTCGAAGTCACTTATTAAGTCTATTAATTCATTATATATGCTTTAGTGATAATTTTATTTTAAGCACAATATAATAAAATTAATAAACCTAAGTCACCCTTGAACTCACCCTTTGGCCGTCGGGTAGACAAAAAAGGGTCAAGGGTCTTTGATCAAACTATTTGAGAAAAAGGGACATTACAGGGTGCAACTTCTGGGTGACAACAATTTTTGGCACGATGTTGGTTCAGTAGTTTATAGAGCAAAAAGTATTCAAAAAATCAGCATTTGGTGAGTCCTCAGGTTTTCACAAACATACTGGTTGCAGACTAGTCAAAGCTAATGCTAAAAGTGACCACTAGGTCAAAAACTAAAGGTACTCCTTTTGAATTTATTTAGTTACCTTTACATTCTTATATAAGAAGTAGATTTTATAAATTCTCTCCATATACTTACTGAGCTAGCAAGCTAAAACAATTGCCCAAAGTCCCACAACTTCCCACTCTAAATTTCCTAATGGCTCTTCCTAGAAACAAAGTTTTTGTGACCTTTAATGATGAAAACCCCTTAAATATTACTGTATACAATGATATCCCTGCTTTCACATTAAAGAGTTTACCATTCTTTACTGGTCAAGCTCAAACCACTCCTGTAGAGCATACTAGAGATGTTGCAAATCTTTGCTCTCTTTATAATATAACTCAGGAGAATGCAGCTATAAGACTTCTTGCAACTTCCTTTAAAGATAAAGCCTTGCAATGGTACATGAATCTACTTATTAACTCTATCAATTCTTGGGATCAATTAGGAATAACCTTTTGTAGACAATTTGAGGACAAATCTGACCACCTATTCCTGATTGAGCAATTGAGCACAATCAAAAGAGCCCCTCAAGTGTTCATGACTGATTTTAACTTGAGATTCTAAAGAACTTGAGAGAGAATTCCCCGTGTCATTAAGCCTACAATAGAGCATGCATTTTTGTATTATTTGAGATCCCTAAATAGTGACATTGCTGTTCTAATTCAGTCCATGGGGGGTAATACAATCCCTGCTGCCCTTGATCTAGCCATTAGAGTTGAAAATAATCTCATACAAGCTAGCAAAATTGCACCTAGACCTCCCATGCCTATCTTTCCAAATATTTGGCCACTTGTATCAGCTATAAGCCCAATTCCAGTATTAGCAAGCCAAACAATTACTAATCCAAATCAACCCAATGAGTTGAGTGAAATAAAAGGTATTTTGCAAACTTTTGTAAATAAATTTGCATCTTTTGAAAAACAACTTGCTCAACCTTACAGACCGTATCAGGGCCCATTACAATCTGCTAGTCCCTCATACCCAACGTATCCTATACGTAGACCTCCATATCAAGGCCTGTAATGTCCCCTTCTAGGACAAGTTAGGAATTAACACAAATTTGATCCCACACAACTGTAAATAATTAATATTCAAACCCTAAACTGCTACAATTTTTAAAAATTCATATCTTTGACTAGAGAAGTCCAAATGAGCTGAAATTTTGGATAATGGACCACAAAAATATGAAGAACAATATGCAAAAATCAGATTTCGCACAGCCAACCAAAAACCTTAATTTTGACTTAAAAAGTAGGTCGCCCAGCACATTTAGGGCATCAAATCCACTCCAAAAATTATGAACACATCCTCTCCTTATTTCTCCTAGTTTCTACAATCATATGCAATATTAAATCAACCCCAAATTGCAGATCTGATATAAATATCAATTTTCCATACCTAGAAAAGTCTGCAGACAACTGAAATATTCAAAAATGCATAACTCCTTCAATATTCTATATTTTCTCCTCAAATAAAATGCAAATAATTCTATAAATTAAGATCTTTCCAAAGAACTAAAGATCTAAATTTTATGACATCCAAAAACCCTCCAAAACATCCCCCAAAAGTCTCAATCAAGTTGCTAGGGTTAGATGGAATGACATAAATTATTTTCAGCTCTTTCTACACTTCAAAAACCCTCCAAATAACAGTCCTACACTTGGAAAATTATACCAACATAGATCAAATTATATTTTACCTTGTTCACTCACAAAACATACTAAACCAAGTCCCTTATCAAGTCACCATTGTTAGAAAGTATGAATCATGCAAAGAACATACTTCAACACAAGAGAAGTCAACAATGGAGTAAGAGAAAATTCTTCAGTTGATCAAAACCAGCTCACTAGCTTCCCACGCAAAAGAGAGAGAGAGAAAGCATCAATAGGCATGCATCCCAACTGCAAGCATGGAGCATAAAATAAATATCATCATAACATGAGTCTAACAATGATCCTAGCACCCCTTTTATAAGCAAGGAGACACAAAATTTGAAATCCCTAGGAGAGGGAAATTATTAAATAAAAGAAGTTTATTTCCCCTAGGTGTGGTGTCTCCTGTTTAAAAAGGGTGATTTTAATATTTACAAGCCACCTAAATATTATTTAATTAATTCCCCCCTTTTTTTAATTTTCATTTTGGGAATTTAATTAAATAATTACTTGCTCCATAAATATTAAATAATTAAATATCAAATGATTAAAATCACTCTCCAGGCAATATTATAAAATTATTTAATATAATTTTCCCCTTGCAACATCCCTAAAGCCCACGGGGAATGATAGGATAAGGGTCTTTAAAAATGGGGACATTACAAGGCCTAACAACCATTAAAACTGATCCTAATGCTCCTACATCTATGGTTCTTGTTCCAGTGCTTATTAATTTAATTCATGAACCTTTTTGTTGTGATCTATGTAATCATTCACATGATCCTTTTTCTTATGCTAAAGGAATCGTAATTCAAGCTTTGATTGCACAAAAGATGACTCCACAACTTTTAGCAGTTAGACTCCTTCTCAAGGGGATTCTAGTGAAGCACCAAAGCCACTAGAGACAAATTTGGCGAATTGACAACAATAGGATTAACAAGCAACTACAAGAGTATACAAAAGAAGAGCAATGGGAGAACCCACAAAGGTAACTAATTTGCATGGATCATCTAGTATTATTTCCTAATAATACTAATAAGGTAAGGGCAGCTTGGAAGCACAAAAGAATCAGGAAAAAAAAAGCTATAAGTGTTCCAAAAGGACAAACAACAGGGGGCATCTCTCCCCTTAACATCTTAGTTTATATGAAGAAAGCTTATGTCAGCTTATCCATGTGGGATACATTGGCTACTCAACTTACTACGAGATGAGTTGGCCAAACTACCAGCTACAATGGATCATTCAACTAGAGCTAGTGCAGTACCTACAGTACTTGCAAATACAAATCAACCCTCTAAGGCTGAATTTCACGTAAAAAGAACCGGTAAGCCTCCTCCGTTCTACCTTTCTTTGATTATTGATGATAATTTAGTCCATAATTGCATGGTTGACAATGGTGCTAGTAGTACAATCATGCCTAAGTAGACACATAAGCTAGGACTCAAATATGAGTCACATGACAAAGAGGTTTTGCAGTTGAATGACACAACTACCAAAAAAATTGGTATAATCAGAGATTTGAAGTTAGGTTTGGATGCATGTCCAAGCCTTCCAATCTTACAGGATGTTATGGGATTAGATCTACCTCCATATTTCACTGTGCATATCTATAAAAAAGTATCTATCATCAGATTGAACCTATTTATTTTTAAGAACAAGGTATGGCACAAAGGTAACCATTACTTTTGAGCCTCTTGCTAGATTTCATATTGAGCCTTATGTGCCTAATGCTTGGAGTGTGAATTGTACTATTTTTGACCAAGAGGATCATCCTATTGTTTAAGATACAGACACCCACTCTGAGAGCATACCAAATTTATTATTGGGGGAGTGGGGAACTGACCAGCACGGTTTTGATCCTAATAAATATGCTAAAGAAAAATACATTAAAGATGTTGGTTTGGGAATTTATTGCATGCATCATGATGATGCTTTTTTACCATTATTGGTTAAAATTGATGAGATTGATACAAGATTGTGGAGTTTATACTTTGATGGCTCTAGAAGCAAGAATGGATCAGGTGCAGGTAATGTATTGATATCGCCAGATGGTCAAAGGTATTATTCTTCTATTAGATTTCAGTTTGGTTATACATGCAATGCAAATGAATATGAGGCACTAATTCATGGTTTACAGTGGGCTAGAATGAGGGGAATTAAGTACCTACAAGTTTTTGGTGGTAGTGAATTGGTCATACATCAAGTGAGAAATTTGAATATTGCAAAGAATCCCTTGTTGAGATCATATAGACATAGTTTGGGATCTTATAGAGGATTTTGATGCATTCAATGTTCAATCAATACTTAGAGCTGAAAATAAACAAACAAATAGATTGACAGTTGTTGAGGCCAATTTTGATATTCATGGTGATGTGAAGTGAAAGGATAATCAACCTCATATTAAAGTGGTTGTAAGACCATCAATTCTTGATAATAATATTAATTGGCAAGTGTTAGATAACGATGAGCAAATTGTACGTTTTATTCAGGAAGAAGTTGAATTTTCAGTTAAAAATCAGTCTAAAATGCAGCAACAGTATGGTGAACAAATCTTGGAATTAAAGACTGATAAGCTGCCCCAAGGATTGGTAACCATTGAGAATATTTTTTAATAATGACGATCAGCTGAAAAGGGACAAAATCAGGATGTCTACTAAGCAAGAGAAGTATGAGGACATAGTAATCAACGATGACAAGTTTTTGAAACATGGCAAGGTATGTAAATTGGAAGAAAAATAAGCTTTTGTTTAGTTATGCAATGAGTTCATTGATGTTTTTGCTTGGAAGTACGAGGATTTAAAAGGTTTTGATCTAGGATTAGCTCAACATACCATTGAGCTCTAGCCTAATTCCAAACCTATAAGGCAAAAGTAGAGACCAATTAATCCAAAGATTGAAATTTTAATGATAAATGAAATAACAAAACTTATTGAGTCTTGCATTATCTTTCCTATCAAGCATTCTTCATGGGTTGCAAATCTTGTACCCGTGAGGAAGAAGAATGGAGAAATAAGGTTATGTGTTGATTTCAGGGATCTAAAAGGGCTTCACTAAAGGATCATTATCCATTACCGTCAATGGATCAGATTCTAAGAACTATATTAGGTGTAGAAAGGTTCTCTTTTCTGGATGGTTACAATGGTTACAATTAGATATTGGTAAAAGAAGAAGATTAATACAAGACAACTTTCACTACTAAGTGGGGGACATTTGCTTACAAAAAAATGCCTTTTAGATTATCCAATGCAGGAGTTACTTTTCATAGAGCCATGGATATGGCTTTCCAAGGTTTAATCAATATTAATGTTTTAATTTATTTTAATGACATTACTATTTTTTCTAAGAGTGCTAATGATCATTTGAGCCATTTGAGGCAAGTTTTTGAAAGATGCAAACAGTAGGGGATTTCTCTTAACCCAAAGAAGTGCATATTTTAAGTGCATGAAGGTAAACTTTTGGGCCACATGGTCTCAAAAGAAAGTTTGGACATAGATCCAGAACGAGTAAGCTCAATTCTAGCTCTATCTTTACCGCAACACAAGAAAGCACTTCAAAGATTTTTGGGTAAGATCAATTTCGTAAGAAGGTTCATTGTTGATTTTGCTAATTTATCAAAGCCTTTGACTGCTATATTGAAAAAGAGTATGAGTTTCAATTGGACAGATGAAGGGAGAATCAATTTTGAGGCCATTAAACTAGCTATTGCTCAAGCTCCAACACTTGCAAATCCAAAATTTTCAAAGGATTTTATGTTGTATGCATTTGTAGGGGTTGAAACAATTCTAGTGATCTTAACTCAGTTGAATCACGACAATTTAGAGCAATCCATTGCTTTCTTTAGAAAAGAGCTACATGACTATGAGGTGAAGTATACTTTTGTGGAAAAACAAGTACTTTTTGTTATTAAAGGCTTAAAGAATTTAAGATATATGCTCTCTAATAATAAAATTCATGTCATGGTTCTCACCCAAATGTAAAAGAGTTTTGCTAAGCAAAGATTGGAATGAAAAGAGAGTTGGCTGGACCACAAAAGTCAAAATATGACGTGAACTTCAAGGTAACAAAGTTGATCCAAGGAAAAGGTTTATGTGAGCATTTAGTTTTAGATTTGGAGTCTAAGAAAACTGCTGTTTTTACACTCATAATCAGCCACAAGCAGCTGAAATACCATCTTCTGTGAGTTAGACACAAGATATGATTAATTATTTGCATGTTGGTATTCTTCCCCAAGGTTTGGATAAGACGAAAAGAAGGTATTTTGGGTTACAAACTATTCCATTTGCACTTATTGATGGTATATTCTTTAAAAAAGATATTGATGGTATTTTTCTAAGATGTGTAAAACTTTCACAAGTTGACAGATTATTACAAGAATTCCATGAAGGTTTAATAGGTGGCCATTATGCTCCAAGGACAACTGCTCTCAAAATAATGAAAGCAAGTTATTATTGGCCAAGTATTTTCAAAGATTGTTACGCATGGGTCAAAAGATGTCAAAAGTGTGCTTTCTTTGTGGGTAAGGAAAAGCTTGCAACCCTTACTCTTCATCCTATTTCAGCAGATCAACCCTTTATGCAGTGGGGATTGGACTTATTGGAATGATTAATACACCATCCAGTTTGGGTCACAAGTGGATTCTTACTACCATTGATTATTTTACCAGATGGACAAAAGCAATTGCATTGAAAGAAGCAAATGAAACTAGTGTGCTTGACATCTATTAAGGTATTATTACTATATTTGGAGTTCCTGCAACTATTATTTCAGATAATGGTCTTGCTTTTGTTGGTACTAAAATGACAGAGTGGACTGTATTTATTTGAGTACATCAAATTGTTACCCAAAAGGTAATGGTCTTGCAGATTATACTAACCAAAATTTGTTGAAGATTATTAAAAGAGTTCTGGATGAAAATTAGAGATCATGGCACACCAAACTCAAAATAGCTTTGTGGGTTGACATAATCACTCCCAAAAGGTCTATTGGTAATTCTCCTTACATGTTGGTTTATGGTAAGAAAACAAGACTCCCAATTTCTCTTGAGTTGCCCACTTTAGAGCTTATTTATCAGTTAGAGTTATTAGAAGCAGGTCCCAGAGAGGTAAGGTATGATGAACTTATGCAGTTGGAAGAATTAAGAAATGAAGCCATGCTCACCAAGTTCAAGTAAAGAAGAAGTTTGATAAGAAAGCAGTTGCAAGAATCTTTCAAGAGTGTGATCTTGTCCTTAAGTGGGATTTAACAGAGAAAAACCAGACAACCACACCAAATTTGATGTTATTTGGAGTGGGCAATATGTTATTTAAGCTTGCAAGCCTCGCAATGCTTTTCAATTATCTCGATTGAGTGACGAAGAACTACCAATCCCAGTTAATGGGATTTTCCTCAAAGCTTTCTATTGAGGATTCAATATCATTATAATAGTTTACTTTCAATAAGTGCTTGCATGCACATTGTTTTTTAAGTTTTCATAGTTAGTTGTCTTTTCAATAAGTGCTTTCATGCATATGCTTTCCTTTTGTTGGAGAGGGTATTTCAGTTGTATTGATTCAGAGGATACAAGTTTTCCAAACTTGTGTTAACTAGTTGTTGACAAAGGTATGTGACTCCATAGCCCAATGGATGCAGGAGGCTACTGATCTCCTTGTTTAACAGATAAACAATCCCGTGATGTCACCAAAATGTGATCATATTTCCACTGTTGTTAGAGCCTGCGCCAAAGGAGAGAAGGAGGTGGGGATAAATTAAAAAAAAAAACCTCCTTTAGTCTGCACCAAAGGAAGGGAGATGCATGCAAATAAAGTAATAAACATGGAGCTACTGTTCTATTCTTAGGAGTTTGGCACCAAGGAGAGATAAGGAGGTGCATGGAAATAATTAAAAATAAAACTACTGTTCTATCTTTGGCGCCATGGAAGGATACGGGTGGAAAATAATTTATTAATTCCTATTATAGGCAAAATGATGAAGATGGAATTAAAAAGTTAAAAATAGAAGACCCTACATGAGTCAAACTGATGTTGACATAAGTCTTTGAATGGAGGAGGATAAAAATGGAAAAGATATAAATAAGATAACAACAGTTGTCCCATGCACCAGCCAAAGTTAGAGAAGATTAAAACTAAAACAAAAACTGCAGTTAGAAGTTGGCGCCAAGGACAAAAATAGAAGGAATTTTTATAAATAAAAGTTAATTGTTGTTCCATGCGCCAAGGTTGGACGAGGATAAATAAAATAAACAAAAGCATGCAGCAGTCTATTCGTAAAGGTGTTGCCAAAGGGGTAGGGGAAAAATAAACTATAAAAACAGCAGTCTATTTTGGGAAAAAACAACAGTCTTTTCTTATGATATAGGCTGATTTTTATTGTAATCAAACACACTTGGGCTGATTTGCTTTGACATTTTTAGCCTTGTACTTACACCTCTGAATAAAAAGTATCATTTTTGCCCTCTCATGCTGCTGTTTTCAGATTATTCATTGTGTTTGATAGGATATTGTGTTGCCTTAGTGTGGAATTCATTCCCTCTACCGCTGTCATTCTTCCTAAACCCTTTAATTTATTATGCAAAATAGTCTAGAGTTGTGCAAGTGTGTAGATCTTTGATTTCATTGTGTGTAGAGTTACATGCAAGTGTCAAACTTTTCCCTTTTCCTTGTCAAAGTTCTCATTTTTTACGTGATTCAAAAGGGAATCAACCCTCTTTGGAGGTTTACCTCAGACATAGGTTACCCACAGCCTTGAGGTGTTCCAATTTTGTCAACATAAGAGAGAGAGTACACACACCATTCTCTATCAGGGTGCAAATTTTGGGTGATAACAATTTTATCAGCAAATAGGATGTACACATTGTGATGAATAATGCTAAAAAACTATTAATAAAGACTTTTATGTATGGTCCTTAGCTTGAATAAAAAATCTCTTATTTATTTTTCAGTAACAAAGAATCACAATATTGTTGTAAATTTCTCTAGGGAGAAGTGTCTTGTGCCAGGTGTGAAATAGAGATGGGTGATTGCCCTAGGTATTGGGCATGGTGGCCAGTAGAGGCTAGTTGACTTTGCTTCAATCAATTTAAAAGCACGTGTGAAGGGAAATTCCATATAGATGCGCTGGAGGATGCCATTCATCAAAGGCTTGTTGAGCCTTCACCGGTCAACTTACATGTAGTAGTTGTGGAGGGAATATCGACTAATGTGCAAGAGGCTGAAATACTTCATGTGCGGCTAGATGAAATGCCCAAATTACAGGATGCACAAGAGTTGCATGGTTAGATAGAAAGAAAATCCCCTCATGGTGAGATGGTAGGAAAAGCCCTCACGGTGAGATGACAGAAATAGTCACTGAATCAAAGTCCTTGGCTTAGAAGTCCGAAGAGTAAAGATCAATTTGCTCTAGGAGGGAATAAATGAACAACATGAAGGATAGATGAGAAAAAGTAGGTATTTACTCTTGAGGAGTTAGAAAAAAAAACACCCCTTCATATATTAATCAGAAATACTCATGTATAATCCGCCCATGCCAAGCATGGAAGCTATTAGCCATATTAATAGCCTTATAAACTATACTATTAATATTCCCATTTATTAAGCATAATCTAAATTAAGAATTGTCCTAATATCTTCTTGAATCCTAGTAGACCACCATAAAGGAGGTGGTCCATAACAAAGGATATCATTATTGTCCAGGGCCCAATTCGCTAATCCATCTACAACTTTATTCTGCTGACGAGGAATGTGCCTGAAAAGAATTTGCCAGAAGTTTTGTTGCAACTTCTGAATTTGATCTAATTCCTTTGCAAGCTGCCAATTAGGAGAATAACCATTATTAGATTTGCTTAGTAAATTCATCATGATTTTGGAATCTGATTGAACCTTGATCTTTTGCCACCCAATTTTGATAGCTTCTTGCATTCTTCTTCGAATGGCTCTAATTTCAGCCAAATCATTTGTAGAGATACCCAAATTTGCCGCAAAGATAAAACATACGTCTCCTTGTTCATTATGTCCGACCCCCATAGATGTTCTCCTAGGATTACCCCTAGAAGCAACATCAGTATTGAGAATACCATGATATTCATTGTGATCCCTTTCTGAAACTATATTTTTTGTAGTGTGCTTAGCATGAAAGCGAGGCATAGAGGCCTCCTTAGGGTGTAAAGAGAGCTGATTGTATATTGGTCCCATTGTGGAGTTGACTGAGCAGGAAGCGAGACCTTATGTTTAAGGCTTTCAGTTAAATTGGATTTTATTCTTTCCCAAACATATGTAGCTTCTCTGTTGGTTTGTTGCAAAATTCTATAGTTTCTTTCCTTCCAGGTATTCCATAATAGAAGGGAAATGCCACTCCACATAGCTAGAACCAGATTTTGTCCTTTAGGTATGGCTTCCTTCCATTTACCTGTAATATGGCCAAGGGATCAACAACTATTCCATTGAAGCTTAAACATCGAAGCTAGATATTGCCATAAAGGAAAAACCCATGGACAAAGAAAGAAGAGTTGATCTATCATTTCCTTAGTTTGTGTACAAAGCTCACATCTAAATAGGCCTTTAAGGCGTATATTTTTAAGCCTTTCCCCAGAAAGGAGGCTTTTAGGTTTGAGAAGCCAAAGGAAAAAGCTTACCTTGGGCCATATCCCTGGCTGCCAAATATACTTAAACAAGGTTTGATCTGGATGCGGCTGTACTTTCATTAAAAAAGTATATCCAGAGGAAACCTCATATTTCCTTGAAGAGTTACATCCACAACCCATTTCATTAGGCTCCGATGAGACAAGAAGATAAGATACGTATGTTAAATGTCCAACAAATGACCACAAAGTAGGTCAATGGGACTACACCATACAATGCACCGAAGAAGCAACAAGGGAACCCAAAAAGGTCCTAGAAAACAACAAGAAAAAGAGAAGAATCCTAGACCCGAAGGGACGGGAGAAAGCAGAAGAAGAAGAGTGTACAAAGAAGGAGAGGGGGTGGAGGGAGGATCCTCAACACCAACCCTCTCAACTGTCATCTGAAGCTGGCTGGAAAAATCTGGTGATATGTTGATGTTTGGTGTCTAGAGTTGGAAGAGGCCTGGTACACATACGCCTTGTGGAAAGTCTAGCTCTTTGATTAGGCCTGGTGAATGGCCGCCTATGGGGGGGGATCTTGGCCGAGTCTGAGTCTGGATGCCTTTGGTTTGGGAAGTAGCCCCCTGGTCCTGATACATGGTTTGGGGTTCTCCACTAGGGAACCCCCGCTTGATGCCCCTCTCATTGGGGAGCACAAGAAAGTAGGAGGTGATCTGCCGAATAGTAGTCTCCCTGGAAGGGGGATGGAGGATCCCGTCGTGAAGCTTAAAAGCTTCCTATAAATAGAGGGCGAGACACCTCTGATCATAATATCTGAAGAAGCCTCGTGAACGTTAGGCATTCACGGAAAAGACAAGTGAAACCTCCCTCTGATCTCATAGTAGATGGGGCACTTGAAAATGAAGTGTTCCTTTGTCTCAATCTCCTGGAGGGAGCAAAGTTAGTGCAGATCCTCTCAGAGGTCCAACTGGGATCGCTCTCAACTCAAAGCCTGTGGGAGCCAACTCAGAACTGACCCAGAGATATGCGAAGAGCATGCATCCAATGGTGGGAGATATAGGTGGGATGAGTGATCAGTCCATTGTTGATCTCGAGGAAGTGATTGGCGTAGAAGGCCATTTTAGGACGTAGCTCACCCTGGGGGTTGGTCCAAGTGATCTGGATAAACTATCTGTAGATGTCGTTCCTTGATGATTCTGTGCAGGTCTTGCTTACTGGGCAGAAGGTGTGTGGGAGCATCCATGGAGTAGCTAAATGGGGGGAGATGGTCCATGTTAATCCTGAGGGATCCCAAGAGACGGGAAACCCTAACATACCAACACCGAGCACGGTCACTATGGTCAGATAGAGCAATGGCCTTCCGAAGAATGGTAGGCAAGATAGATGTACCTGTCTCTTACCTGTGGAAGAATCTGACAGTCTCTGAATGTGGTGCAAGAGTGAGACGAGACCAAAGATGACCTCCAGTCTGAAAGGGTGAGCCCCAAACTCGGCAAGGATGATATTGTGGGGAACAATTTCCTTACACCTGATGATTCGTCTGAGCATAAGGATTTGAACTCACTCAATAACAAGCCCAATCCAACTCAAGAAGGGAGGGACCCCAAACCTCAGAACCATAGAGAACCATGGGCCTCACAAGAGAATCAGAGAGGGACATCTTGGACAATGTGTCCTGAAGTGATGGTGGAAGCACTGTCTCTCAAGGATCGCTAGGGAGCCATACCCCTTGTTGATGCGGGGTTGAATAGCCGGACGTAAACTGAAATGAGGTCTAGAGAAGAGAACTCCTAGATAAGTGTAGGAGCTGGTGATCTCCAGCTCCTCCCCTGTAGAAGAAATGAAAGTTCGAGGTCTTCAGGCCATTGAAAATCATAACCTTGGTTTTACCAAGGTTAACTGTCAGCTGTCTATGATCACAGAAAAGGGCTAAGGCATCCAGTTGTCTTTGTAACCCCTCCGCAAAAGAAGCCAAAAGAACCACATCATCTGCGAATAGAAGGATGTAGATCAAAACCTGGTGAAGAAGACAGTTGTCCCTATCCTGAATATGGTCCCTGAGAAACTCCTCTAGCTCATCAATGTAAATACCGAACAAAGTAGGGAGAGAGGGGGCAGCCCTGCTTGACCCCAATGGTGCTCCTGATGAAGTCTGAATAGCCCAACAGCAGTACGTGCAGGTGGCCCAAAACCTCCTCATATAACCGAAGTGATGGCGGCAAGAAGGGTTTCAGAAATGCCAATGTCTCTAAGTCTGCAGAAAAGAGCTTCCCGCGGAACAGAGTCAAAGGCTTTCCAAAAGTCCACAAAGCAGCAGAAGACTCTAGATGAACGATGACGTGTTTCCTCAATGATAGCATGAAGGGTGAGAATGTGATCAATAGTTTGGTGAGTTGTCTAGGAACCCTGCCTGTCCCCTATGGCCCTGCACTGGTGCTGCTCTAGAAACTTGGAAAGTTGCATGTGGAGAACTGTGGCATACAATTTCGAGAAGGTGTGACCCACCATAATCGTCATGTAGTTATTCGGATCAGAAGTAGGACCAAATTTATGAATAGGGTGGATAATATGGTGGGACCAAGACTGCGAGAAAACCTAGTACACACCACCTGATTGAGAAGGTCTACCAGATAGTTGATGATAGTGTATGATCCCATGCTTGAAAAACTCTGCCTAGAAGCCCTCCTCATCCACCACTTTGCTACAATTCAGAAGTGAGATGGCCTTCTTAACATTTGTGTAGGTGAAGATGTGGCAGGTAGAGGGTGGCGACACAACCTGAATATGGGGCTGACTTGGGATATCATAGAGAATGGAAGTATGGGTAAACATAGTGTGGGGATCAAGATCCAGAGGTAGAGGGGAGTGCCGAGGAATGATGGTACGCCAAAAGTGTTTGAGGGAGTGTATAAGTGAGGTGTGGAGCTCCCTCCTCCTTCGGGTAATGAAGGTACAGTTTTTTGTGACGAAGGAGATGATGATAGGAATTTTTGAGGGAAGGGAAAGATGGGAGGCCCTGGGAAAAGGCGCAGCGGAGCTGACCGTGAAGGTTTTTGCAGTCATCATCATACAATTGGTTCATGGGGTAGGTCCTCATGCTATGGGGTTTGGAGGTGGAGTGGGGGTATGAGAGCAAGGATGACCTCATGTATGGTAGAGGCAAGAAGGTCGTACATCCTGTTAGTAGGGAGTAGGGTAAAATGGGGCAAGGGGGGAAAAAAATGATGGAGATGAAAGGAGAAGGAAATGGGATCACCATCGTCGAATCTCAGGGTGGTACGTGAAGGGCAATGGGGGAGGCTAGGGGTCTAAAGGGGTAGTTTCTAAGGAAAAGGAAAGGATCGCATGGTCAGCAAGGGGGATGGGGGAGACGGAAAAGTGGTGAACATAAGGAAGAAGGTTGGGGGTAGTCATGACGTAATCAACCACACTCACTGCCACCACCGGGAGGTGTGCATGTAAAGAATTGGGAATCTGGGAAGCAAGATATGCCATTAAGGATCAACAAGTTGTGGGATTCCCCCATCTGTAAAAGGTGTCATCCATAAGCCGTCAAGGGCCCTGTCACATCATCTGATTCTCTATAAAGACCAACTGAACTGTGGGTCCACCTCTAAGGTACAAAGAGCATCATCTGTCCTGTCATGCAGGGGAACCTGAGAGGTTTTGGTTCGTGCATTGAAGTCACCTAGCAGGATGATCTATCCAACTGCAGAGAAATCGAGAGATGCCCATAGAAAGGTAAAAAAAGGGGTCCCTGTTTAATCCTTTCTCAATAGCAAAAGAAGAAGAAGCAAAAGGGAAGTAACAAAATGCAATATAAATGTCCCGGAATAGATGTGGGGTCCTCTTAACCTATGATCCAAAGGAAATGGGAAAACTCATCCTCAGAAACTACATAAATCCTTACTCTGAAGAGTGTCCTTGACTAAGAAAGTGACCCTACTAAAGCCTTTAACCCCACCAAAGCTCCTAGTATTCAACTTATAAACCGAGAAGCCAATAGTACCCTCTAATATCTGGGAGAGGATGAACAAGACTCACATGAGTTTTTGTGATAAATAGGAGGTCCAAATGACCCAGTGCATCATGAAGAAGGATAGGTGAAGACCAGTATGAACCGTTTCCATTCCAACAAGAAATGGAAATACCCCTGTTACACTACCTCTCCTAGCGAGACAGTCATTTGGACCCATGAACCCAACCGGGGGAAGGTGTCATGAACCACTAGCCTGAAGATCCTAAATAACCACCCATTTGCCTACCTTCCTTGCTGTCACGACTACCTGACGAGATTGTTTAAGTTCTTCCACGTGAGCTCTAGTGAGATCTTCATCAAGGAATATCTTATTCGAGAGTGAAAATAATTTTCCATTTAGCCCTAAGGGCTTGAAACCCATCTTCTTCTGATTTGAAGCGAAGGAAGAGGGTTGAATCCAAACCAATGCCATGTTCTATTAATTTTCACCTCTGGAAGCCACAACTTATCTGTGATGAAATTTGTTACAATGGCTAAGGGATGAGAAGAGGGAGGAGGTGTGGCCAACCCTTTCCCATTGAGCTTTAATTCTCTTACTCCATTTTTTTCTTTCTTCCACAAGTTTTTCCTGTACAACTTCCTCCACTACTATAATAGGGGATGTGTGATGGTCCCTTTCCTTTCACTATTTTTTCCCATGAATTTGATTGTTTCCTAATAATTTCCTATTAAGTTTAGATCTCTTCATGTTTGTGCTTTAAATAAGATATTTCAACCTGTAGTTGATCATTAGTACCTATAGGGGAGGCTTGGACCATGATCTCTTCTAGTTGTCTCTGTAGCAAGATATTTTCTGATTAAAAGTTTTCCATCAGGGACGTCTAGTTCAAAAACCTCCATTTGTAGGGTTTTGTTGGATGATTCCTCATCTCTCTAGCATGTGTAATAATTATGCTACGATGTTAGGTAAGCTACCATCTTACTACCCGCTGTTCATTATTTCCAGTGGAAAGGGGTTACCAAATCCATGGAGGTGGAAGGCAGACATTGTTGAGGGATGTCTTGTTTATAGGGGTGTCAAGATGAGAGGTGAGTTGGGGGGATCCCTAAAGATGTTATTTTTCATGGAGGAGGAAGCGTGCATAAAAATAGTGGAAATATGAAGCGACAGGGGGGAGTTTTGGTTGTTCGAACTGCAGAATGAAACAACAATGAACATGAACTCAGAGTCAATTCGATAGCCTCAAACCAGAGTCGAAGAAGCCAAAAGCCTACCACTTCAGTCATCACGACCAATCTAAGGGAGAAAATCCTGTTTCGCGATTGCCCTGGATGGCTGTGTCACAAATCACGATTTCAACAGGTGCCAACATTCACAAACCACGTTTCTCTTTCGATCCATGAGCAACCACGATTGGAGCCAGGAAGACAACGATTGAATCGACAGATGAGAGGGAAGCCACGATTACTCAGGGCCACGAAAATACACGAATAAAGCAGTCAACAAAAGACAAAACTTAGTCAAAAAATCGTGGTAAGAGAGAATGATAGAAATGGAGGACTCGACGAGACAAGAGGGTAACAGAGCTTGAGGGAATGGATGACACGAGCTGCAGAACTGGAATGGAGGGCACGAGCAGCTCGACGATGGAGGCCACAAGTTGCAGGATGTGGATGGAGGGCACGAGTAACTCAACGATGAGATATTATCAAAATTTGGTTCAACAAAATCTGATGTTCTTGGGCAATCCTTGTATGCCATTCACTAATTGGAATCCAACAATCATCAACTCCCCAAGGTTGAATAAACTTTTCTATCTTAATCCACCCCTGGGCTTGCATATTCTCCATAATTGATTGAAGATGAGGAAAGAGTTTGATAATTGGGGGTTTACCATCCCATGAATTCGTCCAAAAGTTTGCTAATTGGCCATTATGAACAATCTAGTTAAGCTGCTTTTTACTTAGATTTTTCCCTCTTTTGATAAAGAGTAATGTTGGAGACCCTTTATTCGGAAGGGCTGTTCTAATAATCTTCTTTGGACAATTATTTTCCGCATATTTATCACGAAAATTTATAGCCCATGGGTCATCAGAATGAACAATAAGTCTCCTATAGAGTTTTGCCGCTAAGGCTATATTCTGGTGAATGGAAGACCTAAAGCCTAATCCTCTTTTTTTGGGTTTACAAAGAGATGCCCATTTGACGAAAGTTCACTTTTTCTTTTCCTGTGTCCCACTCCATAGAAACCTCTGACAAAGAGAATCCATCTTTGTTAATATTGTAACAGGGATGTTCACCATCGAAGCGACATAGATCGACATAGCTTGAAGGACTAATTTGATGAGAGTCATCCTTCCTCCTGTTGATAACCACTTATTTGGCCATTTCTGCAATTTCTGATCTATTCTGTCAACTAGCCATTGCCAATCCCTCAGCTTTCTAGGGGATAAAAGAACCCCCAAATATTTCAAAGGGAATATTCCTTTTTGGAATTGGAGCATAATTAGGCTGATCTTCTTATCTCTGAGCAATGGAAAAAGAAAATATTGGATTTTCCATTGTTTATTAGCTGACATGTGGCCAAAGAAAAAGTTTGGATGATCTTATGAATTTGTTTTGCTTCTGAGACATTAACGCTGCCCATCATAGAGGAATCATCTACAAATTGTAGATATGACAATGGTTTGATGGTTTTAGCCAATTGTACTCCATGATTTTTTTTCCTGACAAGGTGTTTTGCTCATTCTGCCCAAACATTCAGCGAGGATAATAAAAAGAAAAGGGGATAGAGGGTCTCCTTGCCTTATACCCCTTGAAGCGCCAAAGTAAGCCAAAGGAGAACCATTTATTAAAACAACAAAAGAAGCAATAGAAAAGTAGACTCTAACCCATTGAATCCAGTCAAGGGTAAACTCAAATCGTTCCAAGATTTTACATAGGAAGTTCCATTCCACCCTGTCATATACCTTTGATAAATCTAACCAGATGAACAATGCCGACCTTTTTCGCAATTCCATTGAATGTAAAATTTCTTGAGCAAGAACAATCTCATCATGAATATGTCTTCCTGGAACAAATCCCCCTTGTTCATGGGATGTAATTGTTGACATGAATGGCTTCAATCTTTCAGCAATAACTTGTGTTATTATCTTG
This sequence comes from Taxus chinensis, assembly GCA_019776745.2. Classification (NCBI taxonomy): domain Eukaryota; kingdom Viridiplantae; phylum Streptophyta; class Pinopsida; order Cupressales; family Taxaceae; genus Taxus; species Taxus chinensis. The sequence continues at coordinate 577,045,289 of CM034155.1, read as the reverse complement.
TACACCACATTGCATAGAGCTATAGGTCGAAAGCTTGAAATATCTTCCACCTCTCTTGCTTTAGGTATGAGGGCTATGAAGGTCCTATTCAGCTCTTTAAGCATTATCTTCGCTGTCCTCGCTTCTTCCACCACTTGCAACAAATCTGATTTTATAATTTCCCAAAAGGCTTGAAAGAGTTCTATGGGAAAACCATTAGGGCCTAGAGTTTTGCCTTTTTGCATGGAGAACACAAAGTTTTTGAGTTCCTCCTCCATGACTGGTTGGAACATCTTGTCATTATCCTCTAGAGTGATATTTGTAGGAATCAAATCTAACAGCTGTTCTTGGGCATTTCTATCCAACGATTGTTCCATAAACAAATGTTGGAAGTATTGGCTAGTCACTTTCTTCATACCTTTCATTGAAATTTCCTTAGATCCTCCTTCTTTGGAAAGACATTGAAGGTGGTTTTGAGCTCTCCTAGATAATAAGGATTTATGGAAGAAGGCTGAGTTTTTGTCTCCCTCCTTCAACCATTGAATTCTACATTTTTGTTTAAATATAATTTTTTCTCTGATTTCCCATTCATTGAGATCTGCCTTCAAATTGCATTCTTTCTTAAAGAGATCCATAGACATACCTGACTTCTTATGAATATCATTGATTTTTCCAAGCTTACTCAGAATCCGAGCTTTTTCTGTAGGTATATCCCCAAATCCAGTCCAGTTCCAATTCTGAAGTTGGAATTTTAGGTACTTCAGTCTTTGGACAACCATAAACATGTGTTCCATGCCTAGGCCTCCCTTCCATCCATCACTTACGGACCAGCTCTTGAATATCAGCATGACGAAGCCACATCAACTGGAATCTGAATGGTGTTATGAGATTGAGAGTTTTTCCTATTTCCAGGATCATAGGCCAATGGTCAGAGCCACTGTTGTTAAGTATCCATGCTTTAGGAGCGCATCCTCTTATCCAACATTCTTCAGAAACAATGAATCGATGCAATCTTTCTAAAATACATTCATGTCCTTGTCTTCTGTTTGACCATGTCATTATCCCAATGTCCGTAGGAACATCCACTAGATTATGAGTCTCTATGAACTGCTGCAACTCTGTTGAACTAGCATCCAGATGATTATTTCCTCCCTGCTTTTCTGAAAGATTATGGATGGTATTAAAGTCTCCTCCCAGTATAAGCGGTACATGTGGAAAAGAACGTATGATGTAATCCATTCCTTTCCTGTGTTTCCTTTTATCCTCCACAGAAACTGGGGCATACATATTACATATTATAAACTGCTGGTCTTCCATCTTATCATGCACATGTAAACAAATAATTCCTTTCGTGGCACATGAATTAAGAACCGAAATTACCTTAGGATCCCATAGGGTGAGCTGACCTCCCAAAGCTCCGGCTGAACTAATTGAAATATGTTGAGCTTGAGGCCACATTATTAGCATGAGTGGACATTAACTCCATAAAATCTTTTGTTTCCTGAATACTTACCATAGCTAGCTTATTTAATGCAATCATCCTTTTAAGCTCTTGAAACTTTGAAGGGGAACCCTTCAAACCATTCTAGGTGATGATTTTCATTGGGAAGGGTGTTGAAGGTATTGGGACAAGTCCCTAATTGGTCCAGAATTGCTCTACTTTTGTCCTTCCTACTGAATTTTAGTTTGATTGGGTTTCCTTCCCACTTTAGTATTAGTGTCCAATTTGAATTTCTTTTTTTTTCCTGTTCCACTCCAAATAATGGCTCTTCATGATGTGTCTTTGAGTTTTCCTTAATTACTAATGCTTTATCCAGATCTTCAGTTTCCTTTGAAGTCTGATTTTGTTCCTGATTTTTGTCATTTAAACCTAGTTTTCCTTTGGTATCTCTTAATTCCATTTTGGGCTGCATTGTTGTTAGAAGGACCCTGAAAAAGAACCAACTGATTTTGATTATCCGTCTGTTGCTTATTTATCCCCTCGTTTGGCTTCTATAGCTGTGTTTTTGGAACTTGTGATTCCATGAGATCTTCTATTTGTTCTTCTTCCTCATCCTCCTGAAACCATATCTATTTGAATTGCTGATTGCCTGTTGTTCCTTTCCATTTTTCCTTGAAGTTTGTTTCTTTTTGGCATGACAAATTCCTCTTTATTTTTTTCAGCTTCCTTCAAATCTGGTCTTTTAGCTGGACAATCCTTCACAAGATGGCTATGTTCGTGACAGAGACGACAACGAAAGGGAATGTTCTCATAATCCAGCATTTGCTCCCATTCCTCATTATCAATTACTAAAGAAATTATAGCAGGTAATGGATTTGTCAGGTCCATGAGGACACAGATCCTGGCATAGATCATTTGTTCCAACTGGATAGAAGCATCAACTATCATCATAAATTTACCCAGGGTATTGCCAATAGCCATAAACATAGTTTGATTCCAATATTCTGCTGGTAAACCATAGAGTTTCACCCAAACCGGAGCCACTGAAGGTAATTCTTACTCTGGTTTAAATATGGGGTGCCAAGGCTTCATGAATACGACTCATAAACCAAGGGCCTCCTTGAAAGACAAATTCCTTATCTGTTGCTGAATCGAAAAATATCAAAAAATAACCATTAGGGCAGACAGAGATCGTGAACTCACCTTTCATCTTCCATGATTTATCAGCCCATTCTTTCATTGCTATAAGCGATGGGAAAAATCCAAGAAATCTGACTATTAACCCTCAATTTTCCAGTTCATGAAGACTGCCCTGCACATCTTCTTTCTTGAGGTGAATGACTGGAGTTCCATCAGCTGCCAGCATACATCCTTCACCGTTTTTCCATGGGTCGAACTTGTGCATTCTCAGAGGTATTTTTTTGAAATTTCTATTGCAGGGGTTCGAGGATGAGGCTCCCTTCAGCACATCCCTAAAAGACGTCTTACCAGTATTGGAAACAGGGATAGATTTCCTTGTATTTTCCATGGCACATAGTCCTTGGAGTTGATTGCTACAGCAAGGGTTATTTCCGAACCCGATAGGAAAAGAAAGACACAAAACCAGATACGAAGGCACAAAGAAAGGAAAACGAAACCAAGGAAATTCGAAACCCTTTCCCGACCCCTGAGGATCAAGAAAAGGGGTGAAACACCAATGGACGGAATATTAAAGTCCCTAATAGTGTCAATAGGCCCAAATCGTGGCTCTATATGATGTCGTTTTTCCAGAAATGATCGATCTCATTTTTAATTATGTTATAAATTTGCCAAGTTTGGCCGAGTTTTTCCACTGAATCCAAATCTGAGTCAAAATTTAGCTTTCCAATCAGATCATCTTCGGAGTTGGTCTTTTCTCCTACCACTGCAGAGATGGTGATTTCTCTTACTACAGAGTTGGTTACTCCTGCAAAGTTGGTCACTTAGTTGCTTCTGTCCATAATAGCTCAGTTTGGTTGGAGGGTATCTCAACCGCTTCCTTAAACGGAATTTTAGACGAGGAGGTTTATATGGTGCTGCTTGAAGGTTTTTTGGTACATAATAGAGATTATTTGGATTGCGGATTTATCAAGTTTCTCTGCAGACTTGAGTAGGGTCCACAAGCCGAGTACACTATTCATTCAACATCTCCACGATTCTTATTTCAGAACTCTTGAGATTGGGTTGAATTTTTTCAGCCACTGATGATTCATCGCCGGTCAATGAATCACTCAACTAACACTTGGTGGACAACCTAATAAATCCTATGTCCACATGACCGAATCTTTGTTTTGCTGTCAGTGGTCTTTTTCGGTCTCTGTCTACACCGAAGCTTCTACATTGTACAACAACAAAACATTAGAGGACTATAACTTTCAGCATAATATATAAGAAGCATTCTGTAGATTTAATGATGAAACTTCTTGGTTTAATTTTATTTGTAAAATTTCAGGGCAAACATGTTGTATCCGATTTAGTCAATTAAGGAGGGATTATTAAAATATTTTGGTATATTAGTTAATAATCGACCAACTAATGTTCGGTTGTAACCTCCTCAACTATATGGTAACTACTTCTAGCCTAATAAAGTTATGGACACAAACTCCAAAGTATGCATTCCTGTTTCTCTTTGTTCTTTCTCTATTCACATCTTCTAACAGCAACCACCAAGCTCTGCCAAATAGACTCTAACGGTACTTATGTTCTAGCAGCTTCCTCCCAAACATATTCTGTTGCAGAGAGATCCCGCTAGTATTGGAAGTCATTTATAAGTATATATTCCTCTTGCTGATTTGTTTCGACTGTTTCATGGACTGGCTGTCCCATTAGTTTCCCATGTTTTTCGTTTATTAAGAATAGTTGTCAAGAGGATTGGTAACCAACTTATTTCCGTGTGTAGTGTGATCTGACTTGTGTTTGTCCCTATGCAAATACTTGCAAAACATATGAAATGCAAGTGGATTAATATTTGATAAAAGTATTTGATTCTTTGAACAAAACTTAAATTTTTAACAGTTGAAAATTTGGGATTTGAAACAGCAAAGAAATAAATACAACAGAGTTTTCAAGGAGAATTCTGAGTCAGCTACTTAGGTCTAGGTAAGAATTGAAGCAGCAATTTCAGAATTAGTGAAGACTTGGATTAAAGAGGAAGAAAAGATCTTCAAGGAAAAAGGGTGTGACGCCTGGTTTCATGTAAATCTTATGAAGGTATTCTGCTCATCTCTTGACTGCCTCATCCATCACACTGCAGCAAGATCAGTTAGAAGTTATAACAGATTAGAACTATGTTAGTAATATGGTCTTTTTTTTTATAATCGGTCACCCCTGGCAGTTTGAATTCAATGTTGCAGTGCTGAATACTTGTAGAAGACTTAATCAGTATGGCTGATTGTCCATGGAAGGTGGCAGTCCTTTTTGTCTACGACCAAAACCAACTCTTGAAGACTAATAACTTTAGAATGCTTTCAGTATATTTAACAGAAGTTTGAGTCTCTGAAGCTAATTTGGATGCGGAGCCTGTTTTTTCTTTCCTGCCTTTTTTCAGTTGTGATGGTTGTTTGGTGGCTCATTTATGACAAAAGAAATGGCTAATGCATATTTACGTATTGATTGAACTCATAGAAGTGTTAGTTAATCCATATTTGCAATTTGATAGGCCTTTATGCTGGCTAGAAAAGTGTCTGCACTCAATCCATCTTTAAATGGGAGTTCAGTGGGTGAAATATTTGCATCATAGGATTAAAATGCATTCAGAAAGTGCGTCAAATCTGCATTTTAATTTTGAAAATGGGGACAAATACAGATCTAAATGGAAATGGTCTGATTTGAAGTGGATCAGTACTCCCATTAACAATAGCAGTAACTGCCCTTCAAAACAGGTAATGACATGGTAAGGAAGAGGTTGGCTTTCCTTGGCCCTGGATGCTTGGACATTTCATTATATAAACTTTTAATTGGATGCAATTTTTTGTTTCCATATTCCTTCTCTGTTCAATTGGTCTTTAATTCTCAAGATGGGGATGGCTATCAACTATTAGAATATAAAGCTTATAAATTAGCATTAAATAAATGTTAGTTACTTGTTAACTAATAAATGGTTGTATCAATTTCAACCATTTCGTAACCATCTCTAACATAATAAAATGAGTGAGACACACAATGAACAAGGTGTGCATTCTGGTTTCTCTTCATTCATTCTTTGTACATTCCAATCTTTCTTTATTCTCTCTCCACATATTCTAACATTGGTATCAGAGCCGTTGATACTTGAAGAGATCTGTAATTACACACACACACACACACAGTTTAGGTGCTAGATAATTGAATGTTTTAATTTGATGCAGAAGGATTCTAAAAATTTGTATATTATGTTCCAAACTTTTTTAACTTCATTCTATCCAATTAAACCATAAATTGTCATCACCATTTGTATGTTAACAACATAAATAATTTTTGATAATAACATAACGTATTTATCACAAGTTTAAATAACCTGTCCAAGCTTTAGGCAGGATACACAGTGTTGAAGGAAAAAACTTATCACAATAAAGGAAACAGTCAAAAACCATAAGCAATGTGGGACAAACACCCTTATATATATATTTTAATTTGGTGCATAAAGATTTAAAAAAAATTGTATATTATGTTCCAAACTTTTGTAACTAAATTGGATCAAATTAAACCACAAATTGTCATAACCTTTTGTATGTAAACAACATAAATATTTTTTGATAATAGCATGATATTTATCACAAGCTCAAATAACCTGTCCAAGCTTAGGCAGGAATGATTGCAAAAGACACGAATAACTTTTTTTTTTATGTTTCTGTTAGTCATGGACTGTGAACAACATAATATATCTGTAGTGCTCTTAAGCTTCCATGGTCCACGATAGTAGGATAAGGCTTCTGGAAAGACCCATATAATTTTTTTTTGTTCAACATTTTATATCACCCTCTTATCATCACATCCTGATCGCTCACATACACATGCACACCAGCAGACACTCATATATTACATGATTATGTTTTATATCTCATAGGATGTTGAGAATTCTCAACATGCTGTAGTTTAAATTCCATTATCTGCCACAACGGCAGTTATTTTGCTTGCCATTTTGTAGAGGCTAAGGAAATTGGTTTCTTCAAGGGATGCTTGAGCTTTAATTTTTTGCTTGATGGAAAATTTTGCTGCAGTTTTATGAAGCCAATAATCTAGTAGAGGATCTTATATAGATTGTTGCATATGATTTTATTTTTTATTCAAGTGTAAACTTCCTTGCAGAAAACTTGGCCCTGTCAGTCAAACGATCCTAGGAAAACAAATGATTGCCCCTTTTGTTCTACAATGGGAATAACAAGGTTAAAACTGTAAATATAACCACTGAAAGGCATGTGGCACACTTCGAATTTGTAGTTCATATTACATGTTGATGAAATTTACTTGGGATTTGTTAGAAAAAACTCTAGTAAGTGGACATGGAATCTTACAAACATCATGTTATGTCTAAATGAGATTGAATCTGGCTTGCCTTTTTGGAGGCTCTTCTTCAATAGAGTTTAAAGGGATTTATTTCATAATTCTGAATGTTTGTTTTAATTGCAGACTGTATGGAGTGCTGCTTTTGAATTGCAATTTCCAAACAAGAAAGCTTGCATTACTTGAGGTAGGTTTGTAAGCTTGATTTCTTAAGCTGAGATAGTATCCATGTTCTTGCACTGAAATCATGATGAGAGAAGACACAGACACTTGCTTATGTTGAAATGGTTGGTATCAACATTTGGACACAGAAAATTGCAGTATGGTTAGTCAATGCCACACAGAATATGTGCTCGTTTGTTATGCAGTCTTGAATTTGTCAACTCTTAATTTTTTATAGCAGAATTCTGTTTGAGATTTCGGCTGTAGTCACTGAATATGTTGGTTATTCTGGAACATCGTGAACTATGGTTCTGTTGTTTGCTTTGTGGAGATTGTGGATAGGTTAAATTGTTACCATAGTCTTGCAACTATTCTGTGTTGGACCATCACAGTCACACACAACATCTTTCTAATAATGTTTATAGGTGATTTACATGGGTAAGGGAGCATACATAGAAATTGTTGACTATGCACTGGAAACTTGGATCACCAAGTGAGCTTATCTTACATCAGTTCTCTCTCTATTTTTTTCCTATGCAGAAAGTGGAGCTACCAGGCAATTTCATACCAACAAGCTTAGCATTTGCTAATTGCTCCCACAATTTATGGATGATCACTGGTGGTGCTGAAGTTGTACAATTGGATGGTACAAATCCAGCTGAATCAGAGGCAAAGTCTTTAATTTTATCTGCATCTGCTGTCACTCGTGTCAGAGTCATGGACCTTTCCTATGATGCATCTAACAGCCAGCTTGAGTCAAGACTATTGGAGGATGCTTCTGTCCCTGGGGGTGAGAAACTGCTTACAGTACTACAAGGGGATCAGGGTGATATGGAAGGAGCAAGTGCAGCAGCTGAAGCAGCTAATACTTCACTGAGGACCTTGATGATAAAGAAACAATATTCAACAGAGATGAGAGAAAACAGGAAGAAAAAGAGGAATGACATAAAGCTTAAAAAGTGAACCTGAATCTTAACTGGAGATGTCCTGGTCATGATAGTATACTGCAGGTCAAAATTTTGAAAATTATGTGTCTTAGGGTGTCCTCATTCGCATGGGATATGTACCGTTTTCTGATGTACTATGGTCAGTTGGAAAGTCATCATATCTTTGGATGAAAAGCAATAGGCTTGTATTAAATGGAAATCTAATTAGTAATATTCTATATTTTGCATTTTAGAAAAGTTTCCTTTATGAACAGAGTATTATTTTAATTTTTCTTTATGTGCTCTTCCTTGTTTTAATGGAGAGGAGAAACTTTGATATGTATCAAATCCTGAAGTCGGGGACTCAAGGATTTATTTATTTAATGTTCGTCTATGTGGGATAAGATTTCCTTGGATTCTAATCAGTGTCACTGGAAAACAACATTCCACCATTCAATTAAAGAGAATTAAATCTGGTTGTTGACATTTTACACAAATTTTGAGAAATCAGTTTGCATTTGTAAAGTAACTGAGGCAATTTGAATATATGAATTTGTGGATCAAGTAATATTTAGTAGAAAATTGAGTTAAATGATTCTCCTACCTTAGTGCTGCCTTAGATTGCTTCAGTAGACAGTATCAAATGTATGGATAAAAAACGAAATGTGTTTTGATGAGACCTTCCACAGTCAAGAGCTGGAAGTTGGAAAGCTATTTCTTTAGTTTTGGGTCCCCAAACAATTTATTGGATCAGGAGCTCTGAAAACAAAGTTATCACTATCTTATTGATGCACATATCACAGGAAAGGTAATATGCATGATACTTTGTTCAATATTTTGTATAGCATAATATAAAAGGAAATAGCTTTACAAGAGAGTGATATATGTAATAGGATACGGGAATCCCTAACAATTTAGTGGAATCTAGAGCCATGAAGACAGTCACCACTGTCAGTAACGCCTCAAAAAGAAGGTAATTTACCTAGTACTTTCGTGTTCAAGCACTTATGATACAAGAGTAGATTGCATTTATTAAAATGCTTTGTGATATGTAAACTGCAGAATAGCTTCTTCTGTACATTTTCAATGAGGGAGTGATGCATATGTTTGCTCTACAATCAGATGGCGAGGTTAAGACTTGTGTATAGACAAAGGTCACTAGTTACAAATCAACTGAGACCTAAAGTGAGCTCTCACCCCTACTCTACGCTTCTCTTCCCACACCAACATCTCTGCCTGTCCTCCCTCCACAAAGCAGAAAGCCGTCCCAGCCATCAGTCGTCTAGTCCAGAGACTTTTCACTGCTCACGATGATCTCCTGCTAGCAACCCCATCAAAATCTCAGATGTGTCCTATCACATGAAACATTCATATCTGAAATAGAGATTAACAAGCTTCATTCAATATGGCAATGAACATGCTAAGAAAACTATCCCAAGAATCAATTTTCGAAGGAAAATGTTTGCTAGTTGATGATCGATACCCTCGGAAAATCTCATTCACAGTGAATGAAATGGAATGATGGCTTTGGATGGTAAACAAGCAGGCAGGCATGCCTTTTTGGACCCAAGACTCTTTGAGTACATGGGTTCAAGAAAGTACGAAGCCTTTGGGATCAATAGATATACTAATGATTCCCAAAAGCTTCTTCAAGACCATTTTCTCTATCAAATAGGAAAAATGTTAGATATTCCAAGAAGGGCCTTGGTTATGAGAATCATGACATTTAATAAAACTTTGGTCTCCAATTTCAACCATAACAAAGATCTACAGTCTACCTAGTGCAATACCTTTTTATGTGAGGCTATCTTCACTCCCTAGCAAATGTTGGTACATCTTTACACTCCGGGCTATCATTGAAGAAGCTTGTCACAAGTCTTCCAAAGTCTTTTGTTGTTTTGTTGACTTCAAGAAAGCCTTTGACTCAATTCCAAGACACTTGCTTTTCCAAAAGTTGAGAGATTTTGGCATCTCAGTTTCTTTGATTACTACAACTTGGAGGTTTTATGAGACAATAATTGGGCAACTTCGTACTCCTCATGGTTTATCTGACTTCGTGAAGAGTACATTAGGGTCAAACAAGGCTATCCTCTCTGATAGACCCTTTTAGGCATATACATTGACAAGTTAGAAGATTTTCTTCAGCAACAAACATATAGAGATGATGATTGTCTTTTACATGATGTGCTTATAGCCATCCTCCTTTTTGGCAATGATGTTGTCCTCTCACACTCTGCAGAGGGATTACAACGACAACTTGATGCCCTTTCTTGCTTCTATGAACTCCAACAACTAGTGGTTAACCTTAGTAAAACCAAGTGCTCTCTCTTCAAATTCTAGTTTTTCTACAGAGGAGAACTGCGTAAGATCCACTTATTTTGTGGTCTAATTTTCTGGGCCATGCTTTAACATGAAGTTTTGCATTCAACCACACCTTTGCAAGGGGTATGCCTCTCTTTCTATTTTGGAACATTAGTGTTTCCATATGCACTTTCAATACATCCCTTCCAAGTTAAAGTCTATTTGATACTATATGAAACCTACAATTTTGTATGGTTAAGAGGTTTGGGGACCTAGCTAGGGGCTATTGACTATGCATGTATTGAGAGGGTCCAGACTCTCATGTTGTTGAGCATGATCCATTGCAAGAAGACAATTTCTCAGTGCATCATTCGAGCTGAATTATCCACCCACCCACTACGCCTTGAGGCTATCTTCAGGTTTACTTTCTACATCCATAGACTAAGATTCTTGGGGGACTCAACTTCTAGTCATGAGATGTATCATTACTTAGCACTTTTCTCTTCAGAGAGGATTTCTTCACTAGTCCCAACTGGAGTTCACATTGTTGGTACTTTGAGACTCGGCTGCTCCTTTCTATCGACATCTCTATTGACAAGCTAACCCCTTTCATGTACTCCTTGGCTGTCTGTCGTGAGCTCCTTTCTACTAAGGACATCATCACTAGGGCTGTTAGAGAGAACATCTATATACAATATATCCAAACCACCTGGATCTCTCCCCATGAGCCGCTCAACCCCAAACTTGCTTTCTATGTTGATCATTTCTTACAGGTGGTGGGTGGTATTATTCATTGCCCTCACCTATCTCTAGCAACATTGGTCTCACGACTTGAGGTTTCCCCTTGGCCAAATGAGAGTTTGTTCCCATTCTTCGTTAGGTTTGGATCTATTGTCTTTGCTCCCTCTAGGAGGTGGAGACTGAGGACTACATCATTTTCACAGATGTCCCATTTATTAGGAGATTTGGGAAGATATTGCTGCCTCTGCAGAGACTCGGACAACATGAGCTACTATCTTTAGATATACATGCCAATGGTGCTTGGTGCTTTATCTTCGCGAGGCTATCACCTTCATGTGCAAATCCTTATAAGAGAAGCCTATAGGCTCTAGAGCTCCCATATTGATCACCTCTTTCTTGTAGACCATCCATGTGATTGGCAACACTAAGTGTCCTTTCGAAATCAGGACATCACACAACAGAGATGATAGATCAATTATGCGACACTTCTCTCGACGCATCATTACTACTCAAACTACTTAGATCTCCATGCCTGCTCTTGGCATCATGGCTCTACTCCTCTTCAGTGACATGGGTTTATTACTTCCCAGTTGCCCCCTAGACCACAAGGGCAAATTGATGTTACAAGCTTCTTTTCTACTATGGGAGTTACATTGGCCTTGGTGTTAGGGGAGATTCTAGAGGAAGCATTTTGTTTCATTCTAAAATTCCCCAACCCGGCCCTTCTAACTTTGTATACTTGTTAGACAACATTATTAGACCCCTCATAGTGATTGATAATGACTCAGATGACTCCTCCACTTTAGGCACAAACATGGACATTCAATGAGATTTGCTTCCAGTCTCCATTGACACATGCTCTTGGGATTTTTGTTCATTCCCCATTGCTCTTTGTATTGGTTTCTTCGCCACTTGTGTTAGTGACACACTACTCTATTTTGTCTTTTGTACTTTATTTCTTTGGTTCATCTCTAGGATTCTCTCTTCCTAGAACTTTTTATTGCTAATGGTTCTATCCTTTAATCACATTGACCTGATTTTGGTCATTTATGGACATTAATATAATTTCTTTCTTTCTTTCTTTCTTTCTTTCTAAAGAAGACATGGAACTTTGTATGAGATAACATCCTCGGAATTCCCTAGGAACCCAAGCGTTCTCAACTATGCTTGTGTATGTGTAAATCTCGATCTAGACAAGTGTAATGTCCCTTTAGGACAAAAATAAGAGCAAATTGGATTTCCTAGAATACCCTTATGACAAACATGTAACAATATGAATTTCTTTCTAATCGTCATAGACAAAACCGCAACAGTTTGATTTCTTCCTTTTATTAATGAAATATCAACAAAATAGAAATACACACAGACTAGAAAAGATTGATAAATCCTTGAAATGTATTGATTTGATAACCAAGTTCACAAATATTCCAAAAATTGATTTTTTTATTTTATTGTTTTCCAATTGAGAATATGCAATAAAAACAATTGATCAAATGAGTAAAATATAAAGAGTGAAGGGCTCCCACTGGCTGTAAATTATGCCCTAGGACAAGTTATGGGCTCTTACAAGTCCTAACATCTCCTATGCCTCACTATGCAGTTGGAAGGGTCCCTAAAGGGACTCACATGGGGACGTCCTACTTCCTTAGTAGTTCATCCAGCCCTAGAAATGCTCAAAGATTGTCCAACAACCTTCCCAAAGTCAATTTTGACTGATTGGTGGTTGTCCAATAGTGGACAATTCTGAAAATTTGATTTGTGTGTGTGCCCTAGCTACCAACTTTTGAAACTATCTTGCAATTGTGGTCTAACTTGTTTAAATTGAAAAACACTTTTTTGTAGCTCAATTGCAACCCCTATGATGGAGTTATCTCAAAAGATTCGAGAGTTTTCGTCCTCTGACCTTGCAATAATAAGGTTTTTTGTCCTCTTTGTAGATGGAAGTTGGATCAACAATCCAAAATTTCATCAACAAAATATAATGTATCCAAAAGATGATTGCAAATGAACGCCCACAACGCATCTTATACTTTTTTGTCTCTATTTTCCAAATGGGGCGCCCATATGTGAATTTTGCACTTTAATTAATAAAGCAACTTTCTTATTTTCTATTTTAGCATTAACTCACTTAAAATAATAAGTCCCCTTTATTTTAATAATAATAACACAAATTACCATTATAATATTATTTTTTTGGCTAATTTAGTTATATTGCTACCTTATTTCCCTTTTCTCCACCACTTTAGCCTACGAGAAATAACTTGATAAGTTAAGGGTCTTCTATCGGCATTAATTCCAAGAAAGGGACATTACTGTCCTCCCCTCCCAAAATTGCTTGTCCTCAAGCAATGTTCTTGCAACTCTAATCCCTCCTTATTGAACCTTCCTACCAATACCCAGATCCCAAAACTATCTTGGAAATTTGCAATCCCATGTTTTGAATAAACTCTTCCCTACTATTGCTTCAGAGAATATGAAATGGAAATGTAAAACAACACGCTTGAAGTTGGAGTGATTGCCAGATTCTTCCGTCAAAGATATTTCCTTAATTTGTGCCAGCGTGCAGCTATGTATAACATATAACAACTATTCCAATAACTTGACAATGCCATAACAACAAAACTGATATTCCTTTGTGCAAATCAAAGGTATGCAATAACTAGTTTTGGCAGTGAACTTGGTGCTAGTCAAACAGAGCCATTCCTTCCTAAAGGGTTTGAGAAATTTGTTGTCCTTATTAATAATAATATTTTCGAACAACACATCTATATTAGACACTTCTCTGAAAATTGATTCTTCCATATGACGAGCTTTGAATTCTAGATAATTGACAAAGGAGTATGAATACTCATTTAGCCTATTTATGTCAACATAAATGCAATCTCTACCATGTACCTTGGGAAGACTTGTGATGAATTCCATGAACATACCCTTATCATCTTGATGGGGAATAAGTAGTGGTTGCAACCAACTTACAATATGCTCCCCAATTTTTTTGGCAATTGGTGTTTTCTCCTCGATGCTGAGGATATCCTCAATCTCTTGCAAGGCCAAAGACCGTCTTATGGACCCACCATTAGGTTTTTACCACACCACTTTCTTTTCACTGTTAACTGAAAGATTTGGAAGCTCCAATCGAGCAATATAATAACTTCATTGAGTTTCAAGAGATCATACAATTGTACTGTAGGCAGAATCCCTCATGAATTTGTGCAAATCAAATTGTATGCAAGTTGTATTGAAGTTACAACAATCATAAATCATCTAAAACTTTATCCAAACATCAGTATGGAAGATGGGATAATTGTCTTTAGCAGATCCACTTGAATGACTGAAAATACTTCAATAGTAGCAACAAATTGAACATCATTCACTCCTAAAAACACTTGTATGGCAAAAAATGGTGATGGCATTTTCCCTAAAGTTGAAAATTTGGTATGTGGTTGTCCCAAGTATGTTCCCCCCTTGGGCAGTAAGAGAACTATTTCTCTGAATTTCTTCCCAAACAACTTTAGGGATGTTGGAATGTTTGCACTTAATAATCCCAACAAACAGTCCCTTTTACACACAACATTAAACCAAGAACACTTCTCCATACCCACCAATGTATAGCTATCAAAGGAAGATATTATCATTCCAACACATGAAATTAGGAAGAACAACATACCATGTCTGTAGTATTACATTTTCTTACTCAACATCGGAATCGTAGTGGCTGAAAACCATCTTCCTTCATCAAACATCCTCTAATGGCTATTTTGATTGGTTCATCACCTACAATCTTGTCATCAAATGTGGTACTTAGCTCCCATGAGTGATCTATGAATTGTGGATATTGATCCTTCACAATATGGTTAGAATGCACTACAAAACCTTATATGGTTAGAATGCACGACAAAACCTTATATGGTTCCTTATACACTCCCTTTTATTCCAAGTGCAAGAGATGAAGAACTTAGTAGCAACATTGATGCCTCTAACTGCATTGACCCTTAAAAGATCACTTGACTCCCATATGCAAAAACAATCTTGAACTTGAATAAAAAAATCTACTTGCCACATGTTGCAAGTTGTATCCTTGACCCTAACACCCTTCATAGCATGCTTTCCATGACGACAAGAATCCTTAGTTGTTCAATTTATGAACTCAACACTTACCTCTACTACTAGACTCTTTTCAAGTGCATACTTATCAATTGAGTCAAAAACAATTTGGGAGGATAACACTGCTGCCCTATCTAGCATACTGTGGACCTTGACTAGAAGACAATCATTTATCCATTTATCTTCAATCACCATAACATATGCATTTGCCCATGCAATTCTAGTTTGGATATCAAATGTGAATCCAACAAAGATGATGTGAATTGGTTTACCTAAATGCTGAATTGTTTCATGGCCGCTTGCTTTGACTTCTTGAAGTTGGATTACTATTGGGTCAGCCAAACCATTAATGCTTAACCAATTGCTCTTAATATAGAATGTAAATTCAAAATTTGAGAGTGGTGTCGGAAACATAGATACCCTATGAAATGTTGCAGCTCTACCAAAAAGTCTTACTTGTACATCATATTGCGGCTTCCCAGAACTTCCTCTTAACTCTCCTTGCATATGTAAAATACTTCTTATAGGGTTCATGCATAAAACCAGCAACAGAGTTGGCATCAAACCAACAGGAAAATTAAAAACAATTAAATGAAGATTAAACCTTGATCCCAATAAAGTCCCATCTACATGAAGAGTTGTTTTATCCCTTTGGGTGTGGATTCTATCTAGGAGAGGACCATTAATATTACTGAAACCCTCAACCGTAACAAATCTCTATATCTTATAATTTTCCTATCCCCATTCTTTTATATAGAAATTGAAATTTGTTGTAGTATCTTTATTGTATGGATCCCATACCTTTATGTACATGCAATTTATACCCAAAGGTTTGACATTCATCCTTTTATCATTTTCAGAATGATGGCAAAATGGAATAGTTCTTTGTTGTCCTTACCATAATTTGAACTGAAATTATAAGAGTATTTACCTTCTTGACAAACATCTGGTAATGTCACAGTATGGGGGTGATGCAATAAATCATTGCTAAAATCAGGAAGATAATCAACTTGCTTATCATTGGTTATTGATATGAAAATCCCAACAAGTTGAAAACAAGGTCTTCTTGGAATTCCACTATATAAACGCCATGTTTTGAAACATTCTGATGCAGGGGTTATACTTGAATTTGGGCCTTATCTGTTTAGAGCTTGAAGGTTCCCTATTCATAATGCTTGTTTCACAAGATCAAAAGTTTACACTTGCTCAAACGACACCAACCCCTGCTTGAGGATCACTAACTAAGGTTCTACGACCTTGCTAGGCTCCAATCACCTTAGTCTATGCTTCTAACCCTTGAGGTCATGTTGGCTAGATTTTCTGCAAAGCCAAAAACCTAGGCACCCATGAGATAAATCTCCCTCAAATATCGGTGAGGCTCCCATGTAAGATTTCTATCAATTATGGATCCTAATAACTATATGTGGGTTTTACTTTAATTGCAAAGCTCATGAACCATAGCTAAGCAATTATGCAACAAGTAAGCAACTGTTAATGAAGTATTTTTAACTAGGGGGAAATAATAAGATTTGGGAAAGAAGAGAGGAAGATGTGTAATTTGACCAATAGTTTATAGAGTTGGTCTCATATACACAGATAAAACAAATAGATCTCACAATACATAAGGAAAGGAAAAGGAAAGGAAAATCTTTTAATATAAATCTTAGATAACACAATGTTTATCTAAAAATCCACACAGAAGTAAGAAACAATGCACCGTTGACACAAAGTTCTCCTGAAATCCACCTCTATTCAATTCCTCATCTTTCACAGAAAAGAAATCAAAGGTTACAACACAAAGTCTGGAACTCACGAATGTTGATTATAAATTCCGATCCTTTAACCCATAGGCTCTTCCTCCATTTATAGTGTATAGAGGAGAAATTAAAAAAAGGAAACTATAACTGAACTCACACATGCGGAAGCTATAAAGGAAACACCTGACAATATTTCCCCTGGAATTCCTCTCTAAGTGACATGCATCTGAAGACTAGATCAAAGTTGTGCACATCTGCCACTTATCCTCAACCAAAGGACCTTTTTAAATAACTTAAAATAATGGCTTTCAACCAATTACTTTAGTTTTACAATTTATGTCCGAGAAAATAAGGAATGAGAGAAGAAAGAAAATATGTCGGCTGTAACATCTCACGCTTTCCCTTTGTTCTGATATTGAATATACTTGTCGAACATGTAATTCAATGTTATCCCATCTGTTTTAACAATAGCTTCTTTCTCAGTCTTGAACTGTAACAATCCCCTAGATAAAGTATCAATGTTTACCTTCACTTCCTCCAAACTAGGCCCCAAATTCTTTGATGTCTACAAGAAGTATCACTAGTTTGTTAATTGAATCCAACGTGAAAGGCATGATGGCATCATGGTGTCTCTAGATTTCACCTTGAAATCTGAGACTACCCCATGTAAAAAAATTCGTAGTTTTAAAATAATGGGTTGTTTTGTGTTTTTATTGCCAAAAAGTGTTTGTATTGTGTCAAGATATTCTCAGAGAGTTATATTAGCCAATTTCACCAAATACCCAGATGCCTGAAATCGTTATATTTTGTCATTGGGGTTTGTGTGCAGAAAAAATTGTATTTAATTATTTTGAGCCCCGTTTGAGGTAAATTGTGCTCCAGTTTAACCCTATTGTAATCTTACATGTCAATATTCCCATATACCAATAGGGTTTTAACTAGGAATGAATCCTGGGCTTTATCTGTGACTTCTGGCAATGTTTTACATTTTTGGTGTTTTCCCGTTTTGTTTTCTGTGAAATTTCTCTAGGTTAATTCCTTTGCCGGTTTGGTTTGATTCCTTTCCCGGAGTATCTGGAGATCATCTATAGATGTATGCCAGAAGGAATTTACCACATGAGGTCTGGTTCTCTCTGAAAAGACGAAGTCATGCACGAAAAATATTCTTCTGGGCAGGTCGCATTTTTTGGGAAAAGGAAGGTTTTAAGCTACAATGGGATTTTTGGTAGCAATAGGCAGGTGGGAATTTTGTACTTGCCTAGCAGGGTACATTTTCCCATAAAAGCAACGCCACTTAAGTTACAATGGAAAAATTAGAAGTAGCAGGTAGGCGGGAATTTCTTACTTGCCTTGCAGGGTAAAAATTCCCATTGTGAAATAAAAGAAAATCACTTAAGGCATTGATGGGATTTTCTTACCTACCTTGCAGGGTAAATAATCCCATTATGAAAGTCAAACAACTTAAGTGGATCATGGGATTTTTGGAGCTGCGGTGTAGGGTGAATAATCCCATTGAAAATTAGTTTTTAAAAATAGAAATGGGCTATGTCAAAAAGTGCACCCCCTTTTGGAATAGAGGGACAACTTTAATGGCATTAATTAATTAATTCTATTTCTAAATTTGGTGCCCAAGCATGGGGGAAAAGTCAACAAAGAAGAGGAAGGTGAAGAAATTTAGAAATAAAATTATAAAATTAAATAAATATAATTTATTTAATGCAGCCCCCTTCATGTCAAAAAGTGTGACCCATATTGAAAAGGAATAATACTTTTTAAAGTATTAATAGATGTAATTAATTCCTATTTTTAGTGGATGAGGTCAAAGCACAATGTGAAGCTTAAGTGAACTGGAAGTAGAGAGCTAAAATTAAATAAATTTAATTTATTTAATGGCAGCCATGAACATGCACAAAATAGGCGCCCAAATTGAAGAGAAAAACATGTTAATTAATTAATTAATTGCTAGGAATAGGAGAGGCAATTATTAATTATAGAATGGGAATGTTATATAAGAAAGTGTTGCCATAAGGATGAATTAATTAATTCTTTAGCAAGGAAGTGCTGCCCAGGAAAATTTGGTGCCCATTTAAGGAGGAATTTTGCACAGAAGAAGGTGTTTTTACTACTAGAAGTCTTCAAAGTTTGGTGCTTAGGTTTGAAGGGGCTTGATTTGTGTGTGATTAATTGTCTGCATAGTGGTACATGTGCTTAGGTGAAGTTGGTAAAATTCATGCTTGCTTTGCATGCAAACAAAACATCAAATTTTTGGGCAACAGGCTTGATATATATATATATATTTATAATTAAAATCAAGTGTTCATGTTCCAGTAGCCATTTGTTTGAATTAATTGCAGGAATTCATTACAGGTGCTTTTATAAGAAAAAGGCAGCTTAAATCAATGTCCAATACATTGAACATATCCTCTGAATCTAAAGAAATCTCCAGATCTGCACAGGTTGTAAAGAATTCCGGCCGAATAAAGAGAAAAAGAATTGCTCAAACAAAGACAGATTTGGCCATGGCAAAGCGGGATGAAAAGAAAACATAATAGAGTTATGCATCACTTCTAAGTTTTCTAACATTGGAGATACAAATCTAGGTCCAGAACCTCTTTCCGAATTAATTGATAGATCCAAAGCTGGAAAGACTTCCCTCATGCGTGCAGTAAAAAGCAATGGAATCGTTCGAGCTGCAACATTTCCATTCATAACCCAGTTGTCAGAATTCGTCATGGAGTGTGCTAGGTCTTACCATCCATTATCCAGATCAGTCTGAGATGCTGCGGGGAAGACAATAATTCGACTAGACGCACAGTTCATGAATTATTGTCTGAAGATTCCAACACGAAAGGTAGCGACTACTATTAGCATACAGGATGTCGGCAACAGATGAGAAAAGCATAAAGTTGACTGCGTGGGCATAATGAACAGCAAATACATGAAGAAGCCCAGATCTCCTTCCAAGTTCCCGAGAAATCTTCTGCGATCTAATCTGGTACAAGAGGTGGATGATTTTGCCAAATTGTTATGCGGGATAAATGGTGAAGGGAACGCTCAAAAATTTCACGTATGGATGTATGCTTTTATCAGAACCATTGAAATCAACAAAGCAGATTCAATAATCAATTGGTCGGAAATCATTAGTGACAACATTGGTGAGAAGCTCTGGAATGTGAGGCATACTTATAGCTTCAAAATGACTTCATACTTGGTTTATGCATTAGCTTCACAGGGTGTTTTCTCCAAGCTAGATAGATGTGGTGTTCTTTCTAAGGACCCTATTTTCGAGTGCTACCCACAGCTTACTGTACCCGCATGCAATAAAGATTACAAGGTGGTCAATGATGGATTCTTCTACGGATTCATTTGCAGGCTGGACAGTGATCTAAAGGTCAACAAGGTGAGCAAGGAAGCGTGGGAAGCTGTGTCCAGGATTGACAGTATCTAATCGAGTTTACGGATTTTACATACCTCAGGGTCACCATATTTTCAGTAGAACCGGTTAAGTTTCCCAGATACCCGAGTGATATATTGGTCATCATGGAGTTGAGAAGACAACTCATGGAGATGCATGACCTACAGTAGAAATGACACAAGTTTACAGGATTATTCCCGATCACTGTGAGCCATTATAACTGCCAGAGCATTCATAAAGCTCGAGGAATTGAAGTGGAGATGTTCTCTAAGTACGAGCAAGAGTTCTTCCCACCATGAATGAATTATGATCCATTTGGAGTGGCAAGGAATAAAATCTCCTAGGAGTATGTGCATGTTCCTTCATTGGAAGATTTCTAGATGAAGTTGCAGAAGCAAGTACGAAGTTAGAAAGGAAAGATCTTAGCAGGTTATCAGCAGGCAAGTGTTTGACTTTGGATTAGCACGGATACCTGCAGATCTTAAAGATGATGGGCATGTGTTACTTGACACATACCATCAGATGGGAGGAGATAGAGCTATACTTCAGGAGAGCGTAGGTAGTTGCCATACCGATCGCGGAAAGGTCTGCCCCCATTTTGGTCAATACTTCAAACTGGGTGCTGACGAAGGGGATATTGCTTGATGAATCAAATCACAGGAAACTTTGGCACAGGAGATTTCCTCAAGCGGAAGCACGGAGGAGAATGCAACAGAAGGTTTGAAAAGATTAAAGTGCACAAAAGGTCTCACTCGAAGGAGAAGATCGCTTCTACTGCTATGGTGTTAGTTCCGACTTCTCCAGCATTAAGTACTTCACCGACTGTTGCACCTTAGTAGGATACTGCCATTCCTCCGTTGAATCTGGAAACATTCATCTTTTCTCCTCAGCCACTCCGTTTAGCGCCTCTTCCTGAAGAAATGTTGAAGCTGCAGATGGCAGAATTTGAAAGAGCTTTGTCTTTATATGATTCAAAGGATGGCAGCCACAACACTGTAGCAGTTTCAGATGGAGAGGAATCAGAGCGGGAGATAGTGGTACACTCGGCAACTTCTCATTCTCCGAGAAGTAATTTCTCAGAATGGTTGGCTTTGTAGTTGGTTCCAGAAGCTAGAGAGGAAATCAACTTGGAGGAACATGACTTGCAGCTGCTCTTGAATCTAGGAAGAAAAGATAGAAAACCTATAGTTGCTAAGGTAACTTCAAGGTTGATCATTGAGGAGTCGGGGCAGAAGTTTGCTGAGATGTCAGTTCCGGCAGAAGGGAAGAATGAGGATGAGCTCACGGCAGAAGATATAACAGTAACCAGTACCCATATGTCAAGCCACCACATAAGGATTGAAGCAGGACACTCAAACATTGATAGATGCTCTATTCCTTAGGCTTGACAAAGAAAAGGTGAAGAAAGTTGAACTTCAAAAGCAATTATCTCAGTTGTGTGAGATCATTGCCAAGGTTGCTAAATCTTCCACTCAGCCAATTTCAGCATAAAAGCAGTGTGAGTGATCATCTGATGCAGGGAAGTGGAAGATGCAAGTAACCAGGTTAAAGTTATCAATGAATGGAAAGGTCTGATCATTCGTCAAGCTTCTGTACAACTTGGAGAGGTTCCAACCTGCCTAAAGGTTATGAAAGATACATCAGATCAACTAAAGCAACTGGTAACAAGAACAATAGATATGAACACAATTGCTGAGAGTAACCTAAGTACTTTGGCCGAAATAAATAAGCTGCCGAGAGAGGTGTTGATTGCGGAATGGATTATGCCCGACGGATCAGTTGAGAAGGGGAAGCAGCTTGAGTTTGCACTATCTTTCCGTTTGGAGATCTGCATAATTATGCTGAAAAAGATGCATGCACTTGAGAGTATAGCAACATCTTTACTAGACAATGTCATTGCTTTCACTAATGAGGAAGTGGTTGGGAACGTTACTTCATATACAAGGACCATTCCTAGCAAAGTGCCTACTTCCCTGGAAGGATCTCTTCTGATGGTGCAAGGGAGAATTGATGGAGTTGTTAGGCCTTCTCACACGATGAATTTCATCAGTAAGCTGGTGGTGCTGCAGTCAGATATTGAGAAGTTCGTGCCTAGCTTGGAGGATGTGGTTGCGTGCATCAATGTATTGAATGAAGGCTTGCTATAATTCAGGATAGAAAAGGAAGTTGTGGCTAAGACATATGGGAAGATGTTGGATTACATGTTCGACAGGCATATTCAGTATCAAAACAAAAAAAAATATGTAGATGTTACAGCTAGCGTGTCTTTCTTCTTCTACTTTTTCTTCTTATATTTTCCACATTCCCAGATGTAATTGTAAAACTTTAAAGTTATTGGTTTTGAAACCATTACTTTAAGTTGTGTGGAACGATTCTATTAGTTAAGTGAAAGATGTGTATAAGTTTGAATATGGACCCAAATGCATGTCACTTGAAGAGGAATTAGAGGGGGATGATTGCCAGATGTTATCTTTACTTTTTGTTTATGTTCCAGTTTAGTTGAGTTACCCATTTTTATTTTCCCTTCTACATTCTATAAGTAGAAGAAGAACCTTCAGTTTAATGATTGGAATTTGTAAGCAGCATTCTTTTGTTCTAGACTTTGTGCTGAAGCCCCTGATAGCTATTTGAAGCAAAGGAATAGAAAGGAGTAGATTTCTGGAGACCTTTGTGTCACGGTGCATTTTGTTTCTAGCTTATTGTCTTAGATCTATTTATAAACTGTGTTATCTTATATCTAGATCTGAAAGCTTCCTTTGTTTATAATTTGTTGATATCTATTGGTTCCATCTATGTGCATGCAATCAACTATGTTATCTTTTTATTGGGTTGCACATCTTCCCTATTTCTTCCTTGTGTTTTTACTATTTCCGTCTTCTTTAGATATTTCCTTTCTTTAATAGTTTCTTACTTGCTACAAAACTATACAGCTATGGTTCATGAGCTGCATGGTTAAAGTAAAACCCCTAAATAGATACTAACCTATTTTATTGACAAATCTTACACGGGAGCCTCACTGGGAAATGAGGGAGATTTATCTCATGACTGCCTAGGTTTTCAGCTATGCAGAAAATCTAGCCAACACATCATCAATCTTCTTCTAAACAATTAAAAGCAATTCATCAAGAGAAGCAGTCAACTTGTTCGGAATGATTCTTGTATAGTAATGAATACCATCAACTACCTCTTCCTTAGTGAAAGCAACTACAATATCTGGTAGTGAATTTATCTTATCCTCCAACAAATGCATTATTTTGAGCATAAGTTTGAGAATCTCCATGTGGAAAGAAAGCGCAATCTCCAACTACTTACCCTTTTCCACCAATCCATCAGGCACAAGTTATTCTGCTATCAAAACATCCTCCGGTAGTGAATTTATCTTAACCAAGATATCTAGGTTACTCTCAACCACTATATTCTCATCCACTATGGTTGTCATCAGTTCCTTCAGCTGATAGAATGTCCTTTTCCATATTTTCCAGGCTAGTTGGTACTCTCCTTGAACTGTTTTGAATCTTGGTGAATGATTTGGCTTTTCCATTCATTAATAGCTTTGACCTGATTACCTGCATCTTCAACCTCTTTAATCAAATGGTTGCTTACCTGATCTTGTAATAATACCGGCTTGAGAGGAATGTTTGGAAACCTTAGTGATGATCTCACATAACTGAGAGATCTGCATCTAAAGTTTGGCTTTCTCTACCTTCTCCTTGTCAAGTTTGAGGAATAAAGTGTTTATCAATGTCTGTGTATCCTGCTTTAATCCTTCTGTGGCGATTTGCCCCAATGAGAATCTGGTTATTGATATGTCTACAAATGTTATCTCTCCCTTTTGCTTCCCCTCAGTTAGAACTGATATTTCAACAAAAAAATTCTCTGACTCTTTGATAACCAACCTTGAAGTCACTTTAGCAGTTTTAGGTCTTCTACCATTTCCGCCTAAGCTCATGAGTAGCTACAAGTATTCTTCCTCTAGGTTGATTGATTTTCTAGCCTCTGGAACTATTTACAAAACCAACCAAGATGTGAAATTACTCTTCAGGGAATGAGAAACCTCAGTGTACATCACCATTTCTTGCTCGGGCTATGCTGCGTTTGAATTCACCACCATATTATGGTTTCCTTCTCATGTGCAATCCAAGTATAGTTCCCTCTCAAAAATTTTCATCTGTGCTTTCAAATTTTCTGTAGGAAGAGGTGAAGAACTGGGTGGCTGAGGAGTAAATATAAATGATGTTGGATTCAATGACAGAATAACTGTGTCCGCCTAAGGTGCTGGATCTGTTGAAGTGTTGTGAGTTGAAATTGGAGAAGCTTCATCCGCAAGTGGCACTGATACAATAGATAAAGATTTTCCCTTCTCCAATTCCTGAGACTTTTTGTGTACTTTCAGCTTCTCTAGTCTTTTAGTGCTCTCACCCTTTTGCTGGGGTTCCCTGTGGCAAATTTCCCTATGATTTGGTTCATCAAAGCTTTATCCAAGCAATATCATTTTGTTAACAACTAATTTGAGGTGTTAAGCAGGACTGCTAAAGACCTCTCCTTAATTGTCTTGCTACCACCCCACACTAGCCTAAAGAGCAGGTTTATCTCCTCTCATTTGAATATATGTGTCAAGTTCCATATGCCCATCATCTAAAAGATTTACAGGT
The DNA here is from genome assembly GCA_019776745.2 of Taxus chinensis. Lineage (NCBI taxonomy): Eukaryota > Viridiplantae > Streptophyta > Pinopsida > Cupressales > Taxaceae > Taxus > Taxus chinensis. The sequence continues at coordinate 577,020,312 of CM034155.1, read as the reverse complement.
ATCCTTGTCAGACCAAAGTTAGACTGATGAGGGTCATCAATCCTCTCCATTAATAATGTCAATGCAGGGTTGGTGTCTGATGGTTGTATGCATTAAGAGAAAACAATATATTTGAAAAACAGTTTCGTTAAACACAATCCAAAATTTCATAAAATAAATCACACATGTGGTAATGTAAAGGCACACTTGCAGAAATAAAGTTTGCATGAAGGAAATCAAACTTGCATAAATCAAATTACTGAATTAAAAATAACTGAAAGATAGATTAGACACCTACAGGTTCACAAAAGAAATTGTACAGAAGAAGAATCACAACAAAAGGAAAAAAGGATAAGGAAAGGAACATAAAACATTGAAAGAAAAGAACATAAAACATTGATCATTCTTCCTTGGAATGAGTGGCCAACTCATTCTTTGGAAGAAGACTTAATTCATACTTTCAAACTTAATTCAAAACCTACAAAACAATTTCACTCAGAAGATTGAGAAAGAACGGATCTATTATTCTTGGTAGGGAAAAAATTACATATCAAAGTGTGGGAGGTTGCATCTATAATTCATGCATCCAACTAACTCCTTATTTTGGTAAATACAACCTGATCTTATCTTTATTCCAATCCTAACAACTAAGATCTCTATCTCTACTAAATATGGAGAAAGATATATTATTGGAGTCAAAGTCTTATTTTGCTATTTTAGGAAGATTTGCTCCTAAATCTTCTCCTTGCTTTTTGGTAACATGAATCACAATGATTTTATTCTCCTACTTTATTGGAAGGATGTTTTTCCTCAAAACATTACTTTGACCAAATACCTCTCCTAGATTTTCCATTTGTCTTTGTTATTTCTGACTGTGGAACTTTTGGTGCTCGTCTGATACACTTTTTCTTTGGACCGAAGCTCACTAAAAGTTAGATTCCTTTTTATTGGTAAAACCTGTAGCAAATATGAATGAGGTTTTTGTTAAACACATTCTTATGAAAAAAATCTCTCTCATATTTTCCATTTGACTTTGTTGTTTCTAGCTGTGGAACTTTTAGTGCTCGTTTGATACACTTTTTCCTTGGACTGCAACTCACTAAAAGTTAGATTCCCCTTTATTGGTAAAACCTATAACAAAACTGGATGAGGTTTTTGTAGCAAATATGAATGAGGTTTTTGTTAAACACATTGCTATGAACAAAAACCTTTCTCAGATTTTCCATTTGGCTTTGTTGTTTTTGGCTATGGAACTTTTGTTGCTCGTTTGATACAATTTTTTCTTGGACTTCAGCTTACTAAAATTTATATTTCTCTTTATTGGTAAAACCTATAGAAAATCTAAATGAGGTTTTTGTTAAACACATTGCTATGAACAAAAGTATCTCTCATATTTTTCATTAGATGATCTGATTATTCACAATTACTCATTTTATTCATGTTTTGAAACTAGAACTGCAAGTTTCGGAACTAAAACTGCTAGTTCCAGAACTAAGACTGCAAGTTTCGAAGCTAACTCCAATTCTTTCAAAGCTAACTAAAAATAACTATAAATTTTGCACATGATCTCGGATTGAGATGATTCTTTTTTTGAACTTGCATAATTTTTCAAGAGAAATATGAATATGAAATTATATTTGAGTTTAAATTTATTATCCATTATCAATTCCACTTTTCCCAGAACTAACATTATCTTTCCTTTATGGCCTGCATACACAAGACTTTGCATCTTTCCTAAATAATCAATAGGATTAATCAATAAAATAGATAAAAAAAATACTTCTAAAGAATGAACAAGATATACCTATATTCTATCTCAAGAAAAAATAGAAGTTCCAAGATTACATTTAAATCCACTTTCAAAGGTAACTTGGAAGGATAAAAACATGGTAATTTATGACCAATTTATGGCCTCGTCATAGACACTTGTTGAGCTGATAATCTACTGAAGTCCTTTTTTCTGACTTTGTATTCACTCCTGCATTGCATCCAGAAATCCTCCAATTAGGGAATGTGTGAGTACTCCTGGGAGACTGTCTTCCTTGCTACTCCATAAGGATCAAAATTCATTCGCGCTGGGAAGAAATCATACTCGTAGCAAAGAAACATTTATGCTTAAACTCTTCTAGTTTTGTGGATTCTCTGACAACTATAATGGCCCACTGCGATTGGAAAGCTAACCATAGTTCTATGTCGCTTTGATTTCAGGTCCTACAATTCTACCAGTTGCTTGCATAATTCCATGATAATTAAATTATCATTTGGGTATCTTGGCAACTTGACTGGCTTACCGGAGAAGCCACTAACCCTAATATATGTGAATTCAACAAACTAGATAAAGATGCAACCGTATGGAGAGACAACTTCCCATGCTTCGTTGCTCACTCTATTGGCCTTCAAATCACCGTTTAGCTTGCAAATAAATTCATAGAAGAAGCCATCATTTACTGCCCTATAATATTTCTAACACTCAGGAATCGCTAGTTATGGGTAGCATTCATAAATAGGATCCTTTACAAGAACCTCTCTTCTATCCAGTTTTGAGAATATCCCCGTGTGAGGTTGCGACATACAGAAGGTATGAGGTCATTTTGAAACTGAATGTTTGTCTCATGTTTCTGAGCTGCTCACTAATGTTACTACTGATGATTTCCACCCAATTGACCATAGGATCAACCCTGTTAATCTCAATTTTTTGATGCAAGAATACATCCATGATTGGAAGTTATTTGCATTACCTTCCCCATTTATCCTACACAGCAACTGGGAAATGTCATCAACCTCATGTACTAGATTTGACCTTTGGAAGGTCCTTAGAAACTTTGATGGTGTCTTGGGCTTTTTCATATACTTCTTATTCATTATTCCCACACAATCCACCTTGTCTTTTTCCCACCTTTGAAAAGCCTCTTGCATGTTGATTAAAATCACTCTAGATCTAGAGGGAATTTTGAGACAATAGTTGATGAACTGCGTATCTAGCCTAGTCACTGTCTATCTGGTTGCATCGTTGGTTGTCCTGGATAAAGGATTATAGAAATTTGCACATGCTAAAACAAATTCAGGCACTTGAGACATAGCTAGGAACGCTGCAGCCTGAATAATTCCGCTGCCCCTTATAGCTTGTATAAGGAGTGTCTTGTTGATTGCTTTGGATCTGTCAATCAAATCCTTGATGGGCTCAGGCCCCATATCTGTATCACAAATCCTAGTAAGCCTAGACATTATGTATGGTTCAGTTGGATCGACCTTATCATCACCTTTCATCATACCTGAATAAAATCCTTTAGGAGATCTTCTTCTTTGATTTTTTCTGGAAGTCTTCAAAATTGTGAGAGCTAGATTTACCTGTGTAGAAGCTATAATTGCTTATGATTTGTAATATGTGTGCAATGTATCAGACATTGAATTCTGCTTCCTTTACTAATATAAGCTCAGATGAAGTATTTTTGCAAATAATTCAGACACACATGAAGCTAATAACATGAATATGTAATTCTTTCGCCCAAAACCTTATTATAAAGCCTGTTGCCCTTAATTTTCACCTATGCACTTATACCAACATGAAAATGCTTTGAATAATAGAAAGAAATATTCTCCAAACCTAGGCACCAAAACTGGATGCTTCCCGGCAACAAAAATTATTTTTTAATGCTAACCACTTCTTCCTTTGGCGCCAAAATTTTCCAGGGCAGCATGCTCCACCTAAATGAATTAATTGTCTTCTCCTTATGGCATCCCATGCTTATATAGGCAACTGCATGCTGAATTTAATAATTTCCTTTTCTTATTTTTGACAATTCTTAATAATAAGTTCTATTTTTTCTCTCAATCTAGGCACCCAAGTTTGCATGATTTAGCTTTCTTTTCCATGCAATTCTTTTCTTTATTTTTACCATATTTCTTTGTTTTCTCTTTGGCTTTCCTGCATGCTTTGACTTTGCTCTTAATTTAGGCGCCAATCTTTGCTAACTATAATTAAAAGAAATCAACTTTTAATCATTAAATTGTGCTAAAATGGGTTGTACTTTTTGGCTAATGTGGCGTAAAAAACATGACGAGCAATGTTAATTTATAACCTGTTGGCAGATCTCTTTTTTACGTTTTTCACTTAAGTGAAAACGTTAAATATCATACTGTCAGGCAGCTCCAAAAAATGCGACTTGGTTGAGTGAATTGACTAATGTTTGCGTGAAAAACATGAAGCAAGGGCAATGTTAATTTACAACCTGTTGGCAGCTCTCTTTTTTACATTTTCACTTAAGTGAACCACCTCATATTGCGTGAAAAACATGAAGGAAGGGCAACGTTAATTTACGACCTGTTGACAACTCTTTTTTTTACGTTTTTCACTTAAATGAAAATGTAAAACTCCGTCCTGCCAGGCAGCTCTAATTTTACGTTTTTCAACCTGTCGGGAAGCTCTTTTTTTACATTCTTCACTAAAGTGAATTAACTTATTATTGCTTGGAAAATAAGTGGAAGGGCAGCTCTAAAAAATGCAACTGACATGAAAAGATTATCCTTCCCAAAAAAATATGACTTGCTTCCTTTCTTCTTTGTCAAAAGTTGGCGCAACATGGGTGACTTCAACCTTTGTTTGAGGCCATGGACGTCTTCCAAAAACTCCAGGAAATTAAATTGGTTATGCAGAACCAACGAAATAGATCAAGGGGAACTATTAGACAACATGGAGAAAAACCAAAACACAGAAAAAAATAAATAAATAAAAACGAACAATATTGCCAAAAGTTGCAGACAATTGCTTAGAAAATAACTTGTCGAATAGCTGGTTAGTAAAAACTCTTCCCTAGTGAACATTCTAGTGAGAGGTGGAAATACTGGCGTGAAAATATTCAATAGGGTTCAACAACAACACAATTTATTTGAAATAGAACTTTATTTATTTAATAAATAAATAAAATTATTTCAGACAAAACCCAGCGGAGGGATATGATGAGTTTTAGCTTGTGGGTATTTGTCAAAACTACCTTATATGGTTCCCTGAGGGTACCCTAGGGTAATGGAGACAAATTTTTGACAACAAAACACAAAACGACCAATTACTTTGAAAAGAACAATTTTTTTAAAAAATTAGTTCCATATTTTTTCCATTGGGTTCGGGGTCAAGCAACAAAATAAAATACAACACCGACAAAGCAAAAGAAAACAATCAAAATTTTATTTATATACATATAGGTTTTACCATGTTTCGCAATTCTAGAAAAGCTTCAAATGCTGCCCATTAAAGGAAAATGGCAACTCAATTCCATACCGATGAGAAAATATGAAGCTATCCATTCCAACAGTTCTTTTGATTATGAAAGGCCCTTTCCACAGTGAATCAAATTTTCTGTGCATGCCTTTTGGTTTGCATCTCTTATCCCTTAAGAGGACCCAGTCACCAATCTCAAACTTTATTTCTTTGGCCTTTTTATCAAAAATCACATTTACTTTCCTCTGGTGTTTTGATAGCCTATTTGCCACTTGAACACATAATTCATGCAATTCAGTTAGATACATTATTCTCTTGTCAACAACACCTGTATACGTAGCATCTTCTAGAGCTTTGGAAAAATTCAAAGCAAGTAATTCTAATGCAAGAGGTAATTCTACATCCCTTCCATATAGTAACTGAAAATGGGACATGCCTATGGCTTTCTTCAACGCGATCTTGTCTTCCCATAGTCCATCAAACAATTTCTTATGCCAAGTTATTTGATTTTATGTTACCAACTTTCGCATGATTGCTACCAGATTTTTATTACTTGATTCAACTTGGCCATTCCCTTGTGGGTAGTAATTGGGGGAATGTACCAACTGGATTCCTTGTGTGTAGCAAAATTCAACCAAATCCTCAGAAGAAAAATTAGGATCATTTTCTGCTACTATTTTACTGGGTATGCCAAACCTTATGACAATATTTTCCTTTATAAAACTACACACCTCCGCAGAAGTGGCATTTTTAACGAGAATGGCTTCTACCCAATTGCTGAAATAATCAGCAGCCATCAGAATATAATGATGGCTGGCACTAGAAGCCAGGTTGAGTATACCAATAAAATCCATGCCCCATTACTGAAAAGGCTCTTCAATTACAACTGGATTTAAGGGCAGTGCAGGCAATTTCACACATCCAACAAAATGCTGACACACTTGACATTTGGATACCCCATTTGCAATATCTTGAAAAAGTGTGGGCCCAAAATACCTTGCTCGGAGGATCTTGTGTGCAGTGACTCGGGCTGAGAAAGGACCACCACAAGCCATATTATGAAATTGTTTCAGGAGCTGAACCTGCTAAACTTTATCTACACATCAGAGGAACACACCATCAATCCCTTTCTTATACAGCCCATTATCCCAAAGAAAAAAGCCTTTTGCCTTCAATTTAATAGCACACTTCTCCTTGCGAGAGAGATGATCCGAGCATTCCCCATAGGTCATGAAATAGGAAATCTTGCCATACCATTCATCTACAAGATCCACAAAAAGAACCATAAGCAAACTCTCGCCTTCCTCTTACTCAATTGTCCTTGTCTTGGTCATTAACTCACATAAGCCTCTTCCTTGAACCAGCTTTGTAGGCTTAATTTCCAAGTCATATTCTTGCACCTTTTTTACCCACGTGCCTCTTAATAACCCTAGTTCATGTTGGGTTAGAATAGACTTTATTGCCATATCTGGAATAAGGACCACAGTATGTGAAGAAAGAATATAATATCTGAAAGCCTTGCATGCTTTCACAACTACGTATACATGCTTTCCATAGGAGTATATTTCAATTCATAATCCTTTAAAGGCATACTCATGAAAGAAATAGGGGCTTCTACATCTTGATTTTTCTGCATCAAAATTGCTGACATTGTGTGTTCAGAGGAATAATAGTAAAGAGTAAATTATTTACTAAAATCTGATTGTAATGAAATTACTTGATTAATTATGATTATCACCAGCAATGGAACACCAAATAACACAATATTGCAGATAAATTCTCTCAATATGAAAGTAGAATATCTTGGCCACTTCGAGGGGGCAACCTCCAGAACATATAATAAGACTCAAATACTCAACATAATGATCATCCACTACCTATAACCCCTATTTATACTATTCCTATGCTATGGCCATCAACAAGGCCGACCAACCAATGATAATAGATCATATATAAAAGAGATACATCATGATAGTAAGTTATGATAGCAACAAGTCGGCTATATCATTCCCATGTAAGATATATAATTAAGCGCATAACATGCCCCTTCCCTTCAAAGCAACATTGTCCCCAATGTTGGGAAGCCCTAGATGTTTCTGTATGAATGTTCATCTTCCCGTGATGCATCCTCAATATTCATATTCTTCCACTTGATCAGGTACTCAGTAATGACTCTGGTCCTCAGTCTTTTGGTGTGTGTTTGAAGAATGCCTTCAGGTTCTAATATGATCCTTCCTTCCTTGTCTAGTTCCGAAAGCACTGATTGGGTGGAAATGTGCTGCCCAATAACTTTCTTTAAGCAAGAAACATGGAAGATTAGATGTATTCTACTTCCTGGAGGGAGCTCTAGCTTATATGCCACACTACCAATTTTCTGCAAAACTCGGTAAGGACCATAGTATTTAGGAGCAAGCTTATTATCCTTTTGTTGTTGTTTCAAGGAAAATTTCTTATACGGCTGTAACCTTACAAAAACAAAGTCTCCCTCTTCAAAGTGTCGCTCACTCCTATGTTGATCAGCCTGTTGCTTCATACGGTTTTTTGCCCTTGCCAAATTTTCTCTAAGACTAGAGAGTACCTCATGTTGATGCTGAATGTGATCTTCTACTACTCTCACCTTTGGTTTGACCTTCAAGCTAGATATGAGTGATGGAGGATGGTACCCATAAAGTGCCATAAATGGAGACATTTTGGAGGAGGTATGAAATGAAGTATTGTACCACCATTCTGCCAGTGGCAACCATTGCACCCAATGTTCTTGTTTACCTGAAGTAAAACATCGAAGGTATCCCTCTAAACATTTATTTACCACCTCAGTTTGCCCATATGATTGGGGATGATAAGAGGAACTCTGGGCTAGTTGGGTACCTAGACAAGAGAACAGTTCAATCCAAAGTTACTTGTAAATATTAGATCACGATCACTTACTATAATTTTTGGCAAGCCATGGAGCTTTTGAACTGTATCCATAACAGGGATGGCACCATTAATAGCTGTGAAAAGATGAGCCATGCCACAAAAATGAGCATATTTGGTAAGTTTTTCTACCACGACCATGATGACACTTTTCCCTTCTGATTTAGGTAATCCTGTGATGAAATCCATTGATACCTCTTCCCATCTCTCACTAGGAATAGACAGAGGTTGAAGAAGACCAAGTGTCTTAATGGTCTCGCCCTTATTTTTTTGGCAAACCAAACATTCTACCACAAATTTTTGAACATCTCCTTTCAAACCCTCCCAAAAGAAATCCTTCTTAACTCTATGATATGTTTTCAGGACCCCAGCATGGCCACCTATTGGAGAAGAATGTAGCTCTGAAAGAACATGGTGTTTAAGTGTAGAGTTCTTACATAGATATAACCGATCTTTGTACCATAATGTATCCCCCTTCCATATAAATTGATCTGATATGGACGGATTTTCCTAGAGATTTTGAATGAGACTATGTGTGGTTGCATCTTTCTTCCATTCTTCTCGTGCTTGATCTACCCAATCTGCATGTAGTATAGAGATGGCACATAACAATGCTTCGGCGGACTCATCCCTCCTAGACAGAGCATCAGTGACCAAATTTTCCTTTCCTTTCTTATAAACAATCTCAAAGTCATATCCCAACATCTTAGTGACCCATTTTTGTTGTTTTTTTGAAGATAGACGTTGTTCTAAGAAATATTTCAAACTATCATGATCAATTTTTACCTTAAAATGTCTACCCATCAAGTATGGTCTTCATTGTTTGATTGCATGTAGTATTGCCATCATTTCCTTTTCATATGTGGGTTTTAAAAAATTCTTTCCTTTTATTTATTAGCTCTCAAAAGCAATGGGGTGTCCTTCTTGCATTAGTACTACTCCGATTCCATTTCCTGAAGCATTGCACTCAACTACCAAAGTTTTGGAGAAATCTGGGGTTGCTAATACTGGAGTGGTGCACATAGCTACCTTTAATTTTTCAAATGCCCTAGGTGCTTCCTCATTCCACTGAAAGGAGTCCTTCTTCAATAATTTTGTGAGTGGTGCTGTGATACTGCCATAGTTTTTGACAAATATACGATAATACCCTGTGAGACCTAAGAAACCTCGTAATTGTTTGAGGGTTCTTGGGGTTTCCCATTTCACCTTGGCCTAAATCTTGTGACGGTCCACCTTAACACCTTCACAAGAAACAATATGGCCCAAGTATTCCACTTCCTGTACCCCAAAAGAACACTTTGAAGGCTTGGCATAAAGTTGATGTTTCTCTAAGACTTCTAAGATAGTATTGACATGATGTAAGTCTTTCTCCCACGATTTACTGTAGATGAGTATATCATCGAAAAATACCAAGACAAAATTTCTTAGGAATGGTCTAAATACTGAATTCATCAAGCTTTGGAATGTGGAGGGAGCATTGGTAAGGCCAAATGGCATCACTAGGAATTCATAATGGCCTTGATGAGTTTTGAAAGCTGTCTTATGAATATCTTCTTGCTTGACTCTAATTTAGTGATACCTAGAACGCAGATCTAGTTTTGTAAAATAAATGGCACCATGCAACGCATCTAATAAATCATCATTGATGGGAATAGGAAACTTATCTTTGATAGTGAAATTGTTAAGCTCTCTGTAATCTAAACACATGCTCCGGCTTCCATCCTTGCAATGCACCATCACCACGGGAGTAGAATAGGCACTTTGACTATGACGAATAATACCCATTTCTAACATTTCCTCCAACATCTCCTCGATCTCACTCTTTTGCACATACGAATATCTATAAGGCCTAATGTTGGGGGGTTGGCTTCCTAGAATCAACTGAATAACATGATCATGCTCTCTTTCAGGTGGCAATCCTCTTAGTTCCTTGAAGACAACTACATGTTGATTAATAACCTTTTGAAGATCAGGATGCAATACCTTCATTTGCGGTTGGACTTCTATAGAGAATAATCATGCTACAAAACCTTCAAACCCCTTTTAAGAATCTTCTACATTTGGTGAGAACTCACCACTAGAGGATCTTTAGCTTGTAGACCTCGAAGTTCAATTTTTTTACCCTCAGAATGAAAGCGCATGAACAATTCCTGGAAATTTATCTTTCTGGTGCCCAAGGTAGTGAGCCATTGAACACCTAAGACAATATTAGCTCCACCCATGGGAATAGCAAACATCGTAGATTCTAATGTATAATCACCCATCATGATTTTGACTTTATGGCATTTACCTGAACATTGGACTGTGCCACCATCTGCAATCATTACTTGAAATTCAGGTGTTGGGTAGATGAAAAAATTTAGTCTTGTTGCCAACTTATGATTGATGAAATTATGTGTGCTCCCTGAATCAATCAAGACTGTTACCTTCTGCTTCTTAAGATAACCCAAAACTTGAAGGGTTTGTGCAGTACTAATACCTGATAGAGCATGTCATGAAATAGTGGGCTGAGGATCTCCAGACTCTTCCTCTAATTTTTCTACTTCCTCTGTTGATGTTGCCTCATATTCTTCCTCATCACCAGATCCTTCAATGTAGAACATTTTTTTCTCAGAACATTTATGATTTGGTCCATATTTGCTATCACAGTTAAAGCATAACCTTTGGGTCTTTTTTCTTCAATTTGTTGAGGTGTCAACTGAATTGGCTGAGGGTAAGAAGGAGTGATATTTTATGCTAGAAAAGGTCTGCCTTCTACTGGAAATTTTTTTTCCCTCTACTCGACGTGCCATGATAATAGAATCAGCAACCTTGAGTGGGTTAAACATGCATACCTCATGCTCAATGTGGTCCTTAAGACCCCCAAGAAATAGGTCATTCAAATACTCTTCTGTAATATCCTCCACACGTAAGGACAAAGTTTGGAATTGATGGACATACTCCTTAACTGAACCAGTTTGGCGTAACTTTGCTAATTGGCTGAAGTAATTCTCAAAAACACTAGAACTATAGTCTAATTGAAGCTCTTCAGTGAACACTATCTAGGTGACATTTATGCCATTCTTCTACCTTTGAGCACATAACCAACGATATCAAACAAATTGATCATGTTCTAGGTATAAGGATGCCACAGTTACCTTTTGTCCTCCTGGGATCTGATGGAGATCAAAGAAATTTTCCATTTGGGTAATCCAATTGAGTGGATCTTTTCCATCAAATTTATGCATTTCAACTTTTGGAATCATGCCCCTCCATTGGTGAGAAGATCCACTTGAATGATTAAAGGATCCTCCCTGATTTGAGTGATTTGGATCTGTGTGACCATTTCTAGTAGAACCCATATGACTAACATTGGAAGTTGTATTAGAAATAACATTCAACAACTCCTGCTGCATTTCATGAAAATCCTTCTGAATCTCACTCCTAAGGCTACCTTTCAGTTGATGAAGCTCAACATTAAGGTCATCCTTACTCACCATATTGTTTACCCTTTCCTAAAGTTGGATGACCACCTCAGATACTCCTGAACCAGTAGAATCTGAAGACATATCTTCCTTATTTGGGTTCATTCCTAGAGTTTCTTGTCCTTTTCCATGGCCTCGGGTAGATCTACCAGCCATGACGAAGGATGTGGGCCTAGGGGTAGACTTAATAGGGTAGAATTTTAGGGTTTAGGGTTTCGTAATTTTTTTGCCCGAATATAGGAATTTATAAAATAGAAACCCTAGCTATTTTTTGGAGGGGTTTCCAAAAATATAAGAAATTTGAAAAATTTCCAAAAACTATGCCCTAGGGAGCCAAATTACGATTAAATATAGAACCATAATAAATTTTTCAAAAGAAGTCAAAACTTATTGAAATTTGGAGAGAAGCTTACTTGACTTATTTCTCCTCACCAAAAAGTAATTGTAGAAAAATTCGCTACCAATCTTTAGATATAGATGAACCTTCAGAATTAGGGTTTGATGCCATCTTGGCCGAGATCAAGCTCTGATACCACTTGTAATGAAATTACTTGATTAATTATGATTACTACCAGCAATGGAACACCAAATAACACAATATTATAGATAAATTCTCTCAATATGAAAGTAGAATATCTTGGCCACTTCGAGGGGGCAACCTATAGAACATATAATAAGACTCAAATACTCAACATAATGACCATCCACTACCTATAACCCCTATTTATACTATTCCTATGCTATGGCCATCAGCAAGGCCAACCAACCAATGATAATAGATCATATATAAAAGAGATACATCATGATATTAAGTTATGATACCAAGGCTGGTGCTTTAGACAAAGGTGTTTCGATCTTCTCGAATGCTTCCTTTCCTTCATCGCTCCACCTGAAAACTCGCATCTTCTTCATCATATTTGAAATATGACGAGTTAGTTCAGCAAAGTTAGGGATGAATCTCCTAAGAAATTTAACTTTACCAAAGGAGTGAACCCCCTTTTTGGAAGTTGATAACGAAATTTTTTGAATATATTTCATCCACTCAGGATCTATTTTGGTTCCCTCTTTTGAAACTATGTCCGAGAAACTTTCCTTCCATCACAACAAAGATAGATTTCTTGGGATTCAAAGAAATCCCATGCTTACGACACTAGATGAAGACTTCTTCAAGATCTGAAATGTTCTTTCCCCTTACTTCAGAAAATACTATCAAATCATCAAGGTAAACCACTATGCTTTTATCTTTGAGATGAGAAAATGCCAAATCCATAGCTCTCTGAACTGTGGCTCCAACATTAATTAACCCGAAAGACATTTTCTGATAAGAAAACGTTCCCCAAGGTGTGATGAATGTTGTTTTATACTGATCCTCTTCAGCCACCTTGACCTGATTATAGCCTGAGAAACCATCAAGCATTGACAACATCTTAGATCCGGTGACAACCTGTAGAGTATGATCCATAATAGGAATGGGGTAATTATATTTCAATGAGGCCTAATTGAGATTGCGAAAATCAACACACAATTTAATCTCACCACTTTTCTTTCTTATAGAAAATATATTGGCCAACCACTTAGAATGATGTATAGGGTAAATTATCTTTGCATCCAATAGTTTCTTAATCTCTGCAAAAATGGTTGGATTGTGCCACCACAGTTTCTGCTTGAAGGGTTTTTGTTCTTGCTTTAATGGGATATAATGTTGTACTTCGGCAAGTTGATATGTCTTCAGATCCTGATAAGACCAAACAAAGACATCTATATATTTCTTAAGAAACTTCGAGAAAGCTTCTTGTTATGCTTTTGAACACCACCTACCCAAGTTTACCAACTTGGGGTCATCATCAGCTCCCAAATTCAATGACTGCATGTTAAAAGAAGCACTTTCTCCACATTCTTTATTCTTTTTTAGCATTTGATCATGCTTACCGAACATCTTTTCAAGAGACACTAGGCCTTTAGGAATTTTCTTTCCTTTAAGATAGATAATATCTTGACCATCTTCAATATTTGCATCAGATCCATCCACTGTGGTTTGTCTCAGAAGTGAATTACTTCCTTTGTAGTATATTTCTTCAAAATTATCTTGTTGCTGTGGAAAAGCAACAATTTTATTATCATCATTGAAAACTTTCCATTGTTGAACATTATTAGGCACCTTTGGATGAAAAACCATTTCTACTTTATAATCACCTTGTCGAAAGAATTCAGGCGGTTGATCGAGATTCAATAAAGCTACAATAACTACCAGTGAATCAACTCTAGAATTTTGATCTCTAGGAATATAAGAGACTGAGAAAGCCGCAAAATCCAAAGTAGCTGAATATTACGGATCTTTATAATGTCGTAGTTTATCTTTTTTAACCTGATAGAGACCACGTATTTGCTTGACAATCAACTCAGCATCCCCTCTAGCATGTAGTAATTTAATTCCCATTGTTCTAGATTGTTCGATTCCTAACAATAGTGCTTCGTATTCTATTGTGTTGTTAGTATTTTCAAACATTAATTTAAAGGAATGTGCATGTACCTTTCCTTTAGGAGAAATACGCACAACACATGCACCAAATCCAAGAAAACAACAACTACCATCAAACACCAGAGTCCAAATTTTGTTGTCCAATTGATGCGGCTCTTGAATTTTGAGTTAGGATTCTTCTTTATCCAACTCTAGGTAGTAGACTCCATGATCTGATTCCTAGAAAAGGATCTGAGATCTAGGATCTTTGGATTTTGAGACTTTATAATTGGATTTCTTTTCAGGTTCCAACTTTTGATTAACTCCCTTAATTGGGATATGTGTGCAAGACCAATCCATCTTGACCTCTCCGTCCAATTCCTTACAGAAGTTCCTACTTAATAACATGTCATAAGACACTAGAATATCTGCTACAAGGAGTATCATCTTCAATATTTTATCTAGAAAGGAAGCAAGTATTGTTTGTGCATCTTTAATCTATCCAATGAGAGGTACTTGTCTTTCCATTGAGTAAAACCTTCCAATGGTCTTTGTCAGTGTGAGACCCAGAGCACCAGCAACTTTGGCTGGCATCACATTGTCAGAAGCTCTAGAATCTAAAATGTAATTACTCAATTTATAACCGTTAATAATTAATGAAACATAAAATGGTTCAATCCTTTAAGATGTAGTAGGAGAAGAAGTTACAACATTATTCAAAGGGGGATTATTTTTTGGAGTAGATATAATGCCCCGTGAAGCATTGTTTAGTGAATTATTAGGACCATTACTCTGTACATATTTCACCATTCTACTCAAGTGATTGGGAAAATCCCTTAAGTACTCGACTTCTGACATTTGAATCTTATTCTTCTTTATATGATCAATAATATCGAAAGATTGACTTAATTCAGTCATTTATCCATTCGTCCTTTGCTGTTGGTTAGAGGTACTTCATTCTTATCTCTTGGAGCCAATGAAAAAGGGAGTGGACTGCCTCTTTTCTAAATAGTGATGTTTGTTCTAGGATCTTCTCCTTCTCACCTTTGTCCATTTGAGGAATCTTCAACATTTTGGCATGTTTGAGACCTTGTGAACACTATGAATGTATGACCATCACTATCTTCGAAATATTTGTAATATCCTTCATCATATTCATAGTCCAGGTAGCCAATATTGGAGTTGCTAGCAGGATCAACAAAGTCTTCTTCATCAAGTGATTCATTATCATCAACAACGCGATCTTCCTCATTTGTTTCCAAGTTGTTCCTTAGAGACGCTTCAATTGCCGACCTTTGTGGTGCAGCAACAAGTCTGTTTCAATTTTTGTTTTGACCATTAAAATTCCGAGCAAGAGTCATTCTTGAAGGAGTTGCAATTCCTCCTTGAGCCATTTACTTCTTGATTTACAACATTTCGTTGGCTAAATTTTTTAGCAAAGCATCAAAAGTATTTGTTGAAGAAGTTCCATCAGTTTTATGGGCTGATTGCTTGATCTTTCCAACCATAATCAAGTCATCTTCAGCCTCAACCACAACGTTTTTTACCTCCAAAAGATTCATAGTCTTACCCTTTGTAGCTGATATCCAACTTCTAGCAACAAAGCGTTTATAGAAAAACATCTTTTGATTTTCGTCACTAAGAGCAACAGAAGTGGGGATTTTATATAGAATCCTTTGGAACTTAACAATAAAGACCTTCATGTTCTCGTGTGGTTCCTTCTTCAACTACGTCAGTTGGGTAATCAATGTACTAGCGTCTTTTGCAGATTTGAACCTTTTTAGAAATTACTCATGCATGGATGCCCAATTTTTTATAGTCCCAGGAGCTAATCGATAGAATCACTCTCTGGCCAAGTCATGTAGAGTCTCAATGAAATTTCTGACCGAAACATCCTTATGTTATACTATAAGCACTCCACAAGATATGAAGAATGCCACCAAGTGATCATCTAGATTTTGTTTGCCCTCTTCAAATAATTTTGCAAAATTCTTTCTCGATCCTTTAGGAAATTCATGCATGGGGGTAGTAGGAAATTCATGCATGGGGGTAGTCAGATTCAAAGGCCCAAAATTTTCTCCGCATGGAATAGGTGCTAAAGGAGAAAGTGGTTGATTCTGATTATGCATGATGAATGGAACACGTCTTCTTTGAGAGTAAACTTGATAGATAATTCCAATTATTGGATTATACTGAAGATGATCTAGATCTGGAGGAGTTTGCACTCTTCTTCCTAGTGAAAGACTAGATCCATTACCCCTAGCTTGAGGTGGATGATTGAAATTAAATTAATCCTGCAATCTATAAAAATGATCGATCGTTCCTTGAGCCTTGATGGATCGGGTGAATGGCGTTCAGCCAGGTTGAGATTTCATTATGAAGAGAACTAGCAAGATAAGCGCTGGTCTGCTAAAATATTGTTGTTCCCCAGCGGATTCGCCAAAAACTGATGGCTAGATTTTGTGCACAATCAAAACCTAGGCAGTCATGAGATAAATCTCCCTCATTTACCAGTGAGGCTCCCATGTAATATTTCTATCAATTGTGGATCCTAATAACTATCTGTGGGTTTTACTTTAATTGCAAAGCTCATGAACCATAGCTAAGAAATTCTGTAGCAAGTAAGCAACTGTTAATAAAGTATTTTTTAACTAGGGGGAAATAATAAGATTTGGGAAAGAAGAGAGGAAGATGTGTAATTTGACCAATAGTTTACAGAGTTGGTCTCATACACACAGATAAAACAAATAAATCTCACAATACATAAGTAAAGGAAAAGGAAAGGAAAATATTCTAACCTAGATATGAGATAACACAAAGTTTATCTAAAAATCCTTACACATAGAAGTGATCAGACAATAGTGCATCGTAGACACAAAGTTCTTCAGAAAATCTACCTTTTATTCAATTCCTTAAGCCTTCACAGACAATCACATCAAAGGGTTCCAGCACAAAGTCTGAAAACTCAAGAATGCTCTAATTACAAAAGCTCTTGTTAAAGCAAGTTCTGATAAAAAAAGTTGTGATCCTTTAACTCGTAGGCTCTTCCTATATTTATAGTGCATAGAGGGGAAATGAAAAATAAGTAACTTTCAACTGAACTCACTGCATGTGGAAGCTCTAAAGGAAACAACTGACAGTAATCTATCTCCTAGGAGTTCCTCTTTAAGATGACATGCATCTGAAGGCTAGATCAAAGTTGTGCACATCTGCCACTTATCCTTAATTAAAGGACCTTTTTAAATAACTTAAAGTAATGGATTTCAACCAATTACTTTAGTTTTACAATTTATGTCCGAGAAAATAAGGAATGAGAGAAGAAAGAAGAGAAGAAAGAAAATATGTCGGTTGTAACATCTCACACTTTCACTTTGTTATGATATTGAATATACTTGTCAAACATGTAATTCAGTGTTTTCCCATCTGTTTTAACAATAACTTCTTTCTCAGTCTTGAACTACAATAATCCCCTGGATAAAGTATCAATGCTTACTTTCACTTCTTTCAAACTAGGCCCAAATTCTTTGATGTCTGCATGAAGTCTAACTAGTTTGTTAATTGAATCCAATGTGAAAGGAGTGACTGTGTCATCAATCTTCTTCTGAATAATTAAAATAAATTCCTCAAGAGAAGCAGAAAACTTGTTTGGAATGATTCTTGTATAGTAATGAATACCATCAACTACCTCTTCCTCAGTAAAAGCAACTATAATATTTGGCAGTGAATTTGTCCTATCCTCCAACAACTGCATTCTTTTGAGTATAAGCTTGAGAATCTCCATGCGGAAAGAAACCACAATCTCCAACTGCTTACCATTTTCCACCAATCCATCGGGCACAAGTTGTTATGCAATCAAAACATCCTCTGACAGTGAATTTATCTTAACCAAGATATCCAGGTTACTCTAAACCACTATATTATCATCCATTATGCTTTTCATCAGTTGCTTCAACTGAGATAATGCTCTTTCCAAATTTTCCAGGCTAGCTGGTACTTCCTTGAACTGTTTTGAAGCTTGGTGAATGACATTTATACTGATAACATAGGATTTAATACACACACAATCCACTGAAAATATGGTCATAACTTGACATTAACCTTGGAAGGGATATCTCAACTTCATTCTCAAGTATTTTGTGACAACTGAAGGGAACTCACACAAGATCATGCTTAGGACGCAAAACTTGGGATCTTCATAAATCTTTATAATAATATTTCTCAAGACAGACCATACCTCAAACTTTTCTAAACATGACTCATGTTGTGGATCAAGACTAGTCCTCTAAAACACAAATTTCCATAGTCAACAACATACTTACAAACACATGAAACTTAACATGGAATTATCAACTCTTTTGAAGACATGACAGATGACTTCGTATGACAATATCAAACTCAGACATGTATTGACAATACTTGAATCAAATCACAGACCCTTTTTATGAACATTAATGACTCTTATTGGAGGAAAATAAGGCACACACAAACACCTATCAATAACAAGGACTTAAAAATACAAGGGAAGAGTCACATTCAATACCTTATCACTCTAGAGGTATCTCAAAGTCCCAATTTCTTCAACTTGTCTTACACAAGATAGTGAAAGGATTTCAAACACATATGATCTTCTTCAACAAGTGAAAACATACTACCTTGACCTGAATTGAGCTCTTCCTTGATGCCATAAGAACCTTCTTTGACAAACCTTGCTAGATTATGCTTAGAAGTAGTGTTCTTGATCTATTTAGCTCAAGAAACCTCCTTCCTAGCCTTTATATCTTACATAAAATCTTGGATTCATTCATAGAACTGACTTTATTCTTGAAAAATCTTTCATTTTATGCTTGAAACTTGTTAATACCTCTTGGTGTCCTACCCTGGAGACAAAACTTAGCAATATGATCTTGTTTGTTGCACTTATGACATACAACAACATTCTTCTTCCTTATACGTTCAAACAAACTTAAATTCCAACCATAATCCTTGGCCTTATGTCCATACTCACAACATGAAAAACATTCACCCTTGAAATAAATTACCTCATTCCTTGAAGGCCTCCTTTCGCAATCTCTAGCTCTATGACCAAACTCATGACAAATAAATAAATATCCATTGAAGGAAGATCCATACCTCATAGAATTAGGTTTTCTAATAGGATTAGACCCTCTCAAATTAGTCTTCTTGGTCACCATCACATTTGATTTAGAACATGGACCATCTTTATCATCACTTTTCTCATGCTTTCCTTCAAACCCTAGGCTTGTTTTGTCACTAGCCACTTTTTGGCCTTCTAAAATCTCATCAAGAGCTTTGGAGCTCTTCTCTAACTTTCCATACCTTTTCAACATGTTAGAAGCATCCTCTTAATCAAATTCCAAATCTTTCAACCTCTCTTCATATCTGTTATAAGAATCCACTTTCTCCTTTAAGGCATTGGAAAAAAATTCACTTTGTGATTTGAAACCCTTGATGGCTTGATCATGATCTTCCTCCATTATTTTGACTTGATTTTGATAGGCAACAATACATGTCTTAGAAAATTCATTCTTCATCCTTAATGTTGCTACAAGATCTGAAGACTTACCCATTGCTTGTGCTTCAAAGGATCTCATTCAAGTTGTTAAACATGCGTCATAAGGACCAACTATGATACCAATTGTTGGAAGCACAATGGACTAAGGGGGTGAATTAGTCCTACAATTTTCTCAATTTGTTAACATTAATTGCAGCAACCATTAACATTTAACCATTCACATAAATTTAATCATTGCTTAGTTAAAGTGAATAATATATTCAATCAACCATAACACATGAGAAGAAGCACATAGACACACGATATAAGTGGGAAAACCTCATGGGGAATAAAACCCTCTGAAAATATTTTTATATTACACAAATCAAAGAGATCTAGTGAAGCACTAACTTCACAAGGAGCACTAAACCCTAGTTTAGTGAAGCACCAACTCCAAAAGGTGGCTATAAACCCATAGGATGACTAAATACCAACTTAGCCACCTGAAGATGTTTGATCTCTGATTTTTCTATTGCCACAACTAATGGAGATCACATATTCAACTCCCAAACCCTATCTCAAACACCGGGTCTTTAATCTTGCTCAATCTTATTCTTCTTTGGATTGTCTTTTCTCTAAACACTTGCACACATCTTATTAATAAATATTAAACCTGTAACTCATATGATCAACTCTCAAAATATGACCTCATACCTTAAATTCACTCACCTATGGGTCATAATTTTCACCCATGCAAGAATGGCTCACTAAATGAGTTAAAACTTCACTATTATATGCTCTTCTTATTTCTAACCCAAAGGAGGCAGGTCCCTCATGATAAATCAGAACCCATAAACCATTATAACATTCAAGTACATCCATTACAATGGTCACATATGACCCAAATAGGCCGGCTTAGCCAAAAATCATAATCCATGCACCAAAGTGCCTCAAAACCCTACCATTGGAATGCCAAAATTATTCTAACATCAACAGTATTTTTATTAAAGATCTAAAAAATCACCAAAAATGTTTAAAATAACATTTAAAGATCATTCATGCTCGCAAATTATCATGAAACAATCATATTATTTCATTTAATGGTCACAATAGCTCATTTCCTTCACAAAACACCTATTTCCAGCATCCTGTTTTCACCTTTTGGCTTCAATATCATCAAAAAACACATAAACTACATAATGTGACCACTCAATTGAAATTAAATAACCTTTAGAAAAATTTTAATAAATTTTGAGTTCATGAAACATCCCCTAGTTTCAAACCACAATAACTTTTATCTTCACCAAATCAAGCTTCCCAAACACCTTGTTTTCCAAACTTAGTTGATAAACACCCTTTCTGATACTTTCAAGACCTCAAAATGTATTCACTATATTTATAATTCACCCCTATTCACTTTCCAGGTGATGTAAAGCATCAACTCGGTCCATCTGATCAGGGTAAATTTTTAGGGGCGAATATTCATGAATAGGAGAATATTAGGAATTTTAAATTTAACGAATTTTGTACTACCGTATTGGTAACGCATTCACCAAAATTGTATGGGTCCTAAAAAATATGAATATAATTTTTCCTTCATGTTTCCACTAAGGGCCGACCAATGTTGGTATATTCACCTTCATGTTATAACATTCTACTATATATAGGGATTAACTCGCCATAATATAGTCATACTATTTGCATTATAAGCGTGTGAAAAAGCCAAAAGTATAAGACAAAAATATGAAGCATTTAGGAATAAGAGAAAGACTCGAGAGGTAAGTGAAAAAGATAACTCTATTTTTAGAGTGCCAAGTTTTTGTGTTGGCAGATGATAACAATTATTTGTAATTACTATCTAACAATAAAAATTTGCGATGTCGGGTGACAATGTAAACAATGTTACCGTTCTGGCAACACATGTGACAGTGTTACTGACCGGTAACACATGTGATAGTGTTACCGATCGATAACACATGTGACAGTGTTACTGACCGGTGACACATGCCATTACATACTTTTTGACTTGTAACAGACCCAAAAAAAGAAGTCTTCCATTGATGGCTTTCAAAACATCTCCATTCACCATCGTCGTGAAACCCTCATTCCCTACATTCACCAACCATCTAAATTGCCTTTTCGTCACATTCACCACCCATTCTATAATAATATTTTTTTCTTCGGGGGGGGGGGGGGGGGGGGGGGGGCGGGGGGGGGGGGGGGGGGGGGGGGGCGGCTTAAAATGAACTCTACATTTGATGCTCCAAACAACTCAATACATAAGTAAAAATAACATTGTCCTAAAAATGTAGCTATAAAATTCTTCACAAATTGACCTGAATGACTGACTAAAACACATCATCATGAGACAAGTCATACCTCATTTGAAATATATTTGAATCAACTTTCCATAACATATTGAAACTCTTTCCAAATCCAAGTGGAAGGCCTTCAACAAAGGTGATCTTTGTAAATTACTTTTTATGCCTATTTGGACTCGAGAACTAATTGTTAGCTCAACATGCTCCGTCACACCAAAAAAAACTTCCAAGATTAATAAAATCATGGAACACATTTAGACATAATGCATAAGCCATAAATAACCTTCACCAATCATGAAGAGGTCATATTCAACACTTACCTCATGTAGCTACATGCACCCTGCTAGAATGAGCACCTTCCACATTTAACCCTTAAATAATAGGTCATAAATTTTGCATACCTTTACCAATATTCATGTTTCATATACCATTATAAATATATATTAATCATATTCAAAACACAACTTGAATGGAGTCCTAACTCTTCTTGTAGATCATGTAACCTTGGTTTTATTGAAGGTTGTTCCAAACTGCCCCAAAAATCAGTCTTCAAAAATAGGGCACACTTTGCATTTTTTTAGATTCAGCATGAGCTGAAACCTTTAAGGACATTAATAAAAACCCCTGAGATTTCATAAATGGAAATTGAGACACTGCCTCATTTGGAGAACTTTTTCAAAAACTGGAACTCTTCAGAAACTTGCAAATTCATGTGGGCCCCATATATCACCACATGATCTAACATATATTTTTAGAAATCTGAGAGATTATTATACAACAATCAATAATCACTTTGGAAAAATGAATTAAAAAAATGGATGATATACTCACTCTTCTGCAAGCTTCTCCTAGCTAGGGTTTAGCTAGGGTTTGAAACCACTTTACCTTGATAATGATCGTTCATAAAAACATGACAATAAAACCACCTCATTATTTTTTTGAAGGATTCATAACTAAACTTAGAAGTTACTCCAAAGATATTAGGTCACAATACAAAGCATACAATTCACAATTAGCATCAAAAGGTCCAACTTTGCTATGAAAACACATTGTTACTTACTCGGTTTTACTAAAACTTGCATAACTTTAAAATTATTATTCAAAATGACCTTAAATTTGGAATGAAGCACCACGAAAACCTTATCTATATTTCCATACTCACCATATATCCTAGATATGTCTCAAACTCTCCAGCCACATTGACTTACCTATGTAAACATGTTTGTTTCTCACCTATTGTTTCCCAATGACCTCATAGAAGCACAAGCCCATAGCAAACTGACCTGAAAATCAACATACATTCCTTGTATACCATCACATACTTCTACCATGCTTAGAAAATACTTATCAACTTCATTTCTCATACCTCCTTACCATTCTGGATGCTTTAGGGCTAGAAACAAGCTTGTAATGACCCGACTCAACCATGAACTGACCATGATGGCATCATGCAGACTCAAGAATAGGTGTAACACACATCATAAACCATCTTTGACCTCATGACAATAATCAATCACCCAAATGGAGCTCAAAAAGTGACTTAGCTCACTAGACGATGCACCCGGACAACACTGAACTCACCAAAACTTGACACTGTCAATCAACCTTTATGTTTGACCAGTGAATAGAATCACAAGGAGACACAAACCAAACCATGACACCATTTTCCATCGATGGATCTGACATCAATGAAAACACAAACACACAATGGCCAACATGTTTTTTGAGGAGAATATTGTAATTAAGATTGTTAGGAAAATTACATGGAATGGGATAGACAAAGTGCATGACCCAACAATAATGGGAAGTGTGATAGTACCTAATAATTTTATAAGAATATTGTCAAAGCCACGAATACAAATAGATGAGGGTGTTAAGGATGCTCCGAAAAGGTAAAGTTGCTGAAGGAATGGTAGGTTACAAATGTTAAGGCCAAAGCCATTATCAACTAAATATCATTTAAACCCTGTGTTATTGATATAAGCATGAATATAAATAGGGTGATCATTATCTAAAATAGATTGAGAAGGAATTTCTGCAGATGTAAAAGTAATGTGTTCTTCCTTAAAAGATAATCTTGTAGTAAATTTATGATACACATATTCTGGAGAAGTATGAGGATGGATATAAGTATTAGATATAAAATATTGGATTTTATTTTGAGATTCATAATTGGCCTGCAAAAAGGAAAGGATGGAGACACTCATAGTGACAAGATTCTAGGGTATCGACGCTGAAAGCAAATAAGGAATTGATGGTGTTCAAATAAGGAGTGGGGTTCACCAAATGATTTGATTTAATTTGAATTAAATCTAATAGTGCAGAGTAAATGATGTACAAATGATAAAAATGTAGTACTAACACAAGCAAACTAAGATGTAATATATAAAACCCCAAGCAAGGGAGAGAGATAGAGGAATTAGCTAGTATCTATGTAATCTTGAACTGATTCAGGTAGAGAGAAGTGATGAATTACATGATGCCAACAATGTCATATCTGACCTTTGTAAATTATGGATCTCACGAACTAGGTTGGGTATGGGCATCTGCAGCAGGACAGGGGTTCCTGGGCGTTGATGAATGGATCTCGACGCCTGTGACCACATAAAATATCTAGATCTGGTTTCTTTTTTATTGGAAGGGTTTCATAATTGTTCTATGTTAATCACCTAATAATTGCTTCAAGATTGCTGAAGGTAGGTCTGTAAGCTGCAAAATAGAAGTTCACCTACACAGACCTACAAATCACATCAAACCGAAAAAAGGAAAATTCAGAATGGGAAGTCAAACTAGTTTACTTCCTTCTCCATTATACTATGTTAGTTTAGTATTTTACATGGTTGATCCTAGCTAGCTTAATACTCTTAGCACATCATCTCCTTAGCTTTCATTTCAGTTATTTCATGTATGTTTACTGTTGATCCACGCCCCTCCATATCCAACCAATGATATATCGGTAGGGTTCCTTCCTCTATCCCGATCGCAAGCCTTGAAAACCCGAGGTTGACTTAGTGTAAGAGTTACTTCCCTCTATATATGTGACGCTAACGCTTGCTATAGCCCCTTTAAGCCTACCTCCTTCAATGTTTGTACTTGCGTGTTTCTTACTTGTTGCCTCAAATAACCTAGTTGAACAGATGAGTAAGAGTCTGTGTTGTTGAGACACATTTTTGCCCACATACGGGTTGTGCTAAAAATGTGTGTAAGTCCTTTTTATTCCATGATCACCCTAATTTATTGATTTAACATATAACGTATTAAGAACTCTGTGACAAACAATATGGAGGCATTATTTTAAAGTATGAGGATATCACATTTCATATACAAGAGCACCTAGATAATAAAATACATAGATAATTATTTATCGTCATCATTTGCTTGAGAAACCATACAAGCCAAAGAAACATTGGTTGTATGTATATAAAGGATAAGTGGTCTATCAAATCGTGGATCCATCAGAGCAGGAGGAGATAAAAGGAAGTATTTGACGGATTCAAAGGCTTCAAGAAAGTCTCAAGTCCACTCAATGGCATTATCTTTCTTTAATAGATTATTGGTTGGGTTTACATTGTAGGTAAGATATAGAATGAATCTATGTATAGCCTCTAACTTTCTAAGAAACAATCAGATTCGTAATTCACTAGTTGTTGGAACCATCTCTAGAATAATGTGAATTTTGGCATGATAAACATCGATACCCCATTTTGAAATGATATATCCTAGGAGTTTACTACTTGTTACTCCAAACAAACTTTTTTGGGCTCAAGGTGACAACGTACTCAATGAGTTGCATGATGATGATGTGTAATACTCCTATATGATCTTCTCTTTTTCTAGTCTTAGCCAGAAGATTGTCAACATAAGGCTAGACAATTTTATGGATCAAGTCATGAAATATATGAATCATCATTTGATAGCTTTCCCATGTGTTCTTGAGACGAAAATGCGGTATTGTATAATAGAAGGCTCCTAGGGGGTAGTAAATGAGGTCTTGTTTTGATCTTATTTGTAAATACAGATTCAATTATAATCGGAGAAGCCATCCATGAGTGAAATGAGGTCGTTACTATCCATCTCATCAACAATTAGGTCAATAAAAGATAGAGGGAAGTTATCTTTAGGGCATACTTTGTTAATATCACAAAAATCAATACAAATTCAAATATTTCCATTCTTTTCCAGGAATGACACAATACATGATAACTAGTTTGTATAATCTATTGGTCTATTAAAACCAACTTTGAGGAGTTTGATGATCTCCTCTTTTACCATTAGTGCTATTTTACGTTTCATTGGTTACAATTTTTGTTTGAACCACTTGGCTTCAAGTTTCGTGACTAGATTATGGACAATGATATCTTCATGGATACAATAATAATAGAGTAGGAGAAAGCAAAAGCCTTTGATAATTTAGTAAGAAATATCTTATGTTATTCAACTCCTTTTGGAGACAGTAAAGATCCAAGTTTTAAGATCCTTGGATCTTCCTTCGTTCCTATAATTATATCGATGGTATTCTCGATGAGAAAAGAATTACCTTCTTCAAATTTTATTGACGTTTATGAAAGGTCTAAAACTCCTCTTCAATTTCACAAATGTCAAGGTATTTTGTACTAGAATTATAGGCTTCAATCTTATAATAAAAATCGCAGTATTTATTTCTTAAGAGAGAGGAATGATGTAAAGTCATGGAAAATCTATTCTAATGATGCAAGGGAGGAAGGTGTTTGTCTGTGCATAGATGTGTTTGTAGACTAAAGAGGGACCATCTAAAGAGAATGAAAATCTCTCTATTCTTCTCCACCCTATTTATAACCACAACTAGACATTGTTCGATAGATATATGATGATATTTATATTATTTTTTTCTTAAAAAAAAATTAAAATACGAGAAAACTTTTTACAAGAGAAAAGAAAAAGAAAGGAAAGGGAAAGCCCTTTTAAGAGTTGAGAAAAGGAAAGGGAAAGCCCTATAAAGATCCGTGATGTTCTGTGCCTGATTTTAGATTTGTAGAATAAATGACAATATATAAAACCATTTTATACTTCGCCTAATTACACGTGAAATATTGGATACTTCTCATTATTGCTTTCATATTTGCGCGCGTCACGTTTATGTAGTTGCAACTTGCAACAAACAAATTTAGCATGATAATCAGTCCATTTCCACATACAAATGATATATTTGTCCCAATAATAATGAACTAGAACGGAATGCTAAAAAAGAGCATTGATAAACGCGAGACGATGAGATGACATGTACCATGATTGAGATGAAGGCGATCTCAGCGATAAAGAGAAAAAATTCAATAATGGCATCGTGTGATATAAAAGCTTATCATTAAAAAACATAGCAGTATACATAATTAAATGATAACTACAAGAAATATCATTAAAAAAACTCCACTTACACTTATAAAAATCTTTAGTGAGGTTCAACAGTAAGAAGAAAGATTACAGAAAGTATAGTTTGAATCAATATGAAATTGGGGGATGCACAGGTAATGATGTTTTTTTTGGCTTCAAGTCTCCATAGATGTTAATCATATCATGATAAACAACCCCGCTGGCACTAACATTTATGAGGAGAGAGATCGATGGGTTTCTAGGAGGTTCGAGAGGCATTTGAAAACACAGGGTAAGTGTAAGTCTGTGGCTGGTAACATAAGAAAGCCAATCTCACCGCAGTGGATGAAACTGGTCAAATGCAGGGAATCCAGACCGAGACTGTCAAAGTTCAGGAAAGTCTGGTGAGTCTTAGAACGGATACCAATCTCACCAAGAACATGATGCAATTCATCTTCAACGACTGGCATGACATGAGGAACAAGGTGGAGAGTATGGCTCAAACTCTGAAAGCTGACAGAGTTGAAATGATTCATGACAAATGTAATACTCTGGAGAAGGTTGTGGACCGTCTTAAAGAGTTGCTGAAACAAGAAATTCAGTGGAGCATGCTGCATGTTAAATTTACCATCCATTACCTCCATTTGCTTGCACAACTTGTTAATGCCTACAGACAGAAGGACAACGAAGAAACATCCAATAAGAGGAAGAGAGGCTTCACTGATGCTGATTTGACCAACCGTAGAACATCTACTGAGAATCTGGCCAAAGAATGCGCAACTCGGCTTAAGGATATGGAAAAGGATGCTGCATGACTATGGCCTACCTTCCTATGGCGTTCTTTTGGACTACTGTTACTATGCCGTTAGTTTACTACGCTGCTATTAGTATGCTGTATGTATGGTTTTTTGTTGATATTCTCGAAACCGGTTAATATTTTCTATCTTGTTGTTTTGTGTCTAAACGTTTATCTGCTCAGTTAGTGAGCTTGGTTTTGTACGGGGAAGGGTCCCCTAACCTCTTTTACCACTAATAAAAATTTATTGCGAAGTTAATTAAAAAATAATGGATTTTTTTTTTAAGAATATACTTCAAGTTAGTTATTTTGTTAAACACAATTTTTTTTTTATCCACGGTATAGACGAAGTCATTTATTCTTTTAAGGGAAGGAAAAAAACAAAATCACACCAATAAGACACTTGAAAGCTTTGATTTCATGCTGCTCATGCATATTGCTTATACATATGAATCATTTAGAGTAATCACACAAGTTTATTTAGAAAGCCTTGACAATAAGGCTAAAAAAAGCTGCATGCCCTGGGCATAGCCAGCGAGCCATCTTTGCCGTTTACCCACACTGAGCTGCCATTAAAGTTTGTATAAACTCTAGTAAGAGCCCAAAAGCAACAAGGTCGAATTCCAAACAAGGCTGGAACATGGCTGTGCATGCCATGCAAAAAATGCCTTGTAAAACAATCCTATGTTGCAAAAACGCACACAGCAGAGATGAAACAGGAAAACATCCTAATACCCATCCTCATACACTTACTAAAAGAGGCTACAACCAGCCTCTCAAAAAGGGTGGGTAGAGGAGGAAAACACTTAACAGTGTATACTACGGATCAAAGCGTTTACAAACTATAACACTAGGAAATATAGGGAGACTCTAACAAGACCCCCATTGTTGTACTCCTATTTTCAGAAAAACTAAAAAGAGACCAAACATTCTAGATTAGGACTTATAAGATTGTCTTCTATGGTATGGAAGAATTTTAGACTTCTGAAATTCCATTCAGATCATTTTCTTGAAAATAGCTTCCAAATTTTTTACTATGTTTGTCACCGTCAAGGCACATCCTTCTTCCACCTGTGATGAAGAGATCACAAAATGCATGATTTGGTTAAAATCAGTTACATACTTTAACAAAAATGGGAAATTGTTTAGTGTTTACTTAGAAGGAAACATAAAAAAATCTTCATGAAATGAATATTACCTGTGCACTTAATGTCAAGTCAAGAGTTGTCTCAGAGAAGGACAAAATACTGGCATTCAGCACAAGAAGATGCAACTTCTCAAGCTCTGCAAGAAACTTTCCCAGCAATCCTTTCTTCTTCTCACAATGGATACGGATCAAAACACTCTTATCGACAAGTCTTGCTTCAATTTCAGGAGTGAGGAAGGGTTTTGGATCACTTAAAGTCTCTTCTGATCTCGTTTTGGCCGGCTTAGAACTTGAAGGAGACTTGTTCACATAAACTACTGACTGTAGAGTTTTTTTTGCAGTCTGTTGCTCAAGTACGTCGAGTCTCTCCTGTAACTTCTTTACATATTTAATGGTATCATCCAAAACAGAAGCTTTGTCCATCTGTCATAAAGAATTTCATTGTTAATGATATGATATGAGGATTTTAGAGTTGTAAAACCAATTTCAAAATATATTGACAATTGGAGATAGAAAGACATTTTTAGAAACTTTGTGTAAGAGTTTCTTAAAAAAAAAGTAATGTACATAAAAGGAGAGAAGCTATGGGAAAAATACTTATGAACAACCAATTAACCCTTCTATTAGTAATAAAGCCACGTCTATTATAACATCAAGCATAAGAATCATGGTCAATAGAATTTATATATAAGACAAAACATACCACGTCTGTGCTAAGGTTTTATGCACAAAAAACAATGATAAACCTTATAGAGCTGACATTTCAGTGCAGTAGACATTGAACACACCCACTTTTTGCCACAATTGTGGCTCAAGATGTATACCAAATAACAAGGATGAACCTTATAAAGCTGACATTTCAGTGGAGTAGACATTGAACACACCCACTTTTTGCCACATTTGCTGCTTGAGATGTAAACAGCCTATAGATTCAGGGTTGATTGGCTGAATATGCTGGCCCTTTACATGAGATTAATAAAAAGGGGTCTTTTCAACACCAGTTGGGTCAACACTAAACACAGTAACTTCATGGCTGATTGGCTGAATGTGCTGCCTCTTTTTATGAGGACATTCATGTTTTGGGCAGTCTGTTGACCTGCAGTCAAAGAGGATTACTATATAGGTAGCAAACCTATACAATAATCCACTTCAACTGCAGGTTAAAGAGCTGCCCATTACTGCAAATGTATGTGAGAAATAGGGTCTTCAACATTCTTGACACACTTCTACCATATATAAATGGGAAATCCTTAATTGATTCTATTCCAAAACCTATTCCAAAGCCTATTTATCAAGAAGATAAGCTTTTTAATTTCAAGCATCCATAATAGGAATATAACGGGATTACCTTTTTTAACCCAGGGATGATAGATGTAAGAGCTATGAATCTCTGGCTGAGCCTCTCACGCCGCTTTCCTCTCAGCCATAATGTGGTCAAGAGAATTCCCCGATGTCTTCGGTGGAATAGAATTCTTCATTGAATTCATTGGGAAAGCATTTTCCATGGAAAGTAATTCTCTTCCCCCAAAGGAAGCATCAACACAATTATTCATATCAAAAATATAATTCTCATGGCTGGTAGATCCTTGGGAAAACACGATCTCTCCTTGCATATTCGGCGTTCTTGGTGCCACTGCTTCATAGATCTCATCCTTCAGTTGTGGAAGGCTTTTTATATAACTTTCCAATTGTTGGGGCAGGCAATGCTGATCCATAACTTCAAACTTTTGGAGAGGATTTTCTGAATAAACAGAAGAGAATGGTACTGATCGAGAAGAACTTGAATGGTAGTTGTGTATTTTTTGGATTTTTTTGCGGCCTCTCGTAGCCTGTCAGGCTCTCGGAAGATCTGACACCCAAATTGAATCCAGAGGTAGCCAATTGTGGAATTTTGTGGTTCTCAGTAGGAATATATGAGGAAATAGACCTAATAGAGTTAGAATGCTTGTTGGGCAACTGCTCCATTGTTCCTAGTTGCTCTCCTGTTATTGTAGATATACTACTACACTGCCGTGCAAGTACAGGATCGTCCATACCCTACATTAATGAGGAATATTAGTCAATGGTGAGGAGAATGACATGGAACCTCATTAAGAAAGAACAGGTATAGGGGAATTGAAGCATACCATTGCTGATAACCATTGATCTGATGTTATTTCCATCTTGGTAATCTTATATGATTAGATTTATTAACAATAAATCTTCACAGCACCTACAAAAAGAAAAAAGATAAAAAAAATTAAGATAGATTATTGTGTAATAGAAAACCGCAATTACAGCTTAACTGATAACATGTTGATGAAAGTTACTATAGGCTGATGAGAAGGTATGAAAGGTACACGAACATGAAAATATGGAAACCAAATTTCATGAGTTAAGTTGTGCATAAATATAAATT
The DNA here is from genome assembly GCA_019776745.2 of Taxus chinensis. Classification (NCBI taxonomy): domain Eukaryota; kingdom Viridiplantae; phylum Streptophyta; class Pinopsida; order Cupressales; family Taxaceae; genus Taxus; species Taxus chinensis. The sequence continues at coordinate 576,988,760 of CM034155.1, read as the reverse complement.
TCAGTCTATAATAATAAATATAAAATATATAAATGTACATCCATATTTTGGAGGTTAATCATATGAGACTTCACTTCAATAAGTACTAAAATGTCACTAATATTTTTGATTTTGGTATATTTCTCTAAAATCAATATTTTTAAAGTAAGATGACCCAATTTTACAAAGGGAAAAGTGAAATTTAGTTTAATTAAAATGGTGAGAATTATTAGTTTAACTAGAAGGTTGTCTGAGATGGAAGTTAAAACCATGAAAAATGAAAATCATAATCTACCTAAGAAAATAGGTGAAATGTTTAAGTATTATGTTAAGAAATATTTTATAAAGATAGAGTTTGTCAAATTTTATTTTTTATATTAAATTCGATAGTATTTCACTGTTATTTTAAAGTTTTTTGACTTTGAAAAATCGATCACAAAATAGTAATATCTTGTTATAATGAGAATAAGAGATAAGATCTAATAATAGTAATATTTTTATATCATATAATAAATCAGAAATATGAAAAGAACGTAATACATTTATTAATTAATGTTATAAACCTAAAATCCAAGATAAACACTTTTAAATTGATATATATCATCATGTTTCAAAATATTTGTACTAGTTATTTTTATATTGTGATGAGATATTTGATTAAAGGATAAATGACTTACCACTTAATTTTATACAAACAAAAAATAATAATCAACAAAATTTGTATATCATGAAATCATTTTATTATAAATGACTATTAACTTAATACATAACATTTCTAGAAGCATCATAATTGAAAAAATAATAATTTGATAGGGTTAAATTTGACATATTTATATGTATTTTCATAATCTTAATTGTAATATACTTATAAATATTTCAAATAATCATCTTTAAAATATGACTATCATTTTTAATATAATTTTTTCTTACAAACTATATAAATATATAATTATATATATTTTTAAAATTAAATAAATAGAGAATAACTGTTTATATTACACATTAATCTCATTATTTAATATTTTAATCTTGTTTAAAACACCCACTTCAATCCACGTTTCGTGAGGCCAGACATCACAACCTGCACGTGTATAGAACAACGGGCTTTGGACTTTACACGCGTGGAGTCTGCAGTGGTTCAATTCGACTATCTTCTTTTAAAGACAGTTTTCCATTCAATATTCTCCTTCACATGCGAGGGCAAGTCATCGTTGACTAAATATAAAATAATCTTACAACGCCAGTAATTTAAAAACTAAAACAAAAAACTTTATGAAAACGTAAACACGATTTTACGTCCATTATTTTAAACCCGCGCCTGGAGGAAGCTTTTCCTTCCAGAGAATGGGTTATATAATGGATGAGAATGGGCTTATCCAATATGCACGTCAGCCACAGTGGTTAATACATTTTTAGCTTAAATATTATATATGTTCATAAAGTTGATTAACCAATAAATGATAAATTATCAAAAAAATAAAAAAAAATTAAAAAAAATACAAATATAAAATTGGTAAACAGTTTATTAGTTGTTAATCAATCAGCATTGTAAATATATGTAATGAAGACTTCCATAAATAAAATTGAGTATTGTGATACATTAATTTTTAAATATATATATAGGTGAAATGGTAAAATTTATGGCTTCCCAATTTGAAAATAGCAAAGTCTAAATTAATAATATTAAGATTACTTTGGTTCGTAATCTTTCTTTGTCAGTTTTTGTTTTGGTGTGGATGACTTAAAAATGTATTTTAAATATTTTGCTGAGTATTCCCGACTTAGTACATTGGTGTAGATGACTTTGAAGGCAGTCTTGTGTAAGGGACAATGCATAATTTTTTAGCAGGTGTTGCAGAGGATTTAAAGGGGAAATTTGCAGCCCTGCAGTATCATGTTCTTCTAATTGTTTTTGCAAGGGCTTTCCTACATATTATTTTTTTGCAACAGGTACCTTTGATAGAAAATACAGAAATATGCACACATAGTTCCTTCCTGAATGTGCAACAAATGATTTGGAGGGAAACAGTTTTGGAAGAAAATAAATTTGTAGAGAAAATATTCTTTAACCAATGCTCTGTTGACAAGGAACTGAAAAAACTAAAAATCGCAAACAAAAAATTACAGCCCCCACTCATTCCAATTGTTGGAACTAACTCTTATATGCAGAAGATTCTGTTTCGTTCAATTCGTGAAAAATATACTCTCACATAGATCTCCCCGCCCCTTCAAATTCATTGTGGTCGCCCTCTGCATGGGACTGCCGCTCACAATTGTTACACAAAAATTTAAAAGTTTAATCTAAAAATTATTTTAGAGGTTCAACAATCAAGCATTTTTATCGACAGTCAACCGAACATTATATTGAAAGTAAGGTTCCCATACCCAGTGTCTATTATCTCTTTTGAGTTTATTTCTTATACATTACATATAGAATCAATAACACACATAACAAGCTCTAGAAATAAACCAAGAAAAATGAGATTTCATTGTCAAAAACTACGATACACAAAACAAAAAGAAAAAACAAATATTATTTTCTCAATTCCAGAGTAGAAGGTCGATCGATCCAACAGAACAAAGAGGAATCTCACAGAAATCCCTCTTCGAGTAAAGCATAATTCGTTACATTTTAATAAGATCTATTGGGAATCTCTAACAAAATACACGAAGAGACAGAGTTTTAGGAGGGAAAGAAGATTTGGCAGCGTACTGTCAATTCTATGGGAATTCTCACCACGCTCAACTCATTCACTAACTATTATTTGAACCTTGCTCAGTTTCGTGTTGAAATGAAATGGGAATGAAAGTAGAAGCTAGTGTCAATGTACATACCTCAGCATTCCATATCACGTTTGTTTCTGCTACTCAACCTTTGCTTGAGAGGAGAAAGAAAATATACGAGTCCGAGCCTACTTCTGTCCTCCATGATTGTGTGAGAAAAGGATGACGGTCAACCCTTCCAGATTGTCACGGCCGACTTGATGGGGCCCGCCACGTACCCTGTTCCCATCGCCCTTAGGAGTCGGAAATTAAAGCAATCCCTGTTCTGCCTCATCGCTAACATATATAAAAATGTAACCTCGCGGCTTTGCGCAGGCATTCACGTGAAATGCCTTCAATTTGTCAACGATATGAATCCAGCTACGTCACACCTGTCACCGACACGGTGCCGTGTGGGTTGTCCGTATATGGGCGTATGGGTAGCCCTGGTCAACGAAATTTTAAGTGGGTAGAACCTTTCGCGGGTAGGTGGATCTTTGAAAGCTTTGAAAATTGTATTTGGTATATTATATATAAATATATGGCATCCATCTTTATTTTGTTGTCGATACGGAGTTATGCACGATCGAATTCTATTTCTCATTTCTCGTGTCGTTTTCCCATGTCATTGCTTATGTAAATACTAAATGCAAGCTTAGTCATTTAAACACGTGTTGTTATTTATTCTTTATTATTATTTCAATCTTTCATCTCGCTTTAAGTAAATAAATATGATTTATGCTGTCGGCGGTGGACAGAAATTTGGTGTAATAATTCTTGTAGTTATAGTCGCGGGATCATTTTTGGAGAGCATGAGAATGAAGTGCGCTTTTTCACTAAGATCATTTTATGCCCTCACTTACGATGTATAACATTGTGAACGATTTTAAATGTATTGAGGAAAAATTCAATGACCACATGCCACGTATTTATAAGTTTTAAAATAAACTCGGTTGCACTTCCACTCGTGTGTGGAATCCTACAAAAATAACTCGTCTCGAGCAATAATTTAAGCCTTAATTATGCCCCTTATAATATGTATATGTGCAACCTATGATGCGGGTCCCTACTCGTAAAAATTTCGTGTTAAGCAGATCAATATCCTTATTTTATGCCACTAGTTAGTTATATAGAATTTGTGAGAAGAGGATTGGGTGACACTGTAGACACCGTTTTTTCACCCGTAGGTAATCTGACGTTATTCACATTTCCTATCCTACGTCTATCATTTTTGTAATCAAATTTATCAGCGTAAATATTCGTTTACTACTGTAAAAAAATCATTTACCCTCCCGTAACCACCTAAAATCAACCTAGCCTGACTTATCCTACCCATCCCAACCCCCTAACATCTTCCTACCCAGATTCCCAACCTCCCACTGTTGGTCAAACAACCATCTTCCTCGGATGGTGAGTGGTTTTAACCATTTGCCATCTTTTTGTTATTTGATTTGTAACCTCTCTAGAAAAATTGACAGCAATATGTGATCGTCGACAATCGTTGCAAACGTCGTTGATTCTATTTAACCACCTTCTTCCTCCATTTCTCAATTAGTCAAAAGATGGATTTAGGAATGAACTGTTGCACCTCTGTATGACATCACCACACTCTGGAATATCAACACCCTGCTACAAAATTCTTGGAGAATCTCGTCAAAACATCAGTTTATCCTTTTGGAGCTCTATCACCCTTGCACATAGCCAACAAGGTCGGTGTGTTGTTATGCATCTTTATCAATCTTATATTTCATTTACTATAGTCCATAATCAGTCATCTACACCGTCCTTTACACTTGGTTTACATTCAATCATTTGTTTGATCATTTGGTCAAGTTTTAGGATATCTGTAATTTTAACAACAATCGTTGTCGACTTCTGATCACCACCGATCGATGTATTAACCACTTTTCCTTCTCATTATCCTTTCAAATACATCTAAATCTTTGTTTTCTAAACTTCACATGTTTATAGAATCCTTCTAGTTTCTATTAACACTGTCAAACTTTAGATTGTATCAAAAACAACCTCTTTTATCAACTTTTGTAAAAATACCCCATTTTGTCTTTGATTGTCGTTGATTCCTAATCGTCGTCGATCCCTGTCTTTTAAGTCATTTTTAGCATTATCATAATTTTATCAATATATTTCTGGTCTAATCAGTTGTGTTGTCGTGAAAATGTGCAACATGGAAATTGATAATTTCCGAGCACAACAACTATACCTAGATGTTGAAATTTTCATGTGTTATCATTCCTAGGAACCCCAAGCCAAATCCATTAGTCTGTTCACCCTCTATTTGATGTCAAATTGGTCCCCTAGGTGATTTAGTAAAGTGCACTCATTCCACCTAGGTGATTTTAGGGAGTTCTAAAAAGACACTATCTTCATGGTAGTATAGGGAAGGGCTATCATTGGCATTCTTAGGACTGGATTCAACCCCCTAGAGTGAAATAGAAGAGAAAAATTCAACATGGAGGTGCAAATGGACATACCTTGGAACATCACAGGAAATGATTTTGGGAGGCTCTGGGGAAGTTCTGCAAGACTTGGAGTAGTCTGAGTAAAAAATAAGGTTCTCAAGCCTAGGTGGTACACAGGCCTAAAAAAACTATTGGGATTCATAAGAAGTTTCCAAGAGCTCCAGATGGAGTTGGAAGTAAAAAAAAAAATTCTTCAGAAATAGGATTCAAAGACCTACATGATGGTGAAATAATAGTTTTCGCAACACCTTGGCACATATGATTGGAAGGTAATTTTTCTCAGGCACAAGTGGAGTCCCAGATCAAAGACTCTAACTTTTTCAAGGAATCATATGGTCAAATTAAGATATGAGATCCACATAATTGGATTCCAAATTCCACTTTCTAGTTAGTATCATAGAAAATTTCACCAAGAAATTCCACTAGGAGCTCAAGTTATCTTCATTCCAAGTTACCCTCTCAAAGGCGTAGTTCAGGACTTAATCATTTTTTCTGAGAGGACACGTGTCAGCACCAAGACCCTGGTGAGATTTTATGCCCCTGACGTGTCCCTGAGGTCAGGTACATCAGCCCTTGGAAAATTCACCCAGCCCCCATGTGACCTTTGGGGCCCTCATATGACCTTCAGACAATTCAGCCCCCAGGTGCATTCTTGGAGCATTCATCCTCTGCCATTGGATCGGGCGCCACGTGTCAACTCCAGGACCACCATGGAAATTTATTTACCTTATGTACCTGAGGTGGGGGACATCATACATTTAAAAATTTTCCCATCCCGCATAGGTAGTCTTCTCGACACTCACGTGACCGCAGTTTAGCCCATAGGTACTTATTTGGAGCGTGTATTCCCTGTCGTCCGGGCACCATGTATCACCTCCAGGACCATCGTGAAAACTGATGTACCCTTATTTACCTGAAGGTGGGGAACATAATACATGGAAAAATGTGCCCATCCCCTAGGAGGAGTCTTTTGGACACCCATGTGACCTCATTTCAGCTCCTAGTGCTTCAAATCATCTTTTTCCTCCTTAATTCCCTGCCATTGGATCTAGTGCCACGTGTTGCTGTCTTGCTCATTATAGAAATTGATGTCCCTCATGTCCCTAAGGTCAAGGACATCAAGCACTGGAAAAATTCACCCAAGCCCTACTTGTGCATATGTTTTTGAAAAATTTCCAAGTGCCGCTTTTCCCACTTCTAACTTCTAACAGTTCTATGTGCACTCCATTCCTCCATTCTTCCTTTGCAACATTCTACCATCACTCCACCATTGAAAATTCTTAGAAAATATCAAAAAATGAACTGAAATACCTTTCCCATGGTGATGCATAGGTCTCAAAAGGAATCCTCATCAAGCTAAGGAGAAACGAAGAACAACAAAGAAGAGAACAACAAAATCCCCATAGCTAAAAAATTCAAATCTAAACAAAGTTTGCAAACCAGTGCATGAATCAATGAACCATTGATTTCTATTCATTCCTCTATCCAAGCCCATCAGAAATACATCTTCAAACTCCCCCCACATGTGACAGAGCATCCATAAAGAAGAAATCTCCTTTTCGTCTCAACGAAGAAAGAAGTGGGATTTCCCATCAAACCGGTTGCCGGATCGAAGTAATATTGTACGTGAAGCACCAGAAGAAAAAACCCACATCAAAAATATAATTTTATTCACAAATGAGAGAGAAAAAAAAACCTGCAATTTTGAGGTCCATTAATGGTTGTCCTATCTAGAAGCACTGTCGGTCTGAAAATTAAAACTTTAAAATCTCCTGGATTATTAAGCGGGCGGGCCCAAAATTTCAAAGGGATGATATTGGGCAAAAAACCATATCAAAAAATTTCATTCCACATCAATATGACCCCCAGAGGCCAACTTTCTAAAAATAGCAGGTCTACTACATAGGAGCTGCTATTTCGGGAAAGTCATCAACAGAAGAAGCCTGTGAAGGAGATGAAGATATTGGAGTTGCACTACCACTGAGAATTCACCAGAATGGACATTTTTGGCACTTACTAAATATAGTAAGTGGGCTCTCGAGAACTTTCTAAAAATAGAAAGTTGATTCAGAAGGAACAAGGAACATAAAGAGAAAGAGGAAAACTAAGCCACAACATCTAGTTGAAGATCGAGGACTTGATTTCTCATACTTACTAAAAATAGCAAGTTGATTTTTATAAGGGAGATATGAAGCCAAAGTGGATGGGTTAGAAGCCTTCTCAGGATCACGAAGTGGATAATAGTCAAATAAAGGAGCCAAGTCCGTTGCAGCAACTCATCCTTCAGCATAGTTCTTCTTCTTCTTCTTCTTCCTCTTCTTTCTCCCACTCTTCACTTCTCATATGACACTCTCTCTTTTCAAATGTTATATTTTTTTGTTGAGGGTTGCACTTTTTAATATGACTTAAATTACTTTAGAAATATAATGTAAATTAAGTCACATTGCTATTATAAAAGGGACTTAAATATTTAAAGTGGAATATGAACAATCTTGAGTCATATTAAGGCATATGGAGGGTCATGAGGAAGACGATAAGTCACCTCTCATTCTATAAATTGTAACACCATTCCCATTGCAAAGGGTTGGTAATTGATCTTGTAGACTCAACAGTGCATTGTACCTAGAGAAAGCAAAGGAGAGTCATTTTCTTCTACTCTCTTCCCCTCCCAAATTTCTTCCATTCCCACATTATGTAAAACTTTGATTTGAGCAATCAATACAAGAAGAATGAGTTTCTAGCTTTCTTTGACTAAGGGGTTTCTTGATACTTGGTGATCGGTGAATTCTATTTGGTCTTGTTGCTATTTGTAGAGTTGTTTCTTCCGATAAAGTGCATGTGTTGAAGTTTCTAACTAGTGTGTGTGTGTGTGTGTAGGAATCTAATTTTATACCTACAACATTAGTTCTCCTACCTCTTTTCTCACTCCCCTTTCCCACTCTACAGACGAAGACTTTCCTAGCAAGAGATTACTAGCTTTCCCGCAGGGTCAGTGGAGTGCCCCTATTGGATCCCCAGTTGAAAGACCACCCCAAAAATCCACACTTTCTCATGCATGCACATACAGCAACTGTACCTGTTAAGTAGAGGGACTTAGATTCTTAGAGCGTTTGCAAGAAATCAATAATTTTGTCCACCCGACAAATTTTGTCGCCAACAGGATGAATCCAATGGTTCTCATGGAGAAGATATAGTTAAGTATAGACCCACGAAAGAAAGTAACTCAGAATATTCAAGAAGTTTGAACGAAAATCAGCTTGGGGGAAGTGATGATATGCTCAATTAAGAATCAGATATGTGGATAAACATGAAAGGTAACTAGCACTATGAAACTAGTTTCAAAGAACTTGAAGTCGATGAAATTTCTAAACGAAGGTCTGAGCGTCAAGAAGCTCATGTAGACTCACTCCTACTAAGAACAAAAAAATAATTAAAGCACATGGATTTCATAAATAGTTAAGAAGAGGAGGATAATTTCTAGAACTAGTCAATGACTTCGCAAAACAACCTTTGGACTCCTGTGTTGCCCAGTACTTTCAGTGTGCAACTTGTTGAGGAATGAAAAATGCTTCAGTGAAAGTGGGTTGTCCCTAACATTTTACTATAGGGGATTGCTAGGTTTGTTTCCATTTATGTTTAAAGTGTTTCCCTTCCTATTGTGTGTCATGTGTTTCCTTCCCATAATTTTTTGTGTGTGTGTTTACTTCTTCTCTCTCTCTCTCTCTCATAAACTCTACATCATCTCTCTCTTCTCTAGTCTCATCTCTCTAGTCTCTCTGATCTCTCTCTCTTGTTGTAAGTTATACATGAATCTGCAGGGCCCAATGGATAAGGCATTGGTCAATAGATCATATGGTATAAAGTTGATATTTTATATTCTCCATGTCTTGTCTTCACTATGTTTAGTACATGTCATTTCCCCAAGATTGAGCCAGTTGTCATGCAAATGTGCAACAAGGAAATCATCAATTTCCAAGCATGACAATTATACCCATGTACCAAAATTTTCATGTTCTATCCTTCTGAGATACCCCAGGTCTACCCCGTCAGTCAAGTAACTTCCCAATTTGTGTTAATTCATTCCCCTAGGTGATTTAGGAAAGTCAAATCAACCCCCTAAGTGATTTTAGGATTTCTTGAAAAATGTTATCTCTGGGCAGTGATTAGAAGGGCTATCACTAGCCTCCCTAGGACTGAAGCAACCCCTAGGAGCGGAGAGGAGGAGAAAAATCCAACATAGGTGAATTGAAGACCTAGAAACATCATGGAAGTAATTTTGGAAGATTTAGGGAAGATTTGGGGAGTTTGGAGTAGTTTGATCAAAATTAGGGTTTACAGGCCTAGGTAGTGCACATGCCACAAACAACTAATAAACTTCTGAAGGTGATTCTAGGAGCTCTAGATGGATTAAGAGTAAAACAAAACATTTCCAGATAGAGGATTTTAAGCCATACATTCTGGTGAAATCTATTTTTTAACAACACTTCAGCACATGAGGTCTGAAACCAATTTTTCTTAGGCACAAGTGTAGTATCAAATAAAAAATCCAAATTTTAAGGGATTTGTGGGAGTAATCAAGACATGATACCCCTGCCATTGGATTAAAAATACCATTTCCAGTCAAGATCATATAAAATTTTTCCAAAACCATCCATCGGGAGCTCAAGTTATCATCGCCACAAGTTCCATCCTCTTGGAGCAAGTTTGGGAGTTAGCCAAATTTTTAGAGGAAATGTGTCATCTCTAGGAGCTTGGTGTGATTTTATGTCCCTGAATTCCCTAAGGGTTAGGTACATCAACCTTGGAAAAATGCTCCCAACCCCCGTGATACCTCTGGAACCGAATACGACCATAAAAATTTCCAGTTCAGCTCCCTAGGACATAAAACCTTGAAAAATGTTCCCATCCCCTTAGGAGAGACTTTTGGTCACCCACATGACCTGCTTCTAGCCCCTCAATGCTTTAAAGTTGGTTTTAAGATTTTCCAATCCATATCATCAGATCAACACCTATGTGTCGTGTCCTTTACCACCATGGAAATTGATGTCCCTCACATCCCTTATGAGGTGAGGGGCATTAGGGACATGAAAATGTTCCCAACCCTCTCTCAGAATGTTTTCAAAACTTCAAATATCTAACTACTTCCCACTTATAACTTCCTACACTCTCGTGCACAACCATACCTCCATTCTTCCTCTGCAACCTCCTTTCCATCACTCCACCATTTCTCAATCTCAAACAAGACCTGCCAAAAAAATACTATCCTTCAATCCATGAAATCATTCAGGTCATAGAAGGAAGTTTGAGCAAACGAAGAAGGAGAAACAAAGAACAATAGAAAATCTCCATAGTCAAAAAATAGAGATTCATAAAAATATTGCAAACCAGTGCAAAGATCAATGAAACATTTTTTTTTTGTTTTTTCTTCTATCCATGAACATCAAAAACATACTCTCAAACTCTCCTCTCATGAAACAAAGCATTCACAATGAAGAAATCTCCTTTCTGGATCAACAAGGAAAAAATGGATTTCTCATCAAACCGGTTGTCAGATTGATTGAAAATTTTTCTTAAAGCACCAGAAGAAAAAGCCCATATCAGATATATATATATATATATTTTTGTAAATAGAGGAGAAAACCAGACATACAATTTTGAGGTCCATTAATGGCTGCATCATCCAGAAACACTACCAAGTCTAAAATTTAAAAGTTTAAATTCTCCTAGACTATTAAGCGGGTAGAGCTAAAATTTTAGAGGGATGATATTGGGAAAAAAATCATATCAAAAAAATTTTGTTTACGTCAATCCAACCTCTAGAAGCCCACTTTATAAAAATAGCAGGTCTTCCACATAAGAAACTATTATTTTGGGAAATCCATCAACAGAAAAACCTGTGAAGGAGACAGAGACATTGAAGATACATAACAACTGAGAAATCATCAGAATGGGCATTTGGTCCAATTTTGGCACTTGCTGAAAAATAGTAACTGATCCCATGAACACCTGCCAAAAATAAATAGAAATTTGATCTAGTTAGGAGCGAGGAGCGTAGGGAGAAAGGGGAATCAAAGTCATCACACTCATCTGAGGTTCGAGGGAGTTTCTTTTTTGTACTTATTATTAATAGTAAGTTACACTCAAAGGGAAATTTTGTCAAAACAAGACATAGAGGTATGATCATTCATGTCAACATCATCATGTGAGATCATTATAGACATTTCTCATAGGGAATTCAAGATCTATCTCAGGGTATAAATAGTTTGGAGATGCACTATAGTGGAACACCTCATCAGGTCATCTCGAAGGAGATGTGGGCTTCATCAAAGGAAAATTATTCATCACCAATGTTTCTTCCCCCTTCTTCTTCTTTCTTCCTCTCCTCTCTTCTCTCCCCCTATTTCTCTCTCCCCCATGTTTTAATTCTTCATTGGGGGTACAATTTTTAGTTGTCCTTTAATGAAATTAAAAAAGTAACTTCATGCTTCTAATGTAAAAGTCACCTTTATGTTATAAGAAGGGACTTAATATTCTCCTAGGAAGTTGAAAAGTTTTAAGTTACGTAAGGATATATGAAAATCCATTGGGGGGTAGATGATGATTTATCCCTCATTCGATAAATTTTAAATCCATTCCCATCTCAAATGGTGTGTAATTGATCTTGTAAACTCAAGAGTGCATTATACTTAGAGAAAGCAAAGGAGATAGCCATTTTATTCTACTTTCCTCCACTCTCAAATTTCTTCCATTCCCACACTATGTAAAACTTTTATTTAAGAAGCCAATACAAGAAGAAGGATTTTCTATATTTCTTTGATTAAGGGGTTTTGTGATACTTTTTGATCAATAAATTCTATTTGGTATTTTTTCTATTTGCAGAATTGTTTCTTCTCATAAATGCATGTGATGAAGTTTTTAACTAGTGTGTGTGCAGGAATCTGATTTTCTACCTACAACATTGGTTCTCCTACCTCATTTCTCACTCCCTTTCCCTATTTATAGATAATGTCTTCCCTAGCAAGAGATCGCTAGCTTTGTTGTAGGGTTAATGGAGTGCCCTTGTTGGATCCCCGGTCGTAAGGCCACCTTCATCTAGAATTCACACTCACCATTACACTCGCACATGCATATATTGCAGCTGCACCGGTTAAGTAGAGGGAATTAGACTCCCATAGCGTTGGAAAAAAATCCACAAGTTTTTGCACCAAAAATTGTTTCTTACCAACACTTGTGTAGCACTAGATTATCCTGATCTACATGCCTATGGGATACAATCATCTATTATAACATTACCTCCCATTAATTCATGTGATTCCCAAGGGTGGAAACCCTCTTGGCACAACTACAAAGAATTTTATGCATACCATCAAACACTGAGAAATTCTACCAAGGACTATAAAGCCATCCCTACTATAATTTTAGGCCTCATTAATAGAGATCTCCTACCCGCAAATCCAAAACATCCGAGTCAAAATAAAAACAACCAGTCATATCCCTAAACTCACACTTACTAAACCATCATCCAAGATCACATCCACATCCAGAAAGGGTGAGGCCTCTTCCAATAAGATCCCACTCCATCAAATAGATGTTGTTTGTATAACTACAAGAGCCCACGTGCAAAACAATAAGGCTTCAGATCAAAACAGGCCCATGGTCTCTATTTCATTAGTAATTGAATCACATAATCCCTCATATTCTAAGGCTAAGGTATCCATCCTTACCACTCCACGCACCCAATCTACCACCTTTATATAAAAAACCATCATCAAACAACTCCATCAAGATCCTTTAAATATGTCCTTTATATAAAAAACCATCATCAACAACTCCATCAAGATCCTTTAAATATGTCCCAATACATCATCCCAACCAACCAAAGGTGCTAGCATTAGTATCATATCCTCTCACCCCTTTAACCTACTTTATTTACCTAATACCATCATCGCTCAGTCACCCGCAGTGTTACACTCGTTCAATAACATCGTTTCCCTGACATTAGGCACGACGATCTTACCTATAAAAGTAGGCATGAATAGCCTTCATGAGATCTTATATCTTGTATAAGGAGAGTTTCAGTACAATATGCTATTAAGATGACCTTAGATCATATCCCATTAACCTTACATCATTGGCTTAAGTATGAACATGAAGGAAAAACCTTTAGTGTTATAACCAACCCGAATCCTTTTAAAACATCTCACATGACATACCTGCAAAATGATGTGCTCATTCCAAAGAAAAAATTAGGATCCTCTAATGAAGCTTCCATCAGCTCTTCCACCTCTGCATCTAAGCTATCAGAAGATAGTTCCTTTGAGGATGTTATGTAACGTCTTTCGTTGTGGGAGTATTTCCTTCTATCTCTCAACTCACTTCCTACAATGAAAACATATGGGAGGCCAGAAAAAGAACCCATATATGAACCAAATGTCAGAGATATCATCTCCTTCGGCCCTTCTTATCTAAAAACTAACCTTGTTTACGAAGGGATTGATCGTCCTTCCTCACACCACGATAATCAAAATCATGCCAAACCCTTTATGTTTGATTTCTCATTTTTATAAAACCAATCCTTCACATAAATGTACCTTCATCATTGTGCCTGGAAAGGTTTCGGTTTAGGAATTTATGAATAAGGTATACATGAATTGTTCTATGACCAGTCTTCCAAACCTCATGAGAAGTTTGGACTAGGTTTCAACAAGCCTTCCTCATACTCCTCCATGATCACCATATTTGAACCCATGACAAAATAGAGCCATCATCTTCACATGATAACTCTATCGACTTAGATGATATCATTTCTATCCCTCCTAACTTAATTTAGTCAACACAATCACGTTAGGACCACTCACATATCAAACTAATGACAATAATAAGACACTCGTATTACCCAAAAAGGTAGAATATGACTCCCCTAACATATACATTCTTCAATGTTATGATGACGAATCCATCCTATCATACATCAAGGTGGATAACCATTATATTCAAAATACCCTACCCCCTGACAAATCAAAACTCCTTAAGGAATCCACTATCAACATTAACATAGGGAATTCACAAGAACCTCACATATTCAAGGTTGGACAATCCTTACATTTGAAAGAATTGTACGAATTTATCACGTTCCTTTCTAAACACAGTTAGGCCTTCGCATGGTCATATAGTGACATGTCGGTAATTTGGCCCTAACATCGTCATCCATAACATCCTCAACACCTTTGATGCCAAGTATGTCAAACAAAAAATATGTAGAATACAACCCACGTAGTCCACATCATAAAAGAAGAATTGCAACGTCTTTTCTTTGTCAACTTCATACTGACCATTGATTATTTGTAGTGGGTGTCTAATATTTTACCTGTAACCAAATCTTTTAGCAATATAAGCATCTCTATAGACTTATGATATCTCAACCTTCTTTGTCCAAAAGATGTTTAATTCCTTTTGGTGGTCTTGTTTTTATTCAAATCCTTTTCAAACTTTGATTGGTTGTGAGGAATATTTCATTGACTACAAGAGGGGATATTGGACTCGAAACACTATTAAATGTAGTTTATTCCATAGGCTAGAGTTTTCTTAAGCTCATCTATTTAATGTTTTTCGGAATGGAAACATGTTTCCACCATATTAGACCAAAGGACTAAGAAGGTTGAAATAATTCATAGTGTTTTAAAGTTCAGAAATCTCATTTATAGTTCGGGTGACTGTGCAAGTTTTGTTTTACAAGTGTGATCCTCATGAAGTTGAAATTTTTGAATTTCATTAAGAAATGACAGAGAAAATTATTTTTCTACCCTCTCTATCCTGTACAGGTGACTATACCCTCTGTCTAGGATTTCAAGGAAATAAATGCACATATCTCAAATTCTATCTAGTGAAAATGTTGATTCTTGTAACCACATGCCTATCTTGAGCTTATCTTTTGAATTTTTCAAGTATTAATCCTTTTCATTGAAGATTGGATGAGAATTTTGTGACAGTCTCCTTGAGACAAGTTCTTATTTCCTCCCACAGTGCTAACAAGAAAATGAAATATTTTTCTTCATTGTTGAAGATCATGGACTCCATGAAGACCTAAATAATTCTAAGTAATATCAAAATGAACGAGTTTATGATCTTGAATGGGTTTGAAAGTATCAAAATATCATGAGAGTGGTATTTAATAGCTTCTTCAAATACTATTTCAGTCATCCCTCACACTCAAGACTTGTAAAATAAACCTTCAAAAGCTACCAAGTATTCTAAATTGAAAAATATGATTGGGAATCGAATGGTTGAAGTGTGTGTAAAGGAAATCAAATTATTTTGGATTAACAATATATATAACTCTTGTATAGCTGTCAAAACTCTCTATGTAACTGATTTTGGATGAACAATATATATAACTCTTGTATAAGTCAAAACTTCTATGTAACTGATTTGAGTCATAAGACTTAAAATGTCTATAGAGAGGAAGAAGATGATTATTTAATTATGAAAAATATAAGGGCATGAGTTACAATGTGTGATGGTATGGCTACCTTCTTGAACCACAAGAGTAAGAACATGAAAATATCATTTGAAAAATGGGAAGTGTGAGGATTGTGAAATGTCTTAGAAATAAAATAGAAAAATGTTGTCAAAGTTGTTTTTTGTTAATAGTGAATGTGTTGACAGATGATAGTTGAATTATTGATAGATTAGTAATGAGAACAAGATACCATGTTGGAAAAGGTTATGTCGTGAATACATGTTCAAGTGAAAAGTGAATGATAATGCAATGAACATATAAGATTGAATTGAGAAATGTTAGGAGATGAACTCATGTTGAAGATTAAGTTGTTGACAACAATTTAACTAATAAGGAAGAGGAGATAGTCAGTGTATTGAAAAATCAGAAAACTATGTGATAGCTATTGATTTATGATGAACACATGCCTATATTTAGTTATTGAGCTTGAACAAAGTTTTTGAATCTTAACATAAAAAGAATAATGGGATTTTGAAGGAAGTCATTCTTGAATTAATTCTATTAGATGTGGTTGGGTAATTGAGAGATTAAATATTAGAGAGCATAATCTAAAGGGGGATTTGTTTCAAGACCTTATATGTATGAGAAAGTCTTTGCTATAAAGGTTGTAGCAGATTAAAAGAAGGAAAATTTATAGGACGACATAGGTTAATGTGTATTGAGTGATAAGGATGATATAATAAAATTGAGAAGATAAGTGAACTAATTTAGTGGTCACCATTAGTTGTTTGAGATAAATAAAAGTGTGATCAAGTTCTTGATAAAATTATAGGGCACATCTTAGAATGTGGGGAGTTTTTGTTTCCCTATAAGTTGAAGCTTACTAAAGTAAAGTTGTTGTTGGACCAATTCTAGAGTTAAAGCTTCTAGACAAGTAGCATCTTGTCAAAGAATGAGTGGTTGCGATTTTAAAATGTTTGAGTTATAGCTCTAGATTGAGTTGAAGCTCAACCATGAAATCAATGTAACAGATATAGAACTTTCTTGTCCTAAGTCTAGTTTTTAGTTTCACTAGGTTTTTTCCCACTTTGGGTTTACCACATTAAATTTGGTGTCTTTGTGTATATATTCCTATTATTTTCTTGTGTATGGTTTTATATGTTCATCTTAGAAAGATTGTGGAAATGGAAATGTCTGTAAAAGTTTGAATAGACATTGATTCACACCCCCCTCTTAGTGTCCTAGTTTCCAACACACATGGCATGTTTAGAGTCTGACACTACAAAATTTTTACATAAATGGTGTTTTATTATTAGTTCATACTTCGTAGTGAAACATACCTGACAAAAATATCATATAATACTAAGCACCCCAAAGAATCATACATATATGGAGTCTTCATATTGGCTTTCCTTTCTGATATGGCTCTAACTTCTTATACAGGTGAAACAATATGCAAAATCTATCAAATCTCTTACATAATTTACATGCTCAAAATAAAATATGTATACTGAGAAATTTATAATATATTAAAGTATTTTTCAATAGACATAAAATTATCAATATGGGGTGTTTTTACTTTGTGTATTGATTAAATTAGGGTTCAAATTACATAGTCAATTTTTCAATATATGGTTTACATGCTAATTATTGCTTATACCTTTTTTATTTTTAGTGTTTAGATTGTCTTGTTTTTGTCATTGAGGGTTTCTCATTCATGTCTAGGGTGTCCTGATTATGTAACTCAAATTTATTATTTTAATTTATTTCAAGATATGTCTTTCCCTCTAATTAAATGCTCCAAAGAGAAAATATAAGATAAGAAAAACTTGAGCTATATGTTTGTGTGAAATTTGTTATCCTATATAACATACAAAATATGTTGTGGACAATTTTTGTCCCTCGACATGATAAGCACCCTTTATTACATTTACCTAGCCATGACCCCCTTCACCCCACTAATATTAATTTAATTAAATTAATGCATTATCCTCTCACTATATTTATTATTTAAATATCTTATTTAAATAATATCCCCACATACAGTTCACTTAGACACCTCACCAAGCTAACTCAACCTAAGACCTATTCTTAGCAAGTTCCCATAACTAACTAAGACTTACCCAAACCCTAAAAATCAATGCCTACATTCCCTCTAACCACATTCCCGCATGCTCACAAGAAGCTCCCAGTCTAATCCACGGGATAATGACATGAGATCCAAGGAAATCAGGAGGATCTCCCTAGTTTAGTAAACCTAGGAAATCCTGCCTTGACCGACGTCGGTTACCCCTAACCGTCACCAGTTAAGCCGGACCGCCATCGGTTACCCCTTTTAACCCCAAAACTACCTTATTCTCAAGGTTGGAAAACATTGGGAGAAAATTGATGAGCAAGAACACATCTCAGAGAGATAACACATCTTCAGAGAGCAAATTCCAGCGAAAACTCACATCCAAGGAAGGAGATTGAGCATCTTCTCCTGCATAGCCATCCCAGCCATGATCTGATCTATCCAAGCAAAGAGGAGTGTACATGCAGCCCATGCAGAAGATTTTCTTCAGTTGGTGATCACTTGCAACCTTCAAACCCATCATCAGCACCTCCATCCCTCACACACAGGCCTTCAGGAATGAAATCCAAGTAAGTACAACATCATACTTTCCTGGTTATTTCATTTCATCATCATTTTATCATCCATTGTTTACCTTGCCCCCCTATTGACCTTCTCCACATTTTCACCTCAATATACCCATTAAAACCTCACAAAAGCCTACTCCAGTCACCCAATACACTGTCCCGACCAACCAAAGTCCTTTGTGCAATCACAAAGGAGACCAAAATCCTATTTCTGTGACATTTCCAGATCTCACAGTAACTTGGCACTGGTTATACCTAACCGTCGTCGGTCACCCCTGACCAACACCGGTCTCTGTGTTTTCCCACACAACCCTAGAACAGATACCTACCCACCTAATTTTATCTCACCCTCATTCACCTGTGATCTACCCGAGACCTTTATCAGACCTGTAGAGACCCAGAACCAATCATTTGACCTTTGGATTCTATTCTAGCTTAGCCTGTTAGATTAGATCTATTTCTTATTGTGTTTTAAGTGAGATACCTAAATCATTTTAAAATAACAATAGGATTTACTTTGTTTACAACATTGAATTGTTTAAAACAGTGGACTGATAGCCATCTAGGAAGTATCATACTTCCCGGATCTAGCTTACGCTAGGCAGTTCACTGCCCATATTGTTTAATTCCTTTTGGTGGTCTTGTTTTCATTACAGGTAGTTCCTCCTAGCCAAAAGGAAGCTCTCACGATCAGCTGTGGATTCAGGAAGTCATACGCGCGCAACAACCCATCAACCGACATTTGAACAGGTATTCCTCCTACGCCCGTTACCCTATCTGTTTCATCAACACTTCAAAGAAACAATCTAAGAAAAAGGTGAAACATTTTGGCATGCCCGGTGGGACCCATCCAGGGTTCCTTGCATTTCATTCATTCCTAGGAAAAATTGTGTGTTTGTTTCCCTTCTAAAAAGCGTACACACTAATTTTCTTCCCTGGTAATCCACCTCTTCTTTCTATTTGCTCTAAAGGAAACTTTTCTTTTGGTGTAATTAAAAGGAATCATTTCTTCATGTTTTCTGCATTGTAGTGAAAGAGCATCCCTCTTCCTCTTCATCTTATTGTGTCATCCAATTTCACATTTTCAATTTGGGTTTAAAAATAAGTGCATTCCATTCTGATTTATTGCATTAGCTCACATTAATTGAGGGCAACCTATACGCTGGAAGTCATGACCAGCTGATGGTTGACAAACGAATCATAGAAAAGCACTTCTATCCTTTTCTCTTTCTCTGAGTCTTACCAAACCACACAAAAATTCAAAATACATACATTCTTAAACAACATCCTACCTGGAAGAAGCTGTAGGTGATCACACAATCACGACACAGTGGGCACCCAGCTCGCTGCTCTGTCGAGTCATACTTCAGAGCGAAGCCCGCCCCCACCATAACATACCTGAAACCTCACCTTTTAGATCTCCTTCTTTGTAGGAAGCCATCCTCACCAAAAACTCTATTTCACAATTCATGTGTCAGTCCCTAAATAGCATAAGCTAAACAAACATAATAGAAAAGGCACTCCTAGGATCACATTTTCTTAGTGTTTCTGCTTGGCTTGCATTTTGAGGTGAGAGATCACGTTCATCACTTTTTTTTGTTCATCCTTGCATGCTCCTCATCATAGCTGGTGTATTCCAGCTTCACCTGAGTGTGCCTGGGCCATATCATCATCATTCCCAGAATTCTGGGTCTGATTCTACATCAGATTTTAATTCACAACCACTTTCTTTCATCACTATTTCAATTTCACAGTAACCGTCGTCGGTTACCTCTGACCGCCATCGGTTATACCCAACCGACATCGGTTCCAGGTCCTTTTGCTAACCTACTCAAAAGGACATTTTACTTCACTTTCTTCCACTTTTCACAGTCTCTGTCACTGTCATTATTCCCATTGACATTTTAAACATCCTCAGATTTGGCATACCTATCAGATTTTACCTTCTGCCTCACTGTTTACTCACTGTCCATTTTCTACAGTGACCGACAGTGGTTACCCCTGACTGACATCAGTTTTCCCTAACCGGCATCGGTTAGCCTGTTTCACATTCCAGCCACCATTGGTTACTTCATCCACTTTTTATCACCAGATTCACCTGTTCCTATTGTTCTCTGTATCATTTACAGAGAAGCAGCCCTACCTGATCAATACTGGTTCACATGGTGCTGACCCGAAGACAAGCAAGTGCCCTCGTATTTCACGCCAGTTGTCAACCACTCCCACCTAGTCCTTCACCACCTTCTATTTTATCACCAGCCATGGATCCCATCCAGCCTACTACTATCGCTACCGAAGATGAGGAGTTCGCATGACTCCTTGACCAGAACCCTGCCGCCTTGCAGTTTTACCTTTCCCACTCATCCACTCGAGATGCCTCAGGTCAGTTGATATACGACATGCCCATATCTATCCCCTTGACTCTCACACCCACTTCCACATCGGCCCCATCTGGCTCTATGCTTGCCTGCATCCACCTTACCCCCAGTCATTTCACAGTTAGGTTCTATACCCGCTATGACTGCCACGTCTGTTACCTCTGTGGCACCCATTACATCCACCATACCCTCGACGACTACCCCAAACACAACCTCATCCACCCCTAATGTCTCATACATACCTGTAGCTACATTCCCACCTCCAGTGTCGGTGACCCCTACCCCATTTCAGAACGTGGTTCTTTCCATTCCACAATCATTAGCCCCTATTGCCACTAGGGTTACCACGACCCTTCCACCCCCATATACATACTACCAACAACCTCCTGTTTCATCCATTATTCATTCCAGGTACGTACCCCCTATTTCACTACCTTCTTCTCCACCACCCTACATGGCAGCCCCATACACTGGAGTGCCACCCCCATGTTATATGCCCAAAACCAACCTCCTCACGCTACAGGAGGCATCCAATCATCACAACCCACCAATGACCTAATTAAATTGATGTTGGACAAGATGCAGACATTGGAGGCATCGGTTTCTGGCTCCCGCAACACTCTCACCTATGATGAGATTTGCAACGAGCCTATTCACCCATCCATTCCTATCCGTTCATACCCTGTGCATTGGGAAATGCCTAAATTCAATCATTTCAATAGCAAAGAAGACCCACAGCAACATTTGCGGTCATTCAAACATGGGTGTTATCTGATCACTCATGATGATGCCTTGCTTTTGAGAACTTTTCCCATGTCCCTCACTGGACCTGCATTAGATTGGTATAGTGGGTTACCTAAACACTCTATATTCTCATTCAATCAGGTAGCCCAAGCCTTCTTGGATCATTTCTCTATCAATATCGTCAAGAAGGTTACCATGACCGATCTATATTCCACACGTCAGTATGAGGACGAATCTATCACAGATTTTGTCACTCGCTGGCACAGCCTAATCAATCAACTTACCTTCCAACTGCCACAAACTGAACTCATCGAGCTCTTCACACGAGCTTGCGCTAGACATATCTCCCCAACCTTGCAGGTCCAAACCTTCCAAACATTCGATGAGGCATTCACTATGGCACGAAAGTTAGAGATTCGGGCCATCGAAGAGAAGAAAATCCAATTACGCAATAAGAATTCGGCATTCAAGTCGAATGATACCTCTTCCTCTTCCAAACCACAAACCAATTATTCAAAAGCTAAGGGCACCGCTAACGCAGTGGTACTCAAGGCCGGCCCAGCTCATCCGTCAAATCAGGCTACACCCTCATCTAATCTCTCACCTGTCCAGACTTTTCAATTCAGACAAGAGCAGTGAAAATATACCCCAATTGGGGAACCTTACTCTTCTGTCTTAGAAAATCTTATCAAAGCTAGAGCCATCACCCTTCCACCCATAAAACCACACACTAGTTTTGACCCTGCTCGCCCCATGCCCGCATGGTATAAAGAACATGATTTCTGTAACTATCATCGAGTAAAGGGTCATAGTGACGGCAACTGCATCACTTTCAAGAATATTGTCCAAGAAATGCTCGAGAAAGGTGAGTTAACTATGGATAATCCCAATGCCACCCCCAACCAAAATCTACAAATCTTCAAAAAACCATTTCCCAACCATGCCCCTTCATCCAATCAAACCGGTGAGACATCAACTCATGATACCCATACCCGTGAGGTTCACGCTATCTTTAATGAGGTACCTGTCACCTCTCAATTACCTCACATCCCTTCCATAGAGGAAATCCTAGCCCAAAATCCTCCTTCCACATTGGAACCAACCTCCCTGTTCCTTCACCAATAGAGGAACACCTTTCATCTCCTTCATCACCTACGGAGGGGTCTTCCACTAACATTGAGACCATCTCACCCCTAGCTTCACCACTTAGAGAACCTTTACCTACAGTACCTCCTCCACCCATAGAGGAGCTCCCATTACCTCCTCCACCCACAGAGGAGCACCCATTACCTCCTCCACCCACAGAGGAGCACCTATCCATTCCTCCACTTATAGAGGAGCTCCCATCATCTCCTCCACCCATCATAGACCCAGTTGAGATACCTTTGCCTCTTGGCGAGCATTCTCCATCAGCTACCCAAAATCCAACAGACCTACTTTCAGCTCTCTTACCCACGGAAGCTGAAGCTGGCCAATTCCCCGTCTCTAAGACACATTTTACGGGAATTCCCATTAGGTCCTCACCAACTCCACCCACAGACGTGTCGTTCTCACATTTGGCCGATCACTTAGATTATGTGGATAGGGCTTTACTATGGGGGTGCCTCTTACTCCCTATCTCAACACAGATGCAGAGATCCCTCGCTGATACCTCCACTATCTACCCAAACACATTTCGACCCATCAAACCAAATACAACCACTACTATCACAACCCCTTCCATGATACCTGTTAGCACTCAAACCACACCCTTACCCATAACCCGACCTACATCTAAACCCAAACCCATACCCACAACATTTTCCTCAACTAAACCTATTACCACTTTAGGGGTCACCCTGACCACCAGCCTTACTCATCCACCTATTAAACTGGATTTAGCTACATCCTCCAACGTCAATACCACACCTACTCCTGACACCCAAACCAAAGAAACAAACTCATCGACCTCATACCCCGACCGCACCAATCACACCCACACTTGTCCCATCTGCCTTAAGACCTCAGCTGCCCAACATGGTCAAGCACCTTGCACCCATCCATAAACCAATAACACAACAACCCATTCCTTCCTCACAAACCTCTAACCTACCCAGGCACACAACATGACTTATACCCACACCTGCAGTCTTTTTACCACCAATACCTCCAATACCTTCAGCTATTGCTTCACTACCCACTACACTTCAGTCATTGTCCCTCACACCCCAAGTACGACCCACGTCATCTACCTTCACAGCACCCTCGTTATCCCCATGGGTAACTCACCCTCTTCCTCCATCTACTTTTCCTTCTAGACCTCATACACCCACATCACCTTTACCCAAGAAGGTGCAACCCAAAAACAAAACCCCACTACCCCACAACAAGGTAGTCAAAACAACCCCACACCCTCCTACCCATCCATCTACTTGTACCCCTACCCAAACGAACCCGACCGATACCTCAAACCACACCGGCACCTAAACCCATAGCTCGACCCATTCCTACTCTTCCAAAAATAGTTCCTCGACAATCAACCACACCTACACCCAAACCCACGTTCACTTCCCATTGTGATCCACTAGCAGGGTCCTATGCCAAAATTTTAACCAACCTCCTCGAGACTTCTGTTATCACATTACCGCCACTCTGACCTTACGACCCCCTCAAACCCAAGCCAAAAGGGTTTGATGATACTAAAATTTACGCATACCATCATGTGCCAGGGCATGATGTGGAGAACTGCAAGGCCTTGAAAACCATCCTTATCCAATTATGTCCACCAGAAACCAACTTTGATGATGACGACCTTCTCGACGAGGATCCTGCTTCACCAACACCCATTCCCACACTGCCCACTCAACAACCACAACCTCCACCCTCACAACTCCTAGAGCCACACCCAAGATTTGAAATTAACATGGTTCACATCAGAGAACTTGCCACGCCACCACCCAAATGTCGTTGCACCCAACTGACCTCACAGGGATTTTCTCCTCTAGTAGGTTTTTTCCCTTCATGTCGTTATACCACTCACCCTACACCTTCTCCATTTTCCAACTTCCCTCAAATCAACATGATACACGTCACTACACATGCACAGAAGGGAAAAGAAAAGGCAACTGACCCACCAACCAATCCTATACCCAACATACCATCTGCACCCATACCTAAAATAACTATCTGCGGCCCCACGTACCCCATTTCTAATGGCATCACACATCGCACCATGCTCAAACAATTACACCAATCTCCCCTCAAAATGTCCTTATATGACCTCATCCAAACCTCAGAATCCCATCATCAAGCCCTCATGGAGGTTCTTCAATCTATTGAGGTTTTACCCAATGACCCTACACCCGTAGCCTCCATTATCACACCCCATCATGTAGCCTCTCTCACCAAATTACCACCTTCATCCTCACCTCACCTTGTTCACCAAGTGGCCTCCCTTAGCTTCTCAGAGGAGGAGATCGCCCACACCAAAATGATGACCCAGACCCAGCCCTCTTCATCTCTATCCACATTGATGACATATGGGTACGCCGTGTGATGATTGATGGAGGTGCTAGCATTAACATCATTTCATCCCATGCATTTTCTCAAATGTGCATACCTGACAATTACATGCATAAACATCTAGTCATGTTGCATTCATTCAATGACGCTATCACCTCCACACTAGGCACTGTCATCCTTCACATTCGCGTGGGCCCCTGCACTATTCCAGAATTGTTTTATGTTTTGGAGGGGGAATTCCAATATAACTTGTTGCTTGGTAGACCCTGGATCCATGTCATGGGTTGCGTTCCTTCCACTTTGCATCATTGTGTAAAGTTTGAACACGAAGGACACACTTATACCATTCCAGCTGACCCATCACCTTTCAAAACATGCAACATGCTTTACCGACCCAATGATGTGCTCATACCTGTCAAGCCGTCTACCTCCGCAACCAATACCACTTCACCTACACCTCCACCTACCAGTACAGCCACTACTTTCACCGCACATACCTCCTCCATTCCTACCACTGCTATAACCTCCATGGCTGACCCATTAGCTTCCCAATCTGTTAACTCCACCTCTGCATCGACCTCTGACACATCATCCATACCAGCTACCTACATACCAACCACTGATCCCTTGGAAGGTGTTTTTCAACGCCTCACTCTGGGGGAGTACCACCTATATAGTGTCAACACATTCCTTACTCCGCACGAGTATGGAAGCCTTCACCAACACCCTCGCTATGATCACCGTATAGGAGAATGCCTCCTTTATGGTCCTCCTCATCTTCGTACTAGTCTCACCTATGGGGGACTTGATACTACCACTTACACACCTGAACCACCATCACAACCCCACCCATTTTCCACTGACTTCCAATCACTTACCAATCACCATTTTTCCCACACCTTCCTGCACCACTATGCATGGAAGGGTTTTGGTTTTGGATTTTACGAGCAAGGCCGCCATACCGTTATTCCATGTACCACCCACAAACATAATGACCGTAGTGGTATCGGCTTCCCCGAACCTCCTACCAAACAGGCCCGCATTGAACTCATTGAAGACCCTAGCCCTCCTCCACCTTCATCTTCATCACTACCTTCACCTACTCCACCTTCATCACCACCCTCACCGACAGAGTCGATGGATCCTGAATCTATCCCCCCTAACTTTTTTTTTTCATAAACACCATTTCCTTGGGGCCTTTGACTTATCAACGTGAAGGTGAGGCCCCTTCCACTCTTCCATTCCTGTATCCTGAGATGATCGATGACGACACACCTACAATTAACGTCATTCAATGTCAGGATGATGAATCCATACTCACCTACCTTGGTGCAGAAGACTCATATATTCATTGGTCGTTACCCTCTGAGACGCAAACCATGTTGAATGAATCGACTATCGAGATCAACATTCATACTCAGGATGACCCGCACATCCTAAAGATCAGACAATCTTTAGATGCTACTGAACAGAAAGCCATCACTTCTTTTCTCTGAGATCATAACCACACTTTCACTTGGTCTTACGCAGACATGCCCGGTATTGACCCCACCATAGTGGTCCACAATATCGTAACCATTCCCGATGCCAAACCTATCAAACAAAAGCTGAGGAAAATGCACCCTCGCATTGCTCTTCTCATCAAAGAAGAACTTCAGTGCCTTCTTTCAATTTCCTTCATCTTACCCATTGATTATCCTCGTTGGATTTCTAACATTGTCCCTATTACTAAAGCAACAGGGGGACTCTGTATTTGCATGGACTTCTGTGACCTCAACCTAGCCTGCCCGAAAGATGACTTTCCCTTGCCCGGTATTGATCAACTGGTTGACCTCACCACTGGTCACGAGATGCTCTCACTCATGG
Source organism: Taxus chinensis (assembly GCA_019776745.2). NCBI lineage: Eukaryota > Viridiplantae > Streptophyta > Pinopsida > Cupressales > Taxaceae > Taxus > Taxus chinensis. The sequence goes on along the minus strand of CM034155.1, from coordinate 576,961,950 downwards.
ATGGCTTCTTGGGTTATAACCAAATTTTTCTTGCCCCAGAAGATCAGCACAAGACCACATTCATTACCCCTTGGGGAACCTTTTGCTATCGAGTCATGCCTTTTGGCCTTAAAAATGCTGGTGCTACATATCAGCGTGCTATGACTTACATCTTCCATGATATCATGCATCGCATATTGGAAGATTACGTGGATGATCTCTTGGCCAAATCTAAACGTCACTCCGAGCACCTCGTCATCCTCAAAACCATCTTTGACCACCTCATTAAATATTGCGTCCGCCTTCAGCCTAAAAAGTGCATCTTCACGGTTCTCTCAGGAAAGCTCCTGGGATTTATTGTTTCCCTCCGTGGTATAGAAGTTGACCCTACTAAAGTCAAGGCCATTCTGGAAATGCCTCTACCCACTAACCTTAAACAACTCCGTAGCCTGCAAGGTAAATTGCAGTCCATTCGCCATTTCATTTCACAATTATCTGATCGGTGTCAACCATTTCATCATCTACTTAGGAAGGATGTCTCCTTTAAATGGGATGATGACTGTCACAAAGCTTTTGAGGCCCTAAAACAATACCTTCTCCAACCACCCGTACTCATTCCACCTAAAGATGATCAACCTTTTTACCTATACATATCAGCTACCGATCATTCCTTGGGAGCCATGCTCACTCATCGCGATGAACAACACAGGGAGTAGGTGGTTTATTACATAAGCCGTACTCTTTTGGACTATGAAACCTGATACAACCATCTAGAAAATATTTTCTTAGCCTTAGTTTTCGTTTCCACCAAACTCCGCCATTACCTACTCAACCACAAAACCTATGTCGTGACCAACACCGATCCCTTACACTTCATGTACGCCAAACCTTATCAAAATCAGCATGTCCTGCGTGATGGCTTATGCTTTTAGCTGATCTTGACCTCGAATTCATTCACCAAAAGTCCATCAAGGGCCAAGCTATCACCGACCAACTGGCTGACGCACCTATTTCCGGGGATCAACCCTCTAATTTTGACTTTCCCAATGAGTCAATTGCTACTCTTTCCCTGGACGAACCCCCTTACCAAATGACACTGTTCTTCGATGGTTCCAAGTGTCAGCGTGGGGGCGGGGCTGGTGTTATCCTCATTCCTCTTGATGGAGAACCCATGCCTTTGTCTTTCAAACTAGACTTTGAATGCACCAACAATATTGCCGAGTACGAAGCGCTCGTACTAGGTCTCCAGGCCGCATATGCCCTAGATGTCAAATCAATCCACATCTTTGGTGATTCACAATTGGTCGTAAACCAAGTCAATGGTATGTACCAATGTCGTAACGAGATACTTCAAAAGTATAAACATCATGTAGACATACTTTTGACCACCTTTGATCGTTACACCCTTCAAACCATCCCATGTTCAACCAACAAATTTGCAGATACCATGGCCTGCTTAGCTTCCCAAATACCCACTTCCCCTGCCGATTCCAAAATATTTGTCACTGTACAATGCCTCCATTCACCTTCTTATTTACCTCACGATGTTTACTCAATCAGAAACGACACCCCTGACCCGAGTGACCTTTGGTATAAACAATACTCCAACTACCTTTCCCTCTCCATCTTACCTCATGATCTCACCCGTAACGGACAACGCACCTTCCTTAAAAAGGTCTCTCGTTTCATCATTCTGGGGGGACTCCTCTATAAGCGTGGCTTTGATGGTATTCTCTTACGATGCCTCACAAGTTCTGAAATTCCTTATACCATTAAGGAGGTTCATGATGGCATATGTGGAGGTCACTTTAGTGGCCTTGTTGTTGCTAAGCGTATTCTTCATCTGGGCTATTACTGGCCGACCCTTAACCATGATTGTTGTGACTATGTCAAACGTTGTGTGAAATGCCAACAACATTCCAACCTTCATCATACACCCAGTCATGCCTTACAGGTCACTCGTGACCTGTGGCCCTTCTCTCAATGGGGTTTGGATCTTGTCAGAGAAATCAATCCTCATTCTTCCCAACGCCATCAATGGATCATAACTGCTACCGAATACTACACAAAATGGGTGGAAGCCATACCACTCATCTCCATGAAAGCTGAGAAAATATGTGAGTTCATTAACCATCACATCATTTGTCACTTTGGTGTTCCTCATCGCCTCATCACTGACAATGGAAAACAATTCTAAAAAAAAACATTACAAAAACTTTGCGATGCCTTCGGCATTCAGCTTAGTTTCTCATCACCTTATTACCCACAAACCAACGGCCAAGCCAAATCCACTAACAAAACCCTCAACAAAATTCTCATGAAAGTGGTTGACGATACTGGAAGGATTGGCATACGCACATTCCTTTTTCCCTATGGGCATACTGCACTAGTATTTGCACTTCCACTGTGGCCACACCCTTTTCACTGGTCTATGGTACAGAGGCTATTCTATCTCTCAAAGTCCAGATCCCCTCACTTCGCATTTCTCTCTATGACATGCTTACTGATGATGAATTTCGTCAGGACCGCTTAGCACAACTAGAGTTATTAGATGAATGTCATCTTAATGCTCTGGATCACCTTCAAGTTTACCAACAACGTATCAAACGTGCTTATGAAAAACGTGTTCATGAACAAACCTTCCAAGTCGGTGACCTTGTCTTGAAAGAAAATCAACACGTAACCAAAGTAGAAAAAAGTAAACGGGGAAAATTCACTCCTAATTGGCTTGGACCATACATCGTAACTCATACCTATGGATCAATTGCCTATCGTTTATCCTCGCTTGAGGGTAAACCCAAACCTGAGCCCCTTAACGCATTGCATCTTCGACCATTCTATTGTTGACTCATTGTCCTATGCCTCACCTTTTGTCTCTTTCCACACTCATCCCTTGAGCACTATTCACTCCATACACCTCCCTAACGATTAAACAAGAATCATGTGAGTACCCGTCACTTGTTATCTTCTCTTGAATATGTGTACCACGGCACTGCACATAGCATGATTCTCATGGATACTTTTTGTCTACCTTTAGATGAGATCCCATGGTCATTCCACCTTGCCTTTTGAACAAGAGTCCTATCCTTCACCTTGGTCTTGTCCATGATTTCAAAGACCTCACATGGACCAAACTCCTTGAGTCAAACTTCTAATAAAAATGATGATTCCCTCAAAAGGACATCTTCCTCTCGACAAAATTGCTACTATAAATAGACTGCTCCCTCGAAGGACAACTATGTTGAAGCTTAAAAATAAAAATAAATAAAAACTAAAAATGAGAGAAACCGAAGCTTCCCGCATCAATTAGCTTCACGAAGACCTCAAGGAGTACCATATTATTTATCCATATAGACTTCCCGCATCGATCAGTCTATCACAACAAAAAAATTTTTAGTCATGGACTTGCCCATTGTGACCTCAGACCTCTTGCCCAAAAGCCCTGTCACTCAAAACATATAAAATTAACTACCTTTCACCCACCTTACCATTTCCACTCTCATTTCCTCAATTGCCTCAAGGGACATCTTGGAATTTAGACATTTGGTGATCCAGTGACTACTTTCACCGTAGAACCGTTAATCGTGCAATGCCTTTTGGGTCTTGTGTTCATCACCCCCTCTAAGGTATGATCTACTCGGTATGATCCTACCCAATCAGGTGGCTTTATTTCCCCCCTCTTATCTTTTAACCATCTTTGTTTACGTTTTGATTACCTTATACAGGACTTGGTACTCGACGCTTACCTTTGAGGTAATCCTCCCCTTTCACCATAATCACCTTCACCTGCATCCTTTTACCTACAATCTACCCACACCTATTACACCTAAACCCACTACATGCCCAAAAACCTACCAACTCATTTTCATATTCTTCCCTAGCTCATGGGAGAACTACATCGGCCTGAGGTCCCTTTTCGCCGAGACTATGTAGGCAGCACTCTGAGGGCATGGGGCCCTTGGAGGTTAGCTCGGCCATTCTCTACCCTAAAACAATTCCATCAACCATGCCTAACTCACCATTTACATCACATTTCACTTAGTTCCCCTTTTCTAACAAAATTGGAAATTAAGCTACATACATAACAAGTTGCTTACCATTTCACATACATTTATTACACCTACCATCTCTCTATCATCACTATGCATAGATTATACAACATTTCACATATGACCCATAGTATCATTCATTGCCAACACTAATGAATCATAAACCAACCCGAATCAATCTATGCCTATAACCTAACTCAACCATGCCTAAACCAACCTGACTCAACCATTCCTAAACCAACCTGACTCAATCCAAGCCTAAACCAACCTGACTCAACCATGCCTAAACCAACCTGACTCATCCATGCCTAACCATAACCTAACTCAACCATGCCTACCAAACCTGACTCGATCCATGCCTATAACTTGACACAATCCATGCCTATAACCTAACTCGATCCATGCCTAAAACCTGAATCGATCCATGCCTAAACCGACCTAACTCCATCATGCCTGACTCACTTAATTTCAAACCATGTTAAAGTAACAAATCCATATCTCCTCTAACACAAGCCATACATCCAATATCTCATAAACATATTAACACATCACAAACTACCATGAATCTCATCATATAAATCAATAAATGTGTATCTCAAAATACATGTCTATCTCATCATGACCATCATCTCAAAAAAATGTCATCGCACGCAGGTCGATATACAATACAAAATGTCATCGGCATGCAGGCCGATCTCATATATACAAAAAGAATCACTGAATCACATACCAAAAATGTCTTCGGCATGCAGGCCAGTATCTGCTCAAAATATACAAAAAATTACTCGTACATCCTCACTATCTTTGGCACGCAGGCCGGGATATATATAAAAAATAATCACTAGTATACATCAAAAATTGGGTGGCCGCATATCAGACATCTCGCTGGATGTCCTCCATCTCTGTGTCACCTGCACCCTCAGCCTCCTGTGTCCCTACTAGCACATCACCTTGCTCTGGTCACCGTACACTGGTGGCCTCTCCCTGATCAGGCCTCAGAGCTCACTGACCTCATGTGCTCTCCACACTATGTGTGTGGGATCTCGTCCTCTCACTGGATGCTTGCTATGCCCTATACTCTCCATAAGAGAGGAAGTCTATCCCAACTACCATGAGCTGGTCCTGATAATATCTCACCTCACCTAGAGCATCCCATAACCTGGATATAAGCATGATCTGTGGTGGTCCCATAGGTCTCGGCCCCTGTACCTGCCCTGCTCCAGCCTGTGAACTAGGGACTAGCTCCCTGTGCTTGTGGTGGTCACCCCTATCCTTGTGCCTGTGGTGGTGCCCCCTGCCCTTGTGCCTATATCTGGGCCTGTAAGGCCCCAATCTGTGCCTGGGCTGTGGCCAACTGGCCATGTAAACCTGCCACTTGAGCCAGTAAGGCTGCCACCTGACCATCTCTGTCTCCATCTCCTCCATCCCTCCACCCTCCCTCTGCCATCTGGGCCTGCAGATTGGCCACCTGTACTCGTAGCTCTACTACCTCTACCTCTGACCCCTCCAGCTATGTCTGTAGTATACCTATCTACATGATCAACGTCACTACCTGCCCCTGTAGGGTGTCTCTCTGCACTGTAATGGTAGCTAAGTTAGGCTACCCCGGTCTAGGTGGTATGGCTCATAACTGAGCTACCCACAACTACCTATACCTATTTGTGCATTCGGTGTCATCAATCCACCGATCCACTGGCTACTCCTCCTCTCCTATAGGCACTGTAGGGTGTGGTAGAGGTAGAGGCCTCTCCACGTCATCTCTCTGATACTGTGGGAAGGAGGGAGGAATATCCTGTACAAGCCTGAACTGCCGTCGGACCCTGTCTACCGGGATCATCTCATCCTCCCTGGCACGGTGACCCTGTATCCAACTCTCTAGCTGGAGCTCAGCTAGCTCCTCATGTATGTGCCTATATGAGGGGAATCCCACATATGGCCTCTAAATAATGTCCACTCCGGATAACCCCTCCAACAACTGTCGAAAATGGGCCACATCATATGTCAGCCTATCTGACCTCCGCTCTCCTACAACTGGCACCCATCTCCTGTATCCCAACTGCACACATCTCGTAGGGAATGCATCTACTTGGGGCATCCCTATCAGTCACACACACACTATGTGCTCGTATGCCCAATAGTGTAGTATAAATGTACAACACAGGCTAAACCTGCGTAACCGCTCATACGCCCACAACTCTCGGTATAGCTGCACCAAGAATGCTGGTGCCCAGGCAAAGCATGTCTCATGCACCATCATATCGTGGAGCACCCCCATTAGTGATCGGGGAAAGCATCCACCCTCTGCATTGGGTAGTGCATAGCAGCACACTGCCTCCATCAATAAAACCACTAGCCTCATCTCATCTAGATGAGCTAGGTACATCTCGCCATAGCTCAAATTGGCACTATGGAATCTCAACTCCGCCGTCCCCTCACCAAAAATTGTCCTGATCAACTCATCTGAGGCCTCAGAGGAGATAGAGTACACCTCAGCCCCCAATATGGGTAACCACAAAATCTGGAACACATCCTCTAGGGTGATAGTCATCTCACCCGTCAGAAGGTAGAAAGTGTTGGTTGTGGAGTCCCATCTATCGATGAGCGTGACCATCAAACTGGGTTGCTAAACAACATGTTAGTAGCACTGAATACCACTCAAGCCCACTGCCTCCATGTGTTGCAGCTCCAAAGGGGGTCACTAAGCCTCGTAATGTCACCAATAGCGGTGGAACCCTATCCTACATATGTAACTGCGATCTCCCCTGCATCTAATCCAAGCACAACATTAGTCTACATTTATCATGACCATATTCATCAATTATCATTACCCTCCACCCTATTTTTACTTTACCCATCTCAACTACCCGGCCCACATCCCTCTTGGACCCTTGTGCCCAAAATTCCAACCGGTGCCGGTTCATCCTAACCAACTCCGGTCACCCTTAAACCGGCATCGGTCACCTATTTGGTGACTGATACAGGTTTCCTCTTTACCGACCATGGTTACCATGTAACCGGCATCGGTCACCTATTTGGTGACTGATCCCGATTCTACCCAACCGACGCCGGCCAAGCTTGATCGATGCTAGTCACTGTCGCAAAAAATTCCGTGACTTCCCAAACCCCCCCTTTTTCTATAACCCTCCCCCCCTGCCCCTTTTAGCCCACCTATAATGACCTAAACTCCCCTTAGACCCCTACCCAACCCATCTATACAATTTACTACCCTCCCCCCCTCTTTTTTTTCCCGTTATTCCCCCCATACCAACATTTCACTTTTGCCCACCCACAAAATACAAAAAACCCACAAAACCCTATAAATAACAACTATCACAACCTCTACTCTATCTAATTAACACTATAGAGTTAGGCGCTTACCTCGTTGCATTGCCACCCTCTCGGTGGCATGTCTAGCTGCTGTGCCAGTGGTCCGCTTGATCCCTCCCTAGCCTCTGCCATCCCTGAATATCTACCCGCAACCTCTGACCAATCAGCTCTCTCACCCTGATCCCATGGACCCGCTACTCACCAACCCAACCCTCATCAAATCAGACTGTCAGTTCACTGTCCTGTTTCCTCTGGACACTTTTCTCACTTTTCTCTCTTTTTTGTCATTTCTTCACTTCACAAATAACAAATGAATAATAAAAACATGGATTTTTTGTTTTTATACAAAACCCGACCTAACCGACGTCAGTTCCCCTCGACTAGCATCGGTCTCGTGCCCTACCTCACCATTGTTAGTTTTCCCATATCGACCTTGGTTACCCATGATCGCCATCGTTCAACCTAACCTACACATTGCCCCTACTTTTCCATTTTACCCCACCCTTTACTTTGCTCCTTTACCCCATCCAGCCTTTACCTAACCCATTACCTTACCTTTCCTGACCTCATCATTTACTACCTCCATTTTTCCTCCTTTGGGGACTCATTATTTTACCCCTACCTTGGCCTTACCTGTGTCGCGACCTAGATATTTAGACCTAGACCATCGCCAGTGACCTTTGACCTCATGTGTCCACTATACCCTGTGGCACTGTTACCTATGTTGATCGACCTAATGACCTTACCAAGCCTATTGTCGTGATCGTTTATCCTAACCCTACCTTTGCTGTACTAGAACATACCTAAAATGTTCCTACACCTAACCTATGTTGTGTTTCATGACCATATCCTATACCTTGGATACCAGATTCACTTCAACCTTGTTTGGATAAACATATCGACCTTAGACGATGTAGAGTTTGCATGCTCTTCAACCTGGTAGCGTGCTGCAGTTTATACATGTGTGTGCGTTTGACTGTTGGTACCTGTGACCCTGACCCATTACCTAGATTTCCCGCGTATAACTTTCACCCTTTTTCCCTATACCCACTTGCCTTTTCCTCACATTTACCTTTTATCAAACCACTCACCGCTTCAGCCTGCTGCCTCGTCAGTTCTTGGTTTGAGGGGGATCACCTCCACCCACACCTGGGGCAACCACATCTTATTTTTGTTAGCATCGCTTACCAATACAATCTACGCAACAAAAAGGGGAAAAATGTAGACACTAAAATTAGGTCACACTCCCCTTTTGTCCCTCGACAAATAAACACCCTTTATTACATTTACCTAGCCATGACCCCATTCACCCCACTAATATTAATTTAATTAATTTAATGCATTATCCTCACTATATTTATTATTTAAATATCTTATTTAAATAATATCCCCACATACAGTTCACTTAGACACCCCACCAAGCCAACTCAACCTAAGACCTATTCTTAGTAAGTTGCCATAACTAACTAAGACTTACCCAAACCCTAAAAATGAATGCCTACATTCCCTCTAACCACATTCCCGCATGCTCACAAGAAGCTACTAGTCTAGTCCACGGGATAATGACACGAGATCCAAGGAAATCAGGAGGATCTCCTTAGTTTAGTAAACCTAGGAAATCCTACCTTGACCGATGTTGGTTACCCCTAACCGTCGCCGGTTAAGCCGGACCGCCATTGGTTACCCCTTTTAACCCCTAAACTACCTTATTCTCAAGGTTGGAAAACATTGGGAGAAAGTTGATGAGCAAGAACATATCTCAGAGAGATAACACATCTTCAGAGAGCCAATTCTAGCGAAAAACTCACATCCAAGGAAGGAGATTGAGCATCTTCTCCTGCACAGGCATCCCAGCCACGATTTGATCTATCCAAGCAAAGAGGAGTGTACATGGAGCCCATGCATAAGCTTTTCTTTAGTTGGTGATCACTTGAAACCTTCAAACCCATCATCAGCACCTTCATCCGTCACACACAGGCCTTCAGGAATGGAATCCAAGTAAGTACACCACCATACTTTCCTGGTCATTTCATTTCATCATCATTTTATCATCCATTGTTTATCTTGCTCCCTATTGACCTTCTCCACATTTTAACCTCCGTATACCCATTAAAACCTTGCAAAATCCTACTCCAGTCACCCAATACATTGTCCTGACCAACCAAAGTCATTTGTGCAATAAAAAAGGAGACCAAAAGCCTATTCTGTGACATTTCCAGATCTCACAGTAACTGGCACCGGTTATACCTAACCACCGTCGGTCACCCCTGACTGACACCAATCTGTATTTTCCCACATAGCCTAGAACAATGATGTATCCACCTAATTTTATCCCAACCCTCATTCACATGTGATCTATCCGAAACCTTTATCAAACCTGCAGAGACCCAGAACCAATCCTTTGACCTTTAGATTTTATTCTAGCTTAGCCTGCTAGATTAGATCTATTTCTTATTGTGTTTTTAAGTGAGATACCTAAATCATTTAAAAATAACAATAGGATTTACTTTGTTTACAGCATTGAATTGTTAAAAATAGTGGACTGACAACCATCTAGGAAGTATCATACTTCCCGGATCTAGCTTACAATAGGTAGTTCACTGCCCATATTGTTTAATTCCTTCTGGTGGTCTTGTTTTCATTATAGGTAGTTCCTCCTAGCCAAAAGGAAGCTCTCACGATCAGTTGTGGATTCGGAATTCATACACGTGCAACAACCCATCAACTGAAATTTGAACAAGTATTCCACCTATGCTCGTTACCCTATCTGTTTTCTCAACACTTCAAAGAAACAATCTAAGAAAAAGGTGAAACACTAGGTGGAAGAGCTTTAAAAACCAATATTGAACTTTGATGCATGAAGCATATTTCATACTCAAGGCATGCAACACAAATCAAGTGGAAGGATATTTAAGATGTCTGAAACAACATCATATGTATGGGGAAATTCAGATTAAGACACAAGAGTTTATTTCTTCTATACGTATTATCTTGAGTTTCACAATCATGGAGGACTAGACAACAAAGTCACAAAGATTATCAATCTTAACTGATGCATGCACTTTCAGAACCTTATAAATATTGGAGAGACTATTTTAAGATATTTGATTCACATTAAAATGCATGGGGTATCTCAAATTCCCACCATTCACATCATACACCACTAACTGTAATGGGGTCTTGATGTATTTGCAAGTATAGAAATAGTCTTCACAAAGTGAGAAAGTTTTCTCTTCACTTCACCTAATCACAACTTCTAAAGTGATTTTATTAAAATTAATCATCCTTATTCAACTAATAAAATACAAAACTTATACCATTCAAGGTATATCATTTCACTTTGCATGCATTCTTCATCATTTTCACACTAGATCTTGAGTTACAAGAACCATTATTGTTCTTAATGACTTCTATCACCTCAGCCTCTACTTTCATGCTAACCTGAAGCCTTGAACATTTCACATGAATATATTTCTTAACTTTCAATGATTCATTTTCTTATATTTTGTGAAGAAGTGCACACTTGAAAATTAATTTATGAATCCTTCAAAACATGACAACTATGTCAGTTTTAGACATTTTAACTATAACCTTAAATTGCTTCATCATGTTGAGTTATGAGATTCATCAAGTCATGTTGGAATTATTTCAACTATTCATGAAAATATTATAATCTCACAAAAATTATTCTCATTAGATATCTTCCATACACCATGATTGGTTTTGCATGTTAGATTTTGAGTGGTAGGCTCACTTGTTTGACATGGTTCACCACATGTATGTAAAAAACTTTCATGTTGTCATATTAAATGTCTAGCATAAAAAATTGAAATTTTGGCCATGATAATTAAGCTCACACTCAAAAAATACCTAAACCATGTAATGTGGACCTTCCCTCCGGCCAATCTCTGACTATGTAAAATCCAACATGGCTAAGAGGGATGTGATAACTAGATTTTTAAAGTGTTTTTCATGTGCATGTAATTTGGCATAAAAATATTCATGAGCTTATTATGATTCACCCAAAAGAAGTTTCTCCCGAAGGCATAAAAAGGCCTATTTTCAAACTTCTTACACATGTAGAGAACCTCCTATGGATTTCCAAAGAATATATAATGACTCAAAGAAGTGAGTGACAATTTTTTGTAATCATTCGAGGTATTTTAGGAAAGTTATTGAATAAAATTAGGTTTTAGGAACAAGTTATGTGAAACCAAGTCTTTGTGAGCAAGGTATTGGGAAATGCGTGTTATGAAAAATATAGTCACCTTGTTTTAAGAGATTCAGGAGCCCTATGAAGATTTAAAAGCTCGTAATCTAGGAATTGGAGAGATAAAATATCCTACTTCATGTTTGATCATCAAGAAAATATTTTGGGAATATTGAGATGTGAAAAATCATCTGATAATGTGACGCAAAGATCCTAGTATAAGTTGTAACTTGCCTAGAAGATTTTAGGAGCCTCGTGAAGATTTGAGATCTCTTAATAACCCATATGATGTGTTAGTATTCGGTTATCATAAAATCTTCCTATCACTCAGTCTAATGGCACACACCTCAAGGTAAAAATGTAAATAGGGGTAAATGTTGATGAAAAATTAATTTTCAGGAATTATAAACATTCTCATTGAATTCATTTTTCCATTTACCATAAATATTCATATATTGGATAACCAATTTTCACTCAATTTTGACCCCAGAGTGAATAAATGATTTTTTGTCCTGTAACATCAATGTGTTACTGTCTGGGACCAAGAATGTGTTACCGTCTGGGAACAAGAAGAATACGTTGAAGTACAAAAACAAGAATATTATGTTGAAATCTGAAAATAAGAATGTGTTGATATACATCAATAATATGGTGTTGATGTATGGGAACAAGAATAATGTGCTAACGTATGTCAACAAGAAGGTGTTGACGTACATGAACAAGAAGAAGGTGTTGATTTATGTGAACAAGAATATGTTGACGTCTAGGAATAAGAAGAATATGTTGACGTACCACAACAAGATGACATAGTCAGACACCTACACGACGAAGGAAGGTGAAAGGTCACCATTGATGAAGGAACACCAAAGGTCATGAATTCTAAAGGTCACAAGTGGCAAAGGAATACCAAAGGTTAGAAATTGGAAGGTAAACAGTCATGGAGGAACATGAAATGTTGTGACAGGCATTTGAAAATTCAATAGGCGCGAAGGAAGGTGAAAGGTCATGTGGGGGAGATGAAAGGACAGTCTTGGCATTATAAATATGAATGGTGCTGTCATTTCAAGGGGATAGTTAATGCTTATTTACTAGCTCTTGCTATCTTTCTAGAAGAAAGTTCCTTCATTTTTTCTGTTCCTTATGTACTATTCTATCTCCATCTCAGCTTGTACTCCAGGAGTATTGTAAATTGGGCAACATGATGTAATTATACTTTGTGTTTCTTATTGATTGTTCCTCTTTCTTTGCAAATGGTTTCTTCTGATTCATGTAAGTGAAATGTTCTGGTTTTAATGCAACAAAATCTGCTATGTTATTTTTTGATTGAAATCCATTTCTTATTTTTCTCTCCTATATCCATCACTAAGCAATTTTCTTCTCTTGAATTTAATAAAAGAAATTACCATAGGTTTAGGGAAGTATTCCTGTGTGATCCTCGGTCTTTAGAACACCCCAAAAATTATCTTAGATTCTTTTATTTTCTTTATTTTCAATAAATTGAGCTTTCCCATTTAAGAAGAGGGACTTAGTCCCATACACTATTGGTGATAACCCACTAGTTTGCCTCCTCGAAAAATTATTTTTCTAACAGTTTTTTATGCCCACCATGGGGCGAATTTAGCATATTTGCACCCAAATTTGATTCCACAAAATACATAAAAATTATATATTCCAAAAAAAATGCTTGAATTTGAAAATTCATTGATGCTTATTTCCTCCATTGATGGATATTCCTAGTAATCCCAAGTCTTGAGGCTTGCGATTTTATTCCATCTAGAATAATATATTGCATCATATTTGAGGGAAACCAATTAAAAAAACAGAGAAAACTTTGCACATCCAAGCTGGCTGACAGAAGGTATACAAGATCTTCAAGAATCAGTGGTGTCTATGATCCCAACTTGGAAGAACATTTGCAAGATGATTTCAAACATCCTATCAGTCAAATTACAAGAAAAACATGTCGACCATACTCTCCACAATTTAATCCCACTTTATCTTTTGAGTACCCTGTTGATAGAGTTGTAGTTGAACCTTTAAACTATGTTCCTCCACAAGAGGAAATTGCTGTAGAAGATTTTGAAAGAATCAAATTCATTCTTGAAGGATTTGAATAAGAATAATAAGAAGTTGAAGAGGAATAAATTATAATGTCTCAATAGGCACCACTTCCCTGGGGGAGAAATACAAGTCCCTTAGCTCTCACCCTGCCTCTACATGATCTACCTAGAGGGTCGAGAAATAATTTTACCAAGTTCCATGGTGATGGGAAACAACATCTAGATGACCACATTATAGCCTTCATTAGTGCTTGTGGAGTTCTAGGAGTTGGATATGAAGATCTATCAATCCTCCTTTTTGTAGAATCTTTGCAAGATACAGCTTCGGATTGGTTCTACCACTTTTCAATTATATCGATAACTAACTAGAATGACATGAAGACAAAGTTTGAAACCATATTCAAACATGTAAAAGATTATCATGCAATTTTTGCACAATGGTATCAATTGAAGAAAGAACCCTTAGAACCAATGAGGTAGTTTTTGGTGAAATTCAGTAGGATGTTTTACAAGATACCCAAGGTGGCCCGACCTACTGAAGGAAAAATGCTAAGATTATTCACAAATGCCCTACTCCCTAAGGAGATTTTTATGCTAAGAAGAACTCAACCAGTGTATTTGGAAGAAGAAAAAAATCTTGTGACTGAAGTAGAAGATGATTTTATCATGTTAGGAAAGATTAAAAAAGGTCCAAGTAAGGAGAAAAGACAAAGCTCAAATGTGGGTACCAAAAATTCATTAGTCAAGAAATTAGCTAATGATGTCTTGTCTCTTAAGAAGTAATTGGCTCAATCTTCTGCGAGTAGGGAGGTTCCCAAGAATAAATTTCCATATAGAAAAAGGATTATCCCACCTCCTTGAATACTTTCTCTAGAGGCCCCCTATAAATGTAGCCTATGGTACACAGGGTGATGATGAAGATAAGATTTATAAACAAGATGATGATGATGATGAAGAAAATGGGATTGACATTGAAGAATTTGATGATGTTGAGATTGGGTACTTTGAGTACTCATATGGAGATGCAAGTGAATATGGTGATGCACTGATTTTCTTTGTCCAAAAAGAAAATTTCTCCTCCTGCTACTCTTAAGAAGAATAAGGATGTAAATTCTCCCATGGAAACTCCATCCAAAAAAATAATCAATAGATGAGTTGTATTTCCACCTTTTATGGACTCTGCAAAAATAAAAACTAGACCTTATGACATCCAACAAGATTCCAATTGAAACAAGTAAGTCTTCTAAGTCTGCATTTGTTAAAAAATCTTAGTCTAATGCTAATTTACAAAATTATAAATGTGTCTAGAAAAACTTCTAAGGTACGTAATAAGCCCACAATAGTTTCTAAGTATACCTTTGCTACTAAAGAAAATCCTAATTCCAAAGTAGTGTCTTCTTCCAAAACTTCCAACACCTCAGATACATATACTTCTTCCTCTTTTTATATCATATACCATGTCAAAAATTCTAAGGTCTAAATCTTTGAGTCTGAATATTGCATACCCATCAGGAACAGTTTGATAAACTAGTTTGTTTTATCAAAGGCAGTAACCCAAATCCCAATGTTGTCACTCCTTCTTTCAAAGGGTTACTACCAATACCTCTTTCCCCTTCATCTCAAAACATGCTAGCCTTAAGTGCATCCAAGATTGAAAAATTTAAACAATTTTACCTGTCTCTTCTTGTTAGAGGTTATCAATTGAACAACTATATCATAGACTCAGGTGATTTTGATAATGTGATGCCAATAAAAGTAGCTAAATCCTTTGGTCTCAATCTAACATAGGATAAAAGACGGTGTTATTCTATGGAAACTAAAGAAGTAACTCTTGTGGGAAGAATAAAGGATGCCCAAGTTTATTTAGCTAATTTCCCTAAGAAGATAGTGTTATTGACTATCCTGGTAGAAGACATTCCAACATCATATGGGATGTTGTTGAGTAGAAGCTTCTATAGAGATTTGGGAGGAGAAATTCAGATGGAATGGTCTTCAAAAAATATTCCAGTCAAGGGCCACATGAAAAAGTTTTTTCCAATGAGAAAAATGAAGTATACAATGCAAAAATCAGAAGATCCTAGGGCATATATTCATTATCAAGACAACAAACATGGGAATTACTTCATGAATTCTAGAGGAAATGATGATGTGCCTCTTAAATTTGAATAAGAAAAAGAAAAACTATGGACTATGGAGTTCGATGGAAGCCATTGAAGTACATGCTCTGGAGCAGGCATGGTTATGATTTTACCATTAGATGACTTGTTTCCTTTTTATTTCAAGACCCAATTTGAAAATACAAATAATACTGTAGGGTATGAATCCCTTCTCTTAGGTATGGACACAACTGAGTTCATGGGAATTAAAAAATTGAGATGCCTATAAGATGTAGAGGTAATTGTGAAACAAATCCAAAATTTATACCAAATGAAGAATTCACAACTCAAAAATTACAGGAACAGAGTGTGGGATTGCATTGAATCCTGTAATGCTTTCTCTATACAAGTTGTTCCCAATGAAAAAAATGAAAAGGATGATTCTCTTTATCTGTCAACTTCTTTGATGATACCCGACCCTTCTTTTAATAGAGAGAAATATTCTATTGAGATGATATGTAGGCCAAGTGTGCCCAATAATGCCAACCATTGGTAGTTATTCAATGATGATAAACATATCTTCTCTTTCCTCAAGCAGCAAGATACTTTTAACAACCTGTTATTTGAAGGAAGTAATTCTTCACCCCGAGAATAAACTCTAGAAGAAGTCAAAGGTGAATTTACAGAGGTTGATTTTGATGGAGTGCTCATGCTGCAAGGCAATAAAATTCATAAGGGTC
This sequence comes from Taxus chinensis, assembly GCA_019776745.2. Classification (NCBI taxonomy): domain Eukaryota; kingdom Viridiplantae; phylum Streptophyta; class Pinopsida; order Cupressales; family Taxaceae; genus Taxus; species Taxus chinensis. Next base: position 576,945,489 of record CM034155.1, on the reverse strand, counting down.
TAGTCTTTCTTGAAGAATTGTTTAATATGCATGATAGATACATGAAAGATAAAGCTAAGGATTATCCCAACAGCACTGTTGATTTTGAGAAGGTAATCATTAGAATAGAGAAGTAACCTCGGTTTGTGAATATAGTGAAATGTTTCTCACCAGAGGAAAAGAGAAGATTTTTTTCGTTGTTGAAAAAGTATTTAGATGTATTAGCATATTCTTATGATGAACTAAAATATTTTAAAGTAAAAGAGATGTAACACTCAATACCACTCAGTCCTGAAGAAAATCCATTCTGAAAATAGAAAAGAAAATATAATATAAATATTTCTGGAATAATCTAAGAGGAAGTGTTGAAAATGATAAATGTAAGAATCTTTTTTCCAATCCATCACTCTACATGGGTGGAAAATATTGTCCCTATCCAAAAGAAAAAGGGGGAAATAAGGATTTGAGTAGACTTCTGGAATTTGAACCAAGATTATCTATAGGAAAATTATCCACTTCCAATCATGGAATAGATTTTACAAGAACTCACAGGTTCTGAAATGCTTTCCATGCCGGATGGATTCTTTGGCTACAATCAAATTGAACTTTCTCAAGAAGATCCATATAAGACTGCTTTTACAACTCCATGGGGAAACTTTTCCTACATGCCGATGACATTTGGTCTCATCAATGCTTGGACAATTTTCAAAGAGTAATGGACTTGGCTTTCAAGGATTTGAAGAACAAATGTATTGTAATTTATCTAGATGATCCCAAATTATTCTCTAAGAAGAGAAAGGAACATTTGATACACCTTGAATTTTTTTTGATAAGGTTTCAAGAACATGGCACATCATTAAATGCAAAAAATTCAATCTTTGGAGTGATTGAAGGCAAGCTATTAAGACATTGTGAACAAAGAAGGAACAAAGATCTATCCAGAAAGAGTACAAGCCATTCAAAATCTCTCCTTTCCCACAAGTAATAAGGGACTCTATTCATTCTTTGGTAAGGTCAACTTCATGCACCAATTTTTTTCCAAATTTTACTAATTTGACCAAGCATAGTACAAAAATGATGAAGCCCCAAGAGAGTTTTAAGTGGAGTAAGTAGGGAAAAGAGGATTTTTAAAACATCAAGAATGCCATAGCCAAAGCTTTGACCCTAGTATGCCCTGATTAGAATAAATATTTCATTGTGTATTGTTATGCATCTGAGCATCCTATTTTAGCCATTTTAGTTATAAAGAATGAAAAAGGGATTGAGTCTTCTATTTCCTTCATGAGTTTCCTGTTGAAGAATTATGATCTCAAATAATCTTCCATAGAAAAGCACGCTTATGTGGTGGTCAGGGCAGTCAAGAATTTTAGGTTCTACATCCTACACTATCACACCATTGTGATGGTTCATGGATCATCTATAAACTCTATCTTGACTCAACAAGATCTTGGAGCAAAAAGAGGAAACTGGGTGTCAATGATTCGTGAGTATGACATGGAGATAAGGCCATGTAATATAGTTAGAGAAAATGGGTTATGTAGGTTGATAGCTGAAGATGAGTCTCTTATGAATAAGTATGAAGATAAATAATGTCATTTCTACGGATGTGTAAGTAAGGAATTGCCCTAGGTAATCTTTGTAAATACTACCAATGAGTGGTACACTAATATTGCTTACTTCCTAACTTATGGTGATTATCCTAAGCACATGGATTACAAACAAATAATGATCCTCAAGCTCAAAGCTACAAGGTATATGATTTGGAACCATGTATTGCATAAGAGAGCCCTTGATGGATGTTTCTTAAGGTGTGTTGACAAAGAGCATCAGGAGTAGTTGTTGAAAGCATATCATAACAAATCCTATGGTGGAAATTCCTTTGCCATGGGAACTGCACATAAGATAATTCAAGGGAGGTACTACTAGCTCACTCTCTATCAAGATGCACAAAAATGGGTATATAAGTTTGAGACTTACCGATAGTTTATGGGAAGACCACAACTCGCTACACTTCTACTTAGACCAGTGGTGCTTGAAGAGCCTTTCCAAAAATGAGGTCTAGACTTCACCAGTGATTTTATTCTTCATTCTAGTGCTGGTCACATATTCATGCTCACAAAAATGAATTACTTCACTAAGCGGGTGGATGTAATACCACTCAAGCAAGCCAAATCAGAAATGGTATGTTACTTCATCAAGGAAAATATTTTCATCTGTCTTGGCATTCCACAGAAGATAATTGTTGATAATGCCACTTATTTATCTTCTATGGAATTAACAAAATTATGCTATGGATATGGAATATCCTTTAGCCCATGCATCTGTGTATTACCCCCAAGGAAATGGTCAAGTAGAATCTATTAATAATAATCTTGTGAAAAATGTGAGGAAGCTCATAGATCAGAATCAAAGAAATTGGTGTTAACTTGTTGGTCTGAAAATCTGTCAGGTAGGCAGATCTATGGATAGATGAGCCAACAGTGTGCAAGGCATAGCCCCTCTTTGAGACAACAAAGTGAAACTAGTTTATTGCTATTCTACCAGTAAGGAATCTGTGCAAGTCTCACAATATTCTACCTTCGGGGGTTTGGGATCTCATCCCAGTAGAGGTGCTTCCAACTGTTAAAAGAAAGGAATGGAAGGGAAGATGAAGAAAGAATGGGTCCGAAGGGAGAAAAGAAATGAATTCCAAAGCAGAAAGGTCAGTGGGTTTATGTTTTGGGATTGGTAATAAATGGAGCCAAACCTACTTGCATAAACGAACAAAGCAATATTGATGAAAAAATGACAAGAAAGTAGAGATAGATCTAACAGAATAAATGCACAGATCTGACATAAGAAAGATCAGATGCCCATAACACACATATTCAGCACAAAGTCTTAATATTTGTATTAATGTTTCTTCTGTTACAAAAAGTACAAAGCCTTTTCTTCTCACTTCTATTTTTTATCTAAAAAAGTGTCCACCACCTGAATACAACAAGTATTCAAGTATTTATAGAAGGAGGAGAAGAGAGAAGGCAAAAAAGAAACCAACAACTAATTACAAAATATCTAAAAGTCAACTATTGACTTTGGGCAACTTGGTGGATGACAACATCCCATGGTGCAACATGGATGATGTCATCATTTGTGCCAACATACTTTTAGATATTTACAAAAAGAAAGCCAAGAGGAGGAAGGCTATTCGTTGTCATCTCGTGGCTGGAAAGGAGTACCATGCTTCTGCTCAGGAGAGGCAATATGGAATTGGGCTCGGTACTCCATGAATTTGTTGATCATTGGCTGAAGTTGATCCTAGACAGGACCCTTAGTATGATTACCGATGACCTCACAAGTCTCCCATTCATCTCTGAGTTTTTCGGGGAGCTTGAAGTACTCATTACCTACCTCCATTAGGTACCCTACAAAATCATGTGACAGGCCAGAAGGTTATTGATGGATTCAGATGTCAAAAGTAACTTCTGGCCCTAATCCTTGCGAGACGATCTCTTTGAAGATCTGGATGGTTTCATCTGCCTTCCTCAAGGTGAATGACGGAGTGAGCAATCCCAGAGACATCCTTAGGATAATTTGCTCCATTTGATGCATTACATCCAGGGCTTCCTCCTTGACCTTGTCTATCTTCTCCAGGACAAATTCCATCTGATCAACCCGGTAGTCCAAAGTAGCAAGGATTTTGTTGGGTGCTCTGGGGTGATCGAAGACGCCGAATTTAACTAAATCTTCGACTGAACATTTGAGCATCTTCTGGAATGTCTCATGTTGCAACCTAGCATGGTCCAACTCTTCGGAGATAGGTCCTGCGATCGCCTGGAGTTCCTTGTTCGCTTGATTAATGTTCTGATATAGCTCGGTGAACTTGACGATTACTTCCTCACTATCTTTGAGGATCTGGTCTCTCCAGGTGGATACTGCCATGCCTTGTTCGCCAATCTTGGCCTATTCGTTTATCTTATCCTGGCTAAGGACCTCAGGAGTTTCAGTGGCAGTTGTAGGAGGTGCACTGCCCATTTTCTGTAGGGCGTGGAGAAGATGCTTATTCTGCTCTTTTAGTAGCCTCTTCTCTTCCTTTGCTTCTTGAAGCTTCTTGCAAAGGGCATCCACTGCATAGATAGGGCCTCTCCTTGAAGGCTCTCGGATGACGTTCCCATTGTGACCTGTGTCACCATATAATCTGTAGGGGACAGATCCTTTTTATCCTTTGAGGGATCGGGATACACAATCTCCATTACTCTTTCTCCCGATGCACTCTGAGAGAAGCGGGTTATTGGCTTTTGCTTCTTAGCCCCTTTCGTTGGGATGACGGAGAAGTCCATAGGTGCTATGGGGACTTTCCTCTTATGCTGACTCAGGTGCTGGGAGATCCATGCTGGACTTAAGGGAGAAGAAGGAACGGACAGAAGAAGAAGGAGCAACTACAGTGTACTCGGGGAAATGAGTTGAGATGCTTGGTGGCGGCATTGATAAAGAAGCCGAACCTCCAACACTCACAGGGGTAGGAGCTACTGTAGGAGAGGAAACTGTGGGGGCAGAAGGGAGCTGAGAGATGAGGGAAGAAATACTGGGGGATAGCTCCGTGAGGGAAGAGAAGATAGAAGAAGAGGAAAGGGGAACAGTAGAAGATGGGGGAGAAGACACAACCAAAGGAATGGTTGCTTGGGTGACGGGAGGAGGGGAAGGAGGAGTGGGAGAAGGGATGGTGGGAACCTCCATGGTTGTAGCAGTGGCAACATCCTGAGTGGATGTGCCTATAGGAACACTCTCTGCCGCTTCTTTCTCTGGAGATACCAGAGTTACAACCTGTTCTTGTGCGGCAGAGGGAGGGCTCTGAGAGGAGCTTCTTCTTGAGTGGTGCTTGATTCTCCCTCCTTATCTTTACCTTTGCCCTTCGGCAAATGCTTTCGGTCTGGTAGGTGCATTGCCCAAAGGGGACGTGGTGAAATCTACCCCAAGGTAGATGAGGCCGTTATATCTGCACCAATGCTCTGTGTGTTGTAATGTGCCCTTAACCCTTTCCTCAATGGTCTGAGGTGCCTTTGTCCTGTCAATCGCAGCAAACAGCTAGTTGTCCCCATCCGTGTCTAGATATACCTGATCAACTTCTTGATTGGTTGTTTGGAAACCTTTTGGAATGATGGCCATGCCATATTGAATGATTTCTGCCAGGGCCAGGTGGGAGTGATCCTTTCTTCTGAGTTTGACCTCATGATACAGGTCGATGTAGATGTCCTCGATCTGTGGAACAGTGGATCGGATCGAGTTTTTCCTTTGGGAGGCAATTTCTTGGATCAAAGGTGGGCCTTGCCAGGAAATTGTGCTTTAGGTTAAGCAGTTCCAGCTCTGTAAACATTTCCCAGGCTTTGGTGTGAGAAGTGCAGGTGTACCTACCCACTGTGAGGGGGAAAGGAGTTCCACCCTTCTTCCTTTTTAGGCACTTCTCATGATATGTTATGAGCTGTCCTAGACAGCTCCAACAGGATCAACTTAGGGCCTGCATACCTCGGTAACTTGGTGGGCTCCCCCAAGAAGTTGGCCACTCTGAGATAGGTGAAAGTGGGGAATTGCGTAAATAACGCCCCCCACTTCTCGGTTGCAGTGACTATGCTCTTGGTCGTCCGACCGTGAGTCATATTGGGCCTCAAAAGGCAGATGATGTCATAGAAGAAGGCATCATTGATCTTGGTGAACTATGGGATGCTGTTCTCCAGCTTCAATTCTGGGTAGTATTCATATATTTTTACCTGGGGCCACACCCCGCATCGGCTCAGCACTGGATAGTCTCTCTCTGAGGCTGCAGTGTAGACTACATAGGAGTTCATGTAGAACCTCCCCGTTGTGGTGAGTTGTTGGAGCTGCTCAGAGATGGTGCTGCTGATGATCTCTACCCACTCAAAACGCTGATCAGGCACATTCTTATTCATTGTTTCAAGATACCTGAGCATCCATTTGTGGAAGTAATGGGCATCAGAAAGCCCAAATACCCTACTTAAGAATGTGATGGTGTCACTCAGTTCCTCAGAGAAGTCACTATGGTGAATAACCTGTGGCCATCTGGTTATTACCTTCTTATTTTTCAGGTACACCTTGTTCATCAACTGCATGCATTTGTCTTCATTTTCTTCCCATGCCTTGATGCAGTCTTCCTGGCTTATAGCCACAAAATGCCAGTGGTGGGGAATACCTAGCATAATCTCAAAGTGTCGGGTAGTGAGGTTGATTATGACCTCGCCCTTTTTCATTCTTGACACACCTTGTGTCTTTGTTATAACAGCGGGCCACCACCATCATAAATTCATTATTCACTGCACTAACGGGGATTCCCCCAGTGAAATGCAGACCACTGCCCACCAGTTTATCCATCCAAGGACTGCCTGTGACCCTCCTGGTTCTGGCCCAAAAATCCTCCATGTCGATGTGGCCGAGTTTGGAATCCCTGATGTCTAGGTCACATTCTACCTGGGACTCGGGCATTCTGACCCTTTGATATTTGTATTTCATCTCTTCCTCTATGAGTTTGGCCTTGCCCTTCGACTTGGTTGGCCTTTTGCTTGATGTAGACATATGTGAATCTGAGTTCAGTTGCTGATCTGCAAGAAGAAGGAGTGAAGTCCAACACAGAAGAGCCATGTTAGCTGTTAGATCTTCCATCAAAGCTTTACAGAATGAGGAGTTAGCAATTTAAAAGCTTCTGGACGCAGGGCGCAGGAAAATTACAGGGAGCAGGGTTAAAAGTATGGCGCACTGGTGTGGAATGTTGCAAGGAAGAAAACAGTGCCAAAGGGTGCAGGGCGCAGGAAATTTACACATAACATCAATGTTATTGTAGACAAATTTGTGCCTGCGCACATTATATAAGATTCATAACTGGGCTGCAAATAAGTTTGGTGTTGCATGGGGGCAGGATGCGCCAATGGTGCACAGATATGGGACATGTTGCATGGAATTTTGGTGCGCCAAGGGGCACAACATTAAGGGGTGTATCACTGATTTGTAAGTGCATCAAGGGGCTTTTACGCGGCGCAGAAAGAGCTTGCATAACAAACTTTTGTTGTTGTAAGCAGGATTACGCCAGCGCCTAAGGTTAAGGATTTTTAGTTTTGTATGGTGCAGGAAGGATGCGTGCTACAATCAGGGACAGTGTGCGCCTTCTTGGCGCAACTGTGTTTTATGTAACATGAATGGTGCATTGCGCCAAAGAGAAAACCATGGGTGGAAATGATAACTTTTTAGGTTTTCTTTCCTCTGTGAGTTTGTGATTTTTCAGGTTTTATCGATATGATTCGATAGTGAGGGGAACATAGCAAAGAGATCTGGGTTCATTTTTTGAGACAGAGCCCTCCAGGCCAGCAGATCTGGAAGGAGGGGAAGAATGGTTTTGGTGGAAGCCACTTAGGTTTATCTATTTATCCAACAATCAAGCAAAACCACAACAAAGCAACAAGAAAAACTCACAAGAAAAGCAAGAACCACTTACCGGAGATATATAGACTGAGAGGAACAAAGTGGGGTCCACGAACGCGACACAAGGATGACAAGAGCGCTGACAGGTGTAGAGAAATAAAGTTTTCACATGTTTTTCAATCATGAAAATGACAGGGCGGATGCACCTATATATAGCGAGAGGTGTAATAAATGTGCCACCAACCTTTTCAAAGGGCGCACCAAAAAGTATGTCGACATGAAAATATTTGCGCCCTTTGGCGCAGTTATGCGTCTGTCAGCAAGAAACTATCTGCGCCTTTGGCACAAATTTAGGACTATCAACATGGGATTTTGAGCGCTTTGGCGCACCGTTTAAGGGTGCAACATTTTTGTTGTTGACATGTCGGCACATGCACCTTGGCGCAGGACGAGAAAGGTGCATCACGGGGAGGTGTACAACAATTATTGTGTTAACAGTCCAAAGGGTGCACCAAAGGAATAGAAGGGGGCACAAATAACTTGTGTGTTGCATGAACAAAATGCTGCGCCCAGCCAAAAAAGGACCAAAATGACTAAGTTCGAAAAATTGGATTTTCTTGAAAGGGATTTTATGCCATTCCGAATGCTGAGGGACCTTGACGAGGACCCAGAACAAAATTTTGGTATGGTTACCTGTAAAATTGCCTTATCAATTTTGCAGGATAACAGCTGACTCTTTCTGTGGACTATCCTTGAGTGAAGCTTAAGGGTAGAGAACCCCAGATCAACATGTGCTTATCCATTGGGCTAGAGAGTCAATAACAAGGGCAACAAAAAAGGGAAGACAAGGAACACACAACAACCAGAAAGCAAACACACGACAAAAACAAACACACAACCAAAGCAAACTATACAAAGAAGAGAGCAAGCTCTACTTCCTGAATATTTTGAGATGTTGCCTGCTATAGGAAAGCGGGAACTTGGTTCCATACATATATTAGAGATAGAAGCTATACTCTTCGTTGAGCCACTTGATCTTGAAAGGTCCCCTCCATAGAGAGTCAAACTTTCCGTGCATGCCTTTTGGCTCTCTTCGCTTGTCCCACAAAAGGATGAGATCCCCCACCTTGAAATCCCTTTGTTTAGCCTTTTTATCAAACACTCTCTTGACTTTATTCTGATGTTTAGTGATCCTGTCGACCACTCTTACCCTTTTTTCTTTGAGCTCCGCTAGATACATGATCCTCTTTTCAAGAGAATTTTGGAAAGTCTCATCTTCAATCAGCTCGTGCCAAGCGCAAAGTAGGAAGTTCAGTAGAAATGGGGAGCTTGGCGTTGATTCCATATAATACTTGAAAAGGAAACATATCAAGAGACCTCTTGGGAGTTATGCGGTCTGCCCACAATGCGTCATACAAAGACTTGTGTCGTGTCTGCTGATTCTCATCAACTAGCTTCTATATGATGGTCACTAAGTTTTTATTATTGGATTCTGCCTGACCATTTCCCTGGGGGTAATAATCCGAGGCGTGTGTCAAAGTTATTTTGTATCCGTAGCAAAAACCAATAACTTCCCGTGAGGAGAAGTTGGAAGCATTATCAGCAACGATTTTGTGTGGAACGCCAAATCTCACGATGATATTTTCCTTGATGAAGTTACAAACAACTTCAGAAGTGGCATTCTTAACATGTATGGCCTCCACCCATTTGGTGAAGTAATCTATTGCTGTCAGGACATAACTATGTCCGGAACTTGATTGTGGGTGTAGTGCTCTAATAAATTCGATTCCCCATTGCCTAAATGGTTCATTAATAATGACCGGCTTGAGGGGAAAAGGAGCCAATTTTGGTTTGCCAACGGAAAAGCTCACATTTTGCTACCCAGGTGGTTGTATCCTAAAATAGCATTGGCCAATAGTACCTGGCCCGGATGATCTTGTGTGCTGTCATGGAAGAGGAGAAATGACCACCACAAGTTGAATCATGAAAACTCTCAAGTAACTTTACCTGATGTGGCTTGTCAACACATCGCAAGAAGATACCATCTATTCCGTGTTTGTATAAACCGTCATCCTAGATGACATATTTGGTTTCCCTGAGCTTTATGGTACGCTTCTTCTTCAGGGTTAGATGAGCTGGGCACTCACCGTAAGTGAGAAATAAAGTGATATTAGAATACCACTCATCACCAGTCGTGACAAATAGAACCATGGCTAGAGAATCAGCTTTCTCCAACTGACCTTGTGTTCCATCGATGCAATCATCCTTTTCCTCAGGGTCTCCTGAATCTTGGTTTTCAGCCATGAGTTGACATATACCCTTGCCTCTTACTAGCTTGGTTGGTTTTATATCTAGATCATACTCCTGGATCTTTGCGATCCAATTCCCTCACAAACTCCCTAACTCCTGTTGAGTTAAGATTGATTTGACTACCGTGTCAGGAACCAACACTACTATATGAGAGTTTAGAATATAATACCTAAAGTTCTTGACTACTTTGACAATGGCGAAGGCATGTTTTTCTAGCTGAGACATCTTCAATTCGTGAGGCTTAAGGGGAGAGCTCATGAATGTGATCAGGGATTCAACATCCTCAGAATTCTTTTGCATTAAGATGGTCGATACAGTATGCTCAGATGCATAGCTATACATGATAAAATCCTTGGAGAAATCGGGACATACCAGGACTGGTGCGTGAGCAACGAAGGATTTTATATCCTCAAATGAATTTTTCCCTTCTTCACTCCACCAGAAAATTTGTGACCCTTTCATCATGTTTGGTATGTGGCAAGTCTTTTCAGTAAAGTCGGGAACAAAGCGACTGAGAAAATTCACTTTTCCGAAGGAGTGAACGTCAGTCTTGCTTGTGGGAAAAGTAAGGATCTGAATGGCCCTAACCCTTTCAGCATCTATCTTTGTCTCTTCCTTGCTAACAACATGTCCCAGCAACTTTCCTTCAGTGACCCGGAAAACATAATTTTTTAGATTTAGGGAGATCCCATGTTCTCGGCATCTATTCAATACTTGCTCCAAATGATTGCAATGGTCACTTTGCTATTTAGAGAACACAGTCAAGTCATCTAAATAGACTATGATGACCTTTCCCATCATACCTTTGAATGCAAATTCCATCGCCCACTGAAAAGTGGCACCAGCATTGGTCAGGCCAAAAGGCATCCTGTTATAGGTGAATGTGCCCCAGGGGGTAGTGAATGTTGTTTTGAATTGGTCTTCAGGTGAGACTTCAATCTAATTATAGCCTGAAAAATCATCAAGTATAGACAACATTTCTAAACTAGTTACTACCTGCAGAACCTGATCCATTATAGGAAGCGGGTAGTTGTCTTTCAGGGACGCCTGATTCAGGTTTTGAAAATCTATGCATATACGTATCTCGCCATTTTTCTTATGTACTGGCATGATATTCGCGACCTAGGTACTGTGATGGATAGGAAAAATGATCCTTGCATCCAACATCTTCTGTATTTCAGCCTAGATGGTACCTGAGACCTTGGGGTTATAGTGCCTCTATTTCTGGCAAAAGGGTTTGACATCTTCCTTCAACAGGATGTTATGTTGGACGTCCTTTGACTTGAAAGACTTTAGATCAGCATAAGACCATGCCAATACATCCATATATTTCTTTAGAAATTTGACAAATTTCCACTTTTCTTCGGGTGTGCAACACCTCCCGATGTTTACAAACTGCAGATGCTCTGCAAAACCTAGATTGACCGGCTCGGTCTCTAGAGAGGAGTTAGGATTATCTTGCCTTTTCTTTCTGAAAAAATGATCATGTCTGTCGAACAAACATTCTAGAGAAACTAAACCTTTTGGAATTTTATTTCCTTTGAGCTGACATATGCCATCACTTCCTTTTGATTCATTGTCCTGATCAACAACAGATTCATGACATGTAGAAGTGGATCCTTCAAAATGAAGCTCACTTAAATTTTCTACCTTTTCTAGGAAGGCAATAAGTTGATTGTCGTCATTAAATACCTGTCAATGCTGAGAGTTGTCTGGTATGCTTGGGCGGAAAACCACCTCAATGGTATATGTGTCTGTTTTCAACCCTGGGTGAGGGAGCATGAGGGATGCCTAGACGACCAACGAATCGGCCATGTCGTTCTGAGCCCTTGGAACAGATTTTATTGAGAAGGCGTCAAATTCCTCAATGCTATCCCATACTGCATTGCAGTAATGCCTGAGCCTTTCATTTTTTACTTGGTATATCCTTTTAACTTGATTTACGACCATCTCTGCATCACCTTGCACTTTCAAGTTCTTGATTCCCCTTTCTTTTGCAGCTTGCATGCCAAGTAGCAAAGATTCATACTCAGCAGTATTATTCGTGTTGAAAAACTGCAACTTGAAAGAGAGGAAAAATCTCCTCCTCAGGAGATATTAGCACGGCTCTAGGGTTGCATTCACTAGTTGCACAACTGCCATCAAACTGCAACGTCCATATCTTGTTAAGATCCTCCTCTTGGACGAGAACGTCCTTTTTTTCAAACTCGGTAGATAAGAAATAATTCCCCATCCTCGATGATTCAAAGATAATTTGGGATTTGGGGTCATCGGAATTAGTAACCAAGTACTTCTTTTGTGATTCCAGCTCCAATGTTTACATTACACCTTTGACGGGGATTCTAGCCTTAGACCAATCCATATGAATCTCTCCACCAACTTCACTGCAAAAGCTCCTTCTTAGTAGAATTCCATATGCTACCAGAATATCGGCAGCGAGGATGGTTATCTTTACTCTTTTCTCTGGGAATTCTGCAAATGCGAACTACGTGTCTGTGATTTGACCAATCAACGGAACTTGTTTGGTTTCCAAGGAGTAACATTTGCCAAAAGGCTTGGTAAGGATGAGGCCCAGATCATGGGCAACTTTTGCTGGCATGACATTATCGAAAGCCCCATAATCAATTATGCAATTGCTTAGCTTGTGGTTGTTGATTAGGAGGGAGAGATAGAAAGGTTCTATTTTGTCTGATGTGGAAGTCGAGGCAACATTTATGCGAGATGCAGGAGGAGTAGAAAGAATTCCTTTCGGGGAGGTATGAGAAGTTATGACAACTTGGCTTTGGATATAGTCGGTCAATCTTACAAGCTACTCAGGGTTAGACTGAAGATACTCAACTTCAGACATTTGAATCTTGGTCTTTTTAGCATGATCAATTATGTCAAACGCGGCCAAGGGTTGCGTTGATGAAGGAATGAGTCCCTCATTTCGCGATGGTGTGGTAGGATTACTAGTCCTGATAGGAATAGGAGAGGGGAGATAGGGGAAAAATATTTCTTCAAAAAAGACTTAATAAGAGGTTGAGTAGGAAGGGGATTACCTCTTTTAGTGATGGTTAGAGGCGTGTTTGACACAGCCTTCTCTTTTTGTATCCTGGCAGCAACTTCTACTTCTTTTCCTTGCGAGTGGGTGAAAACAGCATATGACTGCCTGCTCACATATCCTTGAGTACCCTCTTCTTCATCAGATTCCTCCTCATCAAATTCCATATACCCGATAGTAGAGTCGCTAGTCGGTTCACCGACATCTTGGTCATCTTCAGCTTGAGACAGAGGTTCTTCATAATCTAGCTCCTCTTCTTCGATTTCGGCTAGAGCATTGACTGGAGGGGCCTCAAGTGCCAACCGTGGAGTAGCTATAGGTAGGCACAACCTTTTTGGGACATTGTTGGAAGTGAAACTTCTTCGTGGGATATCCCGGTACTAAGAGATGGGGGAAGCTTGAGCTAGCTGCTTCTTTAACGCGAGCAAGTCATTCACCATCTTTTGGAATGTCGGATCTGATGAAGTGGAAGGAGAAAGAGTTGAAGCTTTAGGCTTGGATGGTTCTCGTTTTAATTTTCTAGATATTAGCAAGTTATCCTCAATTTGAATGGCAATAACTTGGGCGAGAACCAGAGTAGTGACTTGTTCTTGCAAGAGTAAGAAACTTACCTTCGAGCTCATGGCATTGACAAAGAAACACTTCTGATTTTCTGGTGTTGGCAGCATGGTAGGCGGCACACAGTTGATTAGTGAATTGAAATAGGTGATGAAATCACGCATGGTCTCGTTGAATTCCTTCTTCAAATGAGTTATTTTTTACAGTAACGTGAACGTGTCCTCCGAGGGCTTATACCTTTCTTCAAATGAAGTCCATAATGTGGCCCAACTAGTGATAGATCCAGCCGACAAATGCTGAAACCATTCCGCTGCGGGTCCTTGCAATGTCTCTAGAAAGAGGTGAACTGACACATCTTCATGAGTCACATTCAGGATGCTACGTGACATGATGAAAGCGGATATATGTGAATCCGTACTTGGGTTTTCGCTTCCATCAAATTTGGGGAAATTCTTTCGGTTCCCATGAGGGAGCGCGTGAATAGGATGTGGCAAAGCAAGAGGGCCCATAGCATTTCCCCATGGTACTGCCATTTGAAAATCTATAAAAAGGATGTAAGCCAGAAGCACGGTTCCACTAAGCAATAAAGCACTGCAAAGAGATGAAGATGCTCTCTGTGAAAAATGATTCCTTCGTGGAGGTGAGACACTTCTGGATAGTCGGTCAGTTGAACTTAGCGATGAGAAGTGCGCTGGTGTAATACTGAAGTTGTGCCTTTGAAGTAGATCGAAAGTAGGATCGAATTCTCCACGAGCTCTCCTGCTACGAGTAAATGGTTCACCTGCCAGTGTATCTCTTAGATCTGCAATATTTCAGAGCAGATTTTAAAAACTGTTTTTGGTTGTACTTGCTGATTTTTTGATTTTTCTGACAAAAATCAGTAGCATGTACTTTTCTAAATATTTAATTTTATCCCTTTTTTGAAAACTGGTTACAGTTTAATGATGAAGATTAGCAAGGATAAAATGATGGTCAACTTAACAAGCTGATTTTTGGATCTTAGAGTTGAATTTTTTGCAAGGGTTTTGAATTTTTTTGTAAACTCTCAGAAACTCAGATCTACGGAAAAATACGGGTTTTTGTAAAAACTCAGTGAACTAAAGATATCTAACTAGCCCAGATCTATGGATCCCTGAAGAAATTTTTTAGTTTGGATTAATTTTGCAAAAAATTTGGATTTTAATCAAAAGTTAAAATTTGCAAACAGGTCGTGATTTTTACAGTTGGATTTCGATCCCCAACGAAGTCGCCAAAAAATGTTGGTCTGAAAATCTTTCGGGTGGGCAGATCTATGGATAGACGAGTCAACAATGTGTAGGGCATAGCCCCACTTTGAGACAACAAAGTGAAACTGGTTTATTGCTATTCTACCAGCAGGAATATGTGCAAGTCTCACAATATTCTGCCTTCGGGGGTTTGGGAGCTCATCCTAGTAGAGGTGCTTCCAACTGTTAAAATAAAGGAATGGAAGGGAAGACAAAGAAGGAATGGGTCCGAAGGGAGAAAAGAAATGAATTCCAAGGCAGAAAGGTTAGTGGGTTTATGTTTTGGGATTGGTAATAAATGGAGCCAAACCTACTTGCATAAATGAACAAAGCAATACTGATGAACAAATGACAAGAAAGGAGAGATAGATCCAATAGAATAAACGCAAATATCTGACATAAGAAAGATCAAATGCCCATAACACACATATTCAGTAGAAAGTCTTAATATTTGTATTGATGTTTCTTCTGTTACAAAAAGTACAAAGCCTTTTCTTCTCACTTCTATTTTTTATCTAAAAAGTGTCCACCTCTTGAATACAACAAGTATTCAAGTATTTATAGAAGGAGGAGAAGAGAGAAGACAAAAAGAAACCAACAACTAATTACAAAATATCTAAAAGTCAACTGTTGACTTTGGGCAACTTGGTGGATGACAACATCCCATGGTGCAACATGCATGATGTCATCGTTTGTGCCAACATACTCTTAGATATTTACAAAAAGAAAGCCAAGATGAGGAAGGCTATTTGTCATCGTCTCATGGCTGGAATGGAGTACCCTGCTTCTACTCAAGAGAGGCAATATGGAATTGAGCCTAGTATTCCATGAATTTATTGACCATCGGCTGAAGTTGATCCTAGGTAGGACCCTTGGTATGATCGCCAATGACCTCACATGTCTCCCGTTCATCTCTAAGTTTTTCGGGGAGCTTGAAGTACTCATTAGCTGGCTCCATCAGGTACCCTACAAAATCACGGCAGGCTAGAAGGTTATTGATGGATTTAGTGTCAAAAGTAACTTCTGGCCCTATCCCTTGCGAGACGATCTCCTTGAAGATCTAAATGGTTTCATCTGCCTTCCTCAAGGTGAATGACAGTGTGAGCAAGCTCGGAGACATCCTTAGGATAATTTTCTCCATTTGATGCATTGCATCTAGGGCTTCCTCCTTGACCTTATCTATCTTCTCCAGGACAAATTCCATCTGATCGACCTGGTAGTCCAAAGCAGCAAGGATCTTGTTGGGTGCTCTGGGGTGATCGAAGATGCCAAATTTAACTAAATCTTCGACTGAACAGTCGAGCATCTTCTGGAACATCTCATGTTCCAACCTAGCATGGTCTAACTCTTCAGAGATAGGTCCTGTAATCACCTGGAGTTCCTTGTTCACTTGATTAATGTTTTGATATAACTCGGTGAGCTTGACGATTACTTCCTCACTATCTTTGAGGATCTGGTCTCTCCAGGCGGATAGTGCCATACCTTGTTCACCAATCTTGGTGTATTCGTTTATCTTATCCTGGCTAAGGACCTCAGGAGTTTCAGTGGCAGTTGTAGGAGGTGCACTGCCCATTTTCTACAGTGTGTGGAGAAGATGTTTATTCTGTTCTTTTAGTAGCCTCTTCTCTTCCTTCGTTTCTTGAAGCTTCTTGCAAAGGGCATCCATCACAGATAGGGCCTCTCCTTGAAGGCTCTTGGATGACGTTCCCATTGTGACATGCGTCACTGTATCATCTGTAGGGGATAAATCCTTTTTATCCTTTGAAAAACCGCGGGTGGAAATGATAACTTTTAGGTTTTCTTTCCTTTGTGAGCTTGTGATTTTTCAAGTTTTATCGACATGATTCGACAGTGAGGGGAACATAGCAAAAAGATCTAGGTTCATTTTGAGACAGAGCCCTCCAGGCCAGTAGATCTGGAAGGAGGGGAAGCCTGGTTTTAGTGGAAGCCATTTAGGTTTATCTATTTATCCAACAACAAGCAAAACCATAGCAAAGCAACAAGCAAAACTCACAAGAAAAGAAAGAACCACTTACCGGAGATATATAGACAGGGAGAAACGAAGTGGAGTCCATGAACGTGACATGCGGATTCACGTATTTTTCAATCGTGAAAATGACATGGCGGATGCGCCTATATATAGCAAAAGGTGTAATAAATATGCCACCAATTTTTTTTAAAGGGCGCACTGAAACGCATGTTGACATGAAAATATTTGCGCGCTTTGGTGCGGTTATGCATCTGTCAGCAAGAAACTATCTACTCATTTGGCGCAAATTCAGGACTGTCAACATGGGATTTTGAGCGCTTTGGCGCACCACTTGAGGGCACAACATTTTTGTTGTTGACATGTCGGCGAATGCGCCTTGGTGCAGGTGAGAAAGGCACATCACGGGGAGGCGCAACAATTGTTGTGTTAACATTCCAAAGGGTGTGCCAAAGGAATAGAAGGGGGTGCAAATAAATTCTATGTTACATGAACAAAATCTGTGCCCAGCCTAAAAAGGACCAAAATGACTAAGTTCAAAAAATTGGATTTTCCCGAAAGGGATTTTATGCCATTCCGAACGCTGAGGGACCTTGACGAGGACCCAGAACAAAATTTGGTATGGTTACCTGTAAAATTGCCCTTGTCAGTTTTACAGGATAACATAACTATGAAGCTTAATTGCTTCACAGAAAGATTATTTTTACATGTTGTTGGTTTTGACAGTGACCGGCATCAGTCAGGAAGTAACTGATATTGGTCAGGTAGTGAACGACATCGGTTAGGTATAAACCACCATAAGTTAGGAAGTGACCGACATCGGTTAGACATTGACTGACATCGGTCACCTATGCGATGGTGCTTTGTTTTTTGGACGAGAATTAGAATACATATTTTTATTTAAAGATGATTTATTGATTGTAAAATCATAGTTAGTTACCCAAAATAATTATATATGCATGTATGCATTGTATGAGGGTATGAGACAAAAAAATAGCAATTTTTTTGCATATTAGTTTTCTTAGTGAGAAAGAAAGAGTAGCTGAGTGAGGGAAAAACGTTGAACATCCTGTGAGGTGTTGGAAGAAAATGGATGTTCATTATATTTCCTCTATAAAGAACTAAATAATAATATTGGCCATTTCTTGGTGGATGTAGCCCACACCGGGTGAACCAACCTTAAATCTGGTGTTATTTTTCTCTTGTTTATTTTATCTTCTGGTTTATTTCTGCATTCATCTCTTGTATACTTTATTTGATTTTCGATATGTGCAACATTGTTATATGGTTAACCCCAACACCTGGTATCAGAGATTTGTTTGGAGGTTTTGTGTGTTGACAAGATTTACTCACAAAGATTTTTTTCTAATTGATTGGGAGCATAACAATGGAATAATATAGTAAATATTGAGTAGAGAAATTTAACAGTCGTAATTATCAACTATGGAAGATGCATGTGGAGGATTATTTGTATAAGAAGGATCTATCCTTACCATCGGATGAGCATGCCCAATCGGACATGATGACTAATGAAGAATGGAAGGTTCTTGATAGAAAGACTCTGGGATCTATAAGATTGAGCTTGGCAGCATCGGTGGCTTCACATTTTACAAATGAAAAAACCACGGTAGAGTTGATGAAATATTTAGAAAATTTGTATGAAACTCTTAGTGCTTAGAATAAAGTTTATTTTGATGAAAAATTGTTTAATTATAAGATGCAAGAAGGTAGATATGTATCTAATCATTTTAATGATTTCCGGTCTATAGTAAATCAATTAAAATCGATAGAAATTCTGTTTGATGATGAAGTAAAAGAACTTATATTCTTATGCTCTTTTCCAGATAGTTGGGATAACTTGGTAATGGCTGTTAGTAATACAACGTCTGCTTCTAAAGGTCTGAAATTTGATGACATGGCTAGTGTAATCCTTAATGATGAAATACTTAGGAAAAGATCAGGAGAAGCATCATCGAGAACTGCTTTAAATGTAGAAAGCAAGGGCATATATAAGGAGATATCATCAAAGAGAAAGAAGAATAGAATATCAAAGTCAAGAAATGGAAGATCTAGATCCAAGTACAAAGATTTACTTTGCTGGAATTATGGAAAGAGAGGACACGTAAAGGAGTGTTGGTCCAAGGAAAACAAAGAGAATACATTAGACAAAGGTAAAGAGGTAATCATTTCAAGTTAGGCAAAATAATATGCCCTTATTATCTCCTTGGATATAACATTAGAATCTTGGGTTTTAGATTATGGAGCTTCTTTCCATGCTACCCCTAATAAGGGTTATTTCAAAAATTGTGTTCAGGGTGATTTTGGACATGTTTATTTAGGAGATGATGAGCCATGCAATATTATTGATAAAGGTGACGTTCATCTAATGTTACAGAATGGAAATCCATGGGTATTGAAATATGTGAGGCATGTGCCAAGCCTCAAGAGAAATCTAATATCTGCAGGGAAACTAGGTGAATATGGATACGTGGTTACATTCATAGTTGATTCTTGGAAGGTCACCAAGGGATCTCTTGTTGTGGCAAGAGGAAATAACGTAGGAAATTTATATTTGTCTACCTGTGTTACTAATTCTTTTTCTGTGTTATCTATTACAAATTCATATGCAACCATGTGGCATAATCAACTAGGCCATATGAGTGAAAAAGGAATGCATATTATACTCAGATGTGTGGGGACCAACTTAGGTAGCTTCTATCAGAGGATCCCAATATTATGTGACTTTCATTGATGATGCCACACAGAAGGTATGTATTTATTGTATCAAGAGTAAATATGATGTTTTTGAGACTTTTAAAAGGTGGAAATCCCTTGTGGAAAATAAATTAAAGTGTCTTAGGTTTGAAAATGGTGGCGAGTACTACAACACGGATTTCAATGATTATTGTTCAATGAATGGAATACGAATAGAAAGAACAATTCCTAGAACTCAAAAGGAGAATGGAGTTACAGAAATAATGAACAGAACAATCATAGAACATGCTAGAAGCATGAAATTACATGTCAGTTTTCCTTTGAATTTTTGGGAAGAAACAGTGGATACAACAGTGTACTTGATCAACCGTGGGCCTTCAACAACACTGGATGGTGGAATACCAGAAGAAGATTGGTCTAGAAAAGAGGTAGATTTTTATTTTCTTAGATTTTTTGGCTCAGAAGCTTTTGTGCATGTTGATAGGGAAAATAGGAAGAAGTTAGATGTTTAATCTAAGAGATGTACTTTCATTGGTTATGACTTTGGTGATTTCAGATATTATTTTTGGGATTTAGAAGATTCTAAGATTGTTAAGAGTCATGACATTGATTGGAATGAAAAGATAATGTACAAAGATAAGGTTTTTGTGCCTAAACATGAACATGTTGATGAGATTTTGAAGAAAAATCAACTTTCAGATCTAAAACAGACATCCACAAACACCGGCATCGGTTCTACAGAAACTAGTGCCAGTCAGGCTAATCCGGTATCAATAGAAAGGATCAGGTTCAGAACAGACAACTACTGGAACCGGTGTCAACTCCTTGAACCAGTGGTGGTGAGGCAATGACATTAGTAGGTAGACAGAGGAACCATGGTCGGTATCAATAAACCGATGTCGTTCACTGATATAGATTGAAATGAATGTGCAACAGGCACAAAATGAGCCTAAGAAACCCTAGATCTCAATAAGAAGGTCACAAAGAGTCAGTAGACCTTTTGAGATATTTTCACCTTCCTTTTCTTATTTATTATTCACTGATAGTGGTGAACCAGAAAGCTTTGAAGAAGTAATGTATGTAGATACCCATGAGCAAGTGGAAGTGTGGCATGGATGAGGATATGGACTCCTTGTAACAAAATCAGACATGGGATTTGGTCAAGTTTCTAGCAGGTAAGAAAGCACTGCAGAATAAATGGGGTTATAGGATCAAGGAAGAAGAGGGCGGTCTGAAAAGGTAGAAGATAAGGCTTGTGGTAAAGGGATTTACACAAAAAGCAGGTATTGACTTTGATGAGATTTTTTCTCATGTAGTTAAAATGACTTCTATTTGTACTGTTCTAAGTTTGGTTACAATAGAAGATTTGCATTTAGAACAACTTGATGTTAAGATGCCTTTTCTTTATGGTGATTTAGAGGAAGATATTTATATGCAACAACTACTTGGTTATGAAGTCAAGGGTAAGGAGAAACTTGTGTGTAGATTGAAAAAGAGCCTATATGGGCTCAAGCAAGCTCCAAGGAAATGGTATTTGAGATTTGAAAGTTTTATGCATGAGCATGGTTATATGAGATGTGAATCCAACCATTGTCTTTATTTTAAGAAGCTTGATAATGGGAGCTATGTTATTTTTTTACTGTATGTGGATAATATGCTGATTACAGGATCTAGTACGCAGAACATTGGTGAACTTAAAGAAAGGAGAGCTTATAATTTTGCAATGAAGGATTTGGGAGTTGCAAAGAAAATCCTTGGCATGAAAATTCACCAAGACAGGAAAAACAAGTTGTATTTGTCTCAGGAGGCTTATATTAATAAGGTGTTAGAAAGGTTTAACATGCAAAATTTAAAACCTGTTAGTACACCTATGGCTGGACACTTAAAATTAAGAAAACATTAGTGTCCTTCATCACACGAGGATTTTGAGTACATGACACATGTTCCCTATGCTTCAATAGTAGGAAGTATTATGTATGCCATGGTTTGTACTAGACCAGACATTGCACATGAAGTGGAAGTTGTGAGAAGGTTTATGGCTAATCAAGGTAAAGACCATTTGAAAGTAGTCCAATGGATTCTCAAGTATTTGAGAGGGACATATGGCATGGAGTTATGCTATAGAGGGTCAGATAATTATTTACAAGGCTATGTTGATTCAGATATGGATGAAGATTTGGATGACATGAGGAACACCATTGGATATGTTTTCACAGTAGGTGGAACAAAAATTAGCTGGATTTCAAGATTGCAGAAGGTTGTGGCTTTTTCTACTACAGAGGTGGAGTATGTTGTAGCTACAAAAGATAGCAAAGAGATTATATGGATGAGTAGGTTTATGGAAGAGTTGGGTAAGGAGCAAGGGGATTGCAAATTATAAAATGATAGTCAGAGCATGATCCATCTGACAAAGAACTCAACATTTCATTCAAGAATGAAACACATTCAGTTGAGGTATCACTTCATACTACAAGTGTTGGAGGATGGGCAGCTGAAGTTAAAGAAAATCCATACGGATGAGAATCCTGTGGATATGATAATAAAGCTGTTGGTAAAGGAGAAGTTGGAGCTTCACTCCAATTCTGTTGGTCTTCAAGCTTGAGACTTGAAGATGAAGAAATGAGCCAAGGAAACATATCTAAGGATGGTGATGTACAATACAATGTAGTAATTGATCTCTAAGTGGGAGATTGTTAAGTATAGAGATTAATTGCTTCACAAAAAGATTATTTTTACATGTTGCTGGTTTTGACAGTGATCGACATCAGTTAGGAATTAACCGGCACCGGTCAGGTAGTGACTGACATCGGTCAGGTATAAACTAGCATAGGTCAAGAAGTGACTAACATCAGTCAGACAATGACCAGAATTGGTCACCTGTGCGACGGTGCTTTGTTTTTTGGCTAAGAATTTGAATACATATTTTGCTTTAAAGATGATTTCTTGATTGTAAAAGCATAGTTAGTTACCTAGAATAAGTATATATGCATGTATACATTGTATGAGCGTATGAGAGAAAAAATAACAATTGTTTTCATGTTAGTTTTCCTGGTGAGCAAGAAAGAGTAGCTGAGTGAGGAAAAAACATTGAACATCCTGTGAGGTGTTGGAAGACAATAGATCTTCATTATATTTCCTCTATAAATCATTGGATAATAATATTGGACATTTCTTGGTAGACGTAGCCCACACTGGGTGAACCACGTTAAATATGGTGTTATCTTTCTCTTGTTTATTTTATCTTCTAGTTTTATTTCTACCTTCATTGCTTGTTTGCTTTTGTCTAATTTTAGATTTGTGCAACAATGTTATATGGTTAACCCTAAAAATTGGCACAAGAAGATATACGATGCATTATGGGCTCATCAGATCACTCCAAAAAGAGCTATTGGTACATCTCCATTCCAAAACCTATATGGGATAAATGAAGAAGTTCCAATAAATTTAGACTCGCAAGCATTACAATTGATTAAAGCAATAGAAGATGGTGAGTTCTAAGACTGAATAGATAAAAGGATTATATACCTAGAGAAGCTATGTGAAGATAGGGTATTGGTGGTTGATCGGATAAAAGATCATTAGTTAAAAAAAAAAAAAATTGATAAGAAGAAAATGAAAAGAGATTTTTAGATTAGTGATCTTGTCCTACTATGGGATAAGAGGAGAAAACCAAAAGGAAGACATGGAAATTTTGATCCACTATGGCTTGTCCCATTTCAGATACGTGACACATGTGGAGAGGATACTTTCTAACTATCTTATCTAGACAAAACTCACTTAGAATTTCCTTGCAGCGAGAAATATATGAAATTATACAAATAGTGAAAGCGGGTTGTCCCCCGCATGTATCATAGGTGAATATAGGTTTGTGTATTTACCTTTGTGTTGTGTGTTTTACTTTATGTCATGTTTTCTTAGTGTCGCACGTTGTGTTCAACAAAGGAAATTTTGTCGTACCCACCCTTGTTTTGTAATGACTCCTATAACCTAATGGATAAGACACTGGTCCTTTTAGGGTCTTTTGCTTCTGGGATTCCAACTTGCCCTACCTTCACTTTGTTCAATCCAAGAAAATTCCCCAGGCTAGAGCTAGTTGTTGTTATGCTAAATGTATAACATAAAAAATTGAAATTTCGGTCATGAAAATCAAGCCCACACTAAAAAAATCCTTGAACTAGGTAATGTGAACTTGCCCTCTAGCCAATATCTGACTATGTAAAGCCCATCATGGAAAAGAGGAATGTACTAACTATATATTTAAAGTGTGTTTCATATGCAGGTAAGTTGGTGGAAAAAAAATCATGGTCTTATTATGATTCACCCGAAAGGAGTTACTCTCCGAGGCTTAAAAAGGCATATTTTCATACTTCTTGCACCTACAGACCAACTTCTGGGGATGTCCCAAGAAGATATAATGGCTTAAATAATTTTTCAAAGAGTTTTGTAATCATTTGAGGTAGATTAGGAAATTTCTAGAATAAAATCAAGGTTTAGGAACAAGTTTTGTGAAACTGGGTCTTTGTGAGCAAGGTATTGGGAAATGCATGTTTTGAAAAAGCTAGTCACCTTGTTCGAAGAGTTTAATGATCCATGTGAAGAGTTATAAAATTATACCCTAGGCATTGGATAGATAAAATATCTTAATTCATGTTGGAATCATTAAGAAAATATTTTGAGAATATTGAGCTTTGGAAAATCATCCGACAATGTGATGCAAAGATCCTAGTATAAGCTGTAACTTTCCTAGAACATTTCAGGAGTCTCATGAAGATTTTAGAGTCTAATAAAATATAAAATGAAATTATATATATTTATCTTCATAACCCATATGATTTTTGAGTTCATAGTGATCATAAACTCTTCCTATCACTCAGTATACTTGTGCACACATCAAGGTGAAAATGAAAACAAGGGTAAATGTTGATGAAGAATTCATTTTCAAGACTTATAAATATTCTCATTAGATTCAATGGCCCTTTTCCATAAATATTCATATATTTGAAAACTAATTTTTTGTTAGGAAATAAGGGATAAAATATGCAAAATGATCCCTCACAGAATCACAATAGTAGAAACTAATATGCAGAAAATATTACACATCTGAAATAAAAATGTAGAATAGTAAAAGAACAACAAAAAGAGACACTATTTAACATGGTTCACCCAATTTGGTCGACATCCACCAAGAATCACTTGCTCAGATTTTATTATAAGCCACTACTCTATTAATACAATACCCATATCTGTTTGGAGCTAAGCTCAACAAACTGTACAGAATTCACACCCGAATTCATACACATGCAATGTTACATCAAACCCTACCATATGCGCAAAACACGTAAGTAGACAACTGATTTAACAGTTTTACAAAAACTGTGGGTATCAAAACTATGGGCCAAAACAGTCCCATAAACCTATGGGTCAAAAAAATCCTGCCCATATGACAAAATCACATTTCCCAGTATATCAGGCACGTTTTTTGAGGCCAAAAAATTACTCTTAGTGTACTGTGGAAAGTGTACAATACTCTTAGTGTAAAGTATTCAAAAATTTCACACATGAAAACAGACTCCACAACCTAACAATATCCCACTTGGAGACTAGTTTTCCTTTGAGAAAACTTCTCAACCCTTCACTAGTTTCCGTGAAGACCAGCCAAAGTTGAACACAACTTCAGTTTTTACCTTGTGACCACCTTGTTCATCATGTCTATATGATTCTGATTGGTATGAATCTTCTCCAGCCTTAACTTCTCTTCTTCCTAATTTTTCCTGATGAAATGGTACCTAAGGTGTATATGCTTCGTCCTAGAGTGGAAAATATAGCTCTTAGCTAGGTGTATAACACTCTAACTATCACTACGCAGCTTCCCTTCCTGCTTCTTATGCCCCAAATCCTCAAGCAATTTATAATAGTCAAATCATCTCTTTTCTTTCCTCTGTGGTAGCAACATACTTAGCCTCCGTGGTTGATAAAACAACCAAATTTTGTAGTTGTGAAACCCGACACATTGTTGTCCCACCTACAATGTAAATATAACCTGTCATGCTCCTCCTGCTGTCTACATATCTAACCATATCTGAATCTACATAACCATGCAAAGTGGTGTTTGATCTAATGTAGCAAAAAATTGTTCCCATGGTCCCTCTCAAATACCAAAGGATCCACTTTACTACCTACCAGTGATCTCTACCTGGATCACTCATAAATCTACTCACCGCTCCCACTGCATGGGAAATATCAGGCCTCGTGCACACCATGACATACATAAAACTGCCAATCACTGATGAGTAAGGTACCTTAGACATCTGGTTTGTCTCCTGCCCTGTCTTGGGACACTGCTCCTTTGATAAATTGAAATGGCCTGCCAAAGGATTCCCAACTGGTTTAACATTCTGCATATTAAACCTATCCAAGACCTTCTTAATGTAATCTTCCTGAGATAAAGTCAACTTCCGTTCCTTCCTATTTCAAGATATCCTCATACCAAGGATTTCTTTGGCTGCCCCCAAATCCTTCATAGAAAAGGAGTCACTTAGCTATTTTTTGAGTACTTTTATTTCTTGCATGTTTTTACCTCCAACCAACATGTCATCCACATACAAACACATGATAATATAACTGTCATCCTCAAATTTATTTTTATACACGCAATGGTTAGAATGACATCTAATATAACCTTGCTCCATCATGAAACTATCAAATTTCTTATACCATTGACGTGGAGCTTGTTTCAAGCCATACAAGATCTTCTTCAGTTTACACACCATCTCCTCTTTACCTTTGACCTCATAGCCCTCTTACTACTGCATATATAGATCCTTATCCAAATCACCATGGAGAAATGCAGTCTTTACATAAAGTTGCTCTAAGTGAAATTCTTTTGCTGCAACTATTCCATGAACAGTTCTAATAGAAGTCATTTTTACTACAGGAGAAAAAATCTCACGAAAATTTATACCTTTTTTTCTCTATAAACCCCTTGACCACCTACTAGGCCTTATATCTTTTCTTGCCTCCTTCTTCCTCTTTAACGCTGCACACCCATTTGTTTTGTAATGCTCTTTTTATTTTGGGTAGCTTCACAAAATATCATAGTTTGTTCTCCATAAGAGCCTTATGCTCCTCATCCATGGCTTACTCCCACTTCTTCATAGGATCTACCTGCATTTCTTCATCAAAGTTATCTGGCTCTCCACTGTCAGTGAGTAATAAATAATAAAGAGAAGGAGACAAACTTTCAGGTTCTCTTCTTACCCCTAGAATACCTCTTCAATATAGGAGTTTGGGGTTCCTGTTGAGGAGGTTCCTGAACTGATTCATGTGTCACTTTTCCATCTGGAATATCCTCTACCACTACTTATTCTTTCTTGGATTATTTCCTATTTTCCTGTAAATGTTGCTTATACATGAATTTCTCATTAAATACCACATCCCTAGATCAAATTATTTTCTTTTCCTTAATACTCTAACATTTGTATCCAAATTCATCACCACCATAACCAATAAAAGAAAATTTTCTGATTTAGCCTCTAGCTTGGTCCTATCATTCTTGTCTATATGGAAAAAAAACCTCACATCCAAAGACTCTAAAAAATAAATAATCAACTTTCTTACCATACCAAGCCTCCTCAGGTTTGCCTCCATCCAAGGCACTTAAGGGTCCTTTGTGTATCAAGTGCACAACTATGCTCACCGCCTCTACCCAAAAATAAAGAGACATAACTGTATATAATCTCATGATCCTAGCACATTCCATTATTGTTCTGTTCATCCTTCCTGACACCCCCATTCTGCTGCGGAGTTCTTGGTACCATATTTTTCCTATGGATTTCATTCTTAGAACAGTAATCATCAAATTCATTATTTCAATACTTTCCTCGATTATTTGACCTGAGACATTTTAGCTTAAAACCTGTTTCATTCTCTACCAAGGCTTTCCATTTAACAAACATGTCAAAAACATCAGTTTTGTTTCTAATACGATAAACCCAAACTTTCCTTGTTGCATCATCAATAAAAACAACATAATAACTTGAACCCCCAAGAGATGATACCTGATCCAACCCCCACACATCATAATGCACCATCTCTAAATTACTCTCTTTATTTGTAGGTTCAACCTCGAGAAACCTTACTCTCTTATATTTCCCATATATGTAGTCTTCACAGAACTCCAAACCTATTTCTATATATCTGGACAAATCCTTCTTTATGATATCCATGCCCTTATGGCTCATATGACTGAGCCTATAGTGCCACAATTTTGTATCTACTTTTGAAGCCACAAGATTATAAACATTAGTGCTATAAGTGGTTAAATACAAGGTTCCAACCTTATTACCTCTTACCACCACAAGAGAACCCTTGGTAACCTTCCAAGAGTCTGTTGTAAATATCACAGTACAACCATCACTTCCCAACTTCTCTGCCGATATTAAATTTTGTCTTAATATAGGCACATGTTTGACATCCTTTAATAGCCAAGTATTCCCATTCTGCATCTTAACCCAAACAAAACCTTTTCCAACTATGCTGCAAGGCTCATCATCACCAAGAAAAACATGCCCAAAATCTCCTTGAACATAATCAACAAAATAATGTCTATGCGGAGTACTTGAAAAGAAGCCTCCAAATCTAAAACCCAATATTCAGTAATATTGTGTAAAGAAAGAATCAAAGCATCCTAACATACATTACCCATTGCCACATTTGCCTCCTTGTTTTCTTCATGTTGTTTCTTCATGTCCCAGAGCTCCCAACAGTTCTTCTTTACATGTCTAGACTTTCCACAATGCCAACATACTATCTTACTTTTAGATTTTGACCTTTCCCAATCATTTGATTTTCCATGTCTTCCTCTATTCTTCTATCTCCCTCTTGTTTCCACTGTCAAAGAATTCCTTGAAGTAGAAGATTCCCTAGTGAGAAAAATGTGGAAAGTGTACAATACTCTTAGTGTACAGTCTTCAACATTTTCACACATGAAAATAGGCTCCACAACCTGAAATTTTCGTAATTTTGACCCGAAAGCGAAGAAATGAATTTTGGTCATGTAACACCAACGTGTTACCATCAGAGAACAAGAATGTGTTACCGTCTGAGAACAAGAAGTATGTGTTGATGTCCAAAAACAAGAAGATTATGTTGACGAATAATTTTTTGTTGTTGACATATATCAACAAGAAGGTGTTGACATACGTGAACAAAAAGAATGTGTTGACATATGTCAACAAGAAAGTGTTGACGTATGGGAACAATAAGGTGTTGACATACAAGAACAAGAAAGTGTTGATGTCTGGGAACTAGATGAAGGTGTTAATGTATGGAAAAAAGAAGAAGGTTTTAACGTATGGGAAAAATAATGTGTTGACGTCTAAGAACAAGAAGAAGATGTTGACACACATAAAAAATAATGTGTTGACATACCTTAAGAAGAAGACATAGTCGGTAACCTACATGACGAAGGAAGGTGAAAGATCACCATTGATGAAGGAACACCAAAGGTCATGAATTCAAAAGGTCACAAGTGTTGAAGGAATACCAAAGGTCTAAAGTTGTAATGTTAACAGTCATGGAGGAACATGAGATGTCGTGATAGGAATTTGAAAAGTTAACAGGCACGAAGGAAGGTGAAAGGTCATGTGGGGTAGAGGAAAGGATAGTATTGGGACTATAAATATGAATGGCACTCTTATTTTAAGGGGATGGTTAATGCTTTTTTACTAGCTCTCACTTTATTTCTAGAAGAAAATGCCTTCACTTCTTTTGTTCCTTATATATTGTTCTATCTCCATCTCAGCTTGTACTCTAGGAGCATTGTAAATTGTGTAACATGATCCAATAAGAATTTTTGTTTCTTGTTGATTATTCCTCTTTGTTTGAAAATGGTTTCTTTTGATTGATGAGTGAAATGTTATGGTTTTAATGTAAAAAACTCTGATATTCTATTTGTTGATTGAAATCCCTTTCTTATTTTTCTCTCCTATATCCGTCACTAAGCAATTTTCTTCTCTTATATTCAATATAAGCAATTTCCACATGTTTAGGGAAGTATTCATGTGTGATCTCTGATCTTTGGACTACCCCAAAAATTAGTTTAGATTCTTTTCATTTCCTTATTTTCAATAAAAGGAGCTGCCTCATTCAAGTGGGGGGACTTAGTCTCACACAATGTTGGTTAGAACACACTAGTTATCCTCCTCGAAAAATTATTTCGCCAACATTATCTTACTCACTTCATGGAATCTTATAAAAACTCCTAATATTTCTCCCAAACTCGATCTTACACCATGAAGTATTATTTATATGATTGCACAAGAAATTTATTCCAAAACATATTTGTTTCAAGTACTATATAGTTGCACCTGAAGTATGAAACCAATGCAATAATGATCTATGAGTCCTTTATGAGCTCAAATCATCATATTTGCATTATCATGTAGTTTTAGGAAAAAAACTTAAGATATTTCCCATTGTTCTTAAAGGATGGTTTTGAGATGGTTTGGAGTGACATACATTGTTAAGGATCATTCATAAAGCTTAAGGCTTCATTTTAACTCATTCCATTTGCTAATTTTCATTGAATCCATGCTCCATCACTGATGAGTAGCTCAAGACACCATGCACAAGTTTTAGGTACCTTTGAGATCTTCAAAGTTGGCCCTTGAGCCAAGAACTACAATTTTGAGAGCTCGTTAGCACTAAAAATAAAAAAATCTTCATCACTTTTGCATGAAAATTTTTCCACTACATTGGAGTACCCTTGTTCACATGTTCCAATGGTTTTTTGATCATAAATAGGCTTGTAATTTCTTGGCCAACATCATTGGTACTTATTCATCTTCCTTGTCCTCAAGGATAGTCATAAAGAATACATTTAATATTCCTTTCCCAATTGGTCATTGACTTGAGGATCCGTCCATGCCTTCTCTAGCATGTATTAGAATATTCCTATTACTTGGATTGGCCTGTCCTAACTTGTTTTTCATCATACACCCATCTACGCTTGCACCAGGTCCTTGAACTAGGCCTAACTGAGCTAGTTCCAACCATGATCCAACATGTTTATCCACTTTTTCATCATGATAAATCTTGCATACCTTTGGAACATGTTGGAAACACTTGTAAGTCACATTTGAAGTTCACACCCAGCTCCTTCATATACAAAGTTTTCTGCTAAAACACCAACCATGTATCTAGACCTTGTGCACACACCATGACTTCTCAAGAAAACTCACCAAAATCATTTCAAACATGCACTACCAATAAACCTTCATGATCTTGAAGGGTTAAAAAATCATCTCTCACTCTTTTCTATCAATGCATCATGTCATCAATGAAAATGCCAACAATATAGGGTTAAACAATCTCCCCCTTTGTCATTTATGACAACAAACACCAAAAACTTTGATGGAAAGTAGTCATAACACATATTCCAAGCTCTATTTTCTTGTTTTTAAGAGCCTTCTCCCCCTTTGAAATCTATGAAAAAATTTCTTTTAGTAAACAACATGCAAACAATCATTAATAAGACATAAACATACCTCTTTAAGATCCCCCTTGAATTAGGCTTACAATCTTGTTAGTCATGGATTATAATAATGAATGTACATGTTCACCAATACACCTCAATTGTCCCCCTGAACATTTTCTCCTCAAAGTCATACTTTTCACTCTTTTCCCATGTCTTCCTTTGAGCTTCTCAACTTGTACCTTGAGCTAGTGAAGTATCTCCCCCTGTTTGAACACTTTTGAACCTCCTTGGAGCACCTACCTTCATAACACACACATATGACAACAATGATAACATCATGCTCGATCACAAGAATTCCTATTTCAACTCAAGGTGCTCAAAACTAGACTTCATTTCTCCATATGCTTATTGCTTGTACTCTTTAGGAATTGGATCCCTGAGTCAAATTTTCATAGTGAAATGACCCAACTTTTACCATCCATAAAAAATCCATGTACATCATGAAACAATCCTTTGTTTCTTCCCATGGATTCATTATACCACTACCTTTCTAAAAACACAAGAATGCATCCACTTATCTCGCATTCCTGCCATAATAATGTGATGGAGGGACATCATTACCAGGGCCATTATAGGCATGTTTTAGTCCAATTTTGATTTCCTGGGTTCATTAGAGTGAATAAAGAGTCTGTAGGTGGTCCTTTTTTGGGCTTTAAAGGTTTAAAATTTGAATTTGGATATTTCCCTTCATTTTGGCATAGCTTGAAAATTTAAATTTTTGTAAAGCCACTTGTAGGCTTGTTACCATGTGTAGTTGTCTTAAGGGTCTGATTAGGCTTCTAGAGATTTATAGAGTCTTAATAATTGTCATGGGAGCTCCATCATGATATGGAAGAAATCTTGTAACTCTCACTCCTTTTTGTAACTCCCTTTAGCATGTAACTAGCTCATAAGATGTCATCATGAACCATAATGAGGGCAGTTACACAAGAATTCAAGATGGGAGCATATATATGCATTCTTGTAACTATTGTAGAGCTATTTATCAATCAATTAAGTGAATTTGGATCTCCAAATTTTGATCAATACAATTTATATTCTTCTAGTTTTAGGATTGTATTTTACAGTTTCAAGTAATGCATGTATGTGATTGTAAATTGATGTACTGTATTAGACCAATCAAGATAAATTTTTCCCATTCACCCAAAATAAATGCAAAGAAACTTTTGGAGATGGGTTTTCAACCATTTTGCTTTAGGATTAGTAAATTTTTGTTTATGACACGTTTTCCGAACTGGATTGAAGATGCACCTAATATGTTTGACAAAATGTATGTCATGGTAAAGTTTGTATATCTCCCATGTTTTAAAGATTCAATACCTAAAATTTGTAAGTAATAATGGTAGGGTATTCCCTTAAGATATGATTTTTTTGTTTTCCATTGTTAGTTTTTGAGATATTTTTGACAGTCTAGAAAGAGGTCTTGAAACACAGTCCAAAGGCTAGTAAAGTGGGAAATTTTACAAAGTGAAGTTTAAGGTGTTGTAAAAGGATTTAGGGCCTAAAATTTTGGGAGCATGTTGGTGTTGGAAAAATTGAACTACTGAAACTTTTAATACATTCTGGGTGTCCCTAGAACTCTAGATGCATGGGTGATTCAAGCTACATGGTTTTGAGAAGCATAGTAGGAAAATTTTGATAAACATAGATAGGAGCTGGTATTTTGGTGGTTTGAGTGAGTTTATTTGATTTTTATAACATTGGATCAAGTGTATGAATAGGAAAATAATACTTAGAGGAGGTAAGAAGCCAAAGAGTTAGAAGTTTCATCCTTGAGCCAAGAGCTAGTCAAGTTATAAGTTGGCCAAATTGTTGAAATTGGGTAGAGTGATAGTTAATTCCATTTTGAATTGTTATGAAGGGGTTGTTAACAGTGGTATGAGGATGATAGGATATATTATTATGAGGATATAGCCATTATTGATGTTACTTGTCAATTTTTCAAGTTTTATCCTTTATAGGCTTGTTTGATGATCCTCTCATGCAGAGATATGGTATAGTTGAGGTTGAAAGCTCTTAAAGAAGTAAATGTATGTGTTATCCAATTTTTGCCCTCGGGAAAATTTGGATCAAACACAAACTTCCACACTAGAGAAATCAAGAGGTCAGTTTAGTCATGCGAGCCCATATTTTAAATCTAACAATCAGGTTATAGGTAGGCTTGACAATGGCAATGGAAGATGGGAAAATGAATGGCCAATGGAAATCTTGAAGAAGATCAAAGCTCAAGTGAAAAAAATGAAGAAAGATAACTCGGTAAGTTAAAATCGAGCCCAAAGCAAGTCAACATAAAGAAAGCAGAGCAGGCTCACAAATGATGCCAAGTGTCCAACCGTCACAACTTCAAGAGTGAAAGGAGGGGGTAAAGTCTTGGAAGCCCACATGGTTTTCACGTGGAGCTGAGTACAAATTTCCCACACAAAAAAGGGGTTTTGACATTATATATAGTGGGGACCTTTACTCACCCAAAGGAATGAAGCAAAATGTTCATGGATGGTGCCAAGTTTCGGTACGTTGCATTCACAGGACCATAAAAGGTAAAAAAATCTTAAGAATGCACAGGGCTTCCATGTGGATCTTGCAAGGATAGACTCCAAACCCAAGGCAATGTTCACTTGAGGCCTGAATCGTCTAAGTATAAAAAAGGCTAGTGGAATCCTCCACGTGTCTCCTCGGTGCAATGTTGGTATGTTGCTTAAAAGAAAGATTCCCAAACGAGCACAAGCTCTCCATGTGGTCAGAGCTCGATAAAGTTGCACTGGTCATTGAAAAGTCTAAGCATGGGAAGAGCTAGTAGAAGCCTCCATGTGCCTCATCAATGAAAGTTCAAAGGTAAAATCCAAAGGTAGTTCCCCAAATGAGCGCAGGCCCTCCACGTGTCTAGGGTCCAACAATGAAAGATGAATCATGAAGCCCACCAAGAATTTTAAATTCTTAGATCTTTTAAAATATTGTTAGAGCCCGCATGGAACACCCAACCTTGACCTTCAAATGATCATAAATTTCGACTGGAAGCTTAGATTTGAGTAAGAGGGGACTTTCTGGAAAGCTCTCGATGTCTGTTACTCAACTACAACTAGATATCTTTAAATTAGTGGGACTAAGTTCTTAAAAATGAAAAAAATACAGTCCTCTATTTTTAAGGTTGTTAGGATTCTCACCTACCACCATAATGAAGTATGGGATTCCTTTCTTTCCCAACAAGGAACAATACATAAAGGCATGGGTTTTTGCAGTGGAACCCATCATTGTTGTAGGTGAATTCAATGCTCTTTTGGGGTGGTTGAGGAAGGTTTTGATTTCTTCTCTCCTTTATCCCTCATATTTTTCATATATATTGTAAGGAGGGGAATTTTTATGGTGGTTGGACAATTTTGCTTGGCACCCTCTCTTCTTCCCTTCTCTGCAAGTGAATTTTGTGGAGTTTCAAACTGCCCATTCAAGTTGTAATTTAATTCTCTACCTCTTGGCTATTGTAATGCACTGTATAAATTTTTGGAGCACTAGGATAAGTTTGTGGATGATTTCAACCCTCTCTTGTGTTCATTACATCCTCATGATCTCTCATTGCAGTTTTTGGTTAACTATGCATGGTGATTGTATTGAATTTCTATGGTTTGTGTTTAATTGCAAAGAAGGTGTTCAACATTCCTGTGGTGCATCATCTCTGCTAGTTAGGTTTATTTTCTTGTATCTTCTTAACCCTGTCTCCTTGGAAAATTAGAGTAGATTTTAAAGTAGACCCTTTATAAATTATATGTGTGCACCTGAACAGAGGAATAGGAACCGACCTTCATCTGGAGAGCTTTCCTAATTACAAATTACCACACTTTGGGAGAAGCTCCATGTTATGAAATCACGTTGATGATCTCAACCTATCAAGTCCTATACATTTAGAGGTATTGTGATTCACCATCAACAATATGCATGATTTTAAATTTTCTCTACGTAATATTAGTATTAGAACATGGATTTAGGCCATTTATGAGGAAGAGAATGTTTTTAAATATTCTAACAAAGAAGTGTGAAGTGGATAGTGAAGTGTGTGTGTGTGTGTGTGTGTGTGTGTGTGTGTGTGTGTGTGTGTGTGTGTGTAACAAATTGTTGAGAAGGAAAAGAAGATGATGGATAAAGAGGAGTTTGTTGAGAGAGCTGGTGGTGTTGTCGAGCCATAAGAAGGAACTGGATGAGAATGAAAGAAATAAGAGAGAAAATACTAAGAGAAAAGAAGAAGAAAGAAAATTTGATATGTGGTTTGAGAAAGAGCTGAGAGAACCCAAAAAAGATGTAGCCATGGTTGAGAAATGTATATTGAGCATGGATGAAGAAGAGGATGCAGATGAAGAAGACTCCATAGAGGAAGAGTATGATTGGGAATGTGAGTAAGAAGATGGAAAAAGCTCTAGTAATGAAAAGGTAATCTATTGTTACCCAAAAGAAGTTGAATTTCCTGGTGAAATAGATGAGTATGAAGAGGGAAATGAAGATAAGGCAACTAAAAGTTAGCTTGTGCATGAGGTATGTGAACCAAAATACATGAAAAATGATTTTTTTAATTTAAAACTACACAAGAAGAAGAGAAATCTAGGTTTTTCATTCCTAGCAATGATGGATACAATGTGGAAAAGAGTGATTTTGTGTTTAAAGAACTAGAAACTATTAAAAATTTGTTTAATTTACATGAATAAAATTAAGAAAAATAGTTTGGTTGCAGGTGGAAAGGATAATTTGCAATAGCAAAAAGAAAAGGAAGAGGTGAGAGAAAAAATTAGAAAACCAAGTTAGTGAAGAGATTGAAATGACCTGAAGACAAGAGAAAGTTAAGAATGAGACATGTTAAACATTGAAACAAGAAAGAATTGAAAGAGAGAGAAAGGAAACACATGTTAATGTACTTTTTAGATCAAGAATAAGGTCCAGTGGATGAAGAACTAGATTATGAAGATGATAGAGACAGTGAAGAAAGATAAAGAAAGGAAAATAGAGTGAAGAAGATGTGTGAAGAAGTCAAGAGAGAAGGTGAAAAAATCAGGTCATGAAGAATGAAGATGAGGCATGCAAGGATTTTGTTTTTGAATCTAATATTGCCTTGAGTTTTGAAAGTGCAGGCACAAGTGTGAAGGATAAAGGTGTATATTATCCAAAGAGAAGCATGGAAAAGATAGAAAAGACATGGTAAAATGAAGAAAATGTGCAAGAGGAAAAGAACAAGGAAGATGAAAAAGAAGAAGAATTTGTAGATATCCAAGGAGATGAAGACAAAGAAGCTAGAAAAAGGAAAAACTAAGATGTAGAAAAGTATGAGCTAGTTGAGAAAGTGAAATGACAACCAAGAAAGGGTGAGTTTTGGAAGCAAAACATTATATTTCATGCTCTTGGGAAAGAAATGAGTAAAGGAAGGCTACATGAATATGGAAAATACACTTTCAAGGTCATGTGGGAATGGATAAGTGGAGAGTGAGAGAGAGAGAGAGAGAGAGAGAGAGAGAGAGAGAGAGAGAGAGAGAGAGAGAGAATCAAAGAAAATTGTAGAAGAAAGTGAATTTTCAAGATAAGGATGAATGTGAAAATTATGTTGAGAAGAATGGTAGTGGTGTAGCTAAGAGAGAAGGTAATTTAGATCATGAAGAACAAATGCAACAACTAGACCAAAAAGGGATAAAAAATAGTCTTGAAGAATTCATAGAATCTATCAAAAAATACCAAAGAGTAAAAGAGCAAGAGGAGAATAGTGCAAGATCAATAAGACACCTTCAAACTATCCTCTTGTGCAATAAAGCATCCACAACGAAGAAATCCCACTTCTGGCTCAACAAAGAAAAAATCAAATTTTCCATCAAACCATTGGGCGAAAAGAAGTAGAATTGCACATGAAGCATCAGAAGAAGAAAGATATCGTAATGAAATTTATTTCATCACAAAATGAGAAGAAAACTAGACCTGCAATTTTGAGGTCCATTAATGGCTGTTGTGTCCATAAGCACTACCAGGTCTGAAATTTGAAAGTTTTAAAATCTCCCGGACTATTAAATGGGTGGGTATGAAATTTTAGAGGGGAAATATTGGGAAAAAAACACATCAAAAAAATTCGTTACACGTCAATCAGACTCCAGAAGCCCACTTTGTAAAAATAGTAGGGTCTTCTACATAGGGACTACTATTTCGGGAAAGTCAACAACAAAAGAGTCTGCGAAGGAGACAAAGACATTGAAGGTGCACTACACCTGATCATTCACTGGAACAGACATTTTTGAAACTTAATAAAAATAGTAAGTGGTCCCATAGACACCTACTAAAAATAGAAATTCACACTTAAAGAGCATTTTTGGGACAATGGGACGTATAAGGATAATCACTTAGGGGGACATCATTGTTTAAGATCATTCTAGTCATTTTTCACAGGGCATTCGAAATCCATCTTAGTTCATTAAACTTGGCAAGAATTTTTGAGCTAAATGGAAGGATTTTCAAAGTGTACAAGGAGTTCAAATATTCAGAGTTTCATTGTATTTGGTGCCCTCCATCGATGAGGATCAACGAACTTCATCGGGAAACATCTCCTCCTCTTCTCTCTCTTCCCTCTCCACCAACTTTCTCTCCCTTCAAATGTTATAATTATTCATTGGGGTTTGCACTTTTTGATATGCCTTTAAGTCACTTAAAAATGACTTTATAAATCATAATGTAAATTAAGTCACCTTGATTTTATAAAAGGGACTTAAAATATTTTATAGGAATATGAATAGTCCTAAAGTTAGAATTAAGGCATATGGAGGGTCATGAGGAAGACGATAAGTCACCTCTCATTCTATAAATTGTAATTTCATTCCCATTTCAAAGGGTTGGTGATTAATCTTGTAAATGAAAGAGTGCATTGTGTCTAGAGAAAGCAAAGGAGATAGCCATTTTCTTCTAGTTTCCTCCACTCTCAAATTTCTTCCATTCCCGCACGATGTATAACTTTTGTTTAAGCATCAATATAAGAAGAAGGATTTTGTATCCTTTTTGATGAGGATATTTTAGCAACTATGAGTTTGCAATTATGTCTTTTTGCCATTTGCAGGGTTGTTTCTTCTCATAAATACATGCGTTGAAGTTTATAACTAGTGTGTGCATGAATATGATTTCCTACTTGCAACATTAGTTCCCTATCTCTTTTCTTACTCGCCTTTCCCACTCTTCAAAAAAATTCTTCCCTACCAAGAGATTTCTAGCTTTGCCACAGGGGTTAGTGGAGTTACCATGTTGGATCCCTGGTTGAAAGGATACTTGGAGAAAACTCACCTTCACTCGCACATGCACATATAAAAGTTACATCAGTTAAGTAGAGGGACTTAGATTCCCAAAGCGTTAGCAATAAATCCACAAGTTTTTCCACCCGATTTTGTTTCTCGCCAACAGGTTTTTGTGCCCACCGTGGGGCCGATTTTGTAGCATCTACACCGAATATATGACCGCAAGGTCTGAAAATAAAATAAAATAAAATATTGAAAAAAAAGAGTTCATGAAAGTATGTTGCCAAAAGATACATTTCTGATTTCTGCATGTGACTTTTTCACATTCCATAGTGTCCTTTCGTGCTCCCACTACAAATTTTTTCAAAATATGGCTGAAGGAAGATACACCAGGTTGAGCAGGTAGAGAGGTGTTGTTGATTCAAATTTCAAGGCTTTGCAAAATCAGAAAGAATGAATTAGAGATAATCCATACTTATTTTTTCAAGCCCCCTCTCCATCCAACTCTTCAAACAGTTCCCCTGATAATCTTGTCAAGACTCTTGTTGATACCCCCCCTTCGAAGTCTCCCATTTTTCAACCACCATTGGCCATAGAGGTCCAAGAAGAAGAAGAATTTGTAGAAGTAAGAGAAGAAACAAAAACGACAATGGGAGATGAAGTAGAAAGACCTCAACCCATTTTTCCACGGGGAAGGAATACATTCCTGCATGGTCTTAAAACCCCCTCTTCATGATCTACCATTGGGTTCCTGTAAGAACTTTCCAAAGTTCAAAGATGACAACGCACAACATCATGAATAACACATCACTGCTTTCACAAACATCATGTGGAATTATTGGTGTCCAACATGAAGATGTGGCTATGAGATTGTTCGTGGATTTCCTCCAAGAAAAAGCAACATAATGGTTTTACCTTCTACCTACCCAGTCCATCACGGGTTGGAATGACATCAAGGATGCCTTCGCAAAGATATTTCAATAAATTGAATACTTTCAGGACCTCCTAGTGTTGCTAGCTCAAATGAATAAGGGAAGAAAATGAAACCATGAGATACTTCGTGGCTTATTTCGAATGGTTTCTTCGTAGGATACTTAAAGAGGATTCACCATATCAAAACAATGTCGATAAATTCTTCATCAATTCTCAATCAGCAGAAGTAGGATTTTTACTGTGAAGAGCCCAACCAAGGAACATTGTAGAAGCAAAAATGATGGCCATTGAACTTGATGATGATCTCATCATCTCTGGAAATATCAAGAACCCATCAAAGGGAAAGACCCAACATCTTGGAGATGAGAGAACCAATCCATCATTGAAAAAGTGGTGTGAATGAGATATCATCTTTGAAAAGGGAATTATTTGAATGAGTTTCTTCCCAAAGAAGCAACAAAAATTAGATTGTAGGAACACCCTAAAGGCTTGTCTTAGAGGCCCAACTCATGAACGTAAATTGTAGATATCAAAAAAGTTAAGAAGAGCTTGAACAAGAAAGCAAAGGTGGTAGCTTCCTAGAGATCGATGAACTTGAGAACGATAGACAAATCAGATTTTATGAGTATTCTGGAGGTGATGAAGAAGACTGAAGAGGATGCGCATAGTTTCTCATGTGTGGTATTCACTCGTTCTCAGTCTGAGAAAAGAGCATCTCCCTCCACTGCTACGAATGAAAAGAAGGTTAATGATCCTCCTATGGTGACTCCACAAAACAAAATAATCAGTTGAGGATCCCCACTTGAATATTCCATGAAGTCTGCATTGTTGGATCTTGATCTCATAGCAAGTAAAAAGGTCCCTGTAATCCCAAGTATGTCTTATGATTCCTCTTCCATTTCTAAATCTAAATCTGCTCCTACAAAATCTAATACCTTGAAATCTCCTAGTGTGCCATTCAAATTATCCTCCATTCCTTAAACATCAAATCACGCTCCTAAGCCCATCCACACTCCAAAATCAGTCCCTTCAGCCCCCTTGTCCACCTCTTCTCCCTTTGAATTCATAGAATAAGCAAACAAAGCCAAAGTGCAGATTACTGAAATTGAATATTTGCGGACTCATCCTGAAAAATTTTAGAGGTTCGTCCGATATATTAGGAGTGGTAGTCTAACACCATTTGTTGTAACTTCTAGTTCCAAAGGAATGCTACAAAAATCACCTACAGCTCCCTCATAGAACATGATTTCTCTGAGTGCATCAAATAATGATAAAGTTGAACCTTTCTACGTCTCCAAGATGAGGAGTTATTCTCATTCCCATTTGGAGATGAAGATGATCTTAGTTAGGCCATCTATGGAGAGACAAAATCAGCTTGTGATGAGCCCATGAAAGCCTTGAAGGAAATCTCCATACAAGAACTACTGAGAGCTATAGAAGAATCAAAGAACCCCGAGCTCATTCTCAAACTCCTGATGCAAGCCATGAATCTATAAGACAAGCGTGAAGCTGATTTGGAAGCCTTAACCAATGTGAAGGTTGGCCATATCAAGATAAGGAAAGATGGAAAATATGATTCCGCTCTTGAGCTAACGGTTGATGGATGCGTTAACGAAATGGAGATATTTTCTTTCCCATTTGAAGATGAAGACTCTTTCCATGATGAATAAATTGAAGCAAGGATTTTTGAGACCTCTGAAGATGAAGCTATTTTTGATGAAGGATTGGTAGAGTGCAGTGATTCCCAAGATGATGAGGTAATTCCTCTAGATAGTTTCCTTCAGCTACAAAATAAATATTCTTCAAAGGTGTACAAAGAGGAGCTGCAGAAAATGACGATGCATAACTCCGTGCAAGAAATATTGGATGAAGTAGAAGTTACAGAATACCCCGAGCTGATTCTTGATCTCTTCACTCGTGTCATGGACATACAATAAAAGTATGAGGTTGCATCTAATCCTTCCGTTAGTACTCAAGCACCTCATAGTGGAGTAAAGGAAAATGATAAGTTTGATGTTTCGCATGGAAAAGAGGTCAACGAGCATAGACTTGGGGAAGTAAATAATCTATGATGTTCAAGTAAGTTGAATGAAAATCAGCTTTGGGGAGATGATGAGGTGCTCAATGATGAATCATCTCTGGATAAATGCGGAATGCAACTGGCAATATGAAAACAATTTCAAAGAGGATGAAGGTAATGGAATTTCCAAGTAAGGACCTGAGCATCAATAATCTCACATGGACTCACTCCTACAAAGTGAAATGAAAATCATGGAAGCACCTTTCTTCCATAAATAATTAAGGAAAGGGGGTTACTTTATCAAACTAATCAATGACTTCACAGAACGACATCACTCAGTGTTTCCCACTCATGAGTAACTTTTGAGAAATGGAAATTTCTTCAGTAAAAGTGGGTTATCCCCCACCATGTACCATAGGTGATTGTTAGGTGTGTTTCCCTTTCTGTGGTGTGTTTATTTTCCATTGTTTTGTGTGTGTGTGTGTTTTCCTTCTTCACTCTCTCTCTCTCTCTCTCTCTCTCTCTCTCTCTCTCTCTCTCTTGTTGTAAGTTTTACATGACTTTGTAGGGCCCAATGGATAAGGCACTGGTCAATGAACTATATGGTCTAAAATTGAG
This sequence comes from Taxus chinensis, assembly GCA_019776745.2. Classification (NCBI taxonomy): domain Eukaryota; kingdom Viridiplantae; phylum Streptophyta; class Pinopsida; order Cupressales; family Taxaceae; genus Taxus; species Taxus chinensis. The sequence continues at coordinate 576,903,886 of CM034155.1, read as the reverse complement.
ATTCTAGATTCCCATGTCATTTCTTCGCTACACTTAGTCCATCCCATATCCCCAAGTTAGAGCCATTTGTTGTCATGTAAATGTGCAACAGGGAAATTGATAGTTTCCAAGCACGAAAACTATAACCACTTGCCGAATTTTTGATGTTTTATCATTCCTAGGAACCCCAGGTCAAATCCGTCAGTCTGGTCACCCTCTATTTGATGTAAAATTGGTCCCCTAGGTGATTTAGGAAAATCTATTCATTCCCCCAAGGTGATTTTAGGGAGTTTTGAAAAGATGCTATCTTCTGGCAGTATTGGGAAGGGCTATCGTTGGCCTTCCCAAGATTAGATCAACCCCCCTGGAGCGGAATGGAAGGGAAAAATTCAATAAAGGAGGTGAATTGAAGACCTTAGAACATAATGGAAATTATTTTGGAAGGTTTGGAGAAGTTTTGAAAGATTTGGAGCAATCTGAGTAAAAACAAGGTTCACGAATCTAGGCAGTACACAAGTCTAAAACAGTTGTTGGGCTTTATAAGATGATTCTGGGAGCTCCAGATGGAGTTAGAAGTAAAAAAAACATCTCCGAAAAGAGGATTCCAAGACCTACATGATGGTGAAATCATATTTTTCACATCACCTTGGCGCATAGGATTTTCAGGTAGTTTTTATACGGCACAAGTGGAGTCTCAAAATACTAATCCAATTTATTAAGGATTCTCTTGATGAAGAAATTCATGATACCCCCACGCTTGGATTGCAAATTTCATTTCTAGTTAGGATAATATAAACTTTCACCAATAAATTCCACCAGGAGCTCAAGTTATCATCGTTCCAAATTACCCTCTCAAAGGTAGTTCAAGGCTTAGTAATTTTTCGGGAGGACATGTGTCAGCTCCAGGACCACCATGGAAACTGATCTCCCTCATGTCCCTAAGGTCAGGGATATAAAACATGGAAATATTCACCCAGCCCCTATGGGGAGTCTTTTGGTCACCCAAGTGACCGAATTTCAACCCCTAGGTGCATTTTTGGAGCATCCATTCCCTGTCGTCGGATCAAGTGTCACGTGTCAGCTCCAGGACCACCGTGGAAACTGATGTCCCTCATGTACCTAAGGTGAGGGACAAAAAATGTGGAAAAATTATCCCAGCCCCCTAGGAGAGTGTTTTGGTCACCCATATGACCAGTTTCCATCCCCTCGGTGCTTTAAAGCTGCTTTTGGAGCACTCATTCTCTGCCGTCGGATCGCCGTCATGTGTTTTTATCTTGCTCATTTTGGAAATTGATGTCCCTCATGTACTTGAGGTCAGGGACATCAGGAATGAAAAAGTGCACCAAAATCCAACTCAAAAATTTGAAATGTTTTCTAATTGTTGGTTACTTCTTGTTGCTTCTCGTTGCTTCTAACATCCGTGTGCACAAACATCTCCATCTCCTCCTCTGTAACCCCTCACCATAATTCCTCCATTGTTGAAAATCAAACCAGACCTACCATAGAGGTACTTCCCTTCATTCCATGAAAGCATCCAAGTCTTATAAGGAAAATTGGAGCAAACACAGAAGGAGAAGCACACAAAGAAGAAGGAGAAAACAAATTAAAATCCATGGCCGTGAAACGAGAAGTTGAAGAAATCTCCCAAACGGATGCGTGAAATAAGTTATATTTTTCTATTTATTCCTCTACCCAAGGCCATCAAGAAGACATTTTTAGACTCTCCTCTCGTGCAACAGAGCATCCATAATGAAGAAATCCCACTTCTAGATCAACGAAGAAAAAATCCAATTTCCCATCAAACTGTTGGGTGAAACGAAGTAGAATTACACGTGAAGCATCAAAAGAAGAAAAATGTCAAAATGAAATTTATTTAATTGAAAATAGAGGAGAAAACTAGAAATTTTATTTTGAATTCCATTAATGGCTGCTGCATCCATAAGCACTACCAGGTCAAAAAGTTGAAAGTTTAAAATATCCTGGACTATTAAGTGGACGGGCCTGAAATTTCAAAGGGGAAACATTGGGAAAAAACCCACATCCAAAAAATTTGTTGCATGTCAATCGGACCTCCAGAATCCCACTTTGTAAAAATAGCAGTCTTCTACATAAGGACTACTATTTTGAGAAAGTTAGCAACAAAAGATCCTGTAAAGGAGGCGAAGACAATGGAGGTGCACTACAACTGAGAATTCACCAGAACAAACATTTTTGAAAATTAATAAAAATAGTAAGTGGTCCCACGGACACCTACTAAAAATAGAAATTCACACTCAAAGAGTAGTTTTGGCACAATGGGACAGAGAAGGATAATCAATCAGGGGGACATCATTGTTTAGAATCATTCTAGTCATTTTTCATAGGGCATTCGAGATCCATCTTAGTTCATTACACTTGGAAAGAATTCGTGATTTAATTAGAAGGAGTGTCACAATGTGCAAGGAGTTCAAAGATTTAGAGTTTCACTGTATTTGGCAGTCTCCATTGACAAGGATGAACAGACTTCATCGGGAAACATCTCCTCTTCTTCTCTCTCTTCCCTCTCCCCAAAATTTATCTCCCTTCAAATGTTCTAATTCTTTATTGGGGTTTGTACTTTTTGATATGGCTTTAAGTCAGTTAAAAAGTGAATTTAGAAACATAATGTAAATTAAGTCGCCTTGATTTTATAAAAGGGACTTAAATATTTTGTAGGAATACGAATAGTATAAATTTAGAATTAAGGCATATGGAGGGTCATGAGGAAGATGATAAGTCACCTCTCATTCTATAAATTGTAACGCCATTCCCATTTAAAAGGATTGGCGATTGATCTTGTAAACTCAAGAGTGCATTGTACCTAGATAAAGCAAAAGAGATAGCCATTTTATTCTACTTTCCTCCACTCTCAAATTTCTTACATTCCCACACTATGTAAAAATTATTTTTAAGCATCAATACACGAAGAAGAATTTTATATCCTTTTTTATGAGGAGATTTTAGAAAATACGAGTTCACAATCCTATCTCGTCTTGTTTCCATTTGCAGGGTTGTTTCTTCTCATAAATGCATGTGTTGAAGTTTCTAACTAGTGTGTATAGGAATCTGATATCCTACTTGCAACATTAATTTCCCTATCTCTTTTCCCACCCCCCTTTCCCGCTCTTCAAAAAACATCTTCCCTAGCAAGAGATTGCTAGCTTTTCTGTAGGGTCAATACAGTGCCCCTATTGGATCCCTGATCGAAAGGCCACTTGGAGAAAAATCACCTTCACTTGCGCATGCACATACGACAACTGTACCAGTTAAGTAGAGGGACTTAGATTCCTAGATCTTTGGCAAGAAATCCACAAGTTTTTCCACCCAAAAAATTTTCTCGCCAATAGTTTTTGGTGCCCATAGTGGCTCAAATTTTGTAGCATCTGCACCCAATATACAACCACAAGGTCTAAAAATTCAAAAAAAATCAAATATTGAAAAAAAAGAGTTCATAAAATTATGTTGCCGAAAGATACACTGTAGATTTTTACACGTGACTTTTCACATTCCACATTGTCCTTTCGTGTTTCCACTGCAAAATTTTTCAAAATTTGGCTGAAGGAAGATACACTAGGTTGAGTAGGTTGAGAGGTGATGTTAATTCCAATTTTGAGGCTTTGCAAAATCAGCAAGAACGAATTAGAGATAATCCATACTTCTTCTCTCAAGCCTCCTCTCCATCTAGCTCTTCAAACAGTTCACCTGACAATATTTTCAAGACTCCTATTGATACCCCCCCTTCAAAGTCTCCCATTTTCAACAACCATTAGTCATAGAGTTCCCAGAAGAAGAAGAATTTGCAAAAGTAAGAGAACAAAAAAAATGACAATGGGAAATGAAGTTGAAAGACCTCAACCCATTGTTCCATGGGGAAGGAATACATGCATGCTTTCTCTTGAACCCCCTCTTCACGATCTACCAGCGGGTTCCTGTAAGAAATTTTCAAAGTTCAAAGGTGACAATGCACAACATCCTGAAGAGCACATCATTGCTTTCATAACATCATGTGGAATTCTTGTTCTCCAACATGAAGATGTGGCTGTGAGATTGTTTATGGAGTCCCTCTAAGAAAAAGTAGCAGAATGGTTTTACCTCCTTCCTACCCAGTCCATCACAGGTTGGAATGATATCAAGGATGCCTTCGCAGAGAGATTTCAATAAATTGAATACTGTCGGGACCTCCTAGTGTTGTTGGCTCAAAAGAATAAAGGAGAAAATGAAACCATGAGAGACTTCATGGCTTATTTCGAATGGTTTCTTCGTAGGATACTTAAAGAGGATTCACCATATCAAAACAATGTCAATATATTCTTCATTAATTCTCAATCACTAGAAGTAGGATTTTTACTACGAAGAGCCCAACCAAGGAACATTTTATAAGCACAAAGGATGGCCATTGAACTTGATAACAATCTCATACTCTCTGGAAATATCAAGAACCCATCAAAGGGAAAGACCCAACATCCTGGAAATGAGAAAACCAATCCATCGCTGTAAAAGTGGGCGAATGAGATAACATCTTTGAAAAGGGAATTATTTGAACAAGTTTCTTCCCAAAGAAGCAACGAAAATAAGATTTTAGGAGCACCCCGAGGCTTGCCTTGGAGGCCCCGCCCATGAACATAAATTGTAGATTTCAAGAAATTCAAGAAGAGCTTGAACAAGAAAGCGAAGGTGACACCTTCCTAGAGATCGATGAACTTGAGAACAATAGACAAATCAGATTTTGTGAGTATCACGAAGGTGATGAAGAAGACGAAGAGGATGCACAAAATTTATCATGTGTGGTATTCACTCATTCTCAATCTGAGAAAAGAACATCTCCCTCCACTGGTACGAATGAAAAGAAGGTTGATGATCCTCATGTGGCAACTCCGCGAAACAAAATAATCAGTCGAGGATCCCCACTTCCATCTTCCATGAAGTCTACATTGTTAGATCCTAATCCCATAGCGAGTAAGAAGGCCCCCGCAATCCCAAGTAAGTCTTCCAATTCCTCTTCCATTTCTAAATCTAAATCTTCACCTACAAAATCTAATACCTTGAAAGCTCATAGTGTGCTATTCAAAGTACCCTCCATTACTCAAACATCAAATCATGCTCCTAAGCCCATCCAGACTCCAAAATCAATCCCTTCACCCCCTTTGTCCACATTTTCTCCCTTTGAATCCATAGAATATGCAAAAAAATCCAGAGTGCATATTACTGCAGCTGAATATTTGTGGAATCATCATGAACAATTTGAGAGGTTCGTCTACTATATTAGGAGTGGTAGTTTAACACCCAATGCTGTAACTTCTAGTTCCAAAGGCATGCTACCAAACTCACCTAGACCTCCCTCATAGAACATGATTTCTCTGAGTGTATCAAAGACTAATAAAGTTGAACCTGTCTACGTCTCCCTTCGTGTTGGAGAATATGTACTGAAAAATTACATAATAGATTCTGGTGCCTCAGACAGCGTGATGCCTTTGAAGGTCACCAATGCTCTCAAACTTACCATGACTCCACCTAGTGGTTCTTGTTACTCTTTGGAGTCAAAAGAGGTCTCACTTGTAGGGAAGGTAAAAGATGCATAGGTGGCTCTCACCAGATTTCCAGACAAGAAAGTTTCAACGATGATTTTTGTAGTAGATGTCCCAGCCTTGTTCAAAATGTTACTAAGTAGAAATTTCTGCCAAGACTTGGGAGGGAAAATTCAGATGAATTGGTCTTCTGCAACCATACCATTAAAGGGAGACATGGAAAAATTTCTTCCTGAGAAGAAGATAAGGTACACGGTACAAAAGTCTAGAATCCTAGAAGCTAACATTTTGTACCAGGGTAGTAGGATGATGAATCACTTTTTGGCAACCAAGGAGGAAGAGGATATCCCCATCTTGATAGGTCTAGACATGCCTTCCCGGAAGAGATTTTGGACTTTGAAGAAGCATTGAGGAGACTCAAGTTACAAGAGGACAGCCATGAATCTCCAGATGATGCAAACCATGAAGAACAGGAAATGGTTCTTGATGATTTTCAAGAAGAAAAATCAGCTTATATGCTTATCCAAGATGAGGAGTTATTCTCATTCCCATTTGGGGATTAAGATGATTCTTATTCAGGCCATCTATGGAGAGAAAAAATCAGCTTGTGATGAGCCCGTGAAATCCTTGAAGGAAATCTCTGTACAAGAACTGCTGAGAGCCGCAAAAGAAGCAAAGCACCCCGAGCTCAGTCTTGAACTTCTGATGCAAGCCACAAATCTTCAAGAAAAGTGTGAAGCTGATTTGGAATCCTTAACCAATGTGAAGGTTGGACATATCAAGATAAGGAAAGATGAAAAATATGATGCTGCTCTTGAGCTAACAGTTGATGGATGCAATAACAAAATAGAGATATTTTCTTTCCCATTTGAAGATGAAGACTCTTTACATGACGAAAAAATCGAAGCAAGGAGTTTCGAGACCTCCGAAGATGAAGATATTTTCGATGAAGGATCGGTAGAGTGCAGTGATTCCCAAGATGATGAGGTAATCCCTCCAGATAGTTGCCTTGAGTTGTAAAATAAAGATTCTTCAAAGGTATACAAAGAGGAGCTGTAGGAAATGACAATGCATAACTCCGTGCAAGAAATATTGGATGCAGTAGAAGTTACGGAAGACCCTGAGATTATTCTTGATCTCTTCACTCATGTCATGGACATACAAGACAATTATGAGGTTTCATCCAATCCTTCCGTCAGTTACTCAAGCACCTCATAATGGAGTAAAGGAAAAGGATAAGTTTGAAGTTTTCTCATAGAAAAGAGGTCAACGAGCATAGACCTGGGGAAGAAAAGATTCCAAAATGTTCAAGTAATTTGAATAATAATCAGCTTTGGGGAAATGATGAGGTGTTTAGTGAAGAATCATTTTATGTGGATAAACGCTTAATGCAAATGGCACTATGAACCCAATTTCAAAGAGGATGAAGGTAATGGAATTTCCAAGCAAGGACTTGAGCATCAAGAATCTCACATGGAATCGCTCATACAAAGTGAAATGACAATCATGGAAGCACCTGGCTTCCATAGAAAAGTAAGGAAAGGGGGTTTAATTTCTTGAACCAGTCAATGGCTTCACAGAAAAACCTCACTCACTGTTGCCCACTCACGGGTAAATTTTGAGAAATGAAAAGTGCTTCAGTGAAAGTGGGTTATCCCCCACCTTGTACCATAGGTTATATATAGTCGTGTTTCCATTTCTGTGATGTATTTCCTTTCCATCATTTTTTGTGTTTGTGATTTTCTTCTTCGCTCTCTCTCTCTCTCTCTCTCTCTCTTGTTGTAAGTTGTACATGACTCTGCATGAACTAATGGATAAGGCACTAGTCAACGAATTGTATGGTATAAAATTGAGATTCTAGATTCCCATGTCATGTATTCTCTACACTCAGTTCATGCCATGTCCCCAAGATAGAGCCATCTATTTTTGTGCAAATGTGCAATAGGGAAATTGACAGTTTCCAAACACGACAATTATACCCATGTGCTGAAGCTTTCATGTTTTATCATTCCTAGGCACCCCAGGTCAAATCCGTCAGCTTGGTCACCCCTTATTTGATGTCAAATTGGTATCCTAGGTGATTTAGAAAAATCTATTCATTCCCCCCCAGGTGATTTTAGGGAGCTCTAAAAAAGATGCTATCTTCTGGCAATATTGGGAAGGGCTATCGCTGGCATTCTCGGGACTGGATCAACCCCCCTGAAGTGGAATGGAAGGAAAAAATTCAACATGGAGGTAAATTGAAGACATTATAACATCATGGAAATGATTTTTGAAGGTTTCAAAAAAGTTTTTAAAGACTAGTGAGCAGTCTGAGTAAAAACAAGGTTCATGAGCCTAGGCAATACACATGCCTAAAACAGCTGTTGGGATTTAGAAGAAGATTCCGGGAGATCCAGATGGGAGTTAGAAGTAAAATAAATCATCTATGGAAATAGGATTCCAATAAATACATGATGGTGAAATCATATTTTTCACAATACCTTGGCGAATAGGATTTTTAGGCATTTTTATTAGGCACAAGTGGAGTCTCAAATCAAAAATCAAGGTTTTCAATGATATAATGGATGAATCAAGACATGAGAATCCAACCATTGGATTCAAAATGTCATTTCAAGTCAAGATCATATAAAATTTCTCCAATAAATTCCACTAGGAGCTCAAGTTATCATCATTCCAAGTTACTCTCTCAAGTTATCATCATTCCAAGTTACTCTCTCAAAGGGCAGTTCAAGACTTAGTCATTTTTTGGGAGAACACTTGTCAGCTCCAAGACCACCGTGGAAACTGATTTCCCTCATGTCCCTGAGGTCAAGGACATCAAGCATGGAAAAATGTGCCCAAACCCTATGGGGAGTCTTTTTTGTCACCCGCGTGACTAACTTTCAGTCCCTAGGTGCATTTTTGGAGCATCCATTCCCTTTCGTCGGATCAAGTGCCACGTGTCAGCTCCAAGACCACCATGGAAATTTATGTCCCTCATGTCCCTGAGGTGAGAGACACAAAACATGGAAAAATGTTCCCATCCCTCTAGGAGAGTGTTTTGGTCACCCATATGACCAATTTCCAACCCCTCGGTGCTTTAAAGCTGATTTTAGAGAACTCATTCCCTATCGTTGGATCTCCACCATGTGTCGCCATCTTGCTCATTTTGTAAATTGATGTCCTTCACATCCCTAAGATCAGGAACATCAAGGACAAAAATTTCACCCAATTTTGACTCAAAAATTTGAAATGTTTTCTAACTGTTGGCTGCTTCTTATTGCTTCTAACATCCATATGCACAGAAATCTCCATCTCATCCTCTGTAAATCCTCACCATCATTCCTCTATTTATGTAACTCAAACCAAACCTACCATAGAGGTACTTCCCTTCACTCCATGAAAGCATGCAGGTCCTAGAAGGAAAATTGGAGCAAACACAAAAGGAGAAGCACAAAAAGAAGAAGGAGAAAGCAAAGAAAACTCAATGGCGATGAAACAAGAAGTTGAAGAAATATCCCAAACGGATACATGAAATAACAAGTTATATTTTTCTATTCATTTCTTTACCCAAGGATATCAAGAAGAAACCTTTAAACTCTCCTCTCGTGCAACAGAGCATCCAAAATGAATAAATCCCACTTTTGGCTCAAAGAAGCAAAAATCCAATTTCCCGTCAAACCATTGGGCAAAACGAAGTAGAATTGCACGTGAAACATCAGAATAAAAAACCTATCACAATGAAATTTATTTTTTAAGAAGCGGAGGAGAAAACTAGACCTGTAATATTGAGGTCCATTAATGGCTGTCGTGTCCATAAGCACTGCTAGGTCCGAAATTTGAAAGTTTAAAATCTCCTAGACTATTAAGCTAGCAGGTCTGAAATTTCAGAGGGGAAATATTTGGAAATAAACCACATCAAAAAAATTTGTTCCACGTCAATCAGACCTCCAGAAGCCCACTTTGTAAAAATAGTAGGTCTTCTACATAGGGACTATTATTTCGGGAAAGTCAGCAACAAAAGATCCTGTGAAGGAGGTGAAGACATTGGATGTGCACTACAACTGAGAATTCACTTGATTGGTCATATTTGACATTTAATAAAAATAGTAAGTGGTCCCATGGACACCTGATAAAAATAGAAAGTCACACTCAAAGAGTAGTTTTGGCACAATGAGATGTACAAGAAACATCATTCAGGGGAACATCATTGTTCAGGATCATTCCAGTCATTTTTCACAGGGCATTCGAGATCCATCTTAGTTAATTTAACTTGGAAAGCATTCATGAGGTAATTGGAAGGAGTTTCACAGTGTTTAAGGAGTTCAAAGATTCAAATATTCATAGTATTTGGTGCTCTCCATCGATGAGGATCAACGGATTTCATCGGACAACATCTCCTCCTCTTATCTTTCTTCCCTCTCCCCCAACTTTCTCTCCCTTCAAATGTTCTAATTATTCGTTGGGGTTTGTACTTTTTGATATGCCTTTAAGTCACTTAAAAGTGACTTTAGAAAAATAATGCAAATTAAGTTGCCTTGATTTTATAAAAGGGACTTAAATATTTTGTAGGAATATGAATAGTCTAAAGTTAGAATTAGGGCATATGGAGGGTCATGAGGAAGACAATAAGTCACCTCTAATTTTATAAATTGTAATGCCATTTCCAGTTCAAAGAGTTGGCGATTGATCTTATAAACTCAAGAGTGCATTGTACCTAGAGAAAGCAAAGGAGATAGCCATTTTCTTCTAATTTCCTCCACTCTCAAATTTCTTCCATTCCCACACTATGTACAACTTTTGTTTAAGCATCAATGCAAGAAGAAGGATTTTATAGCCTTTTTATGAGGATATTTTAGAAAATATGAGTTCACAATCATATGTCATCTTGTTACCACTTGCAAGGTTGTTTCTTCTTATAAATGCATGTGTTGAAGTTTCTAACTAGTGTGTGCAGGAATCTGATTTCCTACTTGCAACATTAGTTCCCCTATCTCTTTTCTCTCCCCCTTTTCCCACTCTTCAGAAAAAGTATTCCCTAGAAAGAGATTGCTAGCTTTTCTGCAGGGTCAGTGAAGTGCCCCTGTTGGATCCCTGGTCGAAAGGCTACGTGGAGAAAACTCACCTTCTCTCGCGCATGCACATACGACAACTTCTCCGATTAAGTAGAGGGACTTAGATTCCCAGAGCGTTGGAAATAAATCCACAAGTTTTTCTATCCAATTTTTTTTTTACAAACAGATATGATGGACAAGAAGAGAGAAGGAACTCAAAATTTTCAATCTATATGTGCTTCTAGTGTTGTTTATACATGTGTGGTAGCTGGAGAGAAGTTATAACAACCATATGAGTATGCATATTACAAGAAAAATCCATTATTTCCTAGTTTTAGAGATGAAGATCATTATGAAGAGTCAAAGGATATTTTCAAGGACAATGTGGTAGTCAAGAATCATGAGGAAACAACACCAAGAAAGATCCATCAGATGCACAATCGCAACCAAGAAGTAAGAAACATCATGCTTAGACCTGTAAACTTGTTCTTAACCAAGAGTGTGGCCATTCCAAAGGCTAACGAGCCTAAAAAGAGTAAAGTATAGCTGGGGAAGATTAAATTTGTTAAGAGTACAATCAAGGAACATCTTGAAAGACATTTATATAATTGGAAACAAAGGAATAAGGAGCAGAGATCAATTTTCATCCCAAACACAACTCCATTGATTCTTTTTCCCCCTTGGTAGTATGATGCAAAGGCCTCATTACTAGGGTCATTCTAGGCATGTTGTAGTCTAATTTTTATTTCCTAGATTCATTAGGGTATTTAAAGAGTCTTTAGGTGGTCCTTTTTTGAGCTTTATAGGTTTAAAATTTGAATTTGGATATTTACCTCCATTTTGGCATAGTTTGAAAATTTAAATTTTTGTAAAGCCACTTGTAGGCTTGTTAGCATGTGTAGGCATATTAAGGGTTTGAATAGGATTCTAGAGGCTTGAAGAGTATTAATAATTATCATGAGATATCCATCATGATCTAGAAGGAATCTTGTAATTCTCACTCCTTTTTGTAACACCCTTTAACATGTAACTAGCTCATTAGATGTTATCATGAACCATAATAAGGGGAGTTACAAAAAAAATTGAGATGGGAGCATATATATGCATGCTTGTAACTGTTGTAGAGATATTTATCAATCAATTAAGTTAATTTATAGCTCAAAAATTTGATAAATACAATTTATATTCTTCTAGTTTTAGGATTGTATTTTACAGTTTCAAGTAATGCATGTATGTGAATGTAAATTGATGTACTATCTCATGCTAGTCAATATAACTATTTCATATTAACCCCAAATCACTTAAAATTTGTACCATAAGATTATTAGGTCCTTTTTCATATGAGTTTTCAACTATTTTTCTTGAAGATTAGTAAATGTTGAGTTATGACATGTTTTCCAAACTAGACTGAGGATGCACCCATTATGTTTTAAAAAATGTTTGTCATGCTAAAGTTTGTATATATCTTGTGTTTTTAAGATTCAAGACATGAAATTTAGAAGTAATAATAGTAGGGTATTCCCTTAAGATATGTAAAAATAATTTTTGGATTTCTATGATTATTTTTTGAGATATTTACGATAGTTCGGAAAGAGGTCCTAAAACGCAGTCCAAAGGCTAGTAAAGTGGAACATTTAACAAAGTGAAGTTGATGGTGTTGTAAAAGAAATTGGGGCCTGAAATTTTGGGACCATTTTGGTTTTTGAAAAATTGAAATACTTAAGATTTTAAGAAATTTTGGGTGTCCCTAGAACTCTAGATGCATGGTTAATGGAAGTTACAAAGTCTTAGAAGCATAGTAGGATAGTTTTGATAAACATAAATAGGAGCTGGTATTTTCGTGGTTTACATGAATTTATTTGAGGTTTATAACATTGGATCAATTGTATGAATATGAAAAGAATACTTGGAGGAGGTAATAATCCAAAGGGTTACATGTTGCATTCTTGAGCCAAGAGCTAGTCAAGCTAGAAGTTGACCACATTGGTGAAATTGGGTAGAGTGATAGTTTATTCCATTTTGAATCATTATAAATGGGTTATTAATAGTGGTATGAGGATAATAGGGTATATTATGATGAGGATAGATACATTCTTGATGTTACTTGTCAAATTTTCAAGTTTCATCCCTTACAGTCTTGTTTGATGATCCTCTAATGTAGAGATAAGGTATAGTTGACATTGAAAAATCTTAAACAAGTAAATGTATGCATGATTTTAAATTTTCTCTTCATCAAAATGGATCAACCATATCAAACTATTCCTAAAGAAAAAAATTTAGGGCTTTTTTGTCTTTATTTCTTGTCAGTTCAACCGATTGAGCTAAGATCTTTCTTCCCCTTTGAGTATACCATCTTACATTAATTTATTTGTCTTACTAGGCCTTATAGATGCCTAAGATACCTCACATGCACCTACTTGAAGGTTATTATCTACTTCCCCTACTTTAACTATTCTTATCAACCATGTAGGTGTCCATTTTATGGATTTGACAATATTTAACATCCTGATATGATGCAAAATTTAGTCATGTCAAACCTTCAAATTTTCATGCATAACTCCCTAGATATATCAGTCATTATAGCTCTTTTGACCTCTTATACATCATCTTGAAGAACTATAATTTATTTTTTCAGACTATAAAAGCACCTTCATCACTTTACTTCTTTGTCACAGTACCATGAGTGGATTAAAAGACATATCGCAGTGTTATAAGTCTTTGAACCAACCTGTAATTTTCTACAGGCCCTTGACTCATCATTAGGTATAGCCTTGTAAAGGTTGGAAAATTCTCTTGACATTCCATATATCTTAGTATGCACACAATCAGCCCTATAGCTTACAAATTTAGAGTTCCAACAAACAACAATACCTTGATACATTGCATTGTGTGTTTATACTAGTCTTGCCACCTTTTATTGTCATATCCTAAGCATAGTTTCTACTTTATATTCATTTCAACCTTGTTTATCAACATCAGCTCATTATGATTCTCACATGTTGTAGCAGTATTTGATGACCTTGAAATTTCGTCTCAGTCTCATGAAGAGACTTAACATGCATATCTCAGGTTTTGAATCCTTTTGCACAACCTTATAGTCTTTTATTAGGTCTTCATCTTGACAGAATATTCATTCAAGACTTGTGTAACCTTACAACTTCACTTGGACACTCTGATTTCTTGTTTGAGATAATGTCACACATCCCATACTACTATACACATACCTACAACTATGCTCCTTAGCTATCAACCTTAACTACTTGGCTCTTTCCATTTATCTTAAGATCTCTTTAAGGATCATTTCATATTGGATTAAGACCACTTTCACTGAACATCGTACAACCTTAGAGCAGTCTACTCAGAACTTTGTGTCTTGCTTGTTCAGGGTATATTGGAATGACATGGATTATGAGCTCTCTAGGCTTCTTAAAGAGGTGATACATTCTTACATGTTATCTAGAAGAAATGCACCCTATCTCAGGAATGGTAGATTTTTCTATCTCCCTCCTTCCTCACTTCTGCGAATATAAAATTGAGACACCTTACAGGCTATGGGTATCTTAGGTGTGAGGTGAATCTCTAGATTCTAAAGGGCTTGTTCCCTTTTGGCGTATCCCTAAACTAAACTTGTGGGGTTAAGGGTAAGAAAGTAAACTAAAAATGGAAAAGAGGTGATATACCAATGGATTTTAAGGGTTTCTGAAAAAGGATCATACACAATTTGACAAAAATACGTATTAAAACACACATGATTTAGAGGGCTACGGGTTGATTTCAAGGCACAATAGTTGAAGATGTTAAGGGAAATACACAATAATAGTTTACATCAACATGCACACTAAAATAAATCACAACACCGTATTTTTGCAGTTAGGCAGATAGTTTAAGCATTAAACTCAATGAATTCAGGGAAATTAAGATACAAGAGTGACTATCATGAATGTAAAGCACTGTAAAATACTTTTGGAAAGGAAAAATATACTTCTTCTCACAAAAGGGCACCTGCTGAAAAATCCTCCAGCACTTTGTTACATCAAAAATCCTCTTCACATTCTTGTAAAATACATGTACATATAGGAAAATAAACTCCCACCTAACTCCAAAAATAGGCCTTTACACTTCAATTCCCGTACATGCATAATTTTGGCCTTTAATGAATTAAATAAAAAAGAGCAACTAAAATAGTTTACACGAGACTCTAACTCACTTTGGTTAAATCCAGTATTTGAATAATTAAAGGCATATGTACAAGATTTTGGGAGCTTCTACTTTATATGATTAGAAAAGGCTATTTTTTCCCCTTGTGTGAAAGGTGAATGATTTTGTCTTACTTGAAATGCAAGGCTTTATTATACTGCCGAAGGCAAGTATATAGCTTTCACTTAACCAATTATACATTTGGACAATAGCCAATGAAATATTGCCATCTTTATTTAAGTGACATCTGACTATAGTTAGATGGTGCACTTTTTTTTTTTGGCTTGAATTTAATTGGTTAATCCCTTTATTGTTACTGTGCAAAAGGATTGATTGGGGGAAGCTTGGTTTTCCAAAAAAACTGTGAATTATCGCTGTTTGTCGGGGTTGGGCGGCTATATGTCGGAGGAGGACGGCTCGGATTTTTAGCAAATAGGTCCATCTCAGGTATCTGTATCTTTAATTAATATTACAATGTTTACAACGTCCGTAGCTATTTTCAGTCATCTGGAAGATGAAATTCCATTATTCATTTTGAGTTTCTTATGTGGATTCTGCATCTGAACCATTGTCTTGTTTTTGTTGAAGTTGCTATGAAATCACAGGTATCATGGTTTTATTCAAGTTTTCGTTCAGTAATTCAATGGTTTAATTCAAAAGCATTTTCATTAATTCAAGGGTTGTAGTTACCATTTTATCATAGCCGCGTAGGAAACAAAATTTATTGTAGCCTCCCAAGAAATGGAACAAGGGTTTTCTCTTTGCCCCAATTGCCATTACGTACACCTGTTTGACATGGATTTGGACATTTTCTCTGTAACAATGGCCGAAATAAGGGACATTATGGATGAGAGCCATAAAAGGTAATTATCAAACCTTCTGTTTTAAGATAAGGATTATTTGCTTTTATTATCTTGACAGATTTCAAACATTTGTACCCGAGAATCAGTGGGTAGATGATTGGAGGTCTTATCTGTTTCATGGTGTAGCATCGTCACTGCCATAGCCACCTCTATTAGCAATAAAGCAGAGGATAAATTGTGGGTTTCATTCTCCCCATGTTTACTCTATTTTTATTTTATGAAAAATAGGGAAATTGATATTGCACTCATGATGAGAAGAACAGTTTGTGCATTCTTCTTCTTTCAACCATTTTTTCAAGGTTATAATTGCTTACTTTCATTATCTTGATGGGTTTAAAATCAAGGCTTTGAGTTCATAAATACTTTTGGAAATAACTATTTAAAAAACAATATCTATTTGCACGATTTCTTCCTCTTTTCATTTTCATTAATTAGGATTGTAAGAAAAACAAAATTCTGTATAATTTTCTCTATTTCCTAAAAAATGATTTGTTTTTTTCCAAATCCATAATATAATTAGGATGATTACCCTCAACGACTTAATATTATATTAATTTCTAAGAGCATGGTGATGGTTTTCAGCAGTGTGCAACGTGTTTACAGGAGTAACAATGGTTTCTGGAATGTTCAAAGACAGGAATCATAGCGGTTTTTTGTGAGCACATTCTTCATGAAACTGTCGTATTTTTAGGAACGAGGTGAAGTTTTTGGTGGTTTTGTAATATTTTTTTGGTTTAACTATAGTTTGATCTTGATTTTGTACAAAATCAATGGGATGTTTGATGCAAGAATTGAAAAGTGCTTTGTATCATCTTCTTGACTGACAAAAGCCCATGCCTCTTTAATGTAGCTGACACGTTGTTAATGTGAATGATTATGGCAGGTAAATTGATATTTTTTGGAAGTCTCGCTCTTACTTCAAAATACACTGAATCAGGCCACAAAAGACCACATATATTAAAATTTGTTCAAAACAAGGAAGAATCAGTGGAGCCAAGGATGTTTTGTGGATATGCACAAAGCTTCCCCAGCCACACTCATTAGGTTTTTTCGAGCAAAATCACCTCAATCCCATTTTCATCGTTGGCCTGGAATTTTGTGTGGTAGGGCTTATCAGAAATTCCCTTGTTCATTCTCGTGGAAGGAAGCAGCTCTAGATGTGCCCAGGTTCGATCCTCTGACTTACTCTTTCCTATCACAGCGAAAGTAATTTTTTAGCTATTTGTTACTATATTTCATTAAAATATTTGACGGCTAGTTATTGGTTGGGATTTTGTCAGGGTTTTTAAAGTTCCCACATGTCATGAGTTTGATTCCAAACCTTCCAAATTTTAGATTTGCTGCATAAAAAATCCTAAAAAATATCTGCAACTTTTTGAATTCCGCGAGCATTGGGTTTTTTTCCAAATATCCATTAACTATTTTCTATAAAAAAAATTATGTATTTCAATTCAATTTTTCACAAGAAGATCAAGATTTCGGAAAACATGGGGATAAGAGAAATATGCTTGTTGTTTTTTCTAGAATTAGCTGTGAGAATGAATTTGTCGTTGGCGAAGAAGGATGCGAAGATTTGTGATAGACTATGGGAATACAAGGGTTAATTTTGCTACAATAAGACTATTTCTTGGGTGTTTACGGTGGATCAGTTTGAAATGTTATTTCCTAATAGAAACACACACTTAACTCATGTTGTGGGGTTGTGGGATTTCCGTTCTGTCATTACAACTACTGCAATGTATGAGAGGATTGGTTTCGGTACTACGGGAGGAATGTTGATACATCAGAAGTAAATTGCTACTTTACTCACACACATTGCAACCGAAACTATATGCAAGCTTCATATGCTTGAAATTGCTCTTTTTATTCTTCATTTTATTAAATCCTGTCAAATTCCTTTAAATTTGAGTGAAACACCAAGTCCAGAATTGAAAATGCCCAAGGAGACCCGATTGTCTGTGTGTGAGATGATGGAAGCAAAGACATCCCTGGTCATGCTTCAGCTGAAGAGACATCAAATTGCCCCACCTTTCCTGTTACAGCTTGATTATAACACCATCACCATTGGGTAAATTAAGTACAATAGTTTGCAATTGATAGTCAAGGAAAATGCATCATCAAAATACAATCGATTCAACAAAACCATGTACCAAAAAACTTGAATCCATTACCAACTACTAAAATCATCTATTGTACTTACAGATCTAATAAAACAAATCAGACCTTTGAGAGGTATCTTTTTCGTGGCTTAGATGCATATCTCTTCCATCACTTACATGTCATGGCTATGAGGTCTCTGATATTTTGGAAACAATATAACTTATGATGAGGTTTGCTATTGTCTTCTCTGTATAAGTCATGTTGCAAGTCATATGGGGATGGCTGATTTGATATGTGCATTGTTGAAATTTTTTATATGGAATGTCTACACATGTTTATTTTCTTGATCTTAAGTGGTTTGTTCTATGTGCAATTTAGGGATGGTTCCTAATAGAGGGGGTTGAATCTATACTAGTATGATGCCCATATGTTGTTTTGATGTTGTCATTCATCTTATATTTTCTCTGTATCAAGTGTACGAGAAGAAAACACCATCCATTGTGTTGCCTCACTCAATATATCTTGGAAACAACATAAATCAAGATGGAGTTGGTAATTATTTTTGTTAATTGTTTCCTTTGTATTTTTCCTGCTACATGTATTGGGATTGCAAGGTTTTCAAGCTTTACTTTTACATTTTAAACATGCAAGACATGTGTGATGGCTTTTTCAAATATTTCTAATTACTTTATTGTTAAAAGATCAAAAAAACATCTTCACATGCCCATTGAATATAGCCATTGTATGGGGTATTCCATGACCAAATTATTGTAATACTAACCAAAAAATTCTACATACAGTTTTCTTCTTCGTACATCTCAATACATCCCCTTCGGCAGTATTTGCCATATCATGACCTTGTTGATCTATTTGCTTGGATATTATTGCATGATAATAATAGTCTATTTTTCCCACTTTGAAGGCACATGTATCAAGGAAAATTGTAGCATCCTTTTGGATTATGTATTGGGCATGCATCAGTTCCCTCCATAGATACAAAATCACAATCATTAATCAATGGAGAACACGCTATCTACGTGGCTGAAAAAACTCAAACCATGATTAAATTTAATCATAGTTTTCCCTAATTCACATACTTGAGGAAAATAAGGTTGAAAGCCTAATATCATTTTCATTTTGCATTTTCTTGCCATGGCCATGTGCTAAGGAGAACTTTTTGAAAGCTAGCCACCATTTTTTAGCTTCTCAAACTGGTTTTTACTATTAAATGTCTCCTGGAACTCTGATATTTGTGGCTTGCTAAGGACATAGCTTTGTGAGTATGGGTTGTGTAATTTTGAGATGGGTATACTTTACAAATATTTACTTGGTGATCACATTACTTCCTAATTTCAACCTTAGAGATCCGGTTTAGTGTTTTGAGGTTCTGTCATCACCAATCCGGCACTATGATAATTCTTCACCGAGAACTCCTCGTGCTATGATTATTCACTAATGCACAACCTTTAGTTTGGTGGATGTAATCTGGAAACACAACAACAAACATAACACAAGAATACCATAGACTATGACAAGAAGGAATGATGATAAATCTGAAATATCAGATTAAATTATAATATTAACATGAAATTGTTACAATCTCACCCATGAGGTACTTCAAGTGTTATTGACTTCACTTGCCTTCCACCAATACTATGGGAGAAACTTTACAATTACACCTCTTAATGGCTTCTTCAACACACCTTTAAACTGATGGCTTCCTTTACACACTTCATACAATATTTCTCACTACTTCCTTCTATGCTAAATGAGGGGGGTGGCCTCTTTATTTATAGAACTTCTAGGCTTATCCATCTTATCTCTAAGATAGGATAAGAAATCCACTCTAACGAATCATATTCCATACCTTAACTCTTATCTGTACATGTAAGCTTATCTTTTAAGATAAGATAAACCTTATCATTTCACATGGGTTCCACATTTTTAGACTTTTTACAAATAAAATACACAAAATATTTATGACCTCACTCCTTGTCCTTATTACCAATATAATATTTCTAATTCCTAATCATGTAGACCCTACTTCTATTCTTACCCCAACTTTGACATTTTAACATTACCGGACCACTTACGACAACTATTTACTTTTTACCACAACATTCTTATTGTACTTTTGACTATTACCATACTATACATTATTGGCGGTGTCATACTGGCAGCGCTGTTATCTTCCATCAGATGCTACTACTAATTATACTTAACAACATCCTATTCCTAATACATACATTAATGAAATAGAAATTACGGAGGAAAATTTTAGTGTCGACATCTTCCCCCTTCCTAGCTTCTACTCCGTCCTCGGAGTAGACTCTTCTGGTGCTTGGAAAATCTTCAACTTGTTGTGGTTGACCCATTTCATAATGGGAGTGCCATCCAATTCCTCCAGTTGGTACGTACCATTTTCATGCACAACTGCTATTTTGTAGGGCCCCATCCATTTTGGAATAAATTTTCTCTGTCTTCTTTTTTTGTATCTGGAATCATATACTAGAACCAAGTCATTCACATGAAATGGAGACCACCGGATCTTTTGATCAAATTATTCCTTCTGCTTCATTTTCTTCTTATAGCTTGTATCCTTAGCTATTTCCCTCATTTCCTCTAACAAATGAAGATGTACCAACCTTTCTTTTATTGAATCACTTTCATCAATTCTTTCATTTTCCATTACTCTGACCGTGGGAATATCAAACTCAATAGGAAGAACTGGATCAATGCCATAAGCCAACTGAAATGGGGAGTATCCTGTTGCTGACTTTGATGTTGCTCTATATGCTCACAATGTTGCATGAATCCTCTTATCCCATTTATGTACCTGTAAGGCTGCATCTTTTGCTAGAATTTGACACAACAAAAAAATTATTCGTTCCACCTGTCCATTTGTGCTTGGCTTGTATGTTGTTGCCTTCCTGTGCTTAATAGAAAACTTATTGACTAGGGCTTCTACCACCTCATTAATGAAGTGGCTTCCTTGATCTGTTACAATTTCTAATGGACAACCAAATCTGGTGACAATGCGTTCATATATGAACCTTGCCACTTCATCCATGGAAGCTGTTTTCAATGGCCTAGCTTCAACCCACTTGGTTAAATAATCTGTGGCAACTACAATATACTTATTTTGGCGTGAGGTAGTTGGAAGTGGACCTACAATGTTTATTCCCCACTTTTCAAAGGGACCAAGTGGAAGAATAGGACATAATGGAGCTGATGAAGTCTTACGGTTAGCATGTGTTTGACAAATATCACATGTCTTACAATAATTATAACAATCTTTAAAAAGAGTGGGCCAGTGATAACCTGCATCCAAGATCCTTCTTACTGTAAGTTTTCCAGAGAAGTGCCCTCCACATGTACCATTGTGGAATTCTTCTAGCAGTTCCTTCCCTTGATCACGTCTAACTGCCCTCTTGTACTGTCCATCAGGTCCTATTCGAAATAATACTCCATGCAGAATAGAATATGGACGACTGGCTTGAGTAATCTTTCTCTTAGTCTTTGCATTGGCACCATCAGGAAATTTGAATTCATTCAGATAATTCCAAATATCTATGTATTCACTAGGGATTGTGTCAAGGGATAACAATGCTGCATCGGGGAAATCATCATCATCACAAGATGATCCTAAACCATCATAGGCTCGAGAGAGTGCATCTGCATTGACATGCTTCTTTCCCTGGCCTATCTATAACATCAAATTCAAATTCTTGTAGAAAAATTATCCATCTTGCTATCCTCCCTGATGGGTTAGGCTTATTTACAATATATTTTAGAGCCTGATGATCTGTTACAACTAGAAATTTTTTCCCTAGCAAGTAATTCCTAAACTTCTTTACAGCAAAAATGATAGCCAAAGCTTCTTTTTCAGTTACAGTATAGTTTACCTCAGCACTGCTCATTTGTCTGCTCCCAAAGTAAATTGGATGTTCATTCCCATTTTCATCCTTTTGGCTCAAAGTACTTCCTAGTGCTGCATCTGAGGCATCAGTGTACACAATGAATGGCTTGCTCCAATCTAGATTCTTTAAAACAGGTGAAGACACTAGGGCTTCCTTCAGTTGTCCAAAAGCTTCATGTGCCTTATTTCCTGGTTCATAAGTAACATCCTTCTTCAAGAACTGGGTTAGTGGCTGTGCAATCTTTGAGAAATTCTTGATGAACCTTCTATAGTACCCCACATGGCCTAAAAATGATCTCAACTTACTTCTATTCATAGAAAATGGTAACTCTTTGATTTTTGAAACTTTATCAGGATCAATACCAATACCATCTCTGGATACAACATGCCCTAACAAAACGCCTTTAGAACATCCAAAGACACACTTTGTAGGGTTTAGTGAGGTTTGTGCTTCATCTAACCTTTGAAATGCTGTCTCCATTTGGTGCAGGTGGTCCAACTTGCTTCCATAGATGCAAAAAATCATCTAGAAATACTCTGATGAAGGTCCCAATGTAGGGTTCGAAACACCCTATTCATCAAACGCTGGAATGTTGCCAGAGAATTACACAACCCAAAAGGCATAACTATATAAGCAAACGTTCCCCAAGGAGTGGTGAACGTGGTCTTCAGCTGATCTTTCTCTGCTATACGAACTTGGTTATAGCCGCTATATCCATCAGCAAAACTATAACACTCCTGGCCAGGTACTTCGTCCAAGATCTGATATGAAAATGGAAGAGGGTAATGATCCTTCTTTGTTGCCTTATTGAGCTTCCTGTAATCAACACAAATGTGTAGCTTCCCATTCTTTTTTATTGAGATCACAATGGGAGAAACTCATTCTGAATTCTCCACAACAAATATGAATCCTACATCAAGCAACTTATCTATTTCTTCTTTTACAGTCTTGGAAAAATTAGGATTCATTCTATATGGCATTTGCTTTATGGGCTTAACACCATCTACCAGCTCAATAGAATGTTCTACCCAACTTACTTGACGGAGTTCCTTGTAATCAAAAGTGAATATGTGTATGTACCTTCGAAAGAGCTGGAGGTAGGATTCCTTCTCACTCTCCATCACAGCATCACCAATCTTTATTTGTTGGAGACGATCATCAACTTCTTCTTCAGATAATTTTATGGGGTCATGAGTTGGTGTGACTGGAAGGATATCCATGACTGAAACATCAACCTCACTTTCTTCATCTTCAGTGTCCACTTCACTGGTACTAGAGTAATCAGAGGATGTCTAATCATCAGTTTCATCACTTGAATCCACAGGTTCTGCCTTATGATGTCGAGGGATCACGTTTATTTTCACCCTCTCTCTACCACGTCCAAGTGTCATGAAACCTTCATTCCAGTAGTTTATTGCATGAACTCTCCTTAGCCATGGTCTTCCCAGCAGCATTGGGTACGTAACAGTACCATTTTTCATCACCTGAAAGTCTACCACACATACAACACCCATAACAGATATTGCCACATTTGAAACTACACTTTCTGGTTTAGTTTTTCCCTTATTTAATGACCTTAACATAAGTGTTGAAGGGCGATCAATTTTTAAACCCAACATATTCATTACAGACTCGGTCATTACATTAACTGCAGCACCTCCATCAACTAAGACATCATGAATTGAAATACCATTACATAATACCTCAGCTTGTGGAGCATAGGGATCCGCCTCTGCCTCTAAAACAGGGACCTCAACCTCCTTCCTTCGTCAAGCATTGAGTCCACTTCGCAGCTCCCGCCTCTTCTCAGAAGACATAGCCAAGAGTTGACCATATGTAATATTTGCAGGCCTTTTGGACAGATCTTCCAATATGGAGTATGGTCCTTGCCCCTGTGAAATCAGAAAATCCTACACACCCAACTTTCTTCTCCTATGTTTCTTACTAGTTTCTCCTTTCATCTTCTTAGGATCATTTCCATCTTGATTATCTTTTTCTTTTCTTTCTTTTTGTTACAAACACATCTACTTCATTATTTATGCTCTTATCTACTACATCAAAAGAATTCACAGGTGCTTTTCCTTTATCATTATCTCCTTTACCAGATGTAGAAGCTCTATCTGGACAATTATACTTATAATGACCCTTTTTTATAACAACCATAACATGCAACTTCAGAAATATTTCTTTTTGGACCTCCATCTCCTCCCTGAGAACTAAATTCTTTTCCTTGAAGAAGATTAATAGTTAACTGACCCATCTTTTTGAGAAGATCTTCATACTCAGTAGATGTACTAGGAGAAATATTTGTGCTCACCGGGAGTGGTTGTGGATTCTGGACCAAAGGTGCTGGTGTAGGCTCTACTTTAGCAACAATTTCTTTGGGCTCCTCTTCCATGCTTTCTTCTTGCCTTCTTGCAATCTCCTTTGCTTGTTCAATGGTAGCTGGGTGGTCATACTTCACTCGTTGTCTGATCTCTGGCTTCATCCCAAGAATGAAGTGCTTACATAGGAGATTATCCATGTCGTTCATCAACCCATCCGCTAATCCTTCCTTCCGGATTTGGGCATCGAGCTTCCTCCTTAGCTCTAGAACACGAGCATGATAATACCTTATCTTCTCCTTCTCTCCTTGGGATAGCTTTGTGATCTCGATCATGAGATCTGCATATTTCTATTGTTCACCAAATTCTTCAAGAAAACTTTCAGTTAATAAATCCCATGATTTTTTCACATTTTCACCTAGTGTTTCAAACCACCTAAGTGCTGAACCATCCAAAAAGGTAGAAAAAAATTCAGTCCATTGTTCCCTTCTTATGAGGCCATTACAAATACAAGATCGTTTAAACTCTTGAATGAAAGAGGAAGCATCTTCATTAGATTGAGCTGAAAAAACAGGAATCTTCCCCATTTTCAAAAGTAACCACCGTAAAATACAAACCCACAAGTACAATCAACGAGACTTATGTGCACAAATAATTGGAATCACTGTAATAGAAAGTGACTTTACACCTTTCTACAGTAAAATAGAAATGACCACGGTAACTATGGTAAAACTTGACTTACTGTAGTAAAAACTGTCTTTACTGTGGTAAACACTATTCACAGTAAAAAGTGAAGTTACTGCGGTAAATACTATTCACGGTAAAAAGTGACTTTACTATGATAAATACTATTCACAGCAAAAATGACTTTACCATGGTAACTACTATTCACGATAAAAATGAATTTACCATGGTAACTACTATGCACAGTAAAAACAAGGTTACCCTCCAATTGATTTTTGACTAAGTGGGAATATCTCTCCAGAAAATCCACCAACGAGGAATGGTCCCGGTAACGGAACCAAAATGTCATCACCAATTCGACACTATGATAATTCTTCACCAGGAACTCCTCGTGCTATGATTATTTACTAATGCACAGCCTTTAGTTTGGTGGATGTAATCTGGAAACACAACAACAAACATAACACAAGAATACCATAGACTATGATAAGAAGGAATGATGATAAATCTGAAATATCAGAGTAAATTATAATATTAACATAAAATTGTTACAATCTCACCCATGAGGTACTTCAAGTGTTATTGACTTCACTTGCCTTCCACCAATACTATGGGATAAACTTTACAATTACACCTCTTAATGGCTTCTTCAACACACCTTTAAATTGATGGCTTCCTTTACACACTTCATACAATATTTCTCACTACTTCCTTCTATGCTAAATGAGGGGGGGTGGCCTCTTTATTTATAGAACTTCCAGGCTTATCCATCTTATCTCTAAGATAGGATAAGAAATTCACTCTGACGAATCATATTCCATACCTTAACTCTTATCTGTACATGTAAGCTTATCTTTTAAGATAAGATAAACCTTCTCATTTCACATGGGTTCCACATTTTTAGACTTTTTACAAATAAAATACACAAAATATTTATGACCTCACTCCTTGTCCTTATTACCACTATAATATTTCTAATTCCTAATCATGTAGACCCTACTTCTCTTCTTATCCCAACTTTGACATTTTAACATTACTGGACCACTTATGACAAATATTTACTTTTTACCACAACATTCCTATTGTACTTTTGACTATTACCATACTATACATTATTGGTGGCGTCGTACTGGCAGCGCCGTTATCTTCTATTAGACGCTACTACTAATTATACTTAACAACATCCTATTCCTAATACATACATTAATGAAATAGAAATTACGGAGGAAAATTTTAGTGTCGACAGTTCGTCATTTCTAATATATGGTTCAATGTATTCAACTAATTTGGTTGCCTTTGATCCAGGATTTGGGGTTTCACTCTAGTGGCCACCATTTTTCTTCAAATATATGGATTATCCTGCTCTGTACAATGGATCTCTATCTACGGTCTGAACCTACTCTTATTACAATGCTTAGAACTCATTTTTACCCCCTGGAGATATGAGATCATGGGTTTTGTGCCAATCTACTTTTCAAAGGATAGTTAGTCATGGTCGTAAAAAAATGGTAAGCCCCTCACTTTATTTATTTTTATTCCACCCAGATTAAATGGAGTTTATGGAGGCTCATGTGATAGGCTTGTTGTATTCTTTCTTGGGTATGTCTGTTGTTTGAAGCTTCTTGTTTCATATTTTATTTTATTTTTTCTTTTCCCCTTGATTCGTAGCTTCATTATGTCATTGGAATTTTATTCGATCCTTGTGGTGTGGACTATATAGCTCGAATCAAGTTCTTATGGATAACTCTTCTTCCTACCATTTTGTTATGACTTGCTTTCCTCCATTTTGGCCTCTGTTACCATATGACCCCATCTCGACTAGTTGTGCATCGGTTTTGTGGGTTTGAGCTATTATTATTCTATTCACTATTTGTGTGACACTTGCAAACCCTTTACCTCAGTGAGCCATTGAAATCAAGGTAAAAAAAAATTATTTCCCAATTTTAAAGTATGATGGTTATACCCCTTTTCTCAAATTTGTAGCATTTGTTTTGATCGGGGTTCTATTGGGAAAGAATTGACATTTTCTAGATCGCTGTGCTACATGGGGTTTTAAAGAGTTTGGCCATTTCTGTTGGTTTGCTCACCCAATGAGCTATTTTCACTAAATTAGAGCTCTGTACTTGTGTAGGGAGTCATCAACCTCAAAATTGAGGGATTTGAATTTGACTCATTTCATGATCTGCTCAGTTTGGGTTGATGGCTTAGGTTTGGGATTTGATATTGTTTTCACAGGCTTGGTATCTTTGTTGTTTATAAGAGCTCATGCTCTGTTTCATTTGAATTTTCTAAACATCCTTCCATGACATCATTGTCTTTATTTTCTGTAATACTAAAGAATATAAAGGATTGAAAATTCCTCGGATTTGTAAATAGAAATTGCATCTCATGTTGACCTAGAGCCATAGAAACATCCTTTTTTTGTTTCCCTCTTAATCTAAAAATGCACTTTCCAAACTATGCTTTGAGTCTCAGATGCTGAATATCTTAAGAAAGTTTGGTATTCTCACAAAAACACTGCCATATTTATACATTTAAATCGCTGCAATTTTGGAAATATTTTTTCACGTATGAGAAAACTGATGGACATCATAGACCTACATTCTTTTCCTGTACTTGTATATATGTATTGGGCTTCTGAAATCTCTTATAAGTGTCACTAATGTAATTGTGATTTGTTATGACTTTACTCATGTCATCAATGAATCTGTTGATAGAAGGGAGGAACTCGGTGTGATTGTATTAGCTATCATACTTGGAGTACTAATACAATAACTTGTTTCCTTGTTGCTCAATACTTTCTCATAATTGAATCTCTATATTTTTTCATTTCCATTTATGTCACATAAGACATACACTAATCCACGTGAAGAACTTGAAGCAACTTTATGCGCTAAGGCAGTCGGAAGTATAGACCCTAGGGTGAGCTCATTTTTGGAAGCATAAATTGCAGCCATGGTGAAGCAATTAGAGAAGCTATCAACAAATTCTACACATGAGACATGCACAGGGATTTGGTGTATAGATTGTGCGGTGAAAGGTCACACCAAGGATAGTTTTCCCCACAGATCAGTACACTCATTGCTGCTAGACTATGAGTTATGTCATTTAAACCATGACACTAGCCACTTCCCATTATTATAATGCGTAATAAGGAAGAATGTCTCTTGCTTCTGTAAAAATTTTAGGTCCAAAACTCACAACACAAAAGACTTCTAGATGATTGGTCAGATCCATGATGCTATAGATATTGGTGTACGATAGACAAGAGTATTAGATAACTCTAGAGGCAAGAACAAGCATCATGATTGAGATCACAAACAAGTGCGTTATGATCGGAATGAAAGTCATTTTGAGGGATGTCGTGGATGAGGTCGAGGATACCCTGGTGGATTCAAAGGATGAAGCCATGGTGGTGGACGAGGTGAGTTTCCTAGCAGAACATGTTATACATGCGGATGTCCTGACAACTACAGGCATGAATGTCCTTATAATATTACATGTTCTTTATGTGGAAAGAATCATAGTTATGAGGAATTCCTAGACTTATTTGAGCATATTAGTAAGCAACATAAACAAGAAAAAAAATGCACAGAGATGGTTAGGATACAACGTGCTGTGGAAAATCAGTGGATACCCAAGTTGGAATCAGAATCTGAGGCATTTCCTGTAAAGATCACTACCCGCACTAAAGTGGAGTGCACCAAAGAAGCATTGCATCAGAAACCTACCATCACTAAGGAGGAGGTTCTACATGCATGGTACCTAGATCCTTCCCATTAGAAAGAGGTTTATCAAGAAACCATAGAGGTATTCAAAAATCTTTAGGGTGAAATACAATATTTAAAGGAGAAATTATGGAAGATAGAACAAAAGAAAGCAATAGAAACAATCTAATATGATATGGATGACTTGAAAGAGGTGTGTAATATGTTGCGCGAGGAGAATATAATTCCATTAGTAGGGAATTGGTTAAAGGGAAACATTCCCCATGCAAGTATTGAGACTGGATGTCAGATCTTACATGCAAACCTTCCCCCTCATAGCTTAGACTATGACAAGGAAATCACTCTAAATGCTTTTGTGGATGGGTGGATTTTGAGTAATATATTTATTGATACAGGTGTGGAAGTCAATGTTATTACTTTAGGTGCATGGGTACAAATGGGGAGACCTCCATTGCAGCTAGCTTTGAATGTATTGTTCATGGCTAACCAGACTAAGGTTGCTCCCATCGGAGTTTTAAAAGATGCATCCATTACCATACATGGAGCCAAGTTCACTTGGGATTATAAGGTTTTAGCACTGGCATAGGTAGATAGCTTCCCAGCTCTACTTGGGCGTCCTTGGTGCTATAAAAATAATGTTGATCTTTGGTTCAAAAAGGGTTATATTAGTTTTGAAAACAAGGAGGAAAGAGTTATCATCCCTTTAACAGATGGAAAATTGGTGCCCTATGTTGAGCCTTTGAGTGAAAAAGACCTGAATAGGATTTATGTACGTGCCATCTAGGACCCAAAGGTACTTGAGCCATCTAAAGAAGGAATCCTTCTGTGGGAAGATGCACAATCTATTATCAATACTAAAAATGTTGTTTGTGATAATTGGGCTCATAGTACTTATGAGTTGGTATGGTGCGAAGTAAAGAGAACATTTTCACGGGACAATATACCTCGTTGTATCAAGAAAATAGGTAAAAAATCGGTACCCCTTCGTTACACTGGAGAACGAGATCCTGTGGTATTTCTACACGTCATGGAGGAATAGTGGATAAACTGGTTGGAGAGATAGAATATGCTAGCATATACCCTGTACGGGACAACAACGTGTTGGTGGGTGGTTCAGAAGGATAATATTATAGGATGGAATGAAATTAAGATTTCTCTTTCTACTAGGATCTTCAAGAGTAATGCACGTACTCAAATCTACACTTATCATGGTAATAAACCTATTCAACACCATGTTCAGTAGTGTGAGAGACTCTGGATAAAGGGGCAGGAAGATTTACAACCTTCACTTTGGGTGCACAAATTTTATTCCACTTTACAAGGTTGTGCGCGTGCTTGGTATGTATATGTGGAACTCTATAAAGAGACTGGAAATTGGCAACATTTAATCATAGGACTGATCTAGAAATTTGAATTTTACTCTACTAAACCTCTAGTAGAAAAGGCATTAATGGTTATAAAGTGCTTAACTATGGGAGATAGTGCCAAGGTGGAAGAATTCATTCAGGATTTATTTGATGAAAAAGAGTCAGGAGCATGTTTTTTTGAAGAAACAAAGATATATGCCACACTACTTAGGCATGCTTTCGTTGAGAAGGAAAAAGGAAATATGGTCAAATTAGTGGATGGTGAAGAAGTAGAAAATATAGATGTAGACCATTCAACAGGTAGGCATGAGGTTTTTGATAGTACAGATAAGACCACGCGCGCCTATCATGAACCTATGAAGACAAAGAAAGTGAATATTGGAACCGATGTTGAGCCTAAGGAGACCATAATTGGGGACAATTGGTATGAATCTGAAATAGAAAAAATCATTGAGTTACTACAAGATTATCAGGACTTATTCTCTCGGGGATACCATGGACTCAAAGGTGTGCATGAATCATTAGGAGAAATGAAGATAAATCTTAAGGAGGGTCTGAGCCCAGTCAGAAAGAGACCCTACAGGATGAACCCCAGCTTGTGTGAAAAGTTCAAAGAAGAAATTGACAAAATGTTGAAGTCTAGAATCATCAAACCCCTGGACGAGTAAGAACGGGTTAGCCCAATGGTGATCAGTATCAATAAGTGTGGTCTGATTAGGATTTGTGTGGACTACAGGGATCTGAATGTTGCATGTGTGACTGATACCTTTCCTATGCCATTCACCGAGGAAATACTAGAAGGCATTGCAGGGTGTAAAATCTATTCGTTTACAGATGGATTCTCCTGGTATCATCAGGTTAGGATTGTACACAGGAGGACCAGGAAAAGCCTATTTTTACTACTGAACGGGGTAGACTTTGCCTATACTGTGATGCCTTTTGGTCTGAAAAATGCACCTACTGTATTTTTATGCATACTTGTTCAAGCATTCAAATATTTTATTCACAACTTCTTGCATGTTTATTTAGATGATTGGATGGTGTATGGACTTGTTAAGGATCATTGTGGCAATTTACACCTAATGTTTGAAAGATGTCGACAGTCAAGCATCTCCTTAAACATCAATAAATGCATATTTTCTACACCATTTGGAATACTGTTAGGGCACATCATTTGAAAAGAAGATTTATTGGTTGATCCAGCTAAGGTTGCAGTCATTATCGGCCTAGAATATCCTACCAGTCAAGGTGAGGTGCACGGATTCTTGGGTCACACTGGGTATTATAGAAAATTTATAAAGGGGTATGGTAAGGTTACTGCACCCTTAGAGGAGTTACTAAAAGGAAAAGGGACGTTCTACTGGGGATAACCAAAACAGTGCGCATTTGAGACATTAAAGGAGAAACTTACTACATCGCCTATTATGCACTTTCCTTTGTGGGACTAACCATTTCATGTACATGTGGACACCTCTGGCACGGACCATTGGTGCAGTGTTGGATCAGCTTGGAGAAGCTATTATAGATCATCCTATCTTTTTTGCTAGTAGAAATTTGACTCCTACAGAGCAAAATTATACAACTACAAAGCGCGAAGCTTTGTCGATGATCTATGCGCTAAAGAAATTCAGAAAGTACCTACTAGCAACACCATTTGTATTTTATACTGATCACATGGCATTGAAGTATTTGGTAAACAAGCCCATTTTACAGGGGTGCATATGCATATGGGTACTCTTATTCCAAGAATTTGATTTCACAATTGTGATAAAACTAGGGAAAAGTAATTTTGGATTGGACCATCTATCCAAAATACAGTTGGGAGAAGAAGCAGGAATCCATTGAAGATACCATGCCCGATGCACAGTTATACAGGTTACAATGTGCACCATTGGAATTAGAGGATATTGTTGTCTTTTTACGGATAGGTATGGCACCAGAAGGGATGAAATTCTTAGAGAAGAAACAACTTGCTATTCGCGTGGCACCATTTATGTTGATTAGCCGTGACATGTATAAATTAGGCCAAGATGAAGTATTTTTTCACTGTGTACTGGAACATGAGCACATAGATATCATGGAGGAGGCTCATGGTGGCATTGCAGGTGGCCACTATGTAGGTGACGCCACTGTACGCAAGATTCTACTCACTGGATTATGGTGGGAGACCCTGTATAAAGATTGTAGGGCATATTCCAAGTCTTGTGATCACTGTCAGCGCCTTGGCAAACCATATCAAAGAGATGAAATGCCTCTAAGACCTATTACTAGTGCAGAACCATTTAAAAAATGGGCTATATATTTTGTGGGTCATACTTCACTAGCTGCGCGTAGGACTGGATCATGCTATATCATCACTTGCATAGATTATCTAACAAGGTGGGTAGAAGCAACACCTATAAAGGATTTTACAACAGCTAAAACAACTAGGTTTCTATGGGAAAATATTATTACAAGGTAAGGATGCTTGTTGAGTTTGACCAGTGATAGAGGCACACATTTTTTGAATGAGAAAATTAGAATTCTATTGGATGAATTCATGATTGCACACCATAAGACTACACCATATCATCTTCAGGAAAATGGTACTGTTGAGGATTTCAACAAGATTTTGAGCTAGACATTGACAAAAATTTGTAATGTTGGAAGAAAGGATTGGGATGATAAAGTTTCTGTAGTAATTTGGGCATATAAAACAACATACAAGTGGTTAAACAAGGCCACACCTTTTTAATTGGTGTTTTACACAAAAGCAGTTCTTCTTATGGAATTCATGTTACCTTCTTTGCATATTGCGCAAGTTGTAGGTCTAGCTGATGAAAATGCATTAGAAGAACAAATTAAAAAGTTGATTAAGTTGGATGAGCAATGAGAAATAGTGTGCTAGAGTTAGAAGCAAGAAAAATCCAGGCAGAAAGCATGGCATCATAGGCACATTATGGACAAAAAGCTTGAGTTAGGACAGATGGTGCTTCTTTATGATTCTAAGTTTCTGCGCCATCCAGGCAAACTCAAAGTACATTGGTTAGGACCATATGTTATCACTAACATACTTGAAACATGAACTTGTCAGTTAGAAACACTTAATGGAATACGGTTACCCAGTTACTTCAACGGGAGTAGGTTAAAGCCCTACTATAAATAAGTCTTCTTGGTGTTTGCAATAAGGAAATATTGCCATTTAGATTAGGTTTTCAATTATATATTCCCTTAATGTATTTCCTTCTTCGTCACTATACTTTGTCAATTTAGTTGGTGTTTTGTGAAATAAGCGCATTTGTCACGTCATAATCTAATTACCATTTGCAATATTTTTTATGTGTAGAGGACTACACATACCATTTGTGTGGGGTGGTTATTGAGAAATGGGTACACATAAAGGAAAAAACTGCTATAGGTGCTATTCAAAGTTTGAAGAGTTGGTGACCAAAAGATTGCTTCCAAATAAGGACCATAGATGGAGATAAATGAAGGAACAATATAACACAAGGTAAGCAACGACCATGGAGACTACCAGGAGAAGGCACAATGATAATGTACTTAGGCACATGGAAGTGTGCTGAAGAGAAGTATGTAGCCAGAAGGTAAGAAGATGTTCTAAAAGGTTATAGCTGAGGTGCAAAGATGTACTACTTGGAAAAATGTGAAAAAGGGTCAATTAATGAGGATTGTTGGTAGGTGAAGGAGAAATAAATGCACTAAATTTTTCAAAATACATATAAGGGATATGAGTTCATTTTTACAGTTGTAAATCACAAAAATTTGAAAGAGCTAAGTGTGACTGAGTTGAGTGAATCGTGTTGAGGTGAGGAGAGTGTGAAACCAGACATGGAGAGCAGATTTGTGCATAGGAGAAGCTTACGTCCCCATTGATGAAGGGTTTAAGTGAAACAGAGCCTGGTGAAATAGCTAGGGCATGTGATTTCAACTAGGGCATGTAGACTCGAGCTAGGGTTTTGGACTTGCTCGTTACAAAAGGTAGAAGGAAAGATTTTTCACACTATAGAGGATAAAAAGTTGTGATTTACAGATGGTACCAAAGAAAGCACTTGCTGTAGGAGCCAAAGGGAAGAAGAAAGTGGAAGAAGAGGTTGAAATTACTCCTGAGAGTAATTTTTCAAAGATGCGATACCCAGAAGGCTTGATAGTGGGACAAGAATGGGTTTCTCATGTCCGGAAGTACAAGATAAGTGACTACAAACAACGCACATTGGATAACAAAAAGGAATTGGACGTGCTGTTAAGTATGAAGACGAACAAGCACACAATAGAGGATATTCTAGTGTATGATGATGCTGGAGAAAAGCTGCTAAAACAGATTAGAGTTTACCAGTTGTATGAGCTTCCATATTTCGACAAGTATGAACCTTTGTACCAGTGGCTGATGAATAGGGTACATGAAGACTTTTTCTATTTCCCTAGATGCCATGTAAGGATAACAACTACTTTGATTTCAATTATAACAGGATTAAGGGGCACATGATTGGATCTAAATAGTGACTTAAAAGATAAAGCAGCCATCCTAGAGATTTGGAAGGAGTTAGGATGCACCAAGGGTCCACGTGGAATGGATATCGACAAATTAAATAAGTACCCAATGGTACATGTAACAGCACATCTAGTCACCAAATTGAATGATCAAGAGAGATGATCCTAGGTGAATTCAATGTGGCTACACATTACAAGGAGAATGTCATAGGGAATAATTTACAACATATCAGGTTAAATTGCAGAGAATATCATCGAAGAAGTGCACATAGGTGAGAAAATTTGTTTCGGCGCTATCCTATTGTCCTTAGTATTTATGGAAATCAAAGTACCTGATGGGACAAAGAACTAGATGTGGGAGTACCCCATGCAGAATAAGTCCCTTGCAGAAAGATTTGAGAAGTAATTATGTGAAGGGTCAATGAGTGGGCCTTTCAAGCAGAGGGCAAAGATGTGGTATGACAAGCTCCATGCCGCGTTCAAAGAGAAGTGGATCATCCCCAAGGAGTTACCTTCTGTGGTGGGAAAGGAAGTCCAATTCACAGTATATCAGCACTTCTGCATCGCGTGATTTGCAATGAAGGATGGGACTTGGAGCCCCTGGTACAAGATGTCATATGCCTTCGTAGTGTGCTACATCCATGTGTCAGTTCATTGGTTCAATAATGCCTGACGCCTAAATTTTGTTGTAGACAAGGTAGACTGTGACTACCACATGATGCATAAGACTTATGTATATCTAGGTCAGACTGCCTACATTGAGAGGTTGATTTTAGACATGATAGGCATGAAGACCGTGAGTTTG
Source organism: Taxus chinensis (assembly GCA_019776745.2). Classification (NCBI taxonomy): domain Eukaryota; kingdom Viridiplantae; phylum Streptophyta; class Pinopsida; order Cupressales; family Taxaceae; genus Taxus; species Taxus chinensis. The sequence goes on along the minus strand of CM034155.1, from coordinate 576,868,852 downwards.
GAAATTGGAGACAATGGGGCCGTGCTTATCTACCTTCAGCTTAAGCCTAAGTTGGAGGGTAAAAAATATGTGGAGAATGAGTTCACACTCCCAGGGCAACCTAAGGGAAAGCATACAGTAGAGATTGTACTAGATCCAAAGCCCACTGAACCTGTATAGGTAGATGATGAGGAGGAAGAGCGTGAAGATGGTGGCGGCTTGGTACATAGGGGACAAAGGAAACCCTTGGACAGGATAGAATATGAGTGCATAAGTACTCCACCCGAGGAACAAGAAGGAGATGAAGAGTTGGAGGTAGGAGCATATCCTGCAGAACACTGCTTTAAGAGGGTGTTCAGATGGACAAGAACTCAAGACGCTACTCCAAAAATAGTGCGGAGGTCACCACGACTCTCTCCACAAAAGGAGACACTTGAGAAAAGAAGGAGAAAATTAAAGCTAAATGAGGAGGTGGAATAGTTTGAAGAGATCGCACCTGAATCTCCTACCCAACTAGAGGACATGGAGGAACCAAGGGATGAAGAAATGATATATGAAGATGTGAAGAATGAAGGAGAAGGGGTAAAGGAAGGAGAAGAAGGATAGATAATGCTCAAGACATAGAAGATACAACTCCAAATCTTGGCGCTCTAGTTCCTAAGGGGCCAAGAACTTAAAGAACAAGTGGAGAGTATATTGTTCCATCTTTGGGAAATCCTGAGGACACAAGTAAAATTGTCCGCACCCATTTTCAAGGCACAGTGAGCCCTAAGGAATTATATGGATGGGAGCTTATGGATGAAGACATGGCCACCACATGTACAAGGAAGTAACTATCTTGGTCTATGCACACACACATGGACAAGCTAAACTTTGATGTATGTGAAGAATCATGTGTGTCAAGAAGGCTGAAGAAGGCACCTCAAGCTAGACATATAACCATAAAACCCACTGTTATGTCTAATGAACAGGTAAGTAATGCCTTGGTAAAATTATCTATAGAGGTGGCATGGAGGAACATAGATAAATATGCCACTATCAAAGTGCTAAGAGAAGAGATCAAGGCCAAAGATGCAGATATCACATGTTTGAAAGGAGAGAAGGACCTAGAGAAGAAGAAGAATGAGGTCCTTATCGAGATGGTAGAGGAGATCAGAGACCATGTCCTAAAAGTGAGACCACACTTGGAGTCCAAGGTACCTGAAAGGCTCCCTTTGGCTATGCACTATGTGTGTACATTAGTCGATTTGGTGCTTGAGGAGGGACCATTTCAGATGCCAGCACCAAAAGATCCTGAGTAGGAAACAAAGTGAGAAAAGGCTTCAGTAGTGTGAAATATTTCATCATACGAGGCATTGCTCCAAACCTTGCAGGAGGAGCTGGATCAAGTGTTGAATATTTGTACAGCTCCAGAGGAAGTCATAAGAATAAGGACCATGGTAGAGGAAAATGAGGTCCTGAAGGAAATGAAGGATGAAATCTTGGGGCGCGCAGAGAGATTGACACTGGTAAAGAAAAAGCACGAGGCCCTTGCAGTGGACTAGGAGCCCCATAAGAATAGGTTGGATGAACTTGGGAAAATTATAACACAGAAGATAGATCTTTTGGAAGGGAGAATCTCTGCAATGTCTAACATTATGTTAGTATTACAGAATGAAAAGGGAGAAATTGCCTAGGATGAGTTGGAGTCTATTGCAATAAATATTCCAGAAAAGGTAGAGGCCATGCTGAATGAGTGGCAAAAATAGAGGTAGAAATAAAATGAGAATATCTAGAACTAATTCTTCCAGAAGAAGAAAAGGGTGTTGCAAAGTAAATAATTATTATTTTTATAGTAATCCTATACATTCATCCATTCCTTATTATTTATTCATTCCATATCAAAAGGCAACCATTACTGGGATGGCAATACAGTTTAGTGTAGGGTAATGTTGAAAAGACAAAGTGTGATACTTAACAGAAGGCACACAAGAGGTTTGCGCATGAGAACAGGGCACAGTCAAAGGCACAAAAGGATAGGGAAAGACACACGCGTGAAAGAAAAGGGTAGATTCGAGACTTAGCCATTTTCACATGTACGGGCTATTTTTGGAGATAACGTGCAAATCACACAAACTAGATAAAAAATTTCGTGAAATGCATCGGCTATTTTTAGAAGAGCGGCTACTAAGCACTTTGCATGGGTTCAAAATAATAATAGAATTACTACTACCAGTTGACTAGACGAGGTCTATTAATAGCGCACTTGCATGTGTGGCTATTATTGTAAAGGCGCATGGCTATTTTCATAATGTGACCTATTTTTGGAGCTATGCAAGTGGTGAAGGGTAAGTCCCCACCCTTATAAATATGTAGTGATCTACGTAGTATAGGAGGACGATGTGAGAATAGAATTGCTGTGAGATTATGCTACCAAATTTGATGCACGCATGAGCTTGTGGTATTACTTGTTGTAATAAGCTTCTGTGAACTTATTGTGTTTAATATAATGGAGTGTATTAGATGAATCAGAGTATTACTCTTGAGTATAATTGGTTCTTGCATGATTGAATTCCTTATGGATATTATTTAAATCTATTACTCTTTAGATGTAGATCTAGAAACGCTTTGTAGAATGTTATATTAATTATGGACCTGAATGCATTACGTCTTCATCATGCTAACATCCTGTAACAACAACCTTAAAGAGGGGCCTGGTACCTTTGCACACTTCAAGTGAATGCTCAGTCTATGCTGAGTGATGTGCTAGCATGACTGGGTTTTTACTGGTAAGTTCTAGGCTGCATCATTTCTTAATAGTTTTCTTGTCATGCTTGTGATCTTATTTGAATCCTATAAAAATTTTATCATTTGAATTCCTTTAATTGCTTAGAATCTCAACTATGTCACTCAAACATTTTTCAAATTTATGATATGCTTTCAACTTTCTTGATATCTTGTAACACCCACTAAAGCAACCCACTTGAGACCCAAGAAACAACCTAGGATTAGTTAGGAAAAATTATGGAATAATTTATTTTTTGTTTAAAAGAGTCTACAACTAGGTTACAGGGAAACAACTGTCACTAACAAGTTCTAGATCAATTCTAACCCACTAGAACATACTTTTCTTTTATTAACAATTATTAGAGGTCGAAAGATCCAAAATTTAAGATTAGAAGGTTCAATTAGGTTCAGAGGGTAATTCCTCAACATACCCACTCTCTAACAGGATTAAAGTTTCAACTTGATTTTTCTCACACTTAACACATTCAAAAATTCCCTACATCATTCCCATTGGATAGGAAATTTCCTCATCCTTCCATTGATATAAAGAATTCCTCATAACTCCTCATATTTCTTAAGTTATGGGCCGATGGGTCTTGGGGTGAAATTTTTCCCCAAGAACGGGCCTGTGGGCCTAGGGGTGAAAATTTTCCCAAAGGGCGGATTGGCGGGCCGCGGGGAGACTTTTGGATCATTTCCCCGCGCGGAGTGAAAAATTGATTTTGCACCCACGCGCCCATGGGTCCACAAGTCCACAAGGGACATGTGGCGTCACCTAAGCCAATGCGGAAAAAGCGGATTGACGGGGAGAAAATTTGCTTAACGCCGCGAAGGGCTAAGAGGATAACAAGGACCCGTGCCTCTACCGACACCTCGCGATGCCATGTGGCAGCTCTAGATTGGTTGCGGGCTAACAGGATGGCACGGAAAACATGGAAAATTTTCCAAAGCGAAAAGAGGAAAAAGGGACCCGTTCTACCGCCGATGCCTCGTGACGCCATGTGGCATCATCTGATTGGTTGCGGCCCGATGGGGAAAATTTGAAAATTTTTCCCAAAATTTTTCGAGAGCGCTAAGTTAAAAGGAGATTTGTCCCACTGTTGGCACCTCATGGTGCCATGTGGTAGCCTCTGATTGGCTGTGGGCCGGTAGGACGGAGGGAAAATTTAGAAAATTTTCTCAAAAAATTTCCTAAGCTCTAAGGGAAAAATTTGGGCCGCGGGCTTGCCAAGGAAAATTTTCCCTTTTTTTGATGCCAAGGAAGAAAAACTTCAGAGGGCCATTACTTTTGATAGAGAGCTCAGTTTTGGACAAACGAGGACTTTCTCGAAATCTCTCAACATCCTATTTTTACAAAAATCATTCATTTTTTATTTTGATAAAGTTTAAGGGGTCAATTTTAAGAAAATGGTCTGCAGGCTTTCACAGTGCAAACTGGTAAATTTTAACTTGTGAGATTTATTCAATTCAATATTCTTCCACTCTCTAATGTCAAATAGACATGGAGAATTGTTCTTAGATGAATCTCGGATAATTTTGTTAGGTAGATTTGTTTGATTGGATTCCAATTCAAAAATTTACCATTTTGACAGCAAAACGACTGTAAAACAGTTATGCCTGATTTGGCTAAGTTCTGAAATATTTCCTTTAAGTGTTTTTGTCTATTTGAATTCATTTAGGGCCTACTGCTTCAATTTAATCATTTAATTTATTATTTTATTGTTGCAGGATCGAATTGTGCATTTTTTTTTATAATTGCCAGTTTGAAATTACAAAAAATAGGGATCAAATTTTAAAAGATTTATTTGCCTTTTTCATCTTCTAAGTATTAAAATTCATTCAAATTATAATCTAACACATTTAGTTGATTCAACTCAAAATATTATAAACCAAAATGTGATTCTGATTTACAATTTTATCAGATTTCGAAATACAGAGTTCGGTATTTCCTCACACGCATTTCTTCCTTTCAAACAGAGATTTCAAATACATTTCAAAGCAAATTTTAAACAATAGTAACGTATTTTATAAAATCAGAACAACATATATTCAGTTGGAATGATTTATTTTACAACTTCTTCAAATACAATGATCAAATTCAAATTACAAAGATATAATATTTCTTTTCTTTCATTCAAAAATAGAGAATAGAGTGAATCACTTTCACATTTCGAATTACAACTTTCATAACCAAATACAATCATCTTTCCATCACCAAATGTATTACATTATCATCCACTTCAAGTGGGAACAAGGGTTTTATAAAAATAAATCTCACAAGGGACTGTCACAACTGTCTTTTCCTTTGTTCTAGAACAACAACATGCCAATCATCATACTCCGATTTTGATCACAACAAAGGCAGGGGAAAGGCAACGCCCTCCACCCAACCAAGACATCCAATGAAAGAAGAATCCATCCTTCTTCATTGGCCCCTGAGGCCCAACCAAAATGCAATAAGAAATGTATTTCAACTCATGGCAACAATAGGCTTCCACATCACAATGCAATCTTTCAACATGCACATTTCAAATTAAAAACATAGTCCAAAAGAAAACAACAGTTTTACAACCACTTAAAAGACATCACACAAAACTCAGGCTTCATCATGCAAGCCAAAGGAGCCAAAAACTATGGGGGATGCTACTTATGCCTCCCAAAGGGGAAATGGGTATCACCACCTGAGAACAAACTGCCAAAACATTTATCATTCAAATCCCTGACATACCCTTATGCCTCCCCAAGTACCTCTTATGGAACCCCATAACAAGTAAATAAATGCAAGCTATTTATTTTTTTACAAGTTGGAACCCAAAACCCAACTCCCTCCACACTTATACCTCCCTAAAACACTTATGCCTTCCTCAAGAGTGCCCCATAGTCTTCTGCTACACCATCCCTAAGCCATCTACCCAACAACCCACAAAAATAACAACATACCAGCATTTACATATTCATAAAAGGGAAAAGAAGAGAATTTCCAAGAGCCAAGCTCTTACCTCTCCATGATGGAGTTTGTTCCAAGTTCAAAACAAAAAGCTCCTTCCAATGCAAGCAATCCAACAATCAACCCAACACAAGTATCCAACAAACTTTCCAACTCCTCCAAAAGCAAGAACTCTCCAAAACCAAAAGGAAGTCTCCCAAAAATGAAGTGATAAAAGTGAAGCAACCCAAAAACAAGCTTAAGAATTTTAATTTATAGAAGAGGGAAGAGAAGAGGATGAGGTGGATCCATGTAGGATGCCACTTCACACATCCTAAACTTCCCACACATAAGTCAACTTCATTCTCCAAAGCATAATAAATAAGTGGGTGAATAATATGATAGATTTACTAACATACTCAAACAAGCACATACCCCATAAGGACTAAAATTAAATTATGTAAGAAAAATGCAATTACAACATTCAACTTGACTTGTAAAAATGCATAAAAAAGGTCTAAATCTAACCCTCCAGCCATAGGAAAAGTTGGTATGTAAATTTAAAAGGCATGGGACAAGTTTAACTTGTCCCACAAGCCTCCAAAATCAGCCTCCAAGGACAAATTCGAATTTCCAAGAAGGTGGAGTGTTTCACACTCAAAATTTAACTTACACATCACTTACAAGGTCACTTACACATTACTTACTCATTCTTACAACACTTTAAATCATAACCAACAACCATATTAATTACATTCTCATGATATCTTTTAATTAATTAACCTATCAACATGATTACTCACAATATTAACACCACATTAAATAAATAATGAAAGGGTAAGTGCACCACATAAAACACATGCCAAAATTAAACAAAAGGGACCAAATAAAAGAAAAACATAAAATCCCTTGGTCATATTAAAAGGTGATCCCCCCCCCCCCCATGGGAATCCCTAGCACAAACAAACACACACAAACAAATACAGTTGCCATGGTGACCTTGTTGAATTCATCTATAATTCCAAAGTGGTTGGTCTCCAATCCCCCAATGTTTGTTGTGATATTTTTAACCTGCAAAAATACAAATACCTCCTTCGGCCTCATGGCCATATCAGAACATCAAAATGAATATAAATATAATTCCTAAAATCATCTAGATATATGAATCACAACAACATCAAAATAATCTAACAATATCATTTATAGTTTTTTATCAACAAATATATCATCATCCAATAATTTTCTATTTCTAGGTCTACTCACAATATCCAAATATCACGAGTCTGCACAACATCCATAATATAACCATGTCAAATAGTATATCAACATATAAAAGTGTCTCTAATAATCATCATGCACCATATAAGAATCAAAGTCAACAATAATCCATAACCAAATATCTAATATCATACTAAATAAAAACTATAATATTTCCATAATATAGTCTACAGTGTCATGATTAGTATTAAAAGGGTGTCAAAGGGAAGTGGGCACTACATCCCCCTCCCCTTAGAATCGAATTCCTCCTGGAAGTCACTGGAATAAATGTGAGAACTGAACTCGTAACAAAGTAGTGTCCTCCCATGTAGCTACAGTTTCATCATATCTGTCCCACTGCACACAAAACTGATCAACCTCTTTTCCTCGAAGGCCCAGGGTCCTGCGATCTAGGATGCAAACGGGGTCCACCATCACATGACCCTAATCCTACACCTACAATGATGTCCAATATAATACATGAGAAGAGTCTGCAACATATCTCTTAAGAATTGAAACATGAAACACATCATGTACATGAGACAAGCTAGGTGGAAATGCTAGACGGTAGGCCAAAGGGTCAATACGCTCCAAGATCTCAAAAGGACCCATGAATCTAGGAGCTAACTTAGAGACTTTTCCATAACAGATAGGGCTCTTGTGTGGTCTGACATGAAGGAACACCTTCATGCCCACATCAAAACTATGGTTGGTCCTATGCTGATCTGCATGCTTCTTCTGCCTGTCATGTGCCTCCTACAGTCTCTATTTGATGTAAATCACCTGCTGCTCCATGTCCTGCAACAATTCTGGTCCAAGAGAAACCCTATCCTCTAGCCTATCCCAGCTAATAGGTGTCCTGTACTCCCTACCATACAAAACCTGAAAAGGATCCATGCCTATGGAACTCTGAAAACTATTATTGTAGGCAAAATCCACTAAGTACAGGTACTCCTACCATATAGACTGCTGATCCATCACATACATCCTAAGCATGTCCTCTAAAATTTGATTTACCCACTCAGTCTGTCCATCTGTCTCGAGGTGATATGACTGAGCTGAAATTAATCTTCGTCCTAAGGGCATGTTGCATGGTAGTCCAAAAATGGGAAGTGTACAAAGGATCGTGGTCACTAATGATCTTTCACAGAATCCCATTCAACCTAACGATCTCATCCAAATATACCCGTGCCACTGCTCTAATTGTATAAGTGGTCTTCACTAGAGAAAAGTGAGCCACTTTTGTCAATTTATCAACCGTGACCATGATGGTGTCGTGATGATATCTCGACATCGGTAGCCCAACAATGAATTCTATGGAAATGGTGTCCCATTTCCACTCCGGTATAACAAGAGGGAAAGAGAAGGCCAGCTGGATGCTGATGCTCGGCCTTCACTTTCTGGCACTCTAAACATTGTGACATGAACTGGGCCACGTCTCTACGAAGTCCTCTCCAATGATATAACTATCTAAAGGTGGCGTGCATCTTCTTCACCTTGGGATGGGCTAAATAGGGTGCACGATGTGCCTCTGTCAAGATGTCCTGTCTCAAGCCTCCCATCTCTGGGAACATAAATCTGGCCTCTATGCTTGAGAAGACCATCTGCCTCTAAATAAAAACCATCGAACTTGCCCTCGAAGGGTCTATGAGACTTGATCTTTGTTTGAACTGCAATGTAGAAGTTGTCAAGAGGAAGCTGTTGAAGAATCCTGCTATGCAAGTCTGTGCTCACTAAGGTGGCCGTAGCCACATGTCTCCATCTACTGAGAGCATTTGCCACAACATTTTGTTATGTTTGTGGAGCCTATTTTCATGTTAGAGTGTGGTACACCTTGTATGTGTTACACTCTCCCGCTCACCGGTGAGCGGGTCAGGGGGTTCGGGGGCAAATCCCCCGAAGCAAAATTTCATGGGTGGTTTATTAACCCATGGGTAATGGGTAACCGTTATAAGCCCATAGTTTTTTCGGTACCCATTGTTTTGTAAAACCACCTCTTCGGCTACCCATAGGTTTATGGGATGATTTTGTTTTTTCCCATTGTTTGATACCCATGGTTTCGTAAAACTCTTAAGAAGTTTTCTATTTATATGGTCTTATGCATATGATAGATAGATAAGCAAATGTATTGCATATGTGTTTTGAATTCAGGTGTGAATTCTGTAGAGTTTGTTGAGCATAGCTCCAAACGGATCTGGGTATTGTATTGAGAGAGTGGAGGCTTGTAATAAAATCTGAGCAAGTGATTCTTGGTGGACGTAGCCATAACCACGTTCCAAATTTGGTGAACATGTCTCTCTCTATGTTGTGTTATTTATTCTGCACTTTTATTTGAGATCTGTAATATTTTATGTATATTAGTTTCTACTGTTGCGATTTTGTAAGGGATTATTCCACATATTTTATCTCTTATTTCCTAACACATTCTCCTTCCCCTTCACATGCTCTATCTCCATATCATACTCACAAAGCAACTCCATCCAACGCCACTGATGAGTGTTGAGATTGGGCTACGTGAAGAGGTGACGAAGAACTCAGGTGATATGTCCTGAGTGTGAATCTCTGACCAAGCAGAAAATGCCTCCATCGAACCAAAGCGTGCACAACTGTCGCAAGCTCAAGATCATGAGTCAGGTAATTAAGCTTGTAATCTTTGAGTTTTTGAGACTCAAAATCCACTACTCTACCCTCCTGCATCAACACACCTCCAAGCCCTGCTAAAGAAGCATCCGTGCAAACAAAGAACTCACCCTGTGGATTTGGCATTGACAAGAATAGGTGCAGTAGTGAGGCATTCCTTCAGTGTACTAAAGGCCTACTCACACCTTTCTGACCAAACAAAATTCTTCCCTTTCCTCTGAAGGGAAGTGATGGGGTGTGCAATCCGAGAGAAGTTATGAACAAATCTCCAGTAGTAACCTGCTAATCCCATGAAGTTGTGTACCTCAGTCATAGTAGTGGGTGCTGGCCAATCCATAATAGCTCTAATCTTGGAAGGATCAACGATGATACCTTCCCTAGAAATGATATGGCCCAAATACTGCACCTCCATCTGAAAGAATGCACACTTCTCCAAGTTCCTGAAAAGCTACTGCTCCCGAAAGACACTGAAGAACTTGGTGAAGGTGCCCTCGTGCTCCTCACGCATACGTGAGTAAATCAAAATGTCATCAAGGAAGATGAGCATGAAGCGATCTAAGAAGGTCCTAAATACCCCATTCATCAAACTCATAAACACTATGGGGGGCATTAGTCAAACCAAAAGGCACCACTGTGAACTCATAGTGGCCATATCTCATACAGAAGGTGGTCTTATGAATGTCCGCCTCTGAAATCCTCAGCTGATGATAGCCTGAACTTAAGATCAATCTTAGAGAAAACCATGGCTCCCTTCATCTGATCAAACAAATCATCAATACATGGAAGGGGATAACGATTCTTAATCGTTACCTTATTCAGCTGGTGGTAATCAATACACAACCACAAGGATCCATCCTTCTTCTTCACAAAAATCACTGGTGCACCCCAAGGGGATACACTAGGATGGATAAGGCCTTTCTCCAAAAGGCCCTCAAGCTGCAACTTGAGCTCACAGAGCTCTGGTGTGGTCATCCGATAAGGCACTCGTGAGATAGGCTCTACTCCAGGAACCAGGTCTATATGAAAATCAATCTCACGTGGGGGTGGTAACCCCGATAGCTCCCCTAGAAAGGCATCTACAAACTCTCTCAAAATGGGGTGATCATCTAGCGATGGTCCACTAGACCCATCCTCTGATCTGTCACTGACTATAACAACATACATCTGACAACCCCGTCGCACACACTGCTTAAGCTGCATAGCAGAGATGGTGTGAATAGAAATGGGTCTCCTGACCCCTGAAATTATCGACTCAACTCCCAAATCATCTGCACAAGATATAATATTGTGGTAACAATCCACTCTAGCCTTGTGTGTAGAAAACCAATCCATACCCAAGATGACTCCATATGAGCCCAAAGGAAGGATACAGAGATCTGAGGTAGTGGTGAAAGGTCCCAAATCCACCACACACTCCTTAACTAAGGAGTCTATAGAGATATTGGCTCCAGAAGCCATCTCAACATCCCAACTATGACCCTGCCTAACTGCCACCAGCCTGCATCGCTCTACTAAAGATGGTGTAATGAAAGAATCAGAAGAACCAGAATCAAACAAGATGGAGGTAGGAATACCACCAATGCTACCTGTGGTCTCAATAACTGTACTCTGATGCTCTTCCTAGATGTTCTTGACCACTGCGTACATCCTATGACTATGCCCCATATCACCAATAGTAGGCTCTAAGATTTGTGTCTTACCCTTGTTGTTAGGGTTCTGTGGGCAGTCTCTCAAAAAATTTCTAGTAACACCACAACCAAAACAACCACCTGATCCTCTCCCTTGTGTAGCAGGTCCAGTCGGTACTCTAGAGGTCTGTGGTGTGGATCCTGATGATCCGGCTGCGGTTTGCTGAGGTCTCTGCTGGTGAGCTCCTACTGAGTGAGATCTATAGGCCACCCTGTGTCCTGATGGGACCCCTAGGAGGAGGCCCCATACTCCGACCTCTCTGTGCATCAAATCTCTGTGGAGGTCTATAAGGTGGGCGGGACTGCTGCTGCTGCTGTTGGGGTCTAAAGGATGACTGTGTTGAACCCTGTCCACCACGAGGAAGAGGTACTGACCCCCTTAATCTTTTGTCCTGCATCTACTGTATGTGGCTCCGAACTCAGTCTCTAGCCTGTTGGGTCTTTCCCTGAGTCTCCTCTGCTATATAGGCCTTCTCGATGGCCTCATCTAATGTCTATGGACAATGGATCTGTATTGCATCTCCAATGTCTAGATTCAGGCCCTAGATGAACCTGTGGATCTGCACCTATTCATCCTGCATGTAATCAACATACTAGAGTAGATCCATAAATCTAATCTCATACTCAGCCACTGTAAGTGATGCCTGTCGGAGGTCATGGAACTCATCTATCCACTGCTGTATGAACCTCCGTGACAAATATCTACTCTGGAAATGCTCCTCAAAGAGCTCCTAGGTAACTATATCAGAATCAACATGGAGCTTCTGCTCCTCTGTCCTCCACCAGACACCAGCTCCATCCCTCAGTAGATGGATCACAACATGAGCTTTCGTGTTGCTAGAACAAGGATAGAGCTTGAAGCATCTGCTCAAGCTCACCAACCAGGCCTCTACCTGAAATCCACCTATGTCACCAGAATAATGTGATGGTCGAAGCTTCAGGATCTCCCTGATGTGGTCTGTAGCTATGGTCTGACGGCCTCTATGTCTCTCTGCATGCTCATCCCTAAGCCTAGGGCTCCAAGACCTCTCTCTATGTCCTGAAACTTGGTCACCCTATCCCCTCTGTGGTGACTCTACTTGGATGACTCTACATGGGAGTTCTCTCCTCCATGCTCCTCACTGGGTCGAGGAGATACCTGACCCTCAATGGAAGGGGCTCTGTCATGTCTGACTGCATGTCCTCCTATAGATCCTCCGCATAGAGTGACATTAACATCCTGAAGAGTTTACAAAATATGGGGTAGGATGGCTACTACAACATGATCTGGTGGTGGTAAGTCTGGGTCTATGTGAAAAGCCCCCTCATCTCATCTATGCCTCCTGCATAGACCAAGGTGAGATTTAGTTCATCTTTCTAAGTTTTATTCAATTTCTATGTTTACTAAAATATGTAATTTCTAAACTAAGTTGTTTTCTAGATTTAAAAGTGTGCTAGGTTTAAGGTTAATGTCTCAAGTTTTCTAGTGTGCCCAATGGCCCAAGCTTTTGAACCACTACTTTAATACCAAGTGTAACACCCGCTAAAAACAACCCACTTGAGACCCAAGAAACAACCTAGGATTAGTTAGGAAAAATTATGGAATAATTTTTTTTTTGTTTAAAACAGTCCACAACCAGGCTACAAGGCAACAACTATCATTAACAAGTTCTGGAACAATTCTAACCCACTAGAACATAATTTTATTTTATTGACAATTATTATAGGTCATAAGATCCAAAATTTAGGGTTAGAAGGTTCAATTAGGTTCAGAGGGTAATTCCTCACCATACCCACTCTCTAACAGGCTTAAGGTTTCAACTTGATTTTTCTCACACTTAATGCATTAAAAAATTCCCTAAATCATTCCTATTAGATAGGAAATTTCCTCACCTTTCCAATGATATAAATAAGTCCTCCTAACTCCTCATATTTCTCAAGTTATGGGCCAGGTGGGCCTTGGGGTGAAAATATTCCCCAAGAGCAAGGCCTATAGGCCCAGGGGTGAAAATTTGCCTTAAGGGCGGGTTGGCGGGCCGTGGGGAGACTTTTGAATCATTTCCCACATGCAGGGAGAAACCAACATGTGAGAAACGGGGTGGCGAGAGATAGTTGTGCCCACAAGGGACACGTGGCGCTGACCATGGGTCTAAAGTCCACAAGCCACAAGGGACACGTGGCATCACCTCAAACCAACATGTGGGGAGAAACGTAGAACGACGGGAGCTATTTTGAAAAATTTCTTAACACCCCAAAGGGTAAAAGGAAACCTAGGACCTGTGCGCCCACGGGTCAGGCTCGCGATGCCACGTGGGACAGCTCTGGATTGCTGTCGGACCTAAGCCAACACGGGGAAAACAGAGTGGTGGGGAGAAATTTTTCTTAAATTTTCCAAAGCACAAAAGAGGATAACAAGGACCTGTGCCACCATTGACACCTTGCGACACCACGTGGTATCACTCTGGATTGGTCTGCGGGCCAGCGGGACAGCGGGAAAAACATGGAATATTTTCCCAAAATTTTCTGAAGCACAAAGAGGAAAAAGAGACCCGTCTCCGCCGCTGACGCCTCGTGATGCCACATGGCATCACCTCTAATTGGTTGCGCTAGCCGATGGGGAAAATTTGGAAATTTTTCCCAAAAAATTTCCTAAGCTCTAAGGGAAAAATTTGAGCCATGGGCCCACCAAGGAAAATTCTCCCTTTTTTTGATGCCAAGGAAGAAAAACTTCAGAGGGCCATAAATTTTGATAGGGAGCTCAGTTTTGGACAAATGAGGACTTTCTAGAAATCTCTCAACGTCCTCTTCGCACAGAAGATCATTAATTTTTGATTTTGATTAGGTTTATAGGGGTAAATTTTAAGAAAACATCTTGTAGGCTTTCACAGTGTGAACCGGTTAATTTTATCTTGTGAGATTTATTCAATTTGATCTTCTTCTACTCTGTGCATCTCAAATAGACATGGAGAATTGTTCCTAGATGGATCTCAGATAATTTTCTGAGGTAGATTTGTTTGATTGAATTCTAATTCAAAAATTTACCATTTTGACAGCAAAATGACTGTAAAACGGTTGAGCCCAATTTGGATAAGTTTTGAAATATTTCCTTTAAGTTTTTTTGTCTATTTGAATTTGTTTAGGTCCTATTGCTTCAATTTAATTACTTAATTTGTTATTTTATTGTTATAGGTTCAAAATGTACATTTTTTTGTTTTGATAATTACTGATTTGAAATTACAAAAAACAGGGATCAAATTTTAAAGGATCTATTTTTCCGTTTTCATCTTCTAAGTATTAAAATTCATTCCAATTCTAATCTAACACATTTAGTTGATTCAAATCAAACTATTCTAAACCAAAATACAATTCTGATTTCTAATTTTACACATTTCAAAAGACAGAGTTTGGTATTTTCCTCACACGCATTTCTTCCTTTCAAACAGAGGTTTCAAATACATTTCAAAGAAGATTTTAAACAATAGTAACGTCTTTTGTAAAGGCATAACAACATATATTTAGTTGGAATGATTTATTTTACAACTTCTTTATTTACAATGATCAAATACAACTTACTCAGATATAATACTTTCTTTTCTTTCATTCAAAAATAGAGAAAAAGAGTGCATCACTTTCACATTTCAATTACAACTTTCATAACCAAATACAAGCATCTTTCCATCACCAAATGTATTACATTATCATCCACTTCAAGTGGGAACAAGGGATTTACAAAAATAACTCTCACAAGGGACTGTCACAACTGTCTTTTCCTTTGCTCCAGAACAACAACATGCCAACCATCATACTTCAATTTTGATCACAACAGAGGCAGGGGAAAGGTAACACTCTCCACCCAACCAAGACATCCAATGAAAGGAGAATCCATCCTTCTTCATTGGCCCTCGAGCCCTAACCACAATGCAATAAGAAATGTATTTCAACTCATGGAAACAATATGCTTCCACATCACAATGCAATCTTTCAACATGCACATTTCAAATTAAAAACACAGTCTAAAACAAAATTTTTTTATAACCACATAAAAGACATCACACAAAACTCAGGCTTCATCATGCAAGCCAAAGGAGCAAGAAACTATGGGGGATGCTACTTATGCCTCCCAAAGGGGAAATGGGTATCACCACCTAAGAACAAACCACCAAAACATTTATCATTCAAATCCCTGACATACCCTTATGCCTCCCCCAAGTACCCCTTATTCCTCACATTTCCTTATGCCTCCCTAACCTCTTATGGCACCCCATAACGAGTAAAGAAATGCAAGCTATTTCTTTTTACAAGGTGGAACCCAAAACCCAACTCCCTCTACACTTATACCTCCCCAAAACACTTATGCCTCCCTCAAGAGTACCCCATAGTCTTCTCCTACACCATCCCTAAGCCATCTACCCAACAACCCACAAAAATAACAAACATACCAACATTTACATATTCATAAAAGGGAAAAGAAGAGCATTTCCAAGAGCCAAGATCTTACCTCTCCATGATGGAGTTTGTTCCAAGTTCAAAACAACAAGCTCCTTCCAATGCAAGCAATCCAAAAATCAACCCAACACAAGTATCCAACAAACTTCCCAACTTCTCCAAAAGCAAGAGCTCTCCAAAACCAAAAGGAAGTCTTCCCAAAATGAAGTGATAAAAGTGAAGCAACCCAAAAATAAGGTAAAGAATTTTAATTTATAGAAGAGGGAAGAGAAGAGGATGAGGTGGATCCATGTAGGATGCCACTTCACACATCCTCAACTTCCCACACATAAGTCAACTTCATTCTCCAATGCATAATCAATAGGTGGGTGAATAATATGATAGATTTATTTACACACTCAAACAAGCCCATACCCCATAAGGACTGAAATTAAATTATGTAAGATAAGTGCAATTACAACATTCAACTTGACTTGTAAAAATGCATAAAAAAATTCTAAATCTAACCCTCCAACCATAGGCAAGGTTGGTATGTAAATTTAAGAGGTATGGGACAAGTTTAACTTGTCCCACAAGCCTCCAAAATCAGCCTCCAAGGACAAATTCGAATTTCCAAGAAGGTGGAGTGTTTCACACTCAAAAGTTAACTTACACATCACTTACAAGGTCACTTACACATTACTTACTCATTCTTACAACACTTTAAATCATAACCAACAACTATATTAATTACATTCTCATGATATCTTTTAATTAATTAACTTAACAACATGATTACTCACAATATTAACACCACATTAAATAATTAATGAAAGGGTAAGTGCACCACATAAAACACATGCAAAAATTAAACAAAAGGGACCAAATAAAAGAAAAACATAAAATCCCTTGGTCACATTTAAAGGTGATCCCCCCCATGGGAATCCCTAGCACAAAAAAACACACATAAACAAATATAGTTGCCATGGTGACCTTGTTGAATTCATCTAGAATTCCAAAGTGGTTGGTCTCCAATCCCCCAATGTTTGTTGTGATATTTTTAACCTACAAAAATAAAAATACCTCCTTCAGCCTTGTGGCCATATCAGAACATCCAAATGAATATAAATATAATTTCCAAAATCATCAATATATATGTGAATCACAACAATTATCAAAGACAATCAATAGTATCACTCACAGCTTTCATTAACAACTATATCATCATCCAATAATTTTCCATTTCTAGGTCTACTCACAATATCCAAATATCACAAGTCCAAACAACATCCATAATATAACCATGTCAAACAATATATCATCATCAACATATAAAAGTGTCTCTAATAATCATCATGCACCATATAAGAATCAAAGTCAACAATAATCCATGACCAAATATCTAACATCATACTGAATCAAAACTATAATAATGTCCATAATATAGTCTACAGTGTCATGATTAGTATCAAAAGGGTGTCAAAGGGAAGTGGGTACTACATATCTTATCTATTTGAGTTTTTAGAAGCTCCAACTTTGTATTGAGTTCGATGCATTCTTCCTCTTTAGATTTGAAGTATGTTGAGATAAAATCTAGTTGTACTTAAAGCTCTTTGATTTCATATTCATGCATTCTATCCTTATTTCTCTGCCTTTTCTCAAAAAGGTTGAATTTCTCTTCATAGTATTTTATTATTGGATTCATTTTTTATTTCTTCCTCCTTTAGAGATTCAATTCCTCAAGGAAAATAATCAATTCTACTTCAAGGTTCGCTTCAGCATCCTCCTCCTTTGAATTTTCATATTCACCAAGATTCTTACCTTTTGAGATACTTCCAGAGGTTGTCTCGATGGCCATGAATAGGTTTTTAAGTTGTATATCTTCATCTTCACTGTCAGACTCATTAGTGTCACTTGAATATGATGAACTTATTTCCACTTTGGTGTAGAGATTCTTTTTGTTCTTGAAGAACTTTTCTTACCTCCAATTTTCTTGAAGCTCTTCTTGATCTTATGATAATTTTTGTCATCTTCATCATGCTCATCTCGCCCTTCCTTGTTTCTAATAGGGAATTTGGAAGAAAATTGACCTACGTAGCCATAGCTAAAGCATTTGAAGGATAAATTTCCTTTATATTTACATGGCCCTCTTTTTAGTCTCCTAACAAACATCTATTATCTAATCATCCTCCTTAATGTCATATTAAAATTTAATTTTATTTGCTTGTGGTTCCTTATCAACTTTGAATGCAACCTCCTTGATTGGTCTTGCTTCCTCTGTGCTCTTATCATAGGAAGTTAGGATTTCATGAAGTTCATCCATTTTTTGGGTGCTAAAGTAATTTTTTTTTCTAAATTTAAATTCTTAGAGTCATACTTAGGTGACTGAATCTAGAGATCTTAACACCTTTTCAACAATCATTGTTTCCTCCATATTTTCTCCTAGTCCTGTGATGAAATTTATCACATTATCAACTATCTCCAACTAGGATGGAATACTTTCATCTTCCATCATTATCAAGATCTCAAATTTCCTTCGGTAGGTTTGCAAATTAGCTAGCTTGACCTCGTTGTCTCCTTCATCGATAGTATTTAGTTTTTAAAAAATATTTTGGTTGTGCTA
The DNA here is from genome assembly GCA_019776745.2 of Taxus chinensis. NCBI lineage: Eukaryota > Viridiplantae > Streptophyta > Pinopsida > Cupressales > Taxaceae > Taxus > Taxus chinensis. The sequence goes on along the minus strand of CM034155.1, from coordinate 576,850,569 downwards.
CATTACATGAATTTTACAAACTCTTCTTCTAACATTCCACATAGAATTGGATATCATGCCTTTGAGTTATTTTCACTAGGATTTTTTTCTTGCTTTATCAGTTGGAGGTGTGCTTGGAATGGTGTATCCATCAACTATGGATTGCCATATATCAAATCCAAGAGACATGAGATAGTTATTCATTCCAATGCTCCAAAATACATAATTTTTTCCATTTAATATAAGAGATGTGTCTTGTTAGTAGAGAAAAAACTTTGATCTTGATTACTGTCCATACTTGTGATTCTTCGATCTCCTTCAAGTTGTTAAGTTTTCTCCAAAAGGACCTAGCTCTAATACCAATTATTGGAAAAAAGCACCGAGAGGGGAGGGGTGAATCACTACTTCTTCAACCTTCGATAAAAATTCTATGCTTCATAAAATAATTCAATCTTGATTAGCCTTTATCATAATTAAAAAATGACATTCAAACATAAGAAAATGAAAAAAAAACACACATGAAGAAAATGGTTTATGTGGGAAACCCTTAAAATGGATAAAACCCACTGAAATCAATGCAATATTGTGGAAAATTGTCCCACGAGAGATTATAAATATATCAATTTGGTGAGAACCTACTAAAATTCAAGCATGAACTCTAAAAATTTTATCAATAACCTTCTTGACAAATTTTGTAAGCTCCAACTTGCATGGAAGTACCAACTCCATACTTTTCTAAGAATTTACTTAGTCCTTAAATTTTTTTTTATCACTTTCATGTGACCTAATTTCTTAAGAAAATAATTTTTTTATTTCATATTCAACTCCTATATGTTCATTCTCTTTCTTCACACACCTTGATTCACCTTTTTTTTCATATACTCATTCTACAGAAAAATGCAATCATAACACCTATTTCATATAAACATTGAGTCCCTTATACATACTAAGATCACACCCTCTTACACCTTTGATTAATCATGTTTAAAAGGAGAAGACAAGGAAGTGGTGTGACCTCCGAAAAACAAAGCACCACTCCAACAAAGAATGCCGAGCCATCAAGTCCTTACTCGTTGAGTCATATTCTTCAACACTCTCCACACCACCAGTTAGAGACCTTGACGTCAAGGATGAAGAGGGTGAAATTATAGATTTTGAGCCAAATTTTTTCATAACCACCTCGCAATTCAAGAAGATGGATGAGATGGAAATACTCTTCCACTCCAAGCTTTGGGTAAAAGGTAAGCTACTGCAGTTTATCTTTGATAGTGGAAGTCAAAAGAATTTAATTTCTGTTAATGTTATGAAAAACCTGAACCTCCCTGTGAAGCCACATCCCTAGCCATATACTATCAAGTGGTTAAACCTAGGAAGAGACCTCCAAGTCACACAAAAATGCATCATTCTGTATGCAATCAAAACCTTCCATGATGATTTCTTATGTGATGTTTCTCCATAAGATGTTTGTGATGTGCTCCTAGGTCAGCCCTTCATGTGGGATAGACATGGAATGTATGAGTCACAACCTCGAAGGGTCACTGTATGGATGAAAATTGACATGTAACCTTCAACCGCACTCGAACCCTTGAGGTTGTGCTGGAGCAACAAATGTTGAATGTGTGTGGCTAACTATAGGAGGACCAGTGATTAAGATTTTGTGGTGTGATCTTTCCGTAGTTGAGTTGGCAAAGGGGAGATTTAAAGGCTATGAATGGGTAGAGTGAATTCCCTATGGTTTATTTTCCTAACTTGGACCTAGGTGTTGATCTAGTTTGAAGTGTCCAAATTAATTAAGCTAAAACTAACAATCTATGCTAAAACTGAAAGGGAAACTAATTTAAACAAATCAAAAAACTAAAATATTACAATCACGAATAACAATTTGCTTCTATTATAAATGATCAAATCTACTTCTACACTAAAAATAAACAAGCAAGATAACCCAGTATGGTTATTCACCTGGGCTGAGTGTATTCTAACATAAAACAATAAATTTTCCAATTAATCTATGATATGTAGACAACCTCCTACAGATATTATCTCCTTCAAATCCACAGGGATAGGAATAAGAAGATCCTTTATTGGGGGGGGCCGCTATGAATGATTTAAACCCTCTTGGAAATTAACTAATTACTTGCAAATGAAAGGAAAGTGATTTCTACTCTGTTTGATATGTTATAACAATGATAAATTTCATGAATAAAAGAAATCAACAACTCCAACTTGGAATTCACATAACAAAGGTAAATCCAGTTGTGTAGTAATTTTTCCCCTCAGTTTGTCCCTTTCTTTCTCTGTGTGTCCATACGATTCTAAGGAATTGGGAATGCAAATGGATAAACATGAGAAGGGGCTTGAGTAATGGCATCTTGAAGAAAGTGTGGCTACAATGCAGGTGGAAGAGAGATAACACAAGTGAACAAAGCTTGGTTATGCAATTTCCAATAGGATCGTGGATGTAATACTATGCAAGATACACAAAATTATCAGGCCATTTACTTGAATACAAGAATGGAATATACAGGAATTGGTTGGGTTGTGCCTTCATGCACAAGGAAAGAAGAGGAAATTCAAACTAATTAAATCTATTTAAAAATAGAAGAGGGGAGGAAAACTAAGAAATCAAGACTATTTTTAGGCAATTTGGTTCACAAATGCATCTGAAAATTTAAGTTAACTGAAGCGTCGCATGTTAAAAACACACATGAAAGATTTTGAAAAAAGCGGACAGAACTGCCACCCTACACAGGGTGGTGGTCATGGTACTAAATGCCAAAACATGTATAGAATGAAGTGGGAAGTTGGAAAAAGTGTGGGAAAGATAAGTACAAGCATCTAGGTGAAAAATATACACTATAGATGGGTTTAGGAGCTCAAACATCTTATGAAAGGACATGAATCATCATTTGGGACTTTTGTAACCATTTTATGACAATGTAGCACATACAATTTTGGGTGCGTACATATTACCCCCTCAGAGAAGCGTCTTAGCCATTAAAAGGCGTAAAATGTAGAGTCCGAGTATGGCGTTCTCGAAATGGGGAGTTAGAAGCTATATCTGACATGCCCGTGTGTCAAAATGTCATCATCCAAACTCCCTCTACCTATAAGATGGAGAGAAGACTCAAGTGCAGATGGATAGTGTATCAAAAAATAAACACTAAATTAAAATGAAAAGAGGACTTACCATTTGTGCGGGGATATAGAAATATACCTATGCCAGTGCTCCAACCCTGTGAACATATGCAATTAGAACGAAGTTATAACAACATATATATAACTAATTTTCCAATTCATTCACACATATTGATTTGGTGATTTTTTTTGTAAAGCTCTGGTCCCACGGTGACCATTTCATTTGTGAGTATGTTTGAATTGGAATGGATTTAGGAATGGTAGTTTACATTAGGCTTGGCCCTTTTCTATTTAAATGCTTTTGAGAAGAAATTAAAAGAAATTCAGAACTAGAACATGTTGGTGCTTGGTTTTAACCTTGCCCCTTTTAGACCATTTAGCTTTTTAGTCTTCATGGTTTGAGTTAATCTTTGTCTTCCTGTATGGATGAATGAATTCTTATATCTATCAGGTTGTCGTCGTTACACCTTTTTTCTATGAGCATGAATCATGTTGAGCTTTGTGTCAGTTGCAGTTTCTCTTTCTGTGTGTCTTTGTTGGTGGTTTAGTCGTAAAAGGTGGGTTTTTCCCTTCTTTTATTTTCTAGGATCATGCTTTCTTTGTTATTTTTGTCCCGGCATCCGCGGACACGTGGTCATCTTTCATCGAATGCGGCATGACGGGTCTATTCGGTGAACTTGTCACTTTTGTCACAATTGTAAAAAATGCCAAATTGGTCCCGTGGCCCTAATAGTTTCTAATTGGATATTCAACAGTGTGAAGTGGTAAAACAATTTTCTAACTTTGACCCCGAAGATGTACACGAGTCATAAGACGAGAAGTTATCGGAAAGCGGGTGGTGTTGGAATTTTGAGACATTATGATGAAAGGCATAAAAGTGTAAAAGGAATGCCTAGAGCCCGCAAATGGATAGGTGGCTACTTTTTTAAGTTAAAAGAGGGGAGGCGGGTTGTCAGAGGACTTTGGAACTTTTATCCTTGTTTTGAAAAAAGGAGTAAGGTATAAAAGTGAAGTGTGACCCCGCAAGTGCCCAGGTAAAGCTACATGTTGAGCCAATATCAAAATTGGATGTGTAACATTCTCAGACCCTAGACACGTGGAGGGCCCACACTCATTTGGAGACCTGCCCCAAATTTTTACTTTTGAAGTTGCACTGAAGAGGCACGTGGAGGGTTTCGATGGCTTCTTTCCAAGCTCATACTTTTCAACAGTCGTTGCAACTTTCTTAGGCCCGGGACATGTGGAGAGCCAGCACCTATTTCGGGTCTTCACTTTTGGGCACCATATCAAAAGTGTGCCGAAGAGACACGTGGAGGATTCCGTTGTGTTAGTATCTAAATTGATTCTCCTGCAAGGACTGAGGAGCATCACGAAACTGGCAGGATGCTTAGAGAAAGAAAAATCAGGATATGAGTTGTTTTATAGCCGGGGAGGGGATTCAACCGACTCTTTTTCACTCAGGTGTTGGAGAAATGGATAGCACCTCACTAAGAGTTTGATCTACCCTCACTACTTTAGGTTGTGCCTTCAACCAGGGTGAGAGGACTCGTTCTGTAACTCGTGTTAGTGAAGGATATCAAGAGATCCTTCTTTACACAATTTTCATGAAAAACTTGAGGAAATATGATCAATACAACACAATCTAACCCTCACGAGTTGTCACACTAGAGAGTGGAGATGTTTCTTGGACAAGGTTTGAGTTACTAAAGACAATAATTAAAACTTGATTGTCTCTGCATATTTTGGTAGTGGAATTTGTTCATTTGTGGATACATAGTACAAACAGGGGTAATTCATGTAGGATTTATCATTTGAGAAATTTTTGGTGGGAAGTTAAGCAAGATAAAGTTGATTATACCATATATTTGAAAGACCTTTACAAATATTGGAGCACTCACAGACAAAATGCTTCAAAATAGCCAAAATATTCCTTCAACCAGAAGGTGTGTATCAATGGAGGCCCAGAGATGCATGATTTCATACACTCTTCAAGAATTCAACACAAAGGCTCATGTTAAAGACTTAATTAAATGTTGGAAATCCCTGATTAGTCATGCCTAAGATACGCTCATAGGCTAACAAACGATCTTTGTGAACACAGTGGAAGTAAAATGATTTTAAATTGTTTATTTCATTACAAGATGAAAGCTCTCCTCATAATGAAATTACAAATGCCAAAATACTACCACAGGGATAAGATCTTGTGTGATTTAGAGGGATTTCAATGTAAGATTGTAACAGGAACAAGAAAAACTATTTGAAAACATTCGGAAATAAGAGAAAACACAATTATGCTCATGATTAACACATATTCATTTAAGGTTCATTAGATTCATCAAGAGGGGAGAGTTTCTTGAACAATCTCAGAGCTTGTCAATGGTTGTACACTTGCAACCATCTTGACTTGATTAAATCCAAAAACACAGGAAAATAAACTTGTTTCTCAGACGGTCTCTTGGGAAAAAAATGTTTTTTCTCAAACTTTCTCAGAAAAATTAACCCCCCTTATGCAAGAGTATTCTCATTGCATTTATACATTTCACTCACTCACTCATCCCAAATTTCCCCCCCAAAATTATAAATCTTCAAGAGAATATTCTTCTTTACAACATACTGTTTAATCAAGTTTATTCCCTTGAAAATATCTTAATTTCTGTTTCCAGGTGGATAAATCATTAACTGGTCAAGTTTCTTAGTTCATCAACTATGAATGGGATGTCATGTCATAACTTTTGATAGTCTTTTTAATCATTCTTTTATTTTTTCATGTAAGAAATCCCCTTTTTAATAATTCTTAGGTGGCTCCATATGGCTTGATCTGACAAACAATCCTTTTCACCTTTGAGAACACACCTTGAGGAATAGATACATGCATTTTGTGCCTCTCAGAAATGAGTATCCTCGCATGGATTATACCACATACTTGTGTTGCGAGTGCCGAGTCGGCCAAATGAAAATAGGAGCCAACGGAAACCTCCATGTGTCTCCTTAGTGCAACTGTAAAGGTGAAGTCCAGAGGTAGGTTCCCAAAAAAGCGTGGAACCTCAACGTGTTCAGAACCCGAGAGAGTTGCGTCTGTCACTAAAAATTTCGAGCATGGCAAGGTCCAGTGGAAGCTTCCATGTGTCTATTTGGCGTAACTTCAAAGAGGAATTCTAGAGGCAGGACCTCAAATGAGCACAGGCTCTCCACGTGCCTTGGGCCCAAGAAAGTTTCCTCAGCCATTGAAAAAGTCTCAGTATAAATAGGAGCCAGCGGAAGCCTCCACATGTCTCTTCAGCACACTTTTGATATGGTGCCCCAAAAGTGGAGACCCCAAACAAGTGCGGGCTCTCCACGTGTCTTGGCCTAGAAAATTTGTACCAACCGTTGAAAACGTTTAAGAACCAGGAAGGTGCCACGTGCCTAGGGTCCACGAAAGTTACATTAGGACACTTGAAAAGTCTAAGTATGGGAAGATCCAGTGGAAACCTCCATGTGTCTCTTTGACACTCTTTCAAAATTAAAATTCAGGGGTAGGTCCCCAAACAGGCGCGGGCCCTCCACATGTCCCAGGCTTAAGAAAGTCACTTCAGCCATTGAGAAGTCTCAGTATAAAGAGGAGCCAGTGGAAGCCTCCATGTGTCTCCTTGGCACAACTCCAAAGGTAAGACCCAAGGTGGATCCTCAAATGAGCGTAGGCCCTCCACGTGTCCTTTTGCGGGTCTTAGGCATTTACCTTATACTTTCAAGTTGGCTCTAACATCCTTGTACTCTCACCCCTTATACTTTCAAGCTGGTTCTGAGGAATACTTTGTTTGTTACAAATTTGTTCCAGAAAGTGATATTTAACAAATTTACACCCAAAAGCTGCCAGGTGTACAAAAGATAAGTTTTTTCAATTATTTCCACTGGTTGTTTTTAACTGGGGCATCCGGTTGTTCGCTTCTAGAAAATTATTTGGAGCATTCCCTCCTGATTCTGAAAACATGATTCACACAAAAAAGAGGAAGAATGTGCGTAATCCTGTTGATCATCCTTTGCACCTGCAGCTTCCTTCTCTTCATCCTTTTCCTTTGCATCTTTTTGTCTTCATCCTGGTAGTTTTTTGTAGGTGCCCAAGCAATTCTGATTCAAAACAACAACTTTCACACTTCTCGGGTTCACAAATTGAGCTCCACAACAATTCCGATTGCACTTCACTGATAAAAATGACAAGAGACCATGAAATTAACAATAAAAGATGAAATGCATTCGAATCTCTTGAGGTCCTGGAGCGTTAATGATGGTAAAACTAAATGCCTTGTATCATAGCCATTAACTCTGTCTTTCACAACTTCAAAATTGAGCCATCCACATGGAAAATATCTTAGCTGAAGCAGGCATGGGGGTACTTTTTGTATTTTGTAATACTTTAAAAAAATGTGTATTTTTGGACATTTTGGCCCACCCCTCCACTTTTGATACAGGCTCAACATGTGGCTTTACCTGGGTGACAACAGGGTCCATGACTCACTTTATAACTTTACTCCTTTCCACAAAAAATCCAAAATTTCAAAATACAACGACCCACCCTCCCGCTTTCAATGTAGACTCAACACGTGGCTTTAAACTTCCCAAAGTCACTCTCTCACAAAAAAGTGAAATTCCCACCTCCCCCGCTTTGAATTTTCAATGCTGACTCAAACATGTGACATTATTTGGTCCCCAGCAGAATCACAACTCATTTTATAACTTTTCTCCTTTTCACAAAAAGGCCAAAATCTTCAAAATGCTTTGAACGATCCACCTCTCCACCTTTGAATTTTCAAACCTACCACATGTGTCCTTTTGTGGGCCTTAGGCATTCCTTTTATATTTTCATTCCTTTCACCATAATGCCTCAAAACACAAAAAGGGCCTGCCTTTCCGCAACCGCTTGATTTATGACAGGTGTACATCTTCTGAGGGTCAAAGTAAGAAATTTTCTTTACCACTTCACATTGTTGAATAGCCAATTAGAAACTATCATTTGGGCCATGGGACCAATTTGGCATTTTTTACAAATGTAACAAAAAGTGACAAGTTCACCAAATAGACCTGTCATGCCATGTCCAATAAAACAGATGACCATGTATCCATGGATGTTGGGATAGGATTTACAGAGGAAAACATGACTCATGGAAAAATAAAATGAAGGGGAAACCCAACAATGCCCAAATTACAAATTTTTTCTTGTGGATGGAGAGAAACTGTAAATAATACCAAAGCTCAATGTGATCCATGAACCATAGGAAAGGATTTGACAATGACAACAACCTGATGAAGGCATAAAACTTCACACATCCATACAGGGAGACAGAAAATACTTCAAACCATGAAGACTGAGAATACTTTTAACAAAAAGGGGCAAGATTAAATTGAGCACCAACATCGGCTCCGACTTGGGGATGGGCACTCCTAGCGAGTGCCACAAGAACAACATAACAGACCATGTGCCAAAAAATCCATTGGGAAATGGAGTCAAGAACAAAGCTTGCAAAGAAGAAAAAAAATTTCCAACCTCCCAAGAAAAAACCAAGAAACCAACAAAAACCAGCACGCCAAGGACCGAGACAAACCAAAATAGAAAAATGTAGAAATAGAAAAAAACTAAAAGACTATACACTGTACAATGATGCGTGCCTTGATTCTGAGAAATCAATCAAGGAAATGTTTCAAGTGCCTGCCATTCTGAGTATGACCAAGCCAAGAAGTCTTGATACTTTTTTAACAACTAGACATATGCTTGTTTTTCTTCTCTATCCAAGTTGCTACCTAGCCATATTTTCTGAGGTTTATCTTTTGTGCCTTTACCAGATCTAGAACAAACCCCATCAAACATCAGAGTCTAGGGAGAACCAATCTTCTCAGGATACTTGCACTCATCAATTTTATGCTCCTTAAATCAGCATAACCCACCAAGTTGTTGACATCGACGTCTGCATGTACAATACTTCATAAGAAGCATTGTTAGGGTCCTCAATGAGATGTAACATTTTCTTCTCACCATACAACTTCACAAGGTTCCCTCAATTGGTATGGTTGCATATGACATGTCCATTTGTACACTTCCACCCACACTAGCTGCCCACTTTCTAGATAATAACATCCCCCATTTGGCAGGACAATCCACAATAACCACATTCATGGTTAAGCACTTTCCTGGATAAGCTACCAATTGCACTACTAATCCCTTGACATACCCAACTACTGGCACTTCTCTTGAATCCATAGCAGTACATTTCCCAAAAGCTATGTTACCTTGATATTTAACTCATTCATTACTCAAGAGGCATTACATTACATGAGGCTCCTGAATCAAACATGCAATTATGTACCAGCCTATCTTTAATAATCAAAGTGGTAAAAAATGGATCCACATTAAGCTGAGATTCAACCAGAGAAGTTCCCAAATACACCTCAGATGATTCACCCAGTTCCTCCAATGCTTGTGGTATTTTTGATTTTGCAATAATAGGAGGAACCTCTACATTATTAACACTTTTTCCCTGAGTAATATTTTCTTCCTTAAATCCCAAATATTCAAATGCCCTTTTCCTATGCTCAGGGATCCTGAGTAATTCAACAATGGGAATAATGACCTTGATCTGGCTTAATATTTGGGCTATGTCACAAGGAATATATTTGGGTAGGGATAGTATTAGGAGGGAGATTCACAACTTCTTCTGATAGTATGGGAGTTTTCACAGTCTGGGCATGGGCAGGAGCACAAGTTCTATTTGGGGAAACTAGGCCTTTGCCAGATGTATCTTTTTTAGGAAGGTCCTTTGGGATATTGGTAAGAACTGGAAATTTTGGCTTGGTTTGTGGCCCTCCCCCTTTGACAACCTTACTTATGGTGTTATATTATTTCTCCTGAGAAACTACTGCATTCATCAACAGTTTCCTGTCCTCTTCAGAAGGGATCCCTCCATCATACTTTTTAATCATCAAGGCCCTTAAGTATTAAAAATCATGATTAGGAAGATCAAATTCTTGCACCATATCAATTTCAAAAAGTATTAATAGGAGGAAGAGGTAATACCCGATGAACACAATCCCAGAAGTTTTCAAGCAGTTCTGGCACTTATCAATTCAGTTGAGGTTTCCCCCTTTCTAGTGAGTTCGCAGGGCTCTCCATCATGCACACATCATCATATGTCTCATCATCATCTACTTCCTCAACTTCTTGATCTACATCACATGGGGAGTGTGGTAATAAACACTATCACACCACTCAATAACATTGGCCTCCTCTACAGTAGCAACCCTGGAAGTCAAAGGATCAGGAACCAATCTATTCTCCCTGGGTTGAGGTATGTTATTACCTGATCCCATGAGCCCTTTCCCTCTATCATCTAGTCTGTGATCACCTCTAGGATGATTTCCAAATCTCTCCTGACCATGTGTCTTGTGCTGACCTTGGGAACTTTGTCCTATCCCTTTTTCTGCTCTGGCCAGTTTATAGGATATCTCTTTAACTACTCCAGCCAAAGTTTTTACAACCTCTTCCAGATCCACAACTTTGTTTGATTAAGGCCTTTCTAGATTGATCAACTTGACACCCTCTCTCTTAGGAGGCTTTCCAACTACTTTGATGTTATTTTCTATTTGTAAGGCCATGGTGAAAGCCTGCCTCAATGTTCCTGGGTTCTTATCTCTCAAGTAATAAGCAACCTTTTTATCAAAAGCATCAGAATATTTTATCAAACATGACTCATCACTTGGCCTTAGGATTATAGGTAGCCTATTCAAGGTCTTATTGAAATCGAGTATTGAAATCATGGACAGATTCATTTGGATTTTTCTTTATATTTTCAAATTCAGATAAAAGGAACCTGGGATCTATCTTATCCCCATATTGCAATCTAAAGGCATTTTTCATCTCGGTCCATGAATCTATTGAATTATCTGTAAAGCCTTGTACCAGTCACATGCATCCTCCTCAAGAGTATGAATAAATAGTTTTATATACACGTCTTCAAACTCAATTTCAAAATATTCCATCATATTGACAAAGAGTCTTAAATGGTGGTCACCAGTGATGGCATTATTCCCTTGAAATTTTGGCAACCTATTTTTGACATCTTGTGGCACCATATTAGGATATCCATCCATACCTCTAAAATCTATAGGTCCAAAAGTGTTGACAACAAAAGGAGGTCTAGGTGGAGGTTGGGCCATATTTCCTTGAGGAGGTGAATCTTGTAGGAGAATCAAAATGATAGGGAACAAGGGGTCTTTGGAGCACAGGAGTATAACTCTCAAAGTAAATATCCTCTAATGACTCAGTTTCTTGGAAAACCCTATCAACCTTGGAAAAAACAGGGGAAAACTGAGAGGCACACTTTTCAGACACAAATGATGGCCCCTCTCTAGTTGGAGAACTCAAATTTATATAAATATTACTTGGTTCAAAATCACTTGAAGACGTATGGTAATCTTCAACCACAGATTGATCACCTTTCAGAACTGATATCTCCTTTTTTGATTCTTGATTTCCAACAACTTTCCAGACTTATTTTCCTTCTGAATTTTGCTTTTCCTAGTTCTGGAAATAACTTTTTAGTAGGATCCCTAGTGAAGAAATACCTTCTTCCCTCCATCTTTGCAAATATCGATGAAAATTTCACTTGACACAGGTTAAGACACTGGTAATCATCAAAATTTCAATTCAACACGGAGTCACCACTAAGGATTTTCACCTTAGTTGTGTAGATGCACTATAAGTAACTTGCCAAGTGTCTATCAATGCTTAATTTCTACAAAGCTTAACAGATCCGACCTTCCTTTACCCACATTTATCACTATTGATGCAAATTTAGTGCAATAACCACTAGAAACTAGAAATACTACACAATGAACTTGTAATCTTGCACAAATATTACAAATCTCAACAAAGGATGATGTTTAAACAACTTATTTGTACTTAAACCATGTAAGAAGCATTACCAGGGTCGGCATGTGTATGCATTTGTAAAAATAGTCCCCGGAAACGGATGCCACTTGGTGTTTTTACCACAAAAATAGTGTTCAAATAATCCTTAGTAATTCCCCACAAACCACTTTGGTGTTGTTGCTACAGTGTTCAAATAATCCCACACAAATGGAAACAGCAATGCCACTTGGGTGTTGTTGTTGCACAAATAGGTCCCGGTGTTCAAATAATCCCCGGTTGCAATGTGCCACTTTGGTGTTGTTGCCACACATAAGGCCCCGGTGTTCAAATACTCCCTGGCAAAGGTGCCACTTTGGTGTTGTTACCGCACAAATAGGTAATGGCAACTCCCTAGAGTGTGCCACTTCGGTGTTGTTATTGCACAAATAGGTCCCGTGTTCAAATACAATGGTGCCACTTCAGTGTTGGTATCCAAATTGATTCTCCTACGAGGGCTAAAAGCATCACAAAACTGGCAGGATGCTTCAAGACAAATAAATCATGATATGAGTCATTTTGTAGCCGGGGAGGGGATTCAACTGACTCTTTGTCACTCAGGTGTTGGAGAAATGGATAACACCTTAAGGGTTTGATCTACCCTCACTACTTTAGGTTGTGCCTTCAACTAGGGTGAGAGGACCCCTTATGTAACCCGTAATGATATCAAGAGATCCTTCTTTGCATGATATTAATGAGAACCTTGAGAAAATATGATCTATACCTGGCACAATCTAACTATCAGGAGTTGTCACACTAGGAGAGTGGAGATGTTTCACAATGAGACAAGGTTTGTTCAAGTTAATAAGGACAATAATTGGAAATTCTGATTGTCTCTGATATTTTGGCAGTGAGAATTTGTTAAATATTTGTGGATACACAATAAAAATAGGGGTAGTTAATGTAGGATTTATCTGATTTGAGAATTTTATGGTGGGAATGTTAAGCAAGATAAAGTTGATTATAATACCAAATCTTTGAGAACCTTTACTCTAATATTGGAAAGTACTCAAAGGGAAAATGCTTCAAACATAGCAAAAATAATCCTTCAACCAGAAGGTGTGTATCTCACCTGGAGGCCATAGATGCATGGTTTCATACACTCTTCAAGAATTCAACATAAAGGCTCATGCTAAAGACTTAATTAAATGTCATTGAAAGTCCTTGATTCGTCACGTCTAAGATACACTCATAGACTTACAAACAATAGTCTTATGAACCTAGTGAAAGTAGAGTGATTTTAAATTGTTTATTTCATTACTAAGATGAAACCTCTTCTCATATGAAAATTAGTCAAATCCAGACTACTACCAAAACGAATAAGATCTTGTGTGATTGGAGAGGGATTTTAACATAAGATTGCAACAGGAACAAGAAAAACTATTTGAAAACATTCTGAAATTAAGAGAAAACACAATTGTGCTCACCCACAAATTTATTTGTACTTTCATTAGATTCAATATGAGCATGAGAAAACTTGTTTTCTTGAACATATTCTTTCAGATTATTCAAATCTGTACTTGCAACCATCTTGACATGATTAAATCAAAAACATTAAACAGGTTTCCATCAGATGCAACTCATTGTGGGGAGAATGCATTAGTTTCTCAAATGTCATTGGTTCTTACGAAAATTGCAACCCTCTTGATGCAATTGAATCTAAAACACAGGTGAATAGGACATTTATAACAGATGATCTCTTAGGAAAATGATTTCATCTCAAAGATTCTTCTTAGCAAAATTTTCATGAGAACCTTGTAAGAGAATATTCTCATCAATACAACACTCATTCACTCATTAAATCACCCCCAAAATGTCTAAATCTTTAAGAGAATATGTCTCCTATTCTATTGCAAGGTGGACTAAAGTCATGAATTAATCACATTTCCTAGTTTCCTCAACTATGACAATGAGATTTGCCATGTCATCTCACATCTTGTGATCAGTTTTTTAATCATTCTTTTGATTTTTGGTCGGATGTTAAGAAATTCCCTTTATTAATAATTCTCAGGTGGCTCCATATTGGTTGATCTGAAAAGCAATACTTTTCACCTTCGAGAATACACCTTGAGAAATAGAAGATGTGAATCAATCATGGCTCTCAAAGATGCACAGTGTCACATTCTTGCATGGATTCATACACAAATATCTTTACTAGACTCAATTAAATGTTAAAATGCCAAGAGTTCGGTGCCACGCCTCAGAAAGCACTCCATGAGTGTCTTACCTTGGCATCAACATGCATGAAAGTTAAGTGATTTTAAATTGAGCACAGGCCCTCCACTGCACATTCTAAGTCACTGAAAATTGTGAATGCAGGGAAGGTCCAGCCGAAGCATCCATGTGTCTATTCAGAGCGATTTTAACTATTAAAGGTGAAGTTCTAGAGGTTTTTGAAGCATTCAAACGAGTGCAGGCTCTCCAGTGTGCTCTGGGACCAAGAAATTTTCCTCGGCCGTTCAAAAATTCTTAGATTCATAAAGAGGATCCAGTTCCAACGTGTTTCCTTTAACACACTTTTGATATGGATGCCTTGCAAAAGTGGAGACCACAAACAAGTGTGGGCTCTCCACTCGAGCCCTCAAGAAAATTGTGTTTCTCAAACCATTTAAAAAGTTTAAGAACCAGCCTTTATGAAGGTGGCACGTGCCTAGGGTCTGCATTTAGAAAGTTACATCAGATGCTTGAAAAGTTTTCTAAGTATGGGAAGATCCAGTGGAAACCTCCACGTGTCTCTTCGGTGCTCTTTCAAAAGTAAAATTTAGGGACAAAGTCACACAAAAATTGCCAGGTGGATGGGCCATCCACTTGTCACTGGGGATTAAGAAAGTTTCTCAGTATGTTGAGAAGTATCAGTATAAAGAGGAGCCAACAGAAGACCTCCACGTATCTCCTTGGCGAAACTCTAAAGGTAAGGCCCAGAGGTGGATCCTCAAATGAGCGCAAGACCTCCACGTGTCCTTTTCACAGGTCTTA
This sequence comes from Taxus chinensis, assembly GCA_019776745.2. NCBI lineage: Eukaryota > Viridiplantae > Streptophyta > Pinopsida > Cupressales > Taxaceae > Taxus > Taxus chinensis. The sequence goes on along the minus strand of CM034155.1, from coordinate 576,835,544 downwards.
GACATTGGCCTTTATAATTTTGTACCCTTGCTCTGACATCCTTGTACTCTCACCCCTTATAATTTCAAGCTCTGGTTTCACAGGAATACTTTGTTTGTTACAGATTTGATTTCAGAAAGTGATATTTTAACAAATTTACACCCAAAAGCTGCTCAGGCGCTACAAAAGATAAGCTTTTTCAATTATTTCCACCAATGTTTGTTTAATTGGGGTTTCTGCACTTGTCACTTCTCGAAAATTATTTGGAGCATTCCCTCCTAGACTTCCACGTGAAAACATAACTGGACACAAAAAAGAGGAAGAATGAGCGTAAGACCTCATTGATCATCCTTTGCACCTGAAACTTCCTTCACTTCATCCTTTTCCTATAAAAATGAGCATCTTTCTCTGCTTCATCTTGGCAGTTTTCTATAGGTTCCCAAGCAATTCTGATTGAAAACATAACAAGATTTCACACTTTTCTGGGGTTCACAAATTGAGCTCCACAACAATTTTAAGATTAGCACTTCACTGATAAAATTGACAAGAGGCCATGAAATTAACAATAAAAGATGAAATGCATTCGAATGTCTTGAGGTCTCTGGAGTGTTAATGGCGGCAAGTCCAGAAACGTAAATGCCTTGTATCATAGGCCATTAACTCTTCTTTCGGACAACTTAAAATTGAGCCGTCCAGTGGAAAAGATCTTAGTTGAAGCAGGCCTAGGGGTACTTTTTGTATTTTGTAATACTTTAAGGAAAATGTGTATTTTTGGACATTTTGAGTCCCACCCCTCCGCTTTTGATATGGGCTTCAACACTCATGGCTTTACCTAGGTGATAATGGGGTCACTGCTCACTTTTATACTTTTCTTCATTTCATAAAAAGCCTTAAAATTCCCAAAGTGCTCCAGCCGACCCGCCTCCCCTACTTTGAATTTTCAATGTTGACTCAAACATGTAGACATTATTTGGTCCCCAACGGAATCGCGGACTCATTTTATAAATTTTCTCCTTTTCACAAAAAGGCCAAAATCTTCAAAATGCTCCGACGATCTGCCTCTCCACCTTTGAATTTTCAAACCACCACGTGTCCTTTTGTGGGCCTTAGGCATTCCTTTTATATTTTCATTCCTTTCACCATAATGCCTCAAAACACAGAAATAGTCTACCTTTCCACGGAACCACTCATCTTATGACACATGTACATCTTCGGGGGTTAAAGTAAGAAATTTTCCTTTCCGCTTCATATTATTAAATAGCCAATTAGAAACTATCAGGTCCATGGGACCAATTTGGAATTTTTTACAATTATGAAAAAAGTGGACAAGTTTACTAAATAGACCCACCATGTTGTTTCCAATCAAATAAGTTCACGTATCTATGGGCATTGGGATAAAATTTGACAGGGAAAACATGACGGTGGAAAAATAAAAGTAAGGGGAAACCCCACCATTTATGCCCAAATAAAAAACTAGTTTTCATGGAAAGAGAAACTATAAACAAAACAGAGATCAACGCGTTTCATGACCATAGAAAGTGATTCGATGACAACAACCTGATAAAGATAAAAATTCAATCATACACACAGGGAGACAAAAAATATTTCAGACCACGCAGACTGAATTTTTTTGAACAAACAGGGAGAGGAAAAATTCTTTGGCCCAATGCACGTGGAGAGCCTTCGCTCATTTGAGGTCCCGCCTCTAGAATTCATCTTTGAATTTGTGCCAACCAGACACGTGGAAGCTTCCACTGGACCTTCCCATGCTCATACTTTTTCAGCAACCGGTGCAACTCTCTCAGGTTTTGAACACGTGGAGGGCCCGCGCTCATTTTGGAACTTGCCTCTGGACTTCACCTTTGCAGTTGCACCAATGAGACATGTGGAGGCTTCCGCTGGATCCTCTTTACAATTGGCTGACTCAAACTCGCAGCACATATATGTGGTATAATCCACCATGAGGACACTCATTTCTGAGAGGCATGCATGTAGGTATCTATTCCTCATGCTGTATTCTCGAAGGTGAAAAGGATTTCTTGTCAGATCAGAGACATATGAAGCCACCTGAGAATTATTAAAAAGGAGATTTCTTGCATGAAAAAATAAAAGAATGACTAAAAAAGACTATCAAATTTTATGACATGGCATCCCAGTCATAGTTGAGGAATTGAGAAACATGATTGGTTCATGATTTATCCACCTAGCAAAATAAATTTAAGATATTTTCAAGGGAATAAACATGATTAAATGGTATGTTGTAAAGAGGAATATTCTCTTGAATATTTATAATTTTGGAAGGTTAAATTTAGGGATGAGTGAGAGAGTGAAATTATATAAATGTAATGAGATTACTCTTGTATAAGGGAGGGTTAATTTTTCTGAGAAAGTTTGAGAGAAAAATATTTTCCCGAGAGACCATCTGAGAAACCTATTTATTTCCCTATGTTTGTAGATTTATTCATGTCAAGATGGTTGCAAGTGTACAACCATTGACAAGCTCTGAGATTATTGATGAAACTCTCCCCTACTGATGAATCTAGTGAACCTTGAATGAATTTGTGTTGATCATGAACATAATTGTGTTTGATGTTTATTTTATAATTTTTTGAAATATTTTTTCATGTTCTTGTTGTAATATTATGTTAAAATCCCTTTGAATCACATTAGATCTTATCCACATGGTAGTATTGTGGCATTTGCAATTTCATTGTGAGGAGAGTTTTCATCTTATAATGAAATAAATAATTTAAAATCACTTTATTTTCACTGTGTTGAAAAATATTGTTTGTTAGCCTATGAGTGTATCTTAGGCATGACTAATCAGGGGTTTCTAATGCATTTAATTGAGTCTTTTTCATGAGCTTTTGTGTTGAATTCTTGAAGAGTGTATGAAATTGTGCATCTCTGGGCCTCCATTGATACACACCTTCTGGTTGAAGAAATATTTTGGCTATTTTGAAGCATTTTTTCTATGAGTGTTCCAATATTTGTAAAGGCTCTCAAATATCTAGTATAATCAACTTTATCTTGCTTAACTTCCCACCAAAAATATTCTCAAATGATAAATCCTACATGAACTACCCCTGTTTTGTACTATGTATCCACAAAGATTTAACAAATTTCACTGCCAAAATATGTAGAGACAATCAGGTTTCAATTATTGTCTTTAGTAACCCGAACCTTGTCCAGGAAACATCTCCACTCTCTAGTGTGACAACTCGTGAGAGTTATATTGTGTTGTATTGATCATATTTTCTCAAGGTTTTCATGAAAATTGTGTAAAGAAGGATCTCTTGATATCCTTCACCAACATGGGTTATAGAACGGGTCCTCTCACCCTGGTTGAAGGCATAACCTAAAGTAGTGATGGTATATCAAACCCTTAGTAAGGTGATATCCATTTCTCCAACGCCTGAGTAACAAAGAGTCAGCTGAATCCCCTCCCTAGCTACAAAATGACTTATATCATGATTTTTTGGTCTCTAAGCATTCTACCATTTTCGTGATGCTGCTCACCCCTCGCAGGAGAATCAATTTGGATACCAACACCAAAGTGCCACCATTTCCAGGGACTATTTGAATTGTAGAGGATTATTTGAACATCGGGACCTATTTGTGTACGGTGAACAACACTGAAAGTGGTTCCGTTTCTAGAGGACTATTTGAATTACAGAGGATTATTTGAACAACAGGACCTATTTGTTGCAGCAACAACACCAAAGTGGTGCCATTTCTGGGGACTATTTGAATTGTAGAGGATTATTTGAACACCAGGACCTATTTGTGTGGAAAAAAACACCGAAGTGGCACCATTTTCTAGGGATTATTTGAATTGCAGAGGATTATTTTAACACCAAGACCTATTTGTGTGGCAACAACACCAAAGTGGCACCATTGTCTGGGGACTATTTTTACAAATGCATACACATACCGACCCTGGTAATGTTTCTTACATGGTTTAAGTACAAATAAGTTTTTTAAACATCATCCTTTGTTGAGATTTGTAAGATTTGTTTAAGATTACAAGTTCATTGTGTAGTATTTCTAGTTTCTAGTGGTTATTGCACTAAATTTGCATCAATAGTGATAAATGCGGGTAAAGGAAGGTCAGATATGTTAATATTTGTAGAAATTAAGCATTGATAGACACTTGGACAAGTTACTTATAGTGCATCTACACAACTAAGGTGAAAATCCTTAGTGGTGACTCCATGTTGAATTGAAATTTTGATGATTACTAGTGTCTTAACCTGTGTCAAGTGAAATTTGTCATCGATATTTTCAAATCTGGAGGGAAGAAGGTCTTTCTTCACCAGGGATCCTACTAAAAATTTATTTCCAGAACTAGGAAAAGAAAATTTAGAAGGAAAACAAGTCTGGAAAGTTGTTGGAAATCAAGAATCAAAAGAGGAGATATCAGTTCTGAAAGGTGATCAATCTATGGTTGAATATTACCATATGTCTTCAAGTTATTCTGAACCAAGTAATCTTTATATAAATTTGAGTTCTCCAATTAGAGAGGGGCCATCACTTGTGTCGGAAAAGTGTGCCTCTCAGTTTTCACCTATTTTTTCCAATAGGAAGAAACTGAGTCATTAGAGGATATTTACTTTGAGAGTTATACACCTGTGGCTCCAAAGACCCCTCGTGTCCCTTATCATTTTGATTCTCCTATAAGATTCACCTCCTCAAGGAAATATGGCCCAACCTTCACCTAGACCTCCTTTTATTATCAACACTTTTGGACCTATAGATTTTAAAGGTATGGATGGATATCCTAATATGGTGTCACAAGATGTTAGAAATAGGTTGTCAAAGTTTCAAGGGAATAATTTCATCACTGGTGACCATCATTTAAGACTCTTTGTTAATATGATGGAAGATTTTGAAATTGAGTTTGAAGACGTGTATATAAAGCTATTTATTCATACTCTTGAGGAGGATGCACATGATTGGTATAAGGCTTTACCAAATAATTCAATAGGTTCATGGAACAAGATGAAAAATGACTTTATATTACAATATGGGGATAAGATATATCCCAATTTCCTTTTATCTAAATTTGAAAATATAAAGAAAAACCAAAATGAATCCATCCATGATTTCAATACTCGGTTCAATAAGACCTTGAATAGGCTACCTATAATCCTAAGGACAAGTGATGAGTCCTGTTTGATAAAATATTCTGACACTTTTGATTAAAAAATGCCTCTTATTACTTGAGAGATAAGAACCCCTGAACATTGAGGTAGGCTTTCACCATGGCCTTATAAATAGAAAATACCATCAAAGTAGTTGGAAATCATCCTAAGAGAGAGGGTGTCAAGTTATCAATTCGTAGAGGCCTCAATCAAAGAAAGTTATGGATCTAGAAGAGGTTGTAAAAACTTTGGCTGGAGCAGTTAAAGAGATACCCTATAAACTGGATAGAACAGAAAGATGGAAAGGACAAAGCACAACCCACACAGTCAAGAGAGATTTGGAAATCATCCCTGAGGTGGTCACAGAATAGATGATAGAGAGAAAAATATCATGGGATTAGGAAATAAAAATCCTTGACCTAGGGAGAATAGATTGGTTTCTGATCCTTTGACTGTCAGGGTTGTTACTATGGAGGAGGCCAATGTTATTGAGTGGTGTGATAGGTGTTTCTTACCACACTCCTCATGTGATTTATATTAAGAAGTTAAGGAAGCAGATGATGATGAGACATATGATGATGTGTGCATGATGGAATTCCCTGCAAACTCGTGATAGGGGGAAACCTCAAATGAATTGATAAGTGCTAGAACTATTGAAAACTTCTGAGATTGTGTTCACCATGTATTGCCTCTTCCTTCTCTTAATACTTTTGAAATTGATATGGTGTAAGCATTTGATCTACCTAATCATGATTTTGAATACATAAGGGCCTTGATGATTAAAAAGTATGATGGAGGGATCCCTTCCGAAGAGGACAGGAAATTGTTGATGAATGCAGTAGTTGCTTAGGATAAATAATATAACACCATAAGTAAGGTTGCCAAATGGGGAGGGCCACAAACCAAGCCAAAAGTTCTAGTTCTTACCAATATACTGAGGGAAACACCTAAGAAATATACATCTGGGAAAGGCCTAACTACCCCAAATAAAACTTGTTCTCCTACCCATGCCCAGACTCTGAAAAATCCTATACTATCAGAGGAAGTGGTGAATCTCCCTCCTAATAATGCCCTACCCAAATATGTTCCTTGTGACATAGCTCAAATCTTGAGTCAGATGAAGGTCACTGTTCCCATTTTTTAATTACTCAAGATCCTTGAGCATAGGAAAAGGGAATTCGAATATTTTGGATTTAAGGAAGAAAATATTACTTAAGGAAAAAGTATTAATAATATAGAGGTTGCTCCCATTATTGCAGAATCATAAATACCACAAGCATTGGAGGAATTGGGTGAATCATCTGAGGTGTATTTGGGAATTTCTTTGGTTGAGTGTCAATTGGATGTCGATCCATTTTTTACCACTCTGATTATTAAAGATAGGCTGGTACATAACCACATGTTTGATTCAGGAGCCTCATGTAATGTAATGCCTCTTGAGGTAATGAATGAGTTGAATATCAAGGTAACACCATATTTTGGGAAATGTATTTCTATGGATTCAAGAGAAGTGCCAGTAATTGGATATGTCAAAGGAATGGTAGTGCAACTAGAAGATTATCCAAAAAAATTATTAACCATGAATGTGGTTATTGTGGACTGTCCTACCAAGTGGGGGATGTTATTGTATAGAAAATGGGCAGCTAGTGTGGGTGGAAGTGTAAAAATGGAAATGTCATAGACAACCATACCGGTGGAGGGGAACCTTGTGAAGTTGTACAGTGAGAATAAAATGTTTCATATCATTGAGTACCCTAATAATGCTTCTTATGAAGTATTTTTTGGTTGCTAAAATATGCACCTGTGTCTCAGATCTCAAAAGGGACGAGGTGTCTGAGACAAAAATGGAACTGCCCCTAAGTTGTGGAACCTTGCAAACTTGGGATGGATCTCTCGAGAAGGCTGGTTCCTCTAGCTACCTCTAACGTTGTCGCTACTCCTAATTCTGAAAGAAAATCCTAGACTAAACATGCCAAGGGACCAAGGATAGAAGGATGTGTAGAAATGGGAAATCCTAAGCTAAGGAAGGTGATAACACCAAAAGGAAAGGGTCGATCTCTCTCCATGAGTGACAAAGGAAACGGAGAGGGTGTGGGAGAAGAGGGCAGATGGCGCATGCCACAGATCAATACACAGGCTCTACTTTCCAATGTACACAACACATGAAAATGGGGAATTCAATCATAGAACTATGTACAACATGTCAGACAATGCAAACAGAGAGGCGAGATGTAATGCAAATGAGAGAGGGAAGACTAGAGTTCCCCAAAACATGATTTTATTACTTTTGGGATGCACAGTCATTTACATTCATAACATGAGGTGAGAAAATATTACAAAGACCATGCTAAGGTATGAGACACATGGGAAGTTGGCCACCATTTTGCCATGGTGTTGTTATGACAAGGAGAGATCATTTTACAAAGCAGAACTTTGTTATTTATAGAATAAGGATAGAAGAGAAGGAGAAAGGGAGGAAAACTCAAATTCAAATCTTCAACCACTAACAACCAGTGATAAATGCCTATAAATTCAATTGAAAGGCTATTAGATGTACTTCTCCATGTCAATTTGGTGTGTGGAAGAATGAAGAAGGTAAGATCTGATGAAATCTTGTGGTTGAGGTCAATTAGATGTATATTGATGAGTTGAGAGATGTTTCCTTGTATTTCACTTAACAAATCCCACCTATATTTGAATTTAAAAAGTGCAACATGTAGCTTATGTCAGTAGCTCTCTAAAAAGTATAGGTGCACACTGATCTAAGCTCTGTAGTTGATGATATGGCTGTCAGAAGATGTCAGAGTTGTCGGTGTACGCAAAACATGTGGCACGCGTAGGTTGGATGAAATGATGGCCAACTGTTCATTTTTTTAATATTTTTTTCCATGTGTCATGTACTATTTGGTTGTCCAAAATCAGCACCTTTATGGTGTGCTTTGATTGGTCATGCGTGGCACACTCAAGTTTGATAGAAGATGACTTGGCACAGAAGGGCACAAAGGATAAGGTGTAAGGGCACGTGTGGAAGAAAGAGACGTGGGAGGAAAGAAGAAAGAGGTGAATGAAAGTGTGCATCACATGTGGGAATGAGAAGTAAGTATGCAAAAGGGAAATAGAGGGGAGGTACAGAGGGGAATACATGATGTGCACAGGGAGACGAGGAAAATTTGTGAGTAGAGAACATATGGTTAAGGCACAACTATTACAAAGTAATGGGTGCGGCATGTGAAGGGCCAAGGACTTAGCTGATAGAAGTAAGTATGAGGTGTGTGGGAAGGGAAAAATGGAAGGAGATAGAAGAATTCAAAGGAGATTAGGAAGGCATGCAAGGGCACACAAAGGAACTGTAACTGTGCCTAGGTGTCAAAAAAATAATCTTGAGTACACGCAACCTAAAATGTGAAACACTAGAGTCGGGATGAAAATATAAGTTATCCAGATAACTAGGAGAGTTATTTGGATAATAGTTTTGGCAACTTTTGGGGGCCATCTACCTACTAGATGAAGAGACCAGTAGCCTTAGAAATCTATTGGGCATGGAGTTAGGTGCTAATCTTGAAGATCTGATCTACAACTTTGAATAACATTTTTGAAGTCACTTGAAGCTCTGTCTGAACTCTGAACTGAACTGTTGCTCTCATATGAAGATATTCTGAATTGGATTGTTGAGAGTGAAATATATGGACTGATCGTTGGAACTTCCTCTACCAAAATTGAACTATCATCCCAAGAAGCAACAAAAGGGGTGTGCAGGTGCAACAAGAAAGGAAAGGCGTTAGAGGGAGCACACCAAAAGAGAAGCACAACACTATACAAAATTTAAAAATCATACATGTCCCAACTGGAACATGCAGAGTGTGTGCAAGAACTTATGTTACTAAAAGAAAACCTAAACTAACCTAAAATAACCAGAGGAAAGGGGCACTCAAGTAAAAACTGTAACAGGTAGGGAGAAGTAGCTTCCCTTCCTCACAAATTGTGACCATGTAGTTGCTTTGGCACTGAACATGGTTAGAAATGAGAGTAAAAAACCACCTTGTAGATGATTTTTTTCCCTCCTCAAAGTATCAACAAACAGAATATACACCTCCTGGAGTTGTTTTGTACTTAGATCTAGGAGGTGCTGCTACTAACCTTTAGTGCACTGAAGCTCTACCTCATGCTCTAAAATGAGCATGACCGGTGAAAACTTTATTTTTGGCTCTAGGCTAGCCAGATATTTGATTGGGCATGGTCTCATCCTTGTTTTATGCCCATTACTTTGAATCTCAATCCCACAAATGGGATTTTCTTACAAACTTTCCTCCTCAAGAAGAGCTCTTGTAAGCTGGGGCACGTAAATCTTGGGCGCACATGGTTCTTCCTCTACAAGCAACTCAGTATCCTCCAGAACTGTGCCCTCTGGAGCTAATTGATTTTCCTCTAGAATAGGTGCTTGTATGATTTCCTCTTCCCAGTTGGAGTTGTATGAGTCACGCCATTCTTCAATTGTCCTACAGTCATCAAACATGATGATGTTGGCTGGGAAAGGTGCATTGGTAGGGGCTATTCAATTATGGTACAACTAGGCAGAGGGAACTTGGAATGAGGTGGGATTATGGACGTAGAATGGATGGAAGGCACACACGCTAAAGGATTAGAGGCGCACACAGAAGGAGAGAGGTTCGAAAAGTGAAGGTGAGATGGAGGGGGGAATTTCTCAATGGGGGCAATGCGTAAGAAGCTAGGGACACACATAATGGGATGAGATGATGTAAGTTGGTGTGGAGGAGTGGGATGGCTGTAATATGGTAGTCCAGGGTTGCCCTATTGATAGGGTTACCATGCACTAGATTTTTGAGCCTCCGTTTCTTCCACCCACTCTGTAATATGGGGGCAACATCTTAATGTTGAAGTAAAACTTCTACTGGGCACTAAACTAGCCTTGTACAGGGCCGAAACCCATGGACAACGGGCCTTGTAGCCAAATTTGATATGCATTATGTCCATCTCTGTCTCTTGCACCTTCCTCTCAAAATCAGCTTCGGCCAAAGAGTTACCACCATCATCTGCATAAACCTGTTCTTCATAAACATTTTGGTTAGAAAAAGGTGGGTTATATGTATTTTTGGGATAATGGGGCTTATAAAACTGATTTGGAGGAGGTATTTGAAATTGTGGGGATGGAGGGAAATAGTTTTTCTACTAAAAATGATAATTCCATGGTAGGAAAGAAGTCATGATTGCACAACTTCAAAAGAGGAATGTGGAAGGGTGAAAAAGGTGAAATGAATGGAGGAATGAGGGGAGACTGGTCTGCACATGAGATAATGGGTGCGTTGAATTAGTGGCATTGCGAGATGTGTTGAAAAATGCCTCCAAAGGTTGGATCTTAGTAATAACACATTGAACTTGTTGAGATAAAGATGTAAAGCTCTTCACTCTAGTCCCACTGGGCATGCCAAAAAAATTTGGTTGCTCAAACATTAACCCGCATCTCAGATCTCAAAAGGGCCAAGGTTTTTGAGACCATAATGGAATTGCCCCCAAATTTTGGGACCTTGTGAGCTTGGGATGGATCTTTGAAGAAGGCCGGTTCCTCTAGTTAGCTCTAACATTGCTACTACTCCAAATGCTGAAAGAAAATCCTAGACTAAACATGCCAAAGGACCAGGGATACAATGATGTGTAGAAAGGGGAAATCCTAAGCTAAGGAATGTGATAAAACCAGAAGGAAAGGGCCGATCTCTCTCCATGAGCGGCGAAGGAAATAGAGAGGGCATGGGAGAAGAGGACAAATGGCGCGTACCACAGATCAACACACGGGCTCTACTTTCTAGCATGCGTAACAAATAAAATTGGGGAATGCAATCACATGAGTACGTAAAACATGCCAGAAAATGCAAATAGAGAGGTGAGATGTAATGAAAATGAGAGAGGGAAGACTACAATTCCCGAAAACATGATTTTATTGCTTAAGGGATACACAGCCATTTAAATTCACGACAGGAGGCAAGAAAACATTATAGAGACCACACCAAGGTCTAAGACCCATGGGAAGTCAGCCACCATTTTGGCATGGTGCCATTACAACAAGGAGAGATCATTTTACAAAGCAGAACTCTACTATTTATAGAAGAAGAAGGAGAGAAGAGAAGGAGAAAGGGAGGGAAACTCATATTCAAATCGTCAACCACCAAAAACCAGCGATAAATGCCTACAAATCTAACTATAAGGTTTTTAGATGTACTTCCCCATGTCTATTTGGCATGTGGAAGAAGGAAGAAGGCAATATCTGATGAAATCTTGTGGTTGAGGTTGATTGGATGTATATTGATGAGTTGAGAGATGTTTCCCTAATTTCACCTAACAAATCCCACCTATATTTGAATTTGAAAAGTCCAACATGTAGCTTGTATCAACGGATCTCTGACAAGTCTAGGAACATGCCAATCTAAGCTCTGTAGTTGATGATATGGCTATTAGAAGATGTTAGAGTTGTCAACGTATGCGAAACACATGGCACACATAGGTTGGTTGAAATGATGGTCAATTGTTCTTTTATTTTTTATTTTCTACCATGTATCATGTACTGGTTGGTTATACAGATTTGGCACCTCATGGGCATGCTTTGATTGGTGATGCACGGGACACTCAAGTCTGACAGAAGATGAATTAACATAGAAGGGTGCAAAGGAGAAGGTGCAAGGGCACGCGTGGAAGAAAGAGGCATGGGAGGAAATCAGAAAGAGCTGAATGAAAGTGTGTGTGATGTACATGAGTGAGAAGCAAGCACATGAAAGGGAAACAAAGGGTAGGTGCGGAGGGGTGTGCTTGATGCATGCGGGGAGATGAGGCAAACTTGTGAGTAGAGAACATATGGTTAATGTGTAACTATTACAAAGTAATGGGAATGGCATACAAAGGGCTAAGGACTTATAAGATGGAAGTAAGTGTGAGGCATGCGGGAAGGGAAAAATGGAAGAAGATAGAATAATGCAAGGTGGATAAGGAAGGTGTGCAAGGGAGCACAGAGGAACTGCAACTATGCTAGGGTGTCAAAAGATCAATCTTGAATGCGTGCAACCTGAAATGTGAAACACCATAGTTAGGATGAAAATATAAGTTTTCCAGATAACTAGGAGAGTCATTTGGATAAAAATATTGTACACAGATGTTGATGTTGATAACTTTGTGGGCTATTAAGAGCATAGAATTTAGGAGCGCAAGTATCCTAAGAAGGTAGGTTCTCCTTGGGCCTTGATGTTTGATGGGGCATGTTCTAGATTTGGTAATGGCGTTGGTGTTGTTTTGATATCTTCAAGCCAAGAGGAAATTAGCTTTTCTTTTAAACTCAATTTTGAGTGTACAAAAAATACTGTAGAGTATGAAGCACTATTGTTGGGTTTAAGGATTGCTTTGAAATATGGTGTCAAGGATATTATTGTTAAAGGGGATTCAGAGCTGATAGTCAACGAAGTTAAAAAAGTGTATGCAACAAAGAATCAAAGAATGAAGTAGTATAAGCATGCATTTTGGTACTTCATTGAAATGTTTGATTCTTTTAATATAATACATCATGATAGGAGCTATAATACTGTAGTAGAAAAATTGGCAGTATTGGGATCTAGGTTTGAAAATTGTACAATGTCTCCCTATTGTGAATATGACATTGAAATATTGACCAGGTCATCTGTCCCTGATGATTTCAAGCATTGTTAAGATTTTGAAGATGATTCTCAGGTCCAAAGGTTTTTGTAAAATAAAGGAGAATTTTCCAATCAAAGTATGGAATGGGAACTAATGGTTTGTGTAAATGATGGAAAAGAGACCCTGTTTGGTAAAGAAATTATCCAATTGAAAACCAATAATATTCCGAGAGGCTTGGCTGCATTGGAATCAAATTTTGATAATGTTGACCACATTGTTAATAGACACATGTCAGCCTCAAGATATGTTTAAGAATATAACATGGGCACAAAGGATAAACCTCGGAGAATATGGCTATGTAGCAACTTGAACAGAGAAGAAAAGTAGTCATATTTCTAATTGCTAAAAAAAGTACTAGGACTGATTTTCTTGGTCATATTGAGAAATGAAAGCATACAGGGAAGACCTTTTTCAACATGAAATACCCCCTAGAAAGCTAATGTGAAGCCATTTAGGCAAAAGCAAAGACCCAATTTAATCCACTCCTTTCTCTAAAAATGTAAGAAGATTTGAAAAATTTAAGGGATGGAGGAAATCATACAACCTACAGGGTATACTTCATGGGTTGTAAACTCTGGTTACCAATCTGAAAGAAGGAAAAAAGACATAATATTGTGGTGTCGACTTTACAAATTTAAATAAGTCATCAAATAAAGAGAACTATCACTTGCAAAATATGAACAACATGTTGCAATTGGTTACAATTTCGGAATTGTTATCTACTTTCCATGGTTTTTTCTGGGTATAACCAAGTGGTTGTGAAGCATTCAGATAGAATCAAAACTAATTTCACTACTCCATGCGGTACGTATGTGTAAATGAGAATGTCCATTTGGCATTGCTGAATGTTAGAGCCACTGTTTGAAAGAGCAATGCATTTCGCATTCTCTTGAGATATATAAAAAACTTTATTATTGTGTATCAGGATGATGTGACAATTTTTTCAAGGAAGAGAAGTAATCACCAGGCAACATTTAGAAAATATATTGTTAAGGTGTAGGGAATAATGGTATCTCACTTAATCCCTAAGAAATGTTATTTTGGGATTCAAAAGGAAAATATTCTTGGACATATAGTGTCAAAAGAGGGGGTCATAATTGATCCTAAGAGAGTGGAAGCCATTAGCAAAGTTCCTATTCCAAGAAACAAAAAGGGAATTCAATCCTTTTTTGGGTAGAAAAATTTTATTAGGAGGTTTATTTCCAAATTTGCTAAATTGACTATCCTAATCACTAATATGTTAAAGAAGGATTAGAGTATCAAATGGGAAGAAGAAGCTATTCATGCCTTTACTGGGATCAAGGAAGCGTTGAAAAATGCTCCCTGTTTTAGCAGCTCCTGATTATAAAAATCCTTTCTAAATGTTTTCCGTTTCCTTCTAAAGAATACCATTACATCTAGGGACCCACTCTTTGGACTCATCTTTGGTGTTGTGTCGATGAGGCAGCATGAAGGTTTCCACTTATTCCTTCTTTAGTAAAGCATTACAAGGAGTAGAATTGAAGTATACTATCATGGAGAAGAATACCTTTGCTTTGGTCAGGGATACAAAAATCTTTAGGCCATATATTTTGAGTTCTAAAGTCATAGCTAATGTTCCCCATACCATGGTTAAGGATATCCTATCAGAGATGGAAATTTCAAGTAAAAGATGCCAATGGGCAAATAAATTGCAAGAATATGATATGGACATCCAAACTACAAAATTGGTCAGAGTATTGGGCCTAGCAAGGCTAATGGTAGAAAAAAACCTATAGATAGTTGAGATAAATGAGGTTGAAGAAGAAAGAATGAATATTCTTGAGAAAGTGACAAATTATGAATGGTACAAGGATATTATTTTTTATCTCAAACATCTACAATGCCCTGAGTATTTAAGCAAAAATCAAAAGAGAGCACTTAAGTTAGCCTCCAAAAATTACATCATCACTGATTATGGGTTAGCTTGGAAGAACCTTGAGGGAGTTCTTTTGAGATATTATTGAAGATGAAAACCTAAAAATAATTGATGATTTCCATGGAGGAGTTTGTGGAGGGCATTTTTTTGGAAGAGTCACATCTCATAAAATCTTAAGAGTTGGTTTCTGGTGGCCAAATCTTTTTGAAGACACAACTCTGTTGGTAAGAAAGTGTGAGAGTTGTCAACATTTTTCAAGAAGATTGAAAGCTTCAGGATCCCTCCCTTTGCAGCTTGTATCAATTCAAGCCCCATTTAAGCAGTGGGGAATGGACTTCATTGGTGAGATTTCAGATTCTTCAAGTACAGGCCACAAGTGGATATTAGTGGCCATTGATTACTTCACCAAGTGGGTGGAGGCAATATATACCAAGAAAGCTACCCACCAAATTGTTATGGACTTCATTCTGAATCATATAATTTATAGGTTTGGAGTTCCTACTAATATAGTTGCTAACAATGCTCTGATTTTTCGAGCCAAAACTTTACTAGCCATGTGTGATTAGTATGGGATAAATTTTAGCATATGCTTCAAATTATAATCCCCAAGGTAATGGACAAGTAGAATCAAGAAACAAGAATTTGTTGAAGATAATCAGAAGGACCTTGGAATTAAACAAACGGAAGTGGGGTGTGAGTAGTTGAAGTTTGTTGTTTGGGGCTGATAGAATTACTGTCAAAAGAGCTACTGGAAAAAATCCATTTGAATTGGTGTATGGAACTCAAGCTCTACTTCCCCTACATATGTAATTATCTTCTTACAAATTTATCCAACAGTTGGAGGACCAGGAGGTCAGTCTATATGATGCTCGTATTAATCAAATTGTTGAATTAGATGAAGAGCGAAGAGAATCCCACCAACGACATGTGAAGTTCAGGGAGAAATTAAAGAAATTATTTAGTAAAAAGGTAACTCCAATATTTTTCAGTGTGGGATATCTTGTGCTATTGTGGGATAGAAGACATGAGGGTAAGGGAAAACATGGAAAGTTTGACGCATTATGGATGGGCCCTTATTCTATTGATATTAGGATTGGAGAACACACTTTTTTCCTAAAAGACTTAGATGGGGAATTACTTGAGTTTCCCTGTTAATGGCAGGCACTTGAAACATTTCCTTGATTGATTTCTCATAATCAAGGTATGCATCATTGTACAGTGTATAGTCTTTTGTTTTTGTTCTGTTTTTATGTTTTTCTATTTCAGTTTCTCTTGGTCCCTAGTGACCAGTTCTTGTTGGTTTCTTAGTTTGATCTTGGGAGGATTGGTTGTTGTTTCTTTGTTTTGAAGGTTGGTTCCTGACTCCGTGGCCCGATGGATTTTTGGCACATGGTCTATTATTTTTATTATGTTCTGTATGGCACTCACTGGGAGTGACCATCCCCGAGTCAGAGCCAGTATTGGTGCTCGGTTTTAACCTCACCCCTTTCGGACCAGTTTAGTTTTTTAGTATGTGTGGTTTGGGTTAATATCTGTCTTCCTGTATGGATGCATGAAGTTTTATATCTATCAAGTTGTCTTTGTTACACCTTTTTTGTATGAGCATGAATCACGTTGAGCTTTGTGTCAGTTGCAATTTCTCTTTCTATACGTCCCTGTTAATGGTTTGGTCGTAGATGATGGGTTTTTCCCTTCTTTTATTTTCTAGGATCGTGCTTTCTTTTTTATTTTTGTCTCGGCATCCACAGAAATGTGGTCGTCTTTAATTGGACGTGGCATGATGGGTCTATTTAGTGAACTTGTCACTTTTGTCACAATTTTAAAAATGCCAAATTGGTCCTTTGGCCCTGATAGTTTCTAATTGGCTATTCAACAATGTAAAGAGGCAAACAAATTTTCGTAATTTGACCCCGAAGATGTAAACATTTCATAAGATGAGCGGTTGTGGGAAAGCAGGCCCTGTTGGAATTTTGAGACATTATGATGAAAGGTTAAAAGTGTAAAAGGAATGCCTAAAGCCCGCAAATGGACACGTGGCCGCTTTTTTAAGTTAAAAGTAGGGAGGTGGGTCACCGGAGGACTTTGGAACTTTTAGCCTTGTTTTTAAAAAAGGAGTAAGGTATAAAAATAAAGCGCGAACCCGCAAGTGCCCAGGTAAAGTTACATATTGAGCCAGCATCAAAAGTGGATGTGCGAATTTCTCGGACCCTAGACACGTGGATGGCATGCACTTGTTTGGGGAACTACCCTTGATTTTTACTTTTGAAGTTACGCCAAAGAGACACGTGGAGGGTTCCGCTGGCTCTTCATAGGATCAAACTTTTCAACGATTGGTGTAACTTTCTTAGGCCTTAGACACGTGGAGGGCCCGCGCCTATTTGGGGTCTCCACGTTTTGGGCACCATATCAAAAGTGTGCCGAAGAGACACGTGGAGGCTTCCGATGGCTCCTCTTTTTATTGAGACTTTTTCAATGGCCGAGGTAACTTTCTTGGGCTCAAGGCACATGGAGAGCATGTGTTCATTTGAGGTCCCACCTCTAGACTTCATATTTGAAGTTGCACTGAACAGACACATGGAAGCTTCTGTTGGACCTTCCCATGCTTAAGATTTTTAGTGACCAGTGCAAATCTCTTGGGTTCTAAACAAGTGGAGGGCATGCGCTCGTTTGGGAACCTACCTCTCATCTTCACCTTTGCAGTTGCACCAAGGAGACACGTCAAGGGTTCCGCTGGCTCCTCTTCACACTTGGCTGACTCGGATTCACAATGCAGATATGTGGTATAATCCATGTGAGGACACTCATTTCTGAGAGGCATGAATGTAGGTATCTATTTCTCAAGGGGTATTCTCGAAGGTGAAAAGGATTGCTTGTCAAATCAACCCATATGGAGCCACTTAAGAATTATTAAAAAGGGGATTTCTTGCACGAAAAACTAACAGAATGATTAAAAAGACTGAAAAAAATTATGGCATGGCATCCTAGTCATAGTTGAGGAACTGAGAAACGTGACCAGTTCATGATTTATCCACCTGGCAACAGAAAGTAAGATATTTTCAAGGGAATAAACATGATTAAACAATATGTTGTAAAGATGAATATTCTCTTGAAGATTTAGAATTTGGGGGGAAATTTTGGGAGGAGTGAGCGAGTGAGTGAAATTGTATAAATGCAATGAGAATACTCTTGCAAAAGGGGAGTTAATTTTTTTGAGAAATTTTGAGAAAAACCATTTTCCTGAGAGATCGTTTGAGAAACCTGTTTATTTCCCTGTGTTTGTAGATTTAGTCATGTCAATATGGTTGCAAGTGTACAACCATTGACTAGATCTGAGATTGTTGAAGAAACTCTCCCCTGCTGATGAGTCTAGTGAACCTTGAATGAATTTGTGTTGATCATGAGCATAATTGTGTTTACTTTTATTTCATAATGTTTTCAAATAATTTTTCATGTTCTTGTTGCAATCTTATGTTAAAATCCCTCTGAATCACACAATATCTTATCCACGTGGTAGTATTGTGGCATTTGCAATTTCATTGTGAGGAGAGCTTTCATCTTGTAATGAAATAAAACATTTAAAATCACTTTACTTTCACTATGTTAACAAATATTGTTTGTTAGCCTATGAGTGTATCTTAGGCGTGAATAATCAATGATTTCCAACATTTAATTGAGTCTTTAACACGAGCCTTTGTGTTGAATTCTTGAAGAGTGTATGAAATCGTGCATCTTTTGGCCTCCATTGATACACACCTTCTGGTTGAAGGAATATTTTGGCTATTTTCAGGCATTTTGTCTGTGAGTGTTCCAATATTTGTAAAGCCTCTCAAATATTTGGTATATATCAACTTTATCTTTCTTAAATTTGGACCAAAAACATCTCAAATGATAAATCCTACATGAACTACCCCCTATTTGTACTGTGTATCCACAAAGATTTAACAATTTTCACTACCAAAATATGCAGAGACAATCAAGTTTCAATTATTGTCTTTAGTAACCCGAACCTTGTCAAGGAAACATCTCCACTCTCTAGTGTGACAACTCGTGAGAGTTATATTGTGTTGTATTGATCATATTTTCTCAAGCCTTTAATGAAAATTGTGCAAAGAAGGATCTGTTGATATCCTTCACCAACACGGGTTACAAAACGAGTCCTCTCGCCCTGGTTGAAGGCACAACCTAAAGTAGCAAGGGTAGATAAAACCCTTAGTAAGGTGATATCCATTTCTCCAATGCCTAAGTGACAAAGAGTCAGCTGAATCCCCTCCCTGGCTAAAAAACAACTTATATCATGATTTGTCTATCTCTAAGCATCTTACCAGTTTCATGATGTTGCTCAGCTCTCACAGGAGAATCAATTTGGATACCAACAAAACGATCATAAGGGGCCAGAAAGAGGTGGATAGGTAGAGTTCCTTTAATGCTTAGTCTCCATTTTGTGAGGCATATATGATGTTTTGGTATTTCGTGCTCATTACAAGTGTTTTTACAGCACCTAGTGTGTGATGGCATTGTACACAACTATGAAACACCATGATATGTACATATATCTCTTTTTGGCTCGGTTATTCATTGCATAGAGTTGACTTCCATTTATGATTTGATTCACATGTGTAATCTTAGATGTTTAGAACTTTTATTTTTAAATGCTTTTCAGAATGTATGGAGTGGATATGAATTCTAACAGAATGATCTTTTTTTTGTGTTTTGTAATGCTGATATATGGTAATGATATCACATTGTAATGTTAAACTTTAGTTTCTCTAAGCAACTTTTGGTACTTTGTATTGTTTTGGAAAAACATGGTGAAAGAGTGACATGATTAGTGAATGTACTTTCCCGCTCCTAATTCCATGTAACCAATAAGATGCAAGGGCTCAACACCAAGAGCCAAAAAGGGCGCAAGTTATGGAAATTTATTGAATGGTAATGATGAGAGAAAGACAAGGATTTGGAAATACCAAATTGAGACACTACAACCTCAATCTGCTCAATTTTTCTTCATAGTTTAGAATGTGAATTGATTTCTAGTTTATCTAGACTTAGATCCGTAGATGGCCACTTGGTTGAAAAAATATGGTTTTTAGGTTTTAAACTCTTTTGGAATTTTGGACATCTAAATAAATTTGTTTTGATTTACGATTTCACAATATTTGAATAAACTATTTTTAACTTTCAAGTTTATTAAAAAGACCCCGTACACATTGCCCCATGCTACTAGTAGGAAGTATGGGCTCATCACCATGGACAAGGCATAGGTGAGTAAGGACACTTCTCTCCTTTCCTAACCCTACATCACCAGTAAGAGACACAGGCTCAACATCGAAGGTTTGTAGGGAAAATAAATGTTTAAAACAAAAATTTTCTATGGACTTGCTTTTGACTTATTGATCTAGGCAAAATGTCTAAAATGTTCTTATTTCCAAAGAGATGTATATTGGATATATGCAACACCATGAAGCTTCTAGAATAAACTATAGGAAAAGACACCTAATCTAGAAGAAACTATAAGTAGAACCAAGTATGCAGGCATTGGTATGGTTACTATCAAAGCTTTGTATTATCTTCCTTGGATTGATGAAATGATTCAGAAACAATTGATGATACTGTGAATATTTGTAGAGACATGATTTGAATGTTTTGCGAATGTTTCAGAAGTTTTTAGTAATTGCTATAAGAATAAGTCTCTTGATTAAAAAATTTATGAAATGAACCAACAGATGAAAATGAAATGCAGATATACTAATGTACATGTGGAAATACAGGTGAAACTACATGTCATGATGGACAAGGTGAAGAAAGTTGATGAATATCAAATTATTCACCCCTAAAAGTACACAGTGGAGAACCATGATCCTCCAAATTTCCGTTCCCCTGAAAAAGGGCCTAACATTCTGGGTTTAAACTTACAACCCTTTCCTAGAAGTGTATATGTCCAATCATGAAAATAATTTTTCTGAAAGAGGCATTCGTGAACCTCTTTTTCACGTTCTTGAGACATGGTGTGTGGGTGAGCATGACTATGTTTCTCAACCTCATTTCCTATGTAGAGTGTTGTGTTTACTTGTAACACTTGTTGAATGATGAGGCCTTTCCCCATGGATATGGAAAGATTAGTTTAAGATGCACATGGGTTGAAAATGGGGTTTAGAATAGAACAACCCTCAGAGATGGTTTTGATGGGCATCATTTCAATCTCAAACTCCCCTTCTTAGTTTGTTAATTATATCATGTTTATACCTATACCCAGGTCATTGGAGGGAAGAGATGCTAAACCGAGAAGACTACCCACCCTCTATGGTTCAAATGGGAGGAAGATCAGATTTTCAATCTCTAAGAGTTTCATAATTTCTACTGTGGTTTTAGTGGACACTATTTCCATAAATATTGATTTACCCTTATACGTTTTTACCACCTTAAATGTTTTTGGGTAAATGAATTCAGCCTTTGGAATGTCTAGGGTGACTGGGACTAGCTCTTTTGATGGAGGTGGTTTGTTCAATTGATTCGCAAGAAGTTCATACTCCAATGGAATCCTTTCTTTTTATTGAGGTTTTCTAAGTGTATATAGAAGGGTTTAGGATCCCCTTGAGTGATGAAGCCCTTCCCCAAATGGAGGAATCTAATCTCTAGGAATAGGGTAGAAGGGATAGCATTCATTTGATGACTCCAGGGTCTCCCGAGGATCATGTTATAACTTGTTTCCCTATCGATAATGTAAAACTATGTCAAGATGGTATTTAGACCAAGTGTGACTGGAATAACTATGGTTCTAATTGAATTCTCTTTAAAATTGTCGTACCCCCATAGTGTGTTTCTTATAGAGGAAGAATTTGTCTCTCCATATCCCAACTTTTGTAAGAAAGAGAAGGGAAGCACATTAACATAAAAAACATCATAAATCATGGCTCTCTTAATATAATTTTTATAAACCTAGACTTGTAAAAATAGGGCATGATCACCTCTTTGGGCAATTTCAGCGTTAGATGACATCTTGTCTATATCAAAAACAAACCTAGTATCCCTATCATTTTGTCTCGGAGGATGTATGTCAAAATTGATTTGATTTTTTTGAATTCTAGGAGGTGGCGTAACATGGATTAGATGGCTAAGATATAGTGCATTAAACAATGTAGAATGATGCGTAGGTGAATTATTCAATAAATATATAAATGAAATGTGAGAAAAGGTCTTATTAAAATCTAATATTAAATCATAGGATCCTACTAGTTTTGAGATTGTAGGAACGTCATCTTGTGGGAAGGAAACAACGGGTAGGGGTTGTGAAATGTACTCCCTCGTCTAAATTATTGCATTAATTTCACGCTCAAAATCTAGCTCAACTAGTCCCAAGATTTTTGTATGATTGTTTGAACCAAGGTTAGGAGAAACCTGAGAGTTGTCAAAGGTTGAGGCTTCATGGTCATTATTTCTTATAGGAATACCCTTGTTTATATTTTAAGGATTCACTTGGGAGTCCCCGGGACATTTAGAGTTCACATTTTGAGATGTGACAAGTCCTGTATGACTAGGCCGTAGGTTTGTTTCAGGATTTGCTAGGAACATGTTTACTAAGAGCTTCCTTTGGTTTTCAGGAAGTATCTACAGAAACATGTTGCGATCACGGAAATTCCTATCGTCATGACCTCAAATCTTATAGAAACCATAGTAGAGGTTAGGGTCGTAATATCTTGGCCTTTGATAAGTGTCTTCCTATTGTTGATTATAACCTCGGTTGTAATCTTGAAATTGGTTGTTAAAAACATGATTCATTGCCCCTTGGCCAGAGTTTTGATACCAGTTTGGGCTTTGGGTTTGATTTTTTATTTTATGGCGACCAATTTACATCAAATGTGTTGACAGATGACACAATGTTAGGGCCTATTTGATTACCTGATTTGTTGTTATTGTTATTGTTTCCATTGTTTAGAAAACCAACGTTCTTGTCTTAATCAGTAGCACTATTTGTCGTAGCACCATGATTTTGATTCATGCCCTTAGGTCCTTGGTTCTTGGCACCATTGTTTTGATAATTTTCATCATTTTTATTTGGGGATACCAATTTCCCATTGGGACCATAGATCTTACGCCCACTATCTATAGCAGGTTGGTCAATCCGAAGTGCACCTTCCAATACTTCCTCATAACTACAAAAAGGAAACTTCTTGAATTCCTCCCTAGTCTCTCGATTGAGCTAGTGAAGGAGAAGATCGTAAAGTTCCATCTGGTCCATGTTGGTCGCACTTGTAGAGGAATAGAGAACTTGGTGCCATCTCTGGATGAAATGGGCGGTAGATTCATTTTGCTCCTATCTAATATGCAGGAACTCCATAATCCTTGTACAAAACAACTTGTTTATGTTAAATGCTTTGATGAACTCGGAAACAAGTTTTTTAAAGGAATGTATAGAAGCTTTCGAAATAGGGTAATACCAATCTAATGTGATTCCTTCGAGATAATTTGGAAATATCTTAGCCACTACAACATCCCAAGGAAGAAATTCCCTGATTGCAGTAGTGTAGGCCTTGATATGAAGGTTTGGGTCTCCTTCTCCCTTAACTTTTGGAAGATCCGTAAATGGGCATGGAAGCATGAACCCATGTATGGTTAGGTCAAGAGACTCTTTTAAGTACTCAGCGTATGTACCCATTGCGTAAGATTCCACCATTGAATATCCTTAATGAGGAAGTGGAGGAGGAGGAGTTCGATAAGTGCATTATAAGCATTGATGGGAACATATGGGATCCCATGATATGGCACGTAGGAAGCAAGAATGGTATATGGGTCCATCTGGGTAGTTTTTTAATACATATGCATTTAAGGTGGGATAGTAATAGGATATGGACTAGCGGGCATAAAACAAAAGAACATCACATTGCATGTTGTGGCGGAATTCGAGAATGCACTTCTGGTTAGCCCTTGCGTAGGATAAGCTTGATAAGGATTTGGACCCATCCCTAATGTTTCTAAACATGTGAGAAGATCACTTGAATTTGAACGAACCAGATAACCTTTTCATATAGGATATTGCGTTGGTTTCTCATTGGAAGGGATGTATCCTTTGCTGTTAACTGGATACACCATGTTATGCTCTACTACATGTGTTGGTTGTGAAGTATGGGAGCTTTATAACTCTATAATACTCCTTACTAAAGTAAAAATGAGATCGTTGGGAGAGAATTGAGTCCCTTGTTGGGGTGTCTAGGGCATATGGGTTGATTGAGTAGTCTCATGATACCCTGTCATGAATTATTCAGTATTATAATTCTTGTCTTCCTCAGAAGTAATAATCTTAGGATAGGCATTCAAAATCTCAAAGCTTATAGCCTTCATTCTATCAAAAGACTCATCTGTCTGATGAAGAGGATTAGTTATTCGTGTAAATATATCATCTTTTGTTGATTACATGACAATGTGACATCTTGACAAGACTCTGTGGTAAGAACCTATTCCATTTGTGATAAAAATGTGGTTTGCATTATGTTGACCATATTTCATGTTCAACGGTTGATCAACCTCCTCCATCCTTACATAGCTAACGAGGTTTGAAGTGTAACTAGGGGAGGTTTAGACGTTGCTTATATAATTTTTGCCCCATATCAAAAGAGAAGGGAACTGTCATGGTTGTACGTTTGTGTAATATATATAAGAGATAAATGGCCCACCAAACTCTATTCCAGATATATTTTAGAAAGTATAAAATACCTACCAGAATAGGGGAAGAAATAAAAAGATGAGGTAATAGCAATGAAAGAAAGGAAGCAAGAAGGAATTAATCCTTCATGTCGGGTTCATCAATTTGTACAAATGAAATTTGATATGCAACCTTCAACTGCACTCGACCCCCCAAGGTCATTCTGGAATAGCCAATATTGAATGTGTGTGGATAACTATAGGAGGATTAGTGAATAAGATTTGGTACTGTGATATCCTTGTAGCTAAGTTGGCAAAGGGGAGATTTAGAGGCTATGAATGGGTAGCTTGAGTTATCTATGGTTTGTTTTCTTACCTTAGATCTAAGTGTTCCTCTAGTTTGAAGTGTCCAAATTAATTAAGCTAAACTAAACAATCTATGCTACTACTGAAAGGGAAATTAATCTAAACAAATCACAAAACTGAAATATTACAATCATGAACAACAATTTTCTTCTATTATAAATGATCAAATCTAATTTTACACTAAAAATAAACAATTGAGATAACCCGGTATGATTATTTACATGTGTTGAGTGTATGCTAACATAAAAATGAAATTTTGTAATTAATCTATGATATGAAGACAACCCCCTATAGATATTCTCTCCTTCAAATCCACAGGGATAGGAAGAAGAAGATCCATCATTGGGGGTCGATAATAATGATTTAAACCCTCTTGTAATTTAATTAATTACTTGCAAATGAAAGGAAATTGATTTCTACTCTATTTGATATGTTATAACAATGATAAATTACATGAATAAAAGAAATCAACAACTCCAACTTGGAATTCAAAGAACAGAGGTAAATCCAATTGTGTAGTAATTTGTAGCTATCTTTCTCTGTGTGTCTATATGAGTACCAGGAATTGGTAATGCAAAGGCAGCAACAGGAGAAGGCGCTTGAGTAATGGCATCTTGAAGGTAGTCTAGTTACAATGCAGGTGGAAGTGAGATAACACAAGTGAACAAAGCTTGGTTATGCAATTTCCAGCAGGATTATGGCAGAAATACTATGCAAGATACACAAAATTCTCAAGCCATTTACTTGAATACAAGCATGTAATCTATAGGATTTGGCTAGGATGCGTGTTCATGCACAAGGCAAGAATAGGCAGTTCAAACTAATTAAATCTATTTAAAAATAGAAGAGGGAAGGAAAACCAAGAAATCAAGACTATTTTTAGGCAATTTGGTTCACAAATGCATCCTAAAAGTTAAGTTAAGTGAAGCATTTCATGTTAAAAAAACGCATTATGGATTCTGGAAAAAGCGGGTAAGACCGCTACCCTGTGCAGGGCAGCGGTCACGGGACCCACCGCCCTGCCTGGGTGGCCATTTCAAAACCTCCGCTTAGTCAGGGTGGTGGTCCTGGCACTAAAGGCCAAAACATGCACATAATGAAGTGTGAAGCTGGAAAAAGTGTGGGAAAGATAAGCACAATCATCTTGGTGAAAAATATACACTACATATGGGTTTAGGAGCTTGAACATCTTATAAAAGGACATGAATCATCATTGAGTGTTATAACCATTTTCTAACAATGTAGCACATGTAATTTTGGGTGCATATAGTCACCATTACCATTCAGAGTTGACGTTATCAGATACCTGAGGTCATTCCCCCCTAATCTGTCTCCCTCATCAATGCCAACCAATGTAAGGAGTTGGTGGAGAAAACCAAGTAGTTTTTTGTCTTGATGATCATGCCAAAACCTAAAAATAAAATTATTGCAGCCTCCATGAACACACACTGAATACAACCAGAGATGCAGCTGAACCAAATCATAACCAAGTATGATGATCTATTCCAATCACCTAAAGGAGTGCCACTTCAGTGCCATGTAAAACATGTTATTGATATGGTCCCGACATCTCCTTTACCCAAAAACCCTATGTATCATAGGCTAGTCCTTGAAAATGAGGAGATAAGGAGGAAAATCCAGGAATTGATTCAAAAGGGACATATTAGGCCGATATCTTCAAGCTGTGGAAGTCTAATTATCTTGGTGCTAAAAAAGGATGGAACATGGAGACTTTGCATTGACTATTGAGCTTTGAAAAAAATCACTGTGAATAATCACTACCCCCCTCCCAAGGATTGATGATTTGTTGAACCAGCTCCGCGGTGCAAAATTCTTCACTGAAATTGATCTCAAATATAGCTATCACCAGATCCCCATTGAGCCCACCGATGTTTGAAAAATTGCATTTAAGTATCGGGAAGGTCTCTTCAAATGGTTGGTCATGCCTTTTGATCTAACTACTACACCTGCAAAATTCATGTGGATGATGGATGAAATCCTATGGCCCTACACCAATTCCTTCGTAGTGGTCTACTTAGATGATATACTCATCTATATTCATACTTAGGAGAGGCATCTACAACATGTTTGATAAGTACTTTAGAACCTTAGGAAGCACAAGTTGTATGCAAATATAGATAAGTGCACATTTGGGATGAGAACAGTCCAGTACTTGGGTTATGTCATGGATGAGGAAGGATTCCATTTCAACCCAAAGAAAATTCAGGTTATTCAGACATTTCCTACCCCAAAAAATCTTACAGAGCTTTGTAGCTTCATAGGCCTTGCAAATTTATATATATGACTTGTCTTGGGTTTTTCACATAATTTATGGGTTCAACTCAATTAAGTGACTAAAGGAGGTCCAATAAAGCTACATTTCGATAGGGGGAAGCACAACATAAAGAATTTGAAGGGTTGAAACAAAGGTTATGCTCGATCCTTGTCCTCTCCCTGCTTGATCTACATCAACCTTTCAAACTGATTATAGACACATTTGAGTATGCCTTGGGAGATGTTATCTTGCAACATGGTCACTCTATTGCATATCATAGTGAAACATTCAAAGACATAGTCAAGAAGTACCCAGCATATGAAAAAGAGCTCTATGCCATCATCTAGGCTTGTATGCAGTGGAAAAAATACATTCTGGGGAAGGAGATAGTAATCCACACAGACCACAGGCCTTCGGATTTCCTTCAGATGCAGAGTAAGATAAGGAATGAGAGACACCAGAAATGGGCCACATACCTGTAGCAATTTCACCTGATAATAAAGCATAAGAAGGGAAGTGCCAATTCAGCAGTAGGTTTCCTAAGCCTCCCTCTAATTGCAGCCCTCACAACTATTTTTTATCTCTTTGGACATGATACTTACAGTTGGTGCAATTTGTATGAGAAGGACCCTGAATTTTCAGACACATATCAGGCCCTCCATGAAGGAAAACATGTCTCTGATTTCTATCTACAGGAAACCTCCTTTGCCACATG
Source organism: Taxus chinensis (assembly GCA_019776745.2). Taxonomy (NCBI): domain Eukaryota; kingdom Viridiplantae; phylum Streptophyta; class Pinopsida; order Cupressales; family Taxaceae; genus Taxus; species Taxus chinensis. The sequence continues at coordinate 576,807,840 of CM034155.1, read as the reverse complement.
GGGCACATATGTGTTCCAACAAGTGAACAACAAAATATGATATGGGAAGCACACTTGAGCAAGACCACTAGGCACTTTGGTGTGGACAAGACATTGGCAGTACTTCAGAATTATTTCTACTGGCCTAGTAAGGAATGATGTGGTGAAGTATATTAATTCTTGCATCTCTTGTGTAATTTCCAAGCCAACTAACAAGAAAGAGGGATTGTAAACACCATTTCCGGAACAAACCAAGCCTTGGGCATCTATCTTGATGGAATTCCTCTCAGGTTTTCCAACTTTGAAACATGGGAATGATGGTGTTTTTGTTATAGTTAATCATTTTTACAAAATGGATGTAATGATTGCTTGTAATATAAATATTTTTACTGAAGTTACTGCCAAAATTTATTTCAGTCATGTATGGATCAACTTTGGGCTCCCCAAGTCTATTTTCTATGATAGGGATATAAGGTTCCTGAGCATCTTCTGGTCCACCTTATGGGGACTATTAGACATAAAGTTAATGAAGTACACATCCTTTTACCCACAGACTGACGGGAAAATAGTGGTGAACCGCCTAATTTTTCACATGCTTTGTATGTACCACTCCAAACACTCTCGCACATGGGACGAGGCCATGTCATACATACAACATGTATAAAATTGAGCCCTGCACAACTCCACTAAACATAATCCATTTCAATTTTGTTATGAATTCCAACCTATGACACCCATTGATGTTTGCATCCCAGTTCATGCCATAGAGTACACGCATCATGGAAAAATTGAAGCAGAAAAGGTGACAAGGTTTTTTGAACAGATCAAACATATTCAACACCAGCTCCACAACATTTTGCAAAAAATGAATAAAAAGTATAAGCAGCACCAAGATCAACATAGGGTTCCACATCATTTCCAGGTTGGTGATAAGGTTTTATTGTGGCTTCAGAAGGAATGGCTTACAAGTCCACACAGAAATATTCAGCCTCTCTGGTATGGTCCTTACACTCTCACTAAGCAAGTAGGAGAAAATGATTTCGATTTGAATATTCCACCCTACCTTGGTTTCCACCCCGTATTTAATGTGGTCCTCCTTAAGCCATATCATCCACCGTTGTTGGATACTTCATTTGTAACAGACCAATTGGACATATATGAGCTTAATCCAAAAATATTTTTCCTAGTTGAAGAAGATCATATTGTGGACACTTCGACAAAGACCGCCAAAGGACAACCTATTCAGCTCTATCGGGTGATTAAGAAAGGAAATCTTAGTCCTTCAAGGTAAGTGGCTCACTGCATATTAGGTAAAGAAGCAATTTCCATATCTAACGGGACCTATTGGTTCAATGGGGGACCATTGCTTTTGAAGGAGGGAGGAATGATCAAGGCAACAATTATAGTGGTGCAACTTCAGAAGACCATAACTTCTACACCATAGCTCTGATTGACTCCATTCAAAGTGCAAACGAAAATCTCAGAATACATAGAATTTGATGAAAGGGTGAATAAATCTATTCAGGAAATTTTGATCGCCAAAATCCATGTTTAAAGGGACCACATTGTGATTTTTGTAGTGCTGTCTAAAAATAGTATGTTTCACAAAATTAACGCACATGTAAGTCTTGGAAGATGGAACACCTCTTGTCCCTTGAGACCAGTGACCTTCCACATTACTCTAGGTGTAATTACATATTTATAAAAATAGTATAAATGCATATGTAACCTGAAAAGGGAAGATAGGCATCTCATAGCAAAGATAATTGATGTATTTTGAATTTTTTGAGTAGTTCACATATTTTTTCAAAGATAATTATTTTCCATTCATCTGGAACAACTTTTAATCTGTTCCTTAAGTCTGAAACCCCTCAATTTTGAATCACACCCTCTCCTTATCATCCTTATCCTTTACAAACTTTGTAACTCACCATTTTATCATCAAGCCTCCATTACGACTAATATGTTCTGTTAGGTCTATGACCTTTAAAACAAAATTTTTGACTTGGATACCATGTTAGTGGAGTGTTGTATATCAGGGCGTAAAACCTCCATTTCATCTCTTCTTCTCAGCTGGATGTGTATAGTCATGGCAGATCAACAACACACTCACAAAAATGTTTAACTAATACTGATGTATGAAGTTTGAAATATTTTTGATGCTTGGAGAATGTTATATGTGACCTCTGGTTCACCCTCAAAGACATAGAGTCACCCTACCACCTTTATTCATTCCATGAAAAATTGATTACGACAAGGTCCTAATGGATATGTATGCACATAAAATTAGTCTTAAAAAAATGAGCATGTTCATCAACTCAACCACTTGCCTCATGGCTCACATGGAACATTTTTAGAAATATCTAGTCCTTATGCATCTCATCAAGCCCATAACATGCATCATTTCAAGGCATATAGCTTAAATATGTTTGCATCTCTGAGACTGCTCACACTGGCTTTAGGTCACAAAACCAGTCTTGGCCTAGATAGATTCCATTACTCCAAATTTCACTTTCATGCCAAAAAAAATTCATAGGGCACTTAACTAGAGATCTCAAATCCATCTTCAAATAATCACATGCATAGGTTATGAGGAGAATTCACACTTTCATTCTTATTTATCAACCCTTCTTGACAGACCTAATTCATACAGTTTAGGCCATTAGGGCTTATACCCAAAATAACCTCACCATATCAATTATTGGGCCCAAACATGTCATATTAGACATCTATAAAATCCATGCTCAAATTGCACTTACACAAAATGCCTTCACATCAAAATCCTTTCAAAATAACATGAATGGTTTTTTTCCTCTTTAGACCATTAGCGGTAGGTCATTTTGGGTGACAGTTTTGACCAAAATATTTACAAAGAACCTATATGAAACTTACCATGGAAACTTAGGGCACGTATCAAAATTTCTTCCAAAATTTTCTTTACACCATGAAACCTGCAACACATGTATGCACATGCAAAACTTCACAAAACAGGGGATTTTGTGTAGCTTCTAATGACACCTAGAGCATACCACCACCACAAAAAAGAGATATCAAGAGTTCTCTAAAATTTTAAATCATCACTTTAGTAATACCATGCAATTTGGAGGCAAAAAACTTCACATTTTTCCTATCGCTCTAAAACTAGGGTTTTGAGAGGGTTTAAAGAAACTTAATTTCTTAAAAATCATTCATAAATAATAGGGAATCCTTTTACCTCAATCTAATTAAAAAAAAATCTTGACTCCATGCCCCAATAGTGTTGAATGAACCAAGTTCCCATGCAGAGATTTAACAAGTGAGTGAGCAGTTCAAACTTGACCCTCAAGCTGGAAATGGCCATTTTGAGAGCTTGGTAGAACTAATTTTTTTTTTCTTTCTACTCCTTTTGAATATTGAATTTAAAATTTGTCCTCAACCATATGTTGACTTCATTCACATGTCCCAAGGATCATTTAAGTCCACATCTTTATGAAACTAATCATCCACCTTGACCTACGCATGGTCACCCGACCTGTCCTCAAGAACTTGCATTCCAAAGGACTTGATCATGCCTCTTCAAGCTGAATTTTAACTTGTATCACCTTCCACATCCTCTCTACATTGTCACTACACATCGGTCATACTTGGATTGACCTTCCTTAGCTTTATTATATTCATACCCAAATCCTTGCTTGCACTAGGTCTTAAAATTAGGCCTAGTTGGGGTCGTTTCAACCCATGTTCCATGTGACATGTCTTTTTCTTCATTATGAAGAAAAGCACCTTTGAGACACCTCTTCAAACATGTGGGAAAAATTTGGAGTTCACACATAGCACCTAGATGTTCTCCTTTGCACTAAGGACTTGTGTATACACCATGAAACCTCAAAGCATCACACCACTCTACTTCATAAACATCATATGAGGTCAAAGTTGGGCACTACCAATAAACCTTCATGCCCCTCAATGATTTACACCTCACCAACACTCTTTGTCATCAATGCTACATGACATCAATGAGACTAGGTCCAACATTGCGGAACTATAAATTACAAAATTGCAAAATTGTGAAGTGCGGAACTGTAGATTACAAAACTACAAAACTGTGAAACTACAAATTCTAAAATTGCGAACTCTGAAAATGTATATTACAAAACTGTAAACTCTGAAATTGTAAATTAGAAAACTACAAAAAAATTGAATTACAGATTGTAAAAATACAATCTATGAAATTGTAAAACTGTAAAATTACGAAATACAAAATTGTTGATTATAAAAATACAAAACTTCAAAATGTGAAACTATAAATTACCATACTAAAAAAATGTGAACTACGAAACTGCATTTTGTAAAACTAAAAATTTGTAAACCTATAGATTGCAAAATTATGAAACTACATATGCAAATTCATAAAACTTCAAACTGTAAAATTGTAAATTGTAAAACTGTTAACTTCCCCCAAACCCCTAAATATGCAAAATATGCAAATTTCGAAGTTTTTTATAATTTTTTAGATTTTTTTGTTTTATCATGTGAATATGTTTTGGAAAAAATTGAACCAAGATCTAATAATAACAATCGATTTTGATGAATTATAAGGTTTCCAAGTGATTAAAAATGTGAAAAAAACAAAAATATGAAACATTGAAGGGGAAATCGGTACAAGTTGTCAAAATTGGTGTGAACTCATTTTGGTTAATAGGGATATCCTAAGTCATTAGAATACATAATTTTAATGATGAATTTTTGTTAATTCATGAATATTTGGGTTTCTAAAATTTACATTTGGTTAATTTTGAGGACTAGTACATAGGAAAATACCACTTAAATTATCAAGTTGTAAGTTACTTTTCTAGGTTGGCTTGCAAAAGGCTAACAATAGTTCCACGCTTTTGAATTTATATTTCCATTCTCTTCAAAGAAAAAATCACCAAATTCACCCATACATACTCAATTTGATTTCAATGGTAAACATCCAATTAGATTGGAGTGGAGGGTAGATCTCGTAAACTCACATTTCTTCACTAAAATATAGCTGATTGAATTGAGCAACCAACTAATTAAAAATTCATCTAATTTTATTGTTTATCCTATGGTATACAACCCATTTTTCAAGTGTTTCTTGAGTTAAATTTGACATTCACTTATATAACTATATGTATTTTGCTCCTTGTTTCCATAATTTTGAATCACATATTTACATATTAGCGAAAAACATCAAGGCCATTTTTTGTAAGGGATCTTAAAATTTACCATAGGCATCAGTTCTATTAGATCATCTTTTTTTGAAGAGTCAACAAAAGTATGCACTAGAAAAGGTCTCATGTGGTGCCTTAAAGATGGGTAGAGAGCTAGCGAAGAAGACTTCGGTAGAAGGTCTACTAACACTAGGTTGCACACTAGGAGTGAAAAAGTGAATTGGATGTTGTGGAACATGTTCAATGTAATAAGATATATCAACATAACCATATAATACACATCAACTAGAGAAAAAGTAGTAGACGTAAAGACACCAGGGGTACTGTATAGATAAAAGCTTTATTTTAAACACATAAGTGTCTTGGAAGTTGGACCTGATTAGAAGAATTGTAACCCTTTTGGTTTTGCAATGCATTATTACAAACTATATCTAACTCAAAGATGAAACACTAAAGTCGCTAGGGTTTTGATATCATAAATCCTAACCATGTGGAATAAAAAATATAAAACATAGGCTAGGTAAATGGTTAGAACAACAATGGGTTCACATAAATATATCAATTTGGATTGATCTAATTGATTTAGTTATGATTGAATACTGTATGTTAGAGGGAAAATAATATTACAATGATTCACAACTATACAATGGAAACAAGGCTATTTGCATGCATGCCAAACCGATAAAGTAAATAGAATTACAACTAGCATTAGAAAGGTGACTTAGCTTATTCAAATCACTCTCTAACTATGTCATTTCTAGATCAAAGATGTATGACAAATTTTTAAGGTGCATAGAATAATTTTTTCTTGCTTAAATCATGCAGAGGAAATACCATACACAATTTTAGAACCGATAGATCACAAAGTTTTGATTTTTAACATTTCACTTCATTTTTATCTATATCACAATTTTGTTTCTTCAAATTCAACTATAATCCTAGTTTTCACACCTATACTTTTAAAAAATCCTAGCTTCCTGCAATAATCTCAATCACTCATTAAATATAAAAAATAAAACATACAATTTCTCGAACCATACTCACCTCAAAATTCACCTTGTTTGTCAGTCACCGAGTGCAAGCCACTATAGTACATTAATGAAAACTCAATGTATTTCTCCTAGTGCATTTTGTAAGTGTGCATGCAATCTAGAATCCTTGACCCAACATTTCCCTTATGCTTCCAAACAGATAGAAGGCTATGCTTCTTTTCTCCCATAATAACCCTTGTATGTAGATGTGAAAAATAGATTTATACTCTCATAATACTCTTGAATTCTTAGCTCAATATTTTCTATTTAGATAGTGTTTGCTAGATATAAATGATTAAGGTGAGCTTGTATATATATGAGTGTATAAATTTGAGATTTTAATTTTAATGGCATAGAAAGCTAATAAAAAAATAAGATACGGTAGAGGAAAGAGTAACTTAGAGCCTCAGTCGGCAAAAAGGACCAAAAATAAAAAATGGGTAAATATTGTACATCTCGGTCAAGATTGTACTATGGTCATGACCGATATGTATTGTTTTTTATCAATATCAAAAAAACTTAGATAAATAGTGGAGAATCCCATAGATCTATATGACACAACATACAAACTTCAATAAGCATCAAGTGAGTCATAAACTAGCGTATAAATCAATTGAAACAAGGACGTGCACCTCTGAGACTTAGTTTCATTATTCAAGACCCTTATACATAAAATATTTCCAAATAAATTATGTAATAATGATTTTGTGTAAATTTTAGTGTCTACACATTCTTTCTCTTTCAAAAAATGAAAAATAATAATTTATATTCATGTCTTTTGTTATAGAAAAATTCAATGGGACTATAAAAGAAAAACTAAGGTTGGTTGTAGTGAATCAAACAAACTTTTATTGGAATTAGGTTTTGTGGTTTCTATTGCTTCTTTTATGTTGATATGTTTTACATTGAAAGAATCTTTTGTTCTATCTCGCTCTCTTAAAAATTAAAATAGGAAATAAACTAGTATAGATATATCAAATACATCTATCTGAAATACACCGAGAGATATAAATGTTGAGGCACGTATTTATCTATAATAATGTAGTATAATTATAACAAAAAATTTAATAAATGCAATCTAAACATGTATAATACATGCATCTAATAAAATACATCAATACATAGCTATTTTAAGGTTCTTCACTTATATTTTGCACATCCTACATTAATCAATAATTTGATTAAATTCTCTATTAATTTTCCATTGATTTGTGGCAAATAAAATCAATTGAGCTGCACCATTGTATCATTCTTGAAGAAAAAGGACCCGAAACATTACTATATGGCCAAGATATTAGTATTTTTTATTGAATTCTCCAAGAAAAAAATTAAGCGAGAATCTACTGGAAGTCAAATTTATAAGGAAGTCAAATTTCATGTTGAGGATTACAAGTGAACAACTCACTCCATTACATAAGCACACTACACATGAAGATATGATGTCCTCTCATGGCTCAAAATAGAGTTTCTACCACTTGTACTCATAATTGAGCACGAGGAAATGCTTCGATGTATGGGAAGTTAGCTAATACAACCTCTAGATAAAAGCACAAATTAAAAAGGGGTGTATTTCAAAAATAAGGCTAATATTTCAAAGGATAAGGAACACTAAGATATGGCTTTATTACTATCACTTACCGTCATTTCTGTAAAGCTCGTCACATCAAAATAACTCATTAGAAAAGGTATCTTAATTTTTCGTAACAATTCATTAGCTTTGTATAATCTTTCTCTATATATTTTTTAGAATAGGTTTTTATTTCCCTTGAATAAGTACTATACACATCTTGAATTTCAAGTTAGAAATGTGTATACATGTTTCTAGTTTTGTACAAAGCTATTAGATCCCTTCCAGGAGAATGTGGATTCAAAGAGAAGAAGAATTTTTTTATTTTCATGTACACTCTCTGTCCAATGGATGCTAGAATGTTATTAGAACTCCACACTTAACATGGAAACATCACTTAATTCACTAGAAATGTTTTGAAGCTTTTGCCCCATAGCTCATCCTCTTGTGATAACTATAATTTATGAAATTTCATGAAACATTGATCCCATTGATATATTTTTATTAATGTCATCACATAATTTTTACGATAAAATAATATGCGAAACTGTAGCCCGACCATGCCGATCCCTCAATGGTTCTTTGTGAACCCCTCTTTTTATTGCAACATTATCTCTAGCGACACTTGTGTGGATCCACGGCAGGGATCTACTCACATGGACAAGTAGTTTTGAAGGAACTATTTTGGCGGCAGGGCTTCTTCTAAGGCGACAGTTCTTGGCCCATAAGATCGTCCTCTCCACATTTCTCCTCGCTTCTCAACTAGTAGCATGGGGCCAGGTTTTAAGCTCTTTTGATGGTGGTAATGTTTTACCATATGTGGGGAAATGAACCTATGTTGTAGCTTCGCTTTTGAAGACTTTATCTACTTCTAAAATCGCTCCCATGGTATCCCTTGGGAATTCGGTTATGGAGGCTGAGAATTATTTTCCTCCAATGGTATGATCTTTCATTTTGATGGCCTCTGGCCTGGTCTTCCACTCCTTCACTCGTGGATCACTACGAACTGACAACCTTTTTTTTCAAATAGGATTGATATTTACCCCTCTACAAGGGGTCTTTTTATTGTGGATTTTAGCTATGATGATGCTAGGGATATTGTTCTTTCAAATCTCTGGGAATTGTAGAATCATCATTTGATGATGAAACCATGGTTACCAAATTTCAATCCACTCACTGTCCTCTTTCAATGTTAAACCAGTTTGCATCCGTTTACCCCATATATCATTGTAGTTTTGGGGAAATGATAGTTTATTTGCTATTGGTAATACTTTGGTTTTTTTTTTATCCACCAATTCCAATACGTATACTTTGCACATACTATCTACGCACGAATATTTGTGGATTTAGATACTTCGCTTGATCTACATACTTCTGTTGATCTAAAAGTGTTGTTAGGGAAATAAGGGATAAAATATGTGGAAAATTCCCTCACAGAATTGCAATAGTAGAAATTAATATGCAGAAAATATAACAGATCTAAAAATACAAGTGCATAATAAAAAGAACACAACACAAAGAGATAATATTTAATGTGGTTCACCCAATTTGGGATACGTACACAAAGAATCACTTACTCAGATTTTATTACAAGCCACCTCTTCTCTCAATATAATACCCAGATCTTTTTGGAGCTATGCTCAACAAACTCTACAGAATTCACACTTGAACTCACACACATATGACATGTTACATCAACCCTACCATATGCAAAAAACCACATAAATAGGCAATTGCTTAAACAATTTTACAATACCATGGGTTCTAAAACAATGGGCCAAAACCGTTCCATAAACCTATGGCTCAAATATCCCACCCATATGAGAAGAGCACATTTCTCGGTTTATCATACAGATTTTTTGAGGCCAATTTTTTTTTCTTGAGGGCTGCGCCCTCGAACCCCTGCTATCAAGGGCTACCGGTCGGGGCCCGACCCGACCTCGAACCCCGGTGAGACAACTGTGGATAGTGTGTAGTCTTCAACACTTCCACACATAAAAATAAGCTCCACAACATAACAAGTGTGTGATAGGGTTTGGTCACAACCACTTGATTATGAAAGATTACCCTTCAGATGCATAAAATGTTTTAACATTTGATATCTTGTTGCTACTTGTTAGATTATCAAGTGACATTCAAAAAAATGGAAAAGTCTCTTGGTGGAAGGATTCCCATCAAAATCTTTTGTTTATTGATGAGGAACGTGAGTCTGCTACTGATACTCAGGTTATTGAAGATAAGGTTTACAGTCCTATCCCACCGAATTACCCTTTAAAGGGTGTTGTTGGAGCTATTATGGTGGATCAAGTGCTAACGTTGATTCCAGGTGCAGTTGATGACTACACTCAAACTAGTTTCACTACTGATAAATCCATGGATGAAGCCATGGATTTTTCAGATATTTGACTTCCAACTCACTCAGATTAAAATGTAGATCCTAATAGGAGTGATGAATGGAAAGTTCGTTTCAACACAAAAAGAATTCTCTTTCTATGTATCTAAGATCCCATGTAAGGGATTCTTATAGGTAATTTGGTTGCAGTTGTAGCTTTGGGAGGTTATTATTTAATTGTGTTCTTCTCGTGGGTTTTATTCTCTCTTTCTTTTTCCCTTATTATTGATGGGGATTTCCTCTCTTTAATGCTTTAATGTTTTATCCTTCCTTGAGGGTGTGTTGTACAAGGATGTGTGTCCTTTCAAAACCCATCAATTTTTACCAATTTCGAAAAAAAAACAACTCACTCCATTACAACCCTAGGTGCCATTATAGGAACACCTCTTGATATAATTATATCATGCCCATAATTCTAAAAAAGGGCAATCTTATCAATTTCCAAATGATATTACCCACATAAATAAGACACTCACAATTTGTTTTTAACCCACTTTTCATAAAACATTATTGATAAAGTAGCTCTAGATGTTGAACACAACTTCCAATTGTATAATAATTTTAAATACTTATATTAGACAAAAGCAATATCAAATTTCAACGGGCTCTTAATTTCTTCTATCTATTATTCTAAATGTAATCAAAATCCAAGAAAACCATCTCCTTATTCTAGAAAATAAATAAAAAAGGTTAAAATTTGAAGCTTCAAGGGGTATATTTATAAAATTCAAGTCCATATGACTAAACCCACATTAAAATTTGACCAAAAAAATTGCCAAGAAGACCAATTAATCCAACGGGATTGAGTTAATGTTAAAGAAGGTTATAAACTTTATCAGTAAAGCGATTGCATATAAAATTGGTAAAAACTAAGAAAAGCATGTCGGATTTTCTGGAAACAATATAATACTAGCTGCCAGCTAACAAAGGCATCTTGACTTCAATCCAAATTGAATAAATAGTGGAGATAAACATTATGGAATGATGATTAGATTGTCTTCCAATATTTTTGTCTTGCAATGGTAGAGTAAGATGGCAATAGGATGAGATTATTTCAATTTGTCTAAGTTAGGTGTGAGTTCTAAGATCGCATGTATGTTTGTTGTTTGGTTGTTAATATCACCAATAATCCCCACATGAACATATCCCATTTTTGAAATGATGGTACATAGCAATTAACATCTCTCAAGAAAACATCTCGCGTTGCAATCTTAGATATGAGATGAACAAGCCATAATTCATTAGACTTAGAAGAAATTTTATAGATATGAATTCATTGTATGTATTTTCACATTATAATAGAAAATGCATCTAATTGGTGTCAAAATGTATATTCAAGTGTTATTTCCTTCCTAACAACTATCTTTAATTTATTTTCTAATAATTGCAATGCAGTCCCACCTCCCGGATGAAGGCAACATTAAACAAGGTCAGCAACACTAAAACACCAGCTTTGAAGGGCATATTCTTAATATGGTTTTTGCCTCACTAAGTCACCCTGCATGGCAAATCAATCCCATTATTTTAAGTGATGTATGGAATTAAGAAGGCCACAACCTTTACAGAAAAGTCCAACATTGCTGCATACATAAATAACCAAAGTGATATGACTTGACTTCGCACATTTGTTCAAAGAGTTTAGTAGCCTCCTCGTCTTACATGTGCATATTCACGAATCATTGTATTTCATGAGGAAACATCTTATTTATATTTTCATTCAAACCCTTTATCTGCATCCAACAAACACCTGCACTCGACATTGCCCACAAAAAAAAATAAAAATAATGATACTATATTAACTAGTAATCGCACCAAAAGGATACAATGAATTAAAAGTGTATTTAATTTGGGATGGTATACATGTAGCTAACCCAACATACTCATATAACAACTAATCAACCATCATGTGAAGAATGTTAGCATTAGTTTAAGAATGTTAGAGTTTAATACATTGTTAATGGACAGTTATAATTGTCGCCCTCCTCACGCAACCTATATATTTGGCTTGCTCTTTTGTTTGTTACACACATTGAATATTATTCTATCTTTGCCTTCATTGGTATTAGAGCAGCGTGGACGCTGGTGTGTTCTAGAAGCATGGGATGTGAAGTATTGGATCAACAATCGGCCAAAGAAGTTTGTACCTGTGTGCATCTAATGTTCCTATTTTTTCCTTTGGAATTTTAAAATAGGATGCGTGATAGTATGGAAGTGATCACTAGACCAATCACCATCCCCCTGTGAGTCAAAGATCCTATTTTCTCATAGCGTGGGGCAAGCAAAGAGAGGGAGGAAGAAAGATATTTTCGTGAGTCCCATTAGGGCACGCTGAAGAAGGTCATTCCTAGCGAGAAAGTTTGCATTTGGCGCCAGAGGAGACTTCAACGTCAAACAGGTGGCAGAAGCAGAGACATTTCACTGGAGGCAGTTCAGTCAACAAAGATAGGTGTGGATTTTAATACCTACCTAACAATTGTGCAGAGAGACCCAGGCCGAAGTTTCTCCCTTTGTTGCGCCGAGGATTGAGGAGGTCATCGGATCGAGTCTGTTGCAGATACATTCTTCGACTAGGATTGGAGAAGAAATAAACAAGGAAAACTAAATTCTTTGCTAAGCGGATATTTATAAGATCGTCAGATAGGAAAAATGGGTACTAGTGTTGTGGACCTAGTGGTAGAGTCTGAATCTCCAAGTTTTCAAAACAAAATCTTTAAAAGTAAATCAGAAAGTGGCTGTCTTTCCATAGTAGTTCTTGGAGCATCGGGAGACCTTGCTAAAAAGAAGACTTTTCCAGCACTCTTTAACCTATACCACCAGGGATTTTTGCCGCCAACAGATGTCCACATTTTTGGGAAGGAGGACGGAGGATAACGAAGGCTGGAGGAAATCCTGTGACCTCTTGCAAGCCACAAGCGACGAGGCCGCCGACAAAGATTGTGGCAGAATAAGGTATTAAGGACCTATTCCTCAATTTTTGGTTTGAGTTTATTTCAATTTTAGTGTTGTTTCCGTGTTCTGTTGTTTTGTGATCGGATGTTGAAAATGGATTGTTCTGGAGCATCATTTTCTGGAGCATGTTCTTTGATGCAATTTATTTCTCAGTGTTCTTATTTCACATTATGGGCAAAAACGACTTAGTCAAGGGCAACATCCAGTGGCAGTGATTTTTTTCCTTTGCTGTTGAAGATTGGCTAGATGACGATCGACATCAGTGGCTACAACTAAGAACATGATTGTTATGATTCTTAGAAGGGAATGTGGAATATTTGTTAGTATTGTTTGTTGTTTTTCCCATGTTGTTTGGTTGTTCAATAAAGTGCAGATGGTGCATAGTTTCCTGTTTGGGACCTCCTAATTGAAGAGCGTCATGGGGAGCAAAAAAGCACTGAAAGCAGCTCATGGTACTCGAAGTTGGGTTCGTGGTAATCCTGTAAAACCACTGAGGTATCATCCTCTTGGGTTCGTGGTACACTTGTAAAACCACCGAGGTAAAATCCTCTTGGTTCGTGGTAAGCCTGTAAAACCACCGAGGTGAACAGTCAGAAAGTGCTCATGTCCCTCTAGGTTTATGGTCAACCTTAGAAAAACCATGTGTATCGAGACCATGTAGGCACATGCTCATGTGAAGACCCTCTTTGCGGGGTTCTCATTAGGGGGGTTGGAGTGGGGCGGGGCGGGACATCTAGTATCAAGAAATGTATGTTTATACGAACAATGTAATAACGGGGGAATGTTAACATTAGTTTAAGAATGTTAGAGTTTAAAAAATTGTTAATGGACAGTTATAACTGTCACCCTCCTCACGCAGCCTATATATTTGGCTTGCTCTTTTGTTTGTTACACACATTGAATATTATTCTACACATTTGAATACATTGAATATTATTCTATCTCTGCCTTCAAAGAAAAGGGCCACTTCGATTGTAAAGATTTTGGTCTGTAAGAGAAGACAAAGTAAGGCAGCAGATTTGGGTTGGTACAAAATAGAGTATAAGGAAGAAAACAGATTCAGGAAACCTTGGTTATCGGGTGATATCATCTAATGTCATACTGGGAAATGAGCTACTCTAATACTATTTTGCATAGTTACCAAATATGGTCACATTTGTATGGTTTTCCATTTTTTTTTCCATGAAAAACGTAAGAAAACATGACATTTTTGTGGTTAGGAAAATTATATATATATAATATAAATAGAATTTTTCTTAACATTTTAAATTTAAATTCATCAGGGTAGTATTTGATGTTAACATTTTAAATGCGGGCAACTCTTGGAATATCAAATCCCCCACTTTTAAATGACCTTGAACTCTCTGCTGAATTCTGTCTTCCGGAGGAGCCTGAAAGGAAAAGTCAGGTGGAATTCCATATAACTCAGTAAAAATACAGCGAATTAAGCTTTCAAATTGTAAATCCACTCTGTTGTTGGATTGATTGTGATTACTTCAAGCCGTTTCAAATTCTCGTGCGAATTATGCATTAATGTAGAATTTAACACATATTTGCGGCTTAGTAGAATTTAACACGCTGGCACCCATGTTACTCACACCCTCCGTTAAAACTTGTCTTGTTCTGTGTAATTCGATTATATATGGGTTTGTGAATCAACAACCTTTTGCCAATACTCGGATAACCTGTCTATATCGTTTACAAGGCTTTTAAGGCCGTGGATTGTATGCACGATTTTATCCTTGGTTTGGAAAATTAGTGTAGGACTACACCTGCACATTTCATTCATATACACAAACAGGGCTCTCCACTCTTCATATATCGAAGGCAAATGCAACAAGATCATTTTAGCCATTCTTACTTTCCCACATTCTTTACGGAACATTTCCTATCATTAAGGAAAAAACTATTACGACAAGTATTGAACAGTTAACACTATAAATAAATACGGAGTAGAGTCAAGTAAACGATTAATAAACAGAATTTGTTTCAATAAAATATAAAAGACAGTGGAATTAGTCCAATGTGAATAATATTTGCATCAGATAAAATTGCATTTAAAAGCGCCCAATCTAAATTAAACATTTTAAAACAGTGCACTGCCATCCATTCTATAAAACTAAAGAAAGCCCTTTCAATGTCCTGCTATTGTACAAAGGTACAAATTAATGAAAGTTAGTTTCCCTTTTTAACTTATTTGAATATAAGAACTGCTTTTATAAAGTAAAACCTTTCAAAAAATTTATCTAATAAATCAGAAGATATTGAGTTATTATAAGGGAAATGGTTTTTAACAAAAAAGAACTTCACTCTAAACTTCCATGTCATGAAAATGAAGAGTCTAGCTTACGCTAGTGTAATGCAGCCCATCCCCATTTCCCCCTCCTCGTACATTTTGATGTTCCTCCTGCTTCCCATGCACTTGTTGAAGACCCTTCCAAGCCACCTTATATGGAAAAACCATTGTTATCATAACAATCTCTTTTACCTTGCAGAAAACTTCACCTACACAACCTAAAGTGTTGCCCATCACCCAACATTTGGTAAAATAAATTGAATACTTGCTTTGTTCAGTTCCCAAGCATTATTAAATTTTCTATGAGCCAAGTGTGGTGGAAGGTGGTGTTTTCTATTTTTGTGTTGAAAAGGATGTCCTCCATAGAAGCATGCAAGAATCCAAGTAAGATACAATCAACTTGGATAATTTCCACGAGAAAGATGATATTAAGAGTAACTTTTTAATTTCCCTTGAGTTACATTAGAAGGAATGTATCAAAGACGATCATATGCATCAATGGGAGAGGGAAATCATGGAGGCTAAGATTAAGCCATCCGTTCTTAAGCAACAAGGATGGAAAAAAATACCTATTAATACTTTGTGACCTACTAAAACAAGCTTCATCAACAAGATTAACTATAAACAAGAGGTAAAAGTATTATATATGACATGTAGTGCCCACTTCCCTTTGACACCTTTTGATACCGATTATGACACTATTGACTATACCATGGACATTGTTATAGTTTGATTTAGTATGATGATTAGATGTTAGAGCATGGATTATTGTTGACTCTGATTCATATATGATGCATGATGGTTATTAGAGACATTTTATATATTGATGTTGATATACTGTCTCACATGGTTACATTATAGATTTTGTTCAAACATGTGATATTTGGATATTTTTAGTAGACCTAGAAAATGAAAATTGAATTAAAATTGATGATGATATAATTATTGATGAAATTTTAAGTGACACTATTGATTGGATTGATGATTGTTGTGATTTACATATATATTGATGACTTTGGAAGTATATTATATTCATTTGAATGTTCTGATATGGTCACGAGGCCGGAGGAGGTATTTGTATTTTGCAGGTTTAAAATATCACAAAAAACATCGGGGGATTGGAGACCAACTACTTTGGAATTCTATATGAATTCAACAAGGTCACCATGGCAGCTGTATTTGTTTTTGTGTGTTTAATTGTGTTAGGGATTCCCATGGGGGGTCACCTTTAAATGTGACCAAGGGTTATGTGTATTTATTTATTTGGTTCTTTTTATCGATTTTTGTATGCGTTTATTAAGTGATGTGTTTACCCCTTTCATTATTTATTTATTGTGGTAAATTAATATGAGTAATCATATTGTTAAAAATTAATTAATCAAATTGGGTCATAAGAAAATAATTATTAGAGTTGTTGGCCTAAAATTAAAGTGTTGTAAGAAATGTGTAAGTGATGTGTAAGAGATATGTAAGTTTGATTTTGGAGTAAGAAACACTTCTTCTTCTTTGAAATTTGAATTTGTCCTTGGGGGCTGATTTTGGAGGCTTGTGGGACAAGTTAAACTTGTCACATACCTCTTAAATTTGTATACCAACCTTACCCTATGGTTAGAGAGTAAATTTAGCCCTTCTTCATGCATTCTTGTAAGTCAAGTTGAATGTTGTAATTACACTTTTTTACATATTTTTAATTTCAATCCTTATGGGGTGTGGGCTTGTTTGAGTGTGTAAGTAAAACTGTCATATTATTCACCCACATATTTAATATTTCTTTGGAGATTGAAGTTGACTTTGTGTTAGGGTTAAGGAATGTGTGAAGTGACATCCTACATGGATCCACCTCATCCTCTTCTTTTCCCTCTTCTATAAAATTCGAATTCCTTACCTTGTTTTGGGTTTCTTCACCTTTATCACTTCATTTTTTGGAGATTTCTTTTGGGTTTTTGAGAGCTCTTACTTTTGGAAAAGATTGGAGATTGTTGCATGCTTGTAGATTTTTGATCTCTTGGACTATTTTCCATTGGAAGGCTTGTTTTTTTTGAACTTGGAGCAAACTCCATCATGGAGAGGTAAGAGCTTGGCTCTTTGAAATGCTCTTCTTTCCCTTTTATGAATATGTAAGTGCTTGTATGTTTGTTATTGTTTGTGGGATGCTAGGTAGATGGCCTAGGAATGGTGTAGGAGAATACTATGGGGTTTATTTTGTGGGAGACACAAGTGTTTTGGGGAGGTATAAGTGCGGAGGGAGTTAGGATTTGGGTTCTACCTTACAAAGAAATAACTTGCATTTCTTTATTTGTTATAGGGTGCCATAAGAGGTTGGGGAGGCATAAGGAAATGTGAGGAATAAGGGGTACTTGGGGGGGTCATAAGGGCATGTTGGGGCTTTGATATACTATATTTTTGTGGTTTGAAATCAGGTGGTGATACACATTTCCCCTTTTGGGAGGCATAAGTAGCATCCCCCATAGTTTCTTGCTTCTTTGGCTTGTTTGATGAAGCCTTAGTATTGTTTTTTCATGCTTGAATGTAGTTGTAAACTACATTATGTTCTTGGACTATGTTTTAAATGTGAAAATGTTGCTTGTGGGTTGTGGAAGCTCTTGTTGCCATGAGTTGAATCACATCTTCTATTGCATTATGGTTGGGGCTCAGGGGCCAATGAAGAAGGATGGATTCTCCTCTTCATTGGATGTCTTGGTTGGGTGGAGAGCGTTACCTTTCCCCTACTCTTGTTGTGATCAAAATTTGGAAGAATGATAAATCTACATCTTTTTGTTCTAGAGAAAGGAAAAAACGATAGTTTGACAGTCCCTTGTTGAGATAAATCTTATTGTAACCTTTCCCACTTGTAGTGGATGAACTTGTATATTTTGTAATGGAAAAATGTTTTGTATTAATTATGAAAGTTGTAAATTGAAATGTGAAAGAGATATACTCCATTTGTATTTTTGAAAGAAAGAATTGTATTTTGTATGATGAATTTGAAGAATGAAAGAAAGAAGTTGTAAGTTGTCTTTTGGAATCAATAAATGATTGTATTACCTTTCTCAAATTGCATTGTTGCATTGAATCTGATCATTTAAATGTATTTGAAATCTATGTTTGAAAAAAAAAATGCGTATGAAGAAAACGTAATACTCTCTCTTTTGAAAGGTGTGAACGTGGAAATAAGAGTTGTGTTTTTTCTTTGAATACTTTTATTTGAATCAACTTGATGTATTAGATTTGAATTGGAATGTATTATAATACTTAGAAGATGAAAAATGGAAAATATATCTATTCAAAATTGACCTCCGTTTTATGTTTTCAAAATGGCAAATATTTAATCCAAAATGCACATATCGAACCTGCAAGAAAGAAACAATAAATGAAATGTTAAATTGGACATAATAAGATCTAAAAAAATTCATCTAGGCATTAATACTTAAGAAATTTATTAGAAAACTTAGCAAAATCGGGCTCAAACCATTTTACTGTCGTTTTGCTTTCAAAGTTGTAAATTTTTCAAATTGGAACTCAATCAAAAAAATTTACCTTCCAAATCCATCCTAAATTCCTCTAAGAACAATCCTCCATGCCTATTTGACATGTTAAGAGAGGAAGAAGATCAAATTGAGTAAAATTTTATAAGTCAAAATTTACCAGTTTTCACTTTAAAAGCCTGCAAATCATTTTCCTAAAATTGACCCCTTAAACATTATCAAAATAAAAAAATTATGGTTCCTGTGCAAAGAGGGCATCGAGAGCTTTCCAAAAATTCCTTGTTTTACCAAAAACAATATTCCAATCAAAAGTTATGGCCTTCTAAATTTTTTTCTTCATTTGGCATAAAAAATGATTCTAACTGTCAAAAACAAAAATTGGGAAAACTTTCCTTGGCGAACCCGCGGGCCAGAATTTTCCCTTAGCACTTTTTTGGTCAAAAATACCAAATGCATGAATTCTCTAGCCGCTTTGTTGACCTACAAGCCTTTCCTTTTGTCAAAATCATCTAAGTTCAAAAAATGAAATTTTGGAAAAATTTCCCCCGCGGACCCGCTGCACCGCTTTTGCCTTTTTGGTTGTCTTTCGCGGTCGTGCAGGCCCACAAAATTTAACTTAACCTTTAAATTTTTTTGAGAAATTGTTCCTAATTATCCCCGCCGCCATTCTTGCCCGCAACCAATCAGAAGGTGCTATGTGGCCTCACGAGGCAGCGACGGAGGCGTGGAACCCGTTTAAACCTTAGTGTTTTCAAAATTAAAATTGGGAAAATTTAATAAGTTTTCTCCGCGCCCCCCACTGGCCCACAGCCAATCAAGTGCTGCCATGTGGCATCACAAGGCGTCAGCGGAGGAGCGGATCCTTAAATAAAAACTTAGCGCTTCGGAAATTTTTGGGAAAAATTCTCTAAGTTCTCCCACCGGCCCTCCAACCCACAACCAATGGATGACTGACACATGTGTTCACGACGCGTCGGCGGAGGTGCAGAGAGTTTCAAACCTTTAAACCTTTTTTTTTTTAAAATCAAAATTTTCTAAATTACTCCAACGGCCCGATGGGCCGCAACCAATCAAAGCTTGACATGTGGCGCCTTGGGCGTCGGTGGAGGTGCGGATCATTTTTATCCCTTAGCACTTTTCAACAAAAAAGGACAAAAGTCTTAAATTTTTCCGGCAGCCTGACTTTCCACCAGAGTTTGGGAATGCCAACATGTGTCCTTTTAGGCTCGCAGGCGCGCATAGGCAAATCACGCTTTTGTCCCAAAAGGGAAAAAGCGCTAAAGTTCTTCCCCGTTTCGCCAGCCCACACATGGGAAAAATTTGCTTCCCCACCCCACCGGTCCGCATTCCCCCTCCGGGTGAAATTTCTCTCTGAAGTCCGTAGGCCCGAGTTGGGAAAAATTTTCTTCCCCAGGCCCACTCTAGGGAAAATTTTCCTCCCAAGGTCCGTTGGCCCATAACTTGAGAAATATGAGGAGTTAGGAGGACTTATTTATATCACTGGAAAGGTGAGAAAATTTCCTATCTAATGGGAATGTTTTTTTGGAAGTTTTGAGTGTGTTAATTTTGAGAAAAATCAAGTTGAATCTTTTAAGCATGTTAGAGAGTGGTATAGTGAGAAATTACCCTCTTAACCTAATTGATTAATCTAACCCTAAGTTTAGACCTTTAGATCTTTTATAATTATCATATTAATAAAACTATAAGCTATTAATATTATTTGGTTTTAAAACTTGCTTGCGACAACTGTTGTCTTCTAACCTGGTTGTAGACTCTTTTAAACAAAAAAATTTATTCCATAATTTTCCTAACTAATCCTAGGTTGTTCTTGGGTCTCAAGTGGGTTGTTTTTACGGGCGTTACACTTGGTATCAGAGTGAGGTTTCAAAGCTTGGAATCTTGGGCACACTAGAAAACTTGAGACATGAACTATAGACCTAGCACACTTTTAAATCTAGAAAACAACCTTGTTTGAAAATTAAAAAAAAAAACATTACATTACTTTGTTCATTTAAACTACTAGAATTAAAATAATAATAAAATAATAAGTTGTTTGAGTTGTTGTGCTTACTTAGCGGCGTTTTTTCTAAACCCGGGTAACTAAGAATATCAAATTAAATTGATTTTTGTGAGCTTCTAGTGTAATGGAAACTTGGTCCCCCTTTGAGAATGTGTTATTTCATAAGTCCTAAATCTTGATTTAATTGTATGATGCATTGATCCTTTTTTAGACCCTTCCTTATTGGAGTTGTTGGAATGATAGATTGTTTGGTGTGATCCTTGTGGTTGTTTTATGGGATCGGGAAGATTTAATTAGAAGTTGTTTAGAGTTTCCTTCCTTCAGTGGTTAGGAAAGATGGTCTTGTTTTCAATTTTCCTTTTTTTTACCCGTATGGGAGAGTGGACAATAAGTCTGGGTGTCATTTAGGACCCAATCCTACGTATGTGTCCTTGAAACTGACATCGAGGAAGAGTACCCCTATTAGCGGCCATGAAGGGCTGTGGAGTGAATGTGGTGTTAACTTTTATATTTTACATTCATAATCTTGTGTTATTTTATCAAAAACCAACATCTTATTTTATGATTGGATTGAGAATCTATGAGGCTCTTTTAGTTTTTATATTTTTTTAAAAAAAAATTGCAAGAATTTTCAAACTTTGCAATGCGGCTACTTAGCCACTTTCCTTGATTGTCGACATTTCTTGGATTTTATTTTAATTGGTGACTTGGAGCTCATTATGTTGTTGGCTACTTAGCTAAATGTTACATGGTTCCTTATTGCATGATGATGAGTTGGTTTTATGCTTTTCTGTATTGTGACATTTCGTCGTATGGGGGTACACCTTGGTGTCTTGAATGTCTTCTTAGGTTCTTAAAGTTATGCCTTGGTTTTGGATGCACAGAACCTTGTGTGTGTCTAGGATCTTAGAGTGACTTGTTATTTTCTCGACCTTATTAGATAGAGAGCTTGTTGTGTTATGCGTTCTCGTTGGCAGTCTGTTAGCGGTGGTGATGATTCTCCTACAATCTAGTAAGAGCTTGAACCTCGTTGGGGTAGAGGTGTTTAATTGTGGGCTGATGAATTATGTTAGGATCGGATTGCTTTTGGCTGGCTCTGGATAGTAGTGGAAAGATGGTTGTTTGGTAGGACCTTTCATTAATGGCATGCTAAGTTTTATCATGATTTCCGTGTTTCATTATAAAAAGTATTGACTTGTGGATTGTATGCATCTTGGTAATTATGATTAGATTTAAGCCCATTCGAGAAGTGTGTTTAATTAAGTGTGTATGGTTGCCCTCTTGACCTATAAATAAGTCTACCCTTTCCTTCAACTTTTTAAGTTACTATGAATAACACTCTATGACCTATTAATTTTGAATTACGTGGAGACATTTATGGATGCTTTGAGTCTTTTGGACCATGCCATTAGTGATGTTAGTGTAATTAGACCTTGATGAATTAATCTCAATGGTATTTTATAACGAGATTCTCCATGCGAAACTATAACTCTTGGTCGTAAAGTTAGGTTGAATAGATAGTTGATTGTTTGATTACATTTGATGCTTTCTAGTGAGTATGTGGTGTTCTTATAGTTAAATCTTTCCTTTTCATTCTGATTGCTTGGTTGATGGTATCCTTTGGTAATATGGGTGTAGATTTGAAAACTTTCCTTGTATTATCATGTGAGTAAAGTGTTTTCACCAAAACAACCAACATTGTTAAACCTTAGTAGATCAGTGAAAGTAATTATGCTTCCTTAATGGGTCTTCCTTGTAACTTCTTTTGAGAACTTGTAGAACCCACTAGGAATGTTTTATGATACTTTTAATTAGTGGGAAAATCTCAAAATATTGTTGTGATCCATGTTGGTTGATTGTTCCCTAGTTCTTACAAAATTAATAATGTGTTTTCTATGTTGAATGTCCCTTGTTTCCTTTAGAATAAAAAAAAATGATATGTTGTTTTTCCATAAAAGTAATAGTGTGATATGTTAGTTGCTAGGGGAGGTATATATGTTTTTCTATTGTTAGATGGTTGACGTCTCTAGATTTGGTTGGTGTGGTGTGTTCGATTCTTAAAACAAAAGTGTAAAAAAATCAGACTATAGGAAACCTTGTGGTCATGAAATTTTTTAATATTACCATGAAATGTTAACTACACCCTCTCGAGTTATAGAAGTGTTTTCCATAAATAGTTCCTCGATTGTAAATGCTTTTCTGATTTAGGTGTCCTTCCTTGTTGATTAACCTAATCTTGTGTGACCTCAAATTGTGGGAACTTGACTAAACATGTCTCTCGTACAAAATTTTGGCCTTGCTTGATTCTGCTAGCCTTGTCTAAACAATGAACTATGAAAGCATAATTTAACCCTAGTGGAAACCTTAATTTTTGTTACAGTAGTTTGTTGTATTCCTTAGGAAACTATGTGGTCTTTCTCAACTCATGGATTCTCCTTATTCCTCTACTTGGTGGTTACTCTTAAGATTGTTTTAAACTCTTCATGTTATATTGTTATGTGTTGTATCTTGGTTGATAGCGTAAAGTCACTCTCTAAATTTAAATGTTTGTAGCCTTGCATGTAGAAAGTTTAGAACTCGTCCCTTACACTCTCCCTTCTTCTTTTTGAATTGCATTGGACCAAATTTGGGATTCTGTGGACCCACACTTGTTTGAAGCAAGAAATCCCATAATGGGAGTGATCCTTTTTTTGTTGCATTTGTTACTATCTCTCTTTCCTATGACTTCTAGGAGGAAGTCGAGTCTAAGGGGAGGGGAATGTAGTGCCCACTTCCCTTTGACACCTTTTGATACTGATCATGACACTGTTGACTATACCATAGACATTGTTATAGTTTGATTTAGTATGATGATTATATGTTAGAGCATGGATTATTGCTGACTTTGATTCATGTATGATGCATGATGGTTATTAAAGACATTTTATATATTGACGTTGATATATTGTATGACATGGTTACATTATAGATGTTGTTTGAACATGTGATATTTAGATATTTTGAGTAAACCTAGAACATGAAAATTGAATTAAAATTGATGATGATATAGTTGTTAATGAAATTTTAAGTGACATTGTTCATTGGCTTGATGATTGTTGTGATTCACATATATATTGATGAATTTGGAAGTATATTATATTAATTTGGATGTTCTGATATGGCCACAAGGATGAAGCAGGTATTTGTATTTTGCAGGTTTAAAATATCACAACAAACATCTGAGGATTGGAGACCAATCACTTTGGAATTCTAGATGAATTCAACAAGGTCACCATGGCAACTGTATTTTTTTTTGTGTGTTTGATTGTGTTAGGGATTCCCATTGGGGAGATCACCTTTAAATGTGACCAAGGGTTATGTGTATTTATTTATTTGGTTCCTTTTTATTGATTTTTGTATGTGTTTATTAAGTGATGTGTTTACCCCTTTCATTATTTATTAATTGTGATAAATTAATGTGAGTAATCATATTGTTAAAAATTAATTAATCAAATTGGATCATAAGAAAATAATTATTAGAGTTGTTGGCCTAAAATTAAAGTGTTGTAAGAAATGTGTAAGTGATGTGTAAGAGATATGTAAGTTGATTTTGGAGTAAGAAAGACTTCTTCTTCTTTGAAATTCAAATTTGTCCTTGGGGGCTGATTTTGGAGGCTTGTGGGACAAGTTAAACTTGTCCCATACCTTTTAAATATGTATACCAACCTTACCTATGGTTGGAGAGCAAATTTAGCCCTTCTTTATGCATTCTTGTAAGTCACGTTGAATGTTGTAATTACACTTTTCTTACATGTTTTAATTTCAGTCCTTATGGGGTGTGGGCTTGTTTGAGTGTGTAAGTAAAACTGTCATATTATTCACCCACATATTTAATATGCTTTGGAGAATGAAGTTGACTTTGTGTTGGGGTTGAGGATGTGTGAAGTGACATCCTACATGGATCCACCTCATCCTCTTATCTTCCCTCTTCTATATAATTCAAATTCATTACCTTGTTTTGGGTTGCTTCACCTTTATCACTTCATTTTTTGGAGACTTCTTTTGAGTTTTTGAGAGCTCTTGCTTTTGGAGAAGATTGGAGATTGTTGCATGCTTTTAGATTGTTGATCTCTTGGACTATTTTGCATTGGAAGGCTTGTTGTTTTGAACTTGGAGCAAACTCCATCATGGAGAAGTAAGATCTTGGCTCTTGGAAATACGTTTCTTTCCCTTTTATGAATATGTAAGTGCTTGAATATTTGTTATTATTTGTGGAATGTTGGGTAGATGGCCTAGGAATGGTGTAGGAGAAGACTATGGGGTTTATTTTGTGGGAGACACAAGTGTTTTGAGGAGATATGAGTGTGGAGGGAGTTGGGATTTGGGTTCCACCTTACAAAAATATAGCTTGCATTTCTTTACTCGTTATGGGGTGTCATAAGAGGTTGGGGAGGCATAAGGAAATGTGAGGAATAAAGGGTACTTGGGGGAGGCATAAGGGCATGTCAGGGCTTTGATATACTATATTTTGGCGGTTTGAAAATAGGTGGTGATACCCATTTACCCTTTTGGAAGGTATAAGTAGCATCCCCCATAGTTTCTTGCTCCTTTGGCTTGCTTGATGAAGCCTCATTGTTGTTTGTCATATTTTAATGTAGTTGTAAATTACATTATGTTCTTGGACTATGTTTTAAATGTGAAAATGTTTCTTGTGGGTTGTGGAAGCCCTTGTTGCCATGAGTTGAATCACATCTTCTATTGCATTATGGTTGGGGCTCGGGGGCCAATGAAGAAGGATGGATTCTCCTCTTCATTGGATGTCTTGGTTGGGTGAAGAGCGTTTCCTTTCCCCTGCTCTTGTCGTGATCACAATTTGGAAGAATGATAAATCTACATGTTGTTGTTCTGGAGCAAGGAAAAAAGATAGTTTGATAGTCCCTTGTTGAGATAAATCTTATTGTAACCTTTCGCACTTGTAGTGGATGAACTTGTATATCTTGTAATGGAAAAATGTTTTGTATTGATTATGAAAGTTGTAAATTGAAATGTGAAAGAGATATACTCCATTTCTATTTTTGAAAGAAAGAATTGTATTTTGTATGATGAATTTGAAGAATGAAAGAAAGAAGTTGTAAGTTGTCTTTTGGAATCAATAAATGATTGTATTACCTTTCTCAAATTGCATTGTTGCATTGAATCTGATCATTTAAATGTATTTGAAATCTATGTTTGAAAAAAAAAATGCGTATGAAGAAAATGTAATACTCTCTCTTTTGAAAGGCGTGAACGTGGAAATAAGAGCTGTGTTTTGTCTTTGAATACTTTTATTTGAATCAACTTGATGTATTAGATTTGAATTGGAATGTATTCTAATCCTTATAAGATGAAAAATGGAAAATAGATCTATTCAAAATTGATCTCCGTTTTATGTTTTCAAACTAGCAAATATTTAATCCAAAATGCACAGATCAAACCTGCAAGAAAGAAATAACAAATGAAGCATTAAATTGGACATAATAAGATCAAACTTAGAAAAATCGAGCTCAAACCGTTTCACTGTCGTTTTGCTGTCAAAGTTGTAAATTTTTTAAATTGGAACTCAATCAAACAAATTTACCTTCCAAATCCATCCTAAATGCCTCTAAGAACAATCCTCCGTGCCTATTTGACATGTTGAGAGAGGAAGAAGATCAAATTGAGTAAAAGTATATAAGTCAAAATTTAAAAGTTTTCTTTTTAAAAGCATGCAGGTCGTTTTCGTGAAATTGACCCCTTAAACATTATAAAAATAAAAAATTATGGTTCTTGTGCAAAGAGGGCGTCGAGAGCTTTCCAAAAAGTCCTCATTTTCCCAAAAATGATATCCCAATCAAAAGTTATAGCCTTATGAAGTTTTTCTTCATTACAGGCTGGCGTCAAAAATAATTCCAACTGTCAAAAAAAAAATTGGGAAAACTTTCCTTGGCAAACCCGCGGGACCGAATTTTCCCTTAGCAATTTTTTTGTCAAAAACACCAAAGGCATGAATTCCCCCGCCGCTCCGCTGACCCGTAAGCCTTTCCTTTTCTCAAAAATCCTCTAAGTTCAAAAAAAGAAATTTTGGAAAAATTTCCCCCACAGACCCACCGCCCCGCTTTTGCCTTTTTGGTTGTCTTTCACAGTCGTGCGGGCCCGCAACACTTAACTTAAACTTTAAAAAAAAATTTGGACATTTTTCCTAATTTTCCCTGCCACCCCGCCTTCCTGTGGCCAATCAGATGTTGCTACCTGGCCTCTCGAGGCAATGACGGAGGCTCGAAACTCGTTTAAACCTTAGTGTTATCAAAATTAAAATTGAGAAATATTTCTAAGTTTTCTCCGCGGCCCCCGCCAGCCCGCATCCAATCAGGTGTTGCCACGTGGCATCGGCAAAGGAGCGGATCCTTTAAAAAAAACTTAGTGCTTCGAAAATTTTTGGGAAAATTTCTCTAAGTTCTCCCGCCGGCCCGCCGACCCATAGCCAATGGATGGCTGACACGTGTCTTCACAACATGTCGGAGGAGGCACGGAGAGTTTCAAACCTTTAAACCTTTTTCTTTTAAAAATCAAAATTTTCTAAATTGCTCTGACGGACCGATGGGCCGCAGCCAATCAGAGCTTGACACGTGGCGCCTTGGGTGTCGGTGTTTGCGTGGATCGTTTTGATCCCTTAGCGCTTTTCGGAAAAAAAAAGGATAAAAGTCTTAAATTTCTCTAGTGGCTCGACTTTTTTCCATAGTTTGGGAATGCCAACATGTTTCCTTTTGGGCTCGCGGGCATGCGGAGGCAAATCGCACTTTTGTCCCAAAAGGGAAAAAGCGGTAAAGTTCTTCCCCGCTCCGTCGGCCCATGCATGGGAAAAATTTACTTTCCCACCCCATCGGTCTGCATTCCTCCTCCAGGTGAAATTTCTATTCGAATTTCGCAGGCTCGAGTTGGGAAAAATTTTCTTCCCAAGGCCCGCAGGCCTACTCTTGGGAAAATTTTCCTCCCAAGGTCTGCCAGCCCATAACTTGAGAAATATGAGGAGTTAGCGGGACTTTTTTATATCACTTGAAAGGTGAGAAAATTTCCTATCTAATGGGAATGTTTTTGGGAAATTTTCAGTGCGTTAATTTTGAGAAAAATCAAGTTGAATCTTTTAAGCATGTTAGAGAGTGGTATAGTGAGAAATTACCCTCTTAACCTAATTAATTAATCTAACCCTAAGTTTTGACCTTAAGATATTTTATAATTATCGTATTAATAAAACTATAAGCTATTAATAGTATTTGGTTTGAAAACTTTCTTGTGACAACTGTTGTCTTGTAACCTATTTATAGACTCTTTTAAACAATTTTTTTTTTCCATAATTTTCCTAACTAATGCTAGGTTGTTCTTGGGTCTCAAGTGGGTTGTTTTTATAGGTGTTACATGACTAACTCTGGTGGTGATTGCGACACTTTATCTCATGTCAATCAAAGAGTTTTTATGATCAAAGATGGCTAATTTAACCATTTAATTCTAAAAAGGAGGAAAAATAAGCCAAATTCAATGAGTGCAAGGACCCCGATCACACTAGATAATTAGAGCTTTCTTCCACCCTCAAAGATTACAATGTTGATAGACCAACTAAACCTAGGACCAAGTCAAAGGAAGTCATCTAATACAACCTCTATATAAAAGCACAAATTAAAAAGGGGTGTATTCCATAAATAAGGTTAGTATTTCAAAGGATAAGGAACACCAAGATGTGTCTTTATTACTCTCACTTACCATCATTTCCGTAAATCTCGTCACATCCACACAAATCATTAGAAAAGGTATCCTACTTTTCAGAATAGTTCATTAGCTTTCTATAATCTTGCTCTATATATATATATATTTTAGAATAGGTTTTAATTTCCCTTGAATAAGTATCATACACATCTTGCATTTCAGGTTAGAAATGTGTATACATGTTTCTAGTTTTGTACAAAGCTTTTAGATCCCTTCCCGAAGAATGTGGATTCAAAGAGAATTTGAATATTTTTTTTTCATGTACACTCTCTTTCCAATGGATGCTAGAAGGTTACTAGTACTCCACACTTAACAGGGAAACATCCCTTAAATCACTAGAAATGTTCTGAAAGTTTTTTCCCATAGCTTATCCTCTCGCGATAACTATAATCCATGAAATTTCATGAAACATTGATCCCATTGATATATTTCTATTAATGCCATCACTGAATTTTTGTTCTCCTTTTCTCTTCTTTGATTTTGACCATATATTTTCTTTTGCCCCTCATTTTTCTTTAACACACCATGTTTTCAACACGATAACTATTGTGAAGTATCACCCAAAGCCGTGGGTGCTTGCTCGATGCTTCACCAATATTTTTAATCCACATAATAAAATTCAAAACCATAATACATTATCAACAAACATAAAGGTATTCTTAAGCTATGCATCATCATGCCAAGATGTGATAAAATATCTTTCACCTTGATGCTTGTTTTCCATGCCATCGGTGCATAAATATGTTTTTTTACTTATTTCATGTCATGAATTACTTATACTAAGACATCTTAAATTTTATTGATGCCTTGCGCTACCCCTTTGTCATAGGAATGTCATAATGGTAAAAGAGTTGTCCCTTTTGCCTAAGGTGGTTACAGAGTTCGATGACCAATGGAATATGATATATGTGGGATGACAATATAAGTGTGTATGATACAAGACATTTCTAACTGACACTTAATTTCGACGACTTTTTTTCCCCTCTATATCGTTTTTCCATAGCCAAAACCTTTAATTTCCTCTCGAGATCATATATTGGAGTCATTTCAAAATCTAGATCCTTTGTGGCAAGGGACAATCTACCACTCTTCATTTATCATATCGTTCACTTGTATCTCAAATTTTCCCTCCATTTCTTTCTATAAAGAACAAAGTATGAGTTGTTCGAAGGGGTGCTCCTTGTTCTCTCTTAAATTTTATTGAATTCTCATCTTCTATGTATGGTGTTTTAGCCTCTATGTTGATGAATGTAATGCATCTATGGCCTCATTTTGTATTCTAATATTGTTGTATAGCTCTGAGCAACAATAAAGTTTTTGGGGCTTATATCTTCCATACTCTTTCCTCTTGTCTCCTTTATCTCTTGTAGATAATTCATTTATATTGTCATGATATCATTGTGTGTGTGGACTATACATTCATTTTCCTGACATAGTTGTTTTCCTCAAACACATAAGGGAAGGAAGATCCATGTTTCATTCTTTGCACATAACTAACTCTTTTATTTATTTCTGTTAATCACCCCCACCCCTACAATTATTAGATTAGGTAGTTAGCAATAACATTAGGAGTAGATATGTATTTTCTCACTTGAACATGTTCCTGTTTGAGAAACCTTTTCTTTGTTGTTCCAATTATTTTTTCCTATAGTCCATCCCACGTGCATATAAACATTATTTTATTTTGCATAGTTGAATGTGTAGCCACAAATATTGCACATTAGACAATATTTAGCCCAGTCTTATACTAATATTTAGAAGGTTCTCAAGTGTATAAAGTACCAAATAATCACACCTTTTTACCATCTTTGGTTTTTATTTTACTTCATCTTTCTCACATATTTCTTGATACATATCCACCCATTTCACAAGGTCCCCAAGATTCTAGCCCTGATTCCTAATACTTGGGTCTAGTTTCATCTCTCATCAGTACACATTCTATTTATACCTACCCACAAACTATACATTACATTGCCTACACCACACATTCACCTACCTTGGTCATCTACACTACATTGTTCTACGCGCGCTGCACTCATCACCCTATGACCACACTTTAGTTCCTTGGTCTATACTTGGTTGTCAAGGGTTTACCAATCAAATGGACATTACCTATATGCAAAAAGTCATCATCCCACATCCATCAAAATAGTGACCAATGCTCTAGTCTCTATAATAACTCACACCCATCATCATGTAGTGGTATACACCTTAGGTTAGATAGCCACTCCTTCCATCAAATCTACATCCTTCTATCATCTTCCCTGATCAAGGGATAATTTTTTATATCAAAAATCCCTTAAACATCCCTAAATTGTGTCAGTACAGAAGATCATTTCGAGATATTTCCAACGACTGTGAGAATGCGACAAACGGACATTGGGAGCTCTAGTTATGTAGGGCCAAAGTTCAGTCAACAAGAAAGTCAACTCTAGTCAACGGGTCAATATTGGATCAATCGCACTACGACACGTGGAAAAAAGATGTTGGAAAAATTAGAGGGGTTTTAACCGCTAGTCTTCGACAATCGTAAAATGGAATAGCCCGTTGGAACAAGAGCCTCAACTTTTGTTACGGGTCCCCTCCTGCCGATGTGGTGGGTCCTCAAACACCCACGTGGCTTGCCACCATGAATTCAATTTTCCAATCACGGGTCGACATGTGGTCTTATTCATCATATTTCATGTGGGTCAAATTTTTATATTACTTTGAAATTATTTTCCATGCATTATTGCCAAATGCCACACATTATGCCAAATACCACACACACACACACACACATATCAACCTCCACACATTAATGTTCAAACATTAATACAACCAACCCTATACATCTGCCAACCTAATATACATTCCAAAGACCACGTGGTGGTAAGAGGTGGTGGGGGGCAAACCAGGCCATGCGTGGAAGATTCCACATGAGTAGGAGGAGGGGGGCGGTGAAGCCTCAAGTGGTCCTTTAACCACTTTTTCATGTGTGGAAAAGGCTTATTAGAGCCTAAAACATTATCCTCCCCACCTAATGTGGGATATTACACATTTTCAAATGCATCCACATTACGTGGAAATTATTAGAGGAGGCTAATGTGGGCGTTTTATCCCAATTATTATGCTAAGCCGCCCACTATGGGATATTATCCCATTTTTCATGCTACGGGTGAGGCTAATATTAGCCTTAGATAATTTTTTAAATGCATTATTTTAGGGCCCCATTTGGGTATAAATAGGGGACCCATTTCTTTGTAAAGAACACACAACTTTGGAAGCTCAAAGCGATAGCTTGAGGAATATTGCCCGAGCACAGCAGAGGAGCATTTATTTTATAAGACCTATTTTTTAGGCTTATTATAAAGTTGTGATGACCTATTTATTTAAATAGGCATTATTGTGGCTAGGAGTTTTTAATACTACCTAGTTAGCCCATGGCGCCACACCAAATTATTGTGAAGCATGGAATATCGACCAGAGTGCCATAGGACGTTACGAAGCGTCTGGAAGGCCGATCGAGAACTGGAGGATTCCGAACACTTGAGCTAGTGCCATAAAGCTTGCTGAATATGCCAGGAAAGGGGAAGTCAGGTGCTATTTTTAACCCTTGTCATCTCAAGGTCTAGTTATTATTCTAAGTAAGTTCTTAATAGTTTCCATTAGGTTTTCTTGTGAAAGTAATATTGTAACTTACAAGTTTTGACTAGTGGAATGGTTCGATAAGAACCCGGAGATGTAGGCAATTGGCGAACTCCGTAATCAATCATTGTGCAATTTTTCATTATATGATTGCATTAATTTTAAATTGATTACTTAAAAGGAGAAAATTATCGCCAAATAAAATAAGCCTATAGGGGTCTGAGATCAGGTGAATAAAAACTTGATAATTTTCAGATCAAGTTTGGTATCAGAGATGGTTTTGCAGAAATAGATCTATACATCTTCTTCCATTTGCCAGTTTTTCTTGCCTTATTAGGCACCATGGTACGAGTGATGATCACCCGATATTCAGAACATGATCACTAGATCATGGAGTTACAAACCCACCTGGCTATTGTTCGAGAGCATCAACGCCAATAACAACAATGCATCACAGAACTTGCATAGAAGCTTGGATGCTCCACTTGGGAAGGGGGCTAAAGCCAGTCAGCTTCAGAAGCGGTGCTTGGAGAGGAAACCGTCACCATACTTGGGTATGTGTTGTCAAAGGGCATGATACCGAGTGATGCTAGGATTTGTACCCAAAGATAAGGCCCAAGTGGATGCAGAAGAAGGGCAAGGCTATTGCCACACCTAGGACCTAGCATTGGCACCTTTAGCACGGAGAGCACCAGTGGAACATCCATATATTGTACTGCGAAATGTGAGTTCCTTGAGACAGTGGATTCCAGTGGTTGCACGAGGACAATTAGTGACCCTTATTCTCGATTGGACTATCAGAGTAGTGTAAGTAACTGTCGATGTGGTGCGCCGACTAGGACTTCCCACGACACCACTTCCACGTACTAAAATAGTTGGTACAGAATAATGGTACTTTCCATGGAGTGTCTACCAGTTATTACATCTTGAGCTTCATTGTTGGGAGATGAGTTCCCGACATTATCACTCTCGACATCATCCCTTTGGAGATGGATGAAGTGGTTTTAGGAAAATTCTACCTGACTACTTGTCAGGGTTATCTGACTGATGAGAGGAGTGGAGTGGAGATTTGCATTGGGCACAACTAGAGGATCAAGTTTGTGACACATCATGTTGATCGTCTTGCACAAGGTGAAAAAAGTGAGCCTGCGGACTCATATGTACCCAGAGATCATGCAGATCCTAGTGCAGAGTCAAGCTCATATGTCCCTGTTGATCATCCAGATCCTGACACTGAGGTTGCGTATATTCCAGCAGACCATGAGGATCCATATGCAGAGGAGTGAGAGCCCAGGGATCCACAAGACACCTATTGATGTATTGTAGATAGACACCGAGGATTCTACATTTGGTAAGAAATCTAAGGTGCAAATAAAGTTGACTTGTTCAGCTATTGTATTTGGTTTTTCTGAGCATTATTTATTTCTCTTATTGTAATAAAACCATAAAATTTTGTGCTAGGTAGAATGTATGACTAAGACCCCTGTATGGTCAATTTTTGTATAACATCTAACTTGAACATCATGACACATTAGTCAAAGTTCCAATTATGGGCAATGTTTGTACTCTTATATACTTGCATTAGTAAGACCCCTTAGAGGGAAATTATTTTGGTATTTTTTAACACCACAAGATGCAGTATATTTTCCTTGTTGAGTTACTGGTCTAACATGGAGGAGACAAATGAAGTCAATCCACATTGTGATTCAGTGGAGAAGACCAAGTACATAAGCCACTAAGTAGGAGAGATTTCGTGAAAGGTTTACCATGCAAAATTATTTTCCTATAAAATTGGTATTTAAGCTTATTGTACAAGACTCCAAAAATGGAGCATTTTTACAACTAGTTTTGCATGATGCATTATGATCTAATTTTCTACACTTATGTTTGAAATTTGTATAAAGACCCTTTTAAGGGAACCTATCTCCTAACCAGTTTGTGAGTACCTGTTATAGCTTGGATACAGGATTTGACTCATATAAATCTTGGAGATTGATCTGCCATTTGTGCAGAACAATAGAGTTCGCAGGAGTCAGCTTGGAACTTCATTCTGTGTAGAGGCATTGTGATCGTGGCAACAAAATGGTAGTTGAATCACTAATTGGCATTGACGTCGGGTCGGAACTTCATTCTGTGAAGAGGCCATCATGAGCAACTAGCAAAATGGTACCTGATATTTCTTGTCAACAAAAGGAGCTCTCAAAATATTAGCTCAGAACATCATTCGGATGTCAAGGCATTGCAACCACACATTCGAATGGTAGCTGATCATTAGACTTAGCACTACACAACAGAGGCGTTGAGGTCTGCAAGAGACTTAGCACTACACAATGGAGGTGTTGAGGTATGCAAGAGACTTATCACTGCACAATGAAGGCATTGAGGTTTGCAAGAGACTTAGCACTGCACAATGGAGGCATTGAGGTCTGCAAGAGACTTAACACTGCAAAGTGGAGGCGTTGAGGTATAAAAAGGGATAAGTCATTGTCCATCATCGACATCAGATCAATCATAGCTCTAAGTAGCATGGAGTTCCTTCGAACCAGTTTGGATTATGTGGAATCAACTCAGAGCCAGGAGCTGTGTTATAGAGTCAAAGATGATCCTTGTTGTCAAATATCTGGAAGCTTAGCACCGCACAGTAGGAGCGTTGAGGTTTCATTCAGAAACTTAGCACCATACAATGGAGGTGTGGAGGTCTTCTTCAGATATCAGAGTGGCGCAACAGAAGCATCGTGGGCCCATAACCCATA
Source organism: Taxus chinensis (assembly GCA_019776745.2). Classification (NCBI taxonomy): domain Eukaryota; kingdom Viridiplantae; phylum Streptophyta; class Pinopsida; order Cupressales; family Taxaceae; genus Taxus; species Taxus chinensis. The sequence goes on along the minus strand of CM034155.1, from coordinate 576,772,809 downwards.
GATCCCAGGATCAGAACAAAGTTGTTGAAGTGAGGAGATTGTAGAGGAAGAGACCAAAGGGTCTACTATAACAACACTTCCGAGGTGCTAGCGGAATTTCCAGATTCAGGATAGGATGACAAATGTTCCAATATAAGCTTTTTGGGACAAAAAGCCTTTCTCAATGGGGAGGTGTGATTAGGGGATCATTTTTGATATCAAAATTTCCCTAAACATCCCTAAATTTGTGTCAGTGCAGAATATCATTTCGAGAGCTTTCCGACGACTGTGAGAATGTGACAAATGGACATTGGGAGCTCTAGTTATGTTCGGTCAAAGTTCAATCAACATGAAAGTCAACTCTAGTCAACAGGGCAATATTGGACCAATCGCACTACGACACGTGGCAAAAAGGCATTGGTAAAATTGGAGAGGTTTTAACCGTCGATCTTCGATAATCATAAAATGGAATAGCCCGTCGGAACAAGAGGCTCAACTTTTGTTACGGAGGGGAGCGTGGCCGCCGTGAGGACAATTTTTTTATGGTAGACGTGGTGGGTCCTCAAACCACCATGTGGCTTGCCACCACGAGTTCAATTTTCCAATCTATCAGAGTTGACAAAGTGGTCTTATTCGTCATATTTCATGTGGGTCGAATTTCATATTACTTTGTAATTATTTGCCACACATTATTGCCAAATGCCATGCATATATATATATATAAGTATATATATATATATATATATATTCCACACATTAATGTTCAAACATTAATACAACCAACCATACAAATCTGCCAACCTAATATACATGCCAAAGACCACGTGGTGGTAAGCGGTGGTGGGGGGCAAACCAAGCCATGCATGGAAGCTTCCACGTGAGTAGGAGAAGGGGGGCGGTTAAGCCTCAAGTGGTCCTTTGACACTTTTTCATGCATGGAAAAGGCTTATTAAAGCCTAAAACATTATCCTCCCCACCTAATGTGGGATATTACACATTTTCAAATACATCCACATTACGTGGAAATTATTAGAGGCTAATGTGGGGATTTTATTCCAATTATTATGCTAAGCCGCCCACTATGGGATATTATCCCATTTTTCATGCTACGAGTGAGGCTAATATTAGCCTTAGATAATTTTTTTAATGCATTATTTTAGGGCCCCATTTGGGTATAAATAGGGGACCCATTTCTTTGTAAAGAACACACAACTTCAAAAGTTTAAAGCGATAGCTTGAGGAATATTGCCTGAGCATAACGGAGGAGCGTTTATTTTGATAAGACCTATTTTTTTAGGCTTATTATAAAGTTGTGAAGACCTATTTATTTAAATAGGCATTATTGTGGCTAGGATTTTTTAATACTACCTAGTCGGCCCATAGTGCCACACTAAATTATTGTGAAGCCTGGAATATCGACCGGAGTGCCATAGGGTGTTACGAAGTGTCTGGAAGGCCAATCGAGAACTGGAGGATTCCGAACAATGGAGTTGATGTACATAAGAGCTTGCCGAATACACCAAGAAAGGGGAAGTCAAGTGCTATTTTTCACCCTTGTCATTTGAAGGTCTGGTTATTCTTCTAAGCAAGTTCTTAATAGTTTCCATTAGGTTTTCTTGTGAAAGTACTATTGTAACTTACAAGTTTTGACTAGTGGAACAATTTGATAAGAACCCGAAGATGTAGGCAATTGCCGAACTCCGTAATCAATCATTGTGCAATTTGTCATTATATGCTTGAATTAATTTTAAATTGATTACTTAAAAGGAGTAAATGATCGGCAAATAAAATAAGCCTACAGGGGTCCGAGATCAAGTGAATAAAAACTTGATAATTTTCAGATCATTCCCTTATCTCATCCTCTTTCATTTATTAATTCCAAACATATTTCATTACACTGTCCTGCATTCACTCATCACTTAGTGCTATACACCTTAGGTTAAATCACCACTCCCTTTATTTATTCTACATTATGCTTTTACCCGAGATCATCACCTATTTTATCATCCTCTTCTAAGTCATTCTACCACATCATCATTCCTCATACTCAACCATTAGTGGTATACGCTTTAGGCTAAATCACCACCCTCATCTTATTCATCACATAGTGGTCTACACTTAGTGCTACCATCACTGCCTCTGTTATTGACCGCCTACTTATCTACGCTTCATACACCCTTATCGCCCATCTCGTAGTTACATACACTATAGGCTAGATCATCACCTTCTTCTTCCACCATGTAGTGATATACGCTTAGGGCTAAATCATCACTCTTCCAATAAACAAGTCGTGGTATATACTTAAGCTATAGGGTCCATGCACATATTTCTATACATCTTATTACCATCCTCTCATCTTCTATAGTGATATACACCTAAGACTAAATCATCCCTCCTCCATTCAAAAAACTTGTGATATACGCTTTCGTTATAGGGTTCACGCACATCATTTCTCCTCATGTAGCATTACATCACCACTATAGATACACATTCATCACAACGTGCTAGAAGCAAGCAAACCTACTCAACCATTTCCCGATGATGCAGTCTCGTTTGCGGTTCATTCCTGACTGTTAAGGGGGAAAACATAATGGCCACAACATTTCTTGTCTATTATTCTAAATGTAAACAAAACCCAAAAAACCATCTCCTTATTTTAGAAAACCAAAAAAGTAGTTAAAATATGAAGCTTCAATAAGTCTATTTAGAAAATTTAGGTCCCCATGACTAAACCCACATTAAAATTTGACCAAAAACATTTCCAAGAAGACAAGTTAATCTAACGGGATTGACTTAAGGTTAGAAAATTTACTATTAAAGCAATTGTATATAAAATTGGTAAAAACTAAGAAAAGTATGTCTGATTTTTGGGAAACCAAATTGTTAGGATTTCAATGAGCCTACCAGGGATCAAGTCTTGCTAAGTGCAAGGCCTGGAGATATCCGACTTGGAGAGTCGATACAATTGAGGCTAGGATCATGCCATAAGTGACTTTAATGACGCAGATGCCCCTTACTCGTAGTTGCTTAGGCTGAAGGCTATCACTAGTTTAGTTGTACATTTACTTGTAATTGTAAATTAGCTATATGCTTTCGAAGAAACAGGAGTAGAGATGCTAACAATCTATGTAATTCAGTGCCCAATGAGTGTGCACTACTTATCAAAAAAATACAAACTTCTGGCATACAAAGGCATCTCTGACTTCAATCCAAATTGAATAAATGGTGAAGATAAACATTAAAACATTAAAGAATGATGATTAAATTGTCTTCTAATATTTTTCTCTTGCAATAGTAACGTAAAATGCAACAGAATGAGGTTATTTCAATTTATCTAAGTCAAATGTAAGTATACAATTGCATGTATGTTTTTTGTTTGGTTTTTTTGTATCACCAATAGTCTCCACATGAACACATACCATTTTTGAAATGATGATACATAGCAATTAGCATCTATGAAGAAAACATCTCGCTTTGCAATCTTAGAGATGAGTTGAACAAGCCATAAATCATCGGACTTGTAATAAACTTTATAAATATGAATTCGTTGTATGTATTTTCACATTAAATAGGGAAGGCATCTAATTGTTGTCAAATTGTATATTGAAGTGTTATTTGCTTGAAAATTGTGTGTTTTTTTATTTTTTGGTGCTGCCTCTCCCCTTCAATCATTACATTCAATTTTCTTGTGGAATTGATATTCATAAAAGACATTTCATGTACGATGCTAATAAGCCTAAAAGAAATGGCCAAATTCTTACTATGAAAAGATAACAATTGTTCTTTCTGTTCCTCCTCTCCATCACGCAACACAAAGTTTGAGTTAGGTACATAACCAGCCTGCTTCATCAACTCTATATATCTTGTCTAAGTATACAATCCAGCTGTCTCGTTTCCTTGTTAACCCCTGTCTTTCATTTATTAGTACCTGCCGCAGGCAGATACTGTTGTTTTCGCCAGCAGCTATTAATTTTCATTGGAGTAAGTATACAATAAAGTTTAGGTAATGTTTTTGTTAATATTTGATTAACTATCGGTAATCCAAACGTTGTATTTTTAATTTCTGTCTTCTCTCATGGTTGAATTTTATTCCTCATTGCCGCACACATAAGCCCTGTTTTATTAAAGTTTTATTTTCCAATCAGCATTTGCATGTGTTGTTCTCTTTTCAGATATTTGTTTGTTTGCATGTTGGACAGGTGGCTCGCTGCATGCAATGAGCATGCCAGTGGTTTCGTGTTTGGATGATTGTTTTTCCGTGAAGCCAACTCTTGTCAGCTTTGGTTTCTTCTTTGTCTATCTGCATCTATACGATTGCTGATAGGGATATGAGGTTGGGCTGGTTAAACTTGGCTGAGTGGGCTGTTTCAGAAGTGTTTCTTTGAGGCATTCTATCAAACAGTTCATGGGCCTTTTCAACAAATCCATTTTTGTGCATATCCTGCAATCATGGCACTCCTTGAGATCACATCTCTTCGAGGCATTCTATCAAACAGTCACGTGCCTTAGGTATGCTTCCACATTTTGCATAGATGTCTACTAGAGCAGTTGCAACTACATCTAACAAACCATTACGAAGTCCCTGATACCACATCTTTTTCAGGCATTCTTTCAAACAGTTCATGTGCATCAGGTATGCTTCCACATTTTGTATAGATGTCTACTAGGGTATTTTGGAATGCCGATAAAGAAATTTCCGAGCACAACTACGGACTGTCAAAAGAAAACAGAGGTTTGACACTTTCAACCATAGGTAAGTCCGGAAAAAAATTGTATGAATTTTTGTTAACAGTTGATTTCTAAAGCGTGGTAAGCTAATGTTGCAGAAATTTGATCTTACAGAAATGGCTAATGCATGCACTGGAGGCTCTGAAACATATTAAGTTCTACTTTTCAAAACTTATATAAAACAGAGGAAACGGGGGAGAAAAAACCTTCAACAAACACAAGTTACACTGTAACTTCAAGCTCAAGATCTTCACCTTATTTAGTTAAGCATGGAAAGACGTAGAACCACTAACCAGTTGGAACAGTTAAGAAAAGCAGGATCAAATGGAATAGTTGACAAATACTTACACAGTATTGGAACAAACCTTCAATCACTCAACATCAAATGGAATTCAAGAATGTACTGAGCCAGCAGTGGATATAATCTTACAGATTGCACATTATAGAACAAGTTCGTAATATATCAATACCATACATTCGTTATGATTACGTCACTCTTGGATTTTAACTTTTAGAAGTTAATTTTAAATCTCCTTAATTACTAAGTAACAAATGGCTACAAATCAATTGGAGGGTTATAGCGCTTACACAAACCAGATTGCAGGTTCAAATCTGCTTCGTTATCAGCCGGTACTTGTTGATGCCCCTGAGGCGGAGTCTATCTCAGCTATCTCTTCATGAGAAGGCGGGTTAACTTGGGAACGTTTAAGGAACCCCTGCAGTGTCTTTCGCGTACGCACTTCCAACTTTTTTAACATGTCCCATTCTTCATCTGTAAAAGGGAGCAAAGCTTTCCGATAACTGTAAGTAGATATCCATGGCCGCAGCATTTGTTTGGCAGCTTGAAAAACCTGCAACCTCAGTTCCTCCCTACTTTCCCATTCCTCAATATCATTTTCTTGCCCTCCTTTATTGACAAATGGAAATGCGGGCAACTCGTGGAATATCAAGTCCCCCACTTTTAAATGACCTTGAACTCTCTGCTCAAGTCTATCTTCCGGAGGAGCCTGAAAGGAAAAGTCAGGTGGAATTCCATATAACTCAGGAAAAATACAGCGAATTAAGCTTTTAAATGAAGCTTCATCCACGTCATCGTCATCAACATTGTAAATCCGTTCCCTTGTTGGACTGATTGGGATTACTTCAGACCGTTTCAAATTCTCGCGCGAAATCTGCATTACATTACAGAAGTTCACAAACTTCGTTAAAACTTGTCTTGTTCCGTGTAATTCGGTTATATGGGGTTGTGAATCAACAACCTTTTGCCAATACTCGCATAACCTGTCTATATCGTTTACAAGGCTTTCAAGGCTGTGGATTGTATGCACGATTTTAGCCTTGGTTTGGCAAATTGCAAGATCATTTTAGCCTTTCTTACTTTCCCACATTCTTTCCGGAACATTTCCTATCATTAAGGAAAAAAACTAAACTAAATAGGGAGTAGAGTCAAGTAAACGATTAATAAACAGAATTTGGAATTAGTTCAATGTAAATAATATTTGTATCAGATAAAATTGCATTTAAAAGCGCCTAATCTAAATTAAACATTTTAAAACAGTGCACTGCCATCCATTCTATAAAACTAAAGAGAGCCCTTTCAATGCCCTGCTATTGTACAAAGGTACAAATTAATGAAAGTTAGTTTCCCTTTTTAACTTATTTGAATATAAGCACTGCTTTTATAAAGTGAAACCTTCCGAAAATTTTATCTAATAAATCAGAAGATATCGAGTTATTATAAGTGAAATGGTTTTTAACAAAAAAAAAAAGGGTTTTAACAAAAAAGAACTTCCCTCTAAACTTCCATGTCGTGAAAATAAAGAGTCTAGCTTACGCTAGTGTAATGCAACCCATCCGCATTTCCCCCTCGAAAATTTTGATGTTCCTCTAGCTTCCCATGCACTTGTTTAAGACCCTTCCAAGCCACCTTATATGCAAAAACCCTTGTTATCCCAACAATCCCTTTTACCTGCACAACCTAAAGTGTTGCACATCACCCAACATTTGGTAAAATAACTTGAATACTTGCTTTGTTCAGTTCCCAAGAATTATTAAATTTTCTATGAGCCAAGTGTGGTGGAAGGTGGTGTTTTCTATTTTTGTGTTGAAAAGGATGTCCTCCATAGAAGCATGCAAGAATCCAAGTAAGATACAATCAACTTGGATAATTTCCACGAGAAGGATGATATAAAGAGTAACTTTTTAATTTCCCTTGAGTTACATGAGAAGGAATGTATCAAAGATGATTATATGCATCAATGGGAGAGGGAAATCACGGAGGATAAGATTAAACCATCTGTTCTCAAAGAGAAAGGATGGAAAAAAATGCCTATTAATACTTTGTGACCTACTGAGACAAGCTTCATTAACAAGATCAACTGTAAACAAGAGGTAAAAGTATTATATAGGACTAACTTTGGTGGTGATTGTGACACTTTATCTCCTGTCAATCGAAGAGTATTTATGATCAAAGATGGCCAAGGTGACCATATAATTCTAAAAAAGAGGGAAAATAAGCCAAATTTAATGAGTGCAAGGACACCAATCACACGATTTTTAGAGCTTTCTTCCACCCTCAAAGACTGCAATGTTGAGAGACCAACTAAACCGAGGACCAAGTTAAAGGAAGTGGAAAGTGTTTTGTATTTTCTCTCTAAAATATCGATAATCGAGATGATCTCTTCAATGGATGTGGGCCTTTTTCCTTGATAGACAAATGCCCAGTAAGATATCATGGCCTCTAAAGGCTCGAACTAGAGTTTCTACCACTCATACTCATAATTGAGCATGAGGAAATGCTTCTATGTATGGGAAGTTACCTAATACAACCTCTAGATAAAAGCACAAATTAAAAAGGGGTGTATTCCATAAATAAGGCTAATATTTTAAAGGATAAGGAAAACCGAGATGTGTCTTTCTTACTCTCACTTACCATCATTTCCGCAAAGCTCGTCACATCCACACAACTCATTAGAAAAGGTATCCTACTTTTCGCAACAATTCATTAGCTTTGTATAATCTTGCTCTATATATTTTTTAGAATAGGTTTTAATTTCCCTTGAATAAGTATTATACACATCTTGCATTTCAGGTCAAAAATGTGTATACATGTTTCTAGTTTTGTACAAAGCTTTTAGATCCCTTCCAAGAGAATGTGGATTCAAATATAAGTTGAAGAATTTTTTATTTTCATGTACACTCTTTGTCCAATGGATGTTAGAAGGTTACTGGTACTCCACACTTAACATGGAAACATCCCTTAATTGACAATAAATGTTTTGAAACTTTTTTCCCATAGCTCATCCTCTCGTGATAACTATAATCCATGAAATTTCACGAAACATTGATCCCATTGATATATTTCTATTAATGCCATCACTGAATTTTTGTTCTCATTTTCTCTTCTTTGACTTTGACCATCCATTTTCTTTTGCCCCTCATTTCCTCTTAACACACCATGTTTTCAACACGATAATTACTGTGAAGTATCACCCAAAGCCGTGGGTGCTTGCTCGAAGCTTCACCACTCTTTTTAAGACACAAAATAAAATTCAAATCCAGAATACTTTATCAACAACCGTAAAGGTCTTCTTAAGCTATGCATCATCATGCCAAGATGTGATAAAATATCTTTCACCTTGATGCTTGTTTGCCATGCCATTGGTGCCTAAATATGTTTTTTCACTTATTTCATGTCATGTATTGCTTCTACTAACACATCTTAAATTTTGTTTATGCCTCACGCTACCCCTTTGTTGTAGGAATGTCATAATGGTAAAAGAGTTGTCCCTTCCGCCTAAGATTGTTGCGGAGTTTAATGTCCAACCGAATATGATATATGTGGGATGACAATATAAGTGTGTATGATACAAGACATTTATAACTGAAACTTAATTTTGATGATTGTTTGTCCCCTCTATATCCTTTTTCCATTGCCAAAACCTTTAATTTCCTCTCGAGATCATATATTGGAGTCATTTCAGATTCTAGATCCTTTGTGGCAAGGGACAATCAACCACTCTTCATTTATCATATCGTTGACTTTTATCTCAAATTTTCCCTCCATTTCTTTCCATAAAGAACATAGTATGATTTGTTTCTAAGGGGTGCTTCTTGTTCTCTCTTAAATTTTATTGAATTCTCATCTTCTATGTATGGTGTTTTATCCTCCATGTTGATGAATGTAATGCATCTATGGCCTCATTTTGTATTCTAATATTGTTGTATATATATGAGCAATAATAAAGTTTTTGGGGCTTATATCTTCCATACTCTTTCCTCTTGTCTCCTTGATCTCTTGTAGATAATTTATTTATATTGTCATGATATCATTGTGTGTGTGTGTGGACTATACATTCATTTTCCTAACATAGTATGTTTTCCTCAAACACATAGGGGAAGGAAGATCCATGTTTCATTCTTCGCACATAACTAAATCTTTTATTTATTTCTATTAATCATCCCCCACCCCCGCAATTGTTAGATTAGGTAGTTAGCAATAGCATTAGCAGTAGATATGTATTTTCCCACTTGAGCATGTTCTTTTCTGAGAAACCTTTTCTGTGTCGTTCCAACTATTTTTTCCTATAGTCCATCCCACGTGCATATAAACCTTATTTTATTTTTCATGGGTGATTGTGTAGACACAAATATTGCACATTAGACAATATTTAGCCTGGTCTTATACTACTATTTAGAAGGTTCTCAAGTGTATAAAGTACCAATTAATCCCACCTTTTTTCCATCTTTGTTTTATATTTTACTTCATCTTCCCCGTGTATTTCCCGATACCTATCCAACCATTTCACAACTTCCCCGAGATTCTAGCCCTAATTCCTAATACTTGGGTCTAGTTTCATCTCTCATCAGTACACATTCTATTTATACATACCCACACACTCTACATTACATTTCCTACACCACACATTCACCTACCTTGGTCATCTAGACTACATTTTTATACGCGCACTGCACTCATCACATTATGACGCATTTTAGTTCCTCAGTCTATACTCGATTGTCGAGGGTTTACCAATCAAATGGACATTACCTATATACGACATGGCATCATACCACATCCATCAGACTAGTGACCAATTCTCTAGGCTCTATCATCACTCACACCCATCATCATGTAGTGGTATACACCTTAGGTTAGATAACCACTCCTTCCATCCAATCTACATCCTTCTATCATCTTCTTTTATCTCATCCTCTTTCATTTATCAATTCCAAACTTATTCCATTACACTATCTCTCCTTCACTCATCACTTCTAGTGGTATACACCTTAGGTTAAATCACCACTCCCTTTATTCATTCTACACTATGCTCTTACGTGAGATCATCACCTATTATATCATCCTCTTCTAAGTAATTCTACCACATCATCATTCCTCGTACTCAACCATTAGTGGTATACGCTTTAAGATAAATCACAACCCTTTTCTTATTCATCACATAGTGGTCTACACTTAGTGCTACCATCACTACGTTCTGTTATTCATCGCCTACTTATGCTTCATACACCCTCATTGCCCATATCGTAGTTACATACGCTATAGGCTAGATCGTCACCTTCTTCTTCCACCATGTAGTGATATAAGCTTAGGGCTAAATAATCACTCTTCCAATCAACAAGTCGTGGTATACGCTTAAGATATAGGTTCCACACACATATTTCTATACATCTTATCACCATCCTCTCATCTTTTATAGTGATATACGCTTAGGGATAAATCATCACTCCTCCGATAAGCAAAGTCGTGATATACGCTTTGGCTATAGGGTTCACACACATCATTTCTTCTCATGTCGCATTACATCACCACTACATATACACACTCATCGCAATGCACTAGAAGTAACCACACCTACTCAACCATTTCCATATGATGCACTCTCATTTGCAGTTCATTCCTAACAGCTAAGGGGGGAAACAAAATGAACCTCACCGCATACACTTCCATACAATCGGGGGGCAGATTTCTCCTATCATTCCATTTTACATTCCAATCCATCCATCCACAACATACTACATTGTCTTGGTAGCATTTACTTTTACTTACTAGTGTTTTACATGCTTATTTTACTACACATGTTAGCTTGCTTTCCTATATGTCATTATTATACACACATGCACGTTTATGCCTTTGTTTAGTTTGATTGCAGATATAGGACTCTACATGTGGCATGGATGCTCACCTTCTACCCTTACTATATTGGTCAATGAGGGGGATCCACATTTGACTTATACAGGTGTTATTGTTTCATTTAATACTTAGCATCTTATACTACATGCTTATACACGCTTTGACATATTGGTTTTCAATCTAACATACTAATGGGTGTTCCATGTGCAACACTTGTTTTACAGGACTACATGTTCCTAATGACTATTTGTATTTCTACATGTATACTTTGTTTTCCATTGTATGCAGGCTTTTCCCTTTGTCTGTTTGCACACTTGACTGTTATTTGTGGCCATGATGGCCTTTGCATGTCTTGCAACATCTTGAGTGATGTCCCATGTTTTAAACTGCTTTGTGTCCCTTGTTTTCTTGCATATTTGCACAATTGTACTTAGTAGTTTTTCTATTATTTGTATCTTTTACACTTATTTACATGCATGTGTTCAGAATAATACTTGTATTGGCTAGTCATCCCCCTTTTGTGTGTGCCTTGGTATCTAAAAAGTTTTCCCTTTCCCCCTTGCAGTGTTGAGTTGTTTACAAGGGCAGAGTGTGGTTGGTCCTCTTTTGGGGCCGCATTCTCCTTCTATGGTCATCACATGCACCCCCAAAGAGGGGGCACATCACTATGGGTTTATACCAACACAAAGTCTTTACACCGGTTCACGCCCATATCAAGTGAGTTCAAATCAGAACGAAATCCATACACAACGAGTGAGTTCAAATCATACGGAACTCCATAGACAATGGCCTCAACAAGACATAGTGTCCTTCAAAATATTTTGGAGCAGTCATAGGCTCAGGGGTTACATTGGGTTTCCTTCTAATAGTTCTCCATCAAGTGGCGTAGGATCACCCAAAAAACCAATGCAGTATAGAGATATATTCAACAAATTACAGCAAAAACGGTAAGATTTGGAGGATACCAAACATTTCCTTCCTACACTTCTTCATCCAAGGTGGCATGAGATCGCCCAAAAAACTCGTGACATCACAGGATATCCTTATACACCCTTTCTCTCGACATGGATCAGGTGCACATGTTCTATTTTTCACCATTTATACTTTCTATTCTACCGTACTTTACACAACATTTTTGCATACATACATTTTTTAATACACTGTGACAATACTTGCCATACTAACCATGTAAGTACACCACACACATGCAGCAACTATGCACACATTCTACCCTAGGTTCACTTTCACCACTTTTATTTACATTCTTCATCTTTATAATCCACACTCCTCCAAGTTAAAGTCTATTCCATCGACGTGAATTATTTAACACTCTGCACATATTTCATGTACACTTGACTTACTACTTTAAGTTACCGAGTTGTTCCCTCACCAACATAATGTGGGGGAAAATATAGACATAAATATTACACATTAGACAATATTTACCCTCGTCTTATACTACTATTTAGAAGGTTTTGAAGTGTACAAAGTACTAATTAATCCCACCTTTTTTCCATCTTTGTTTTATATTTTAATTCATATTTCTTGCATATTTCCCGATACCTATCCACCCATTTTGTCACTTCCCTGATATTCTAGCCTGAATTCCGAGCACCTTAACCTGTATTGGGGCGCCCTGGGGCACCCTAGTCCCACCCTGGGCACCCCTCTCTATGTTTAACCTCTTTCACTCTTCTTTGGGTCACTTATAGCCATTGGTCTCCCTTATCTTTTCCTCAATTGGAATTTTCAGGATTAATTACGAAATCAAACTTGAGAGCACTATAGATATAAAGCTTATAAGACCATAATGAGGGTCCTAGGTCCTTTTATCCTATCACTCTATTTAGGGTTGCATCCATTGCACCATCTCCATCCACATAGCTCCATGCATCATAGATAGCAAAGTCTGTATCACATCCACTCACACATTCTTAGAGGAGGGATTCTATCTATTCTATTCTACATTCTACATCTTTTATAGCTATCATAGCTCACTACTACACAAAGTGTGACTGACACGCTTTAGAACCTAGGGCACAACATACATACACTCACCAGAACTACATCAGGGTCCGTAATGTAGTTCCACACCTAGTGATAAGTCCACCTGTTTGGCAGCTGAGGTCAGTCCGACCCCTTCTTCTTTTTCATGTGTAGGGCATCATCCAACAAATCTAGAGCGACATACAAGAAGGGTTTCAGTCTTAGTTGCGACACTACCGAACATATTTCATGAGCCCCTGCACAGTTCATAGTGTCAAGAATCAAGACTAGGAAACCCTGTGGCGCCTCAGTACACTCCCAGGTGTTTGTGTCACTTCAGATAGTCTAGATCTACCCTTTACAAGGTCCCTAAGTGATTGTTTGCAAAGTGGATTTCCAATTTCAGATATGCGACAACCTACGACAGTTTACCTCAATCATCTAAGTCATTTCCCTACTCCCCTCTTGCATTTTAGAGTTTATTTCAACTAAATTTTATTGTGCATTTACTTTACATCATTTTAGCACATTAGTTTATTGTTATTTATTTTTGTTTAGCTTTTTTATACAGATTTTTAGTCCTCCTATTTAGATTAACATTAATTCCCTAAATCCCCCCTTTTTAGGTCCTTTAGGTACTTATTTTTGTTAATCAAAATGAATGTAAGGAACAAGATAAAATCTCACTTGGCTCCAAAGTAAAGTATAGAGACTCAGGTATTTATTAGGAAATTTTATCAAGTTTGAGGAAGGTGATTTGTTCTTTGATACGGCATGCAATGGTGTTAAGAACTTTTGTAGATCACATCCACAGTTTCAATGGAAGAGATAAACTTAATTCGGTTTGGTAGACAATCTCTTGAATAATAAATGCAAACAATAATTGTAATATTGTGCCAAATTGTAAAATGTAGATGGTTAGAATATATATGGAATATTTGAATATGGCTTATGAAATCTAAGTAATGGGTACTATTTTAATCCATGGAACTATTTACCATTCAAATCCAAATAGTACTTTAAAATTTAAATTAAGATATCACCCAAATCATGTCATATTTCCTAATAGTGAAATAGATAATAGTAAAAACTTTAGGTTACTTTTAACTTTCTTCAATTTTTTCATTTTAATAACTTTTCATATGAAGATAATATTATTCAACAGAAAGACAATGGAATTAGTAAAATGTAAATAAATAAAGTGTATTATTAAAAAATAAGAACTGAATTAATTATCAAAAGGGGTATAGTTTAATGGAAACAATAATTGTTTGTTAAAGCATGTGTCACATAAAAAAACAAATAGATAAGCTTAATCTATTGAATATACTCCATAAAAATATGGAAGAGACACACTCACATCTGAATATTATTTATGGATTCGTATAAAAAAAATTATATACATAAAATGCCATATCAATATTGATTTTTATTTACATCAAATAAATCTTCATTTCCCATAGTGTGCCTAATATAAGATAAAAAAATTTAAATAGTGCACTCCCATCCATTCTATAAAACTGAAGATAGCCCTTTCAATGCCCTGCTAGTGTAGAAAGGTACAAATTATTGAAAGTTAGTTTCCTCTTTTAACTTATTTGAATATAAATGTTATTTTATAAAGTAAAACCTTTATAAAATTTTATCTAATAAATCAAAATATATAGATTTATTATAAGTGAAATGGTTTTTTAACAAAAATGAACTTCCCTCTAAACTACCATGTCGTGAAAAAGAAGAGCCTCACTTAGGATACTTTAATGAAGACCAATCATGTTTCCCCCTCCTTGTACATTTTGATGTTTCTCTAGTTTCCCATGCACTTGTCGAGGACCCTTCCAAGCCATATGGAAGAGACACACTCACATCTGAATATTATTTATGGATTCGTATAAAAAATTTATATACATAAAATGCCATATCAATATTGATTCTTATTTACATCAAATAAATCTGCATTTCCCATAGTGTGCCTAATATAAGATAAAAAATTTTAAATAGTGCACTCCCATCCATTCTATAAAACTGAAGATAGCCCTTTCAATGCCCTGCTAGTGTAGAAAGGTACAAATTATTGAAAGTTAGTTTCCTCTTTTAACTTATTTGAATATAAATGTTATTTTATAAAGTAAAACCTTCATAAAATTTTATCTAATAAATCAAAATATATAGATTTATTATAAGTGAAATGGTTTTTTAACAAAAATGAACTTCCCTCTAAACTACCATGTCGTGAAAAAGAAGAGCCTCACTTAGGATACTTTAATGAAGACCAATCATGTTTCCCCCTCCTTGTACATTTTGATGTTTCTCTAGTTTCCCATGCACTTGTCGAGGACCCTTCCAAGCCATATGGAAGAGACACACTCACATCTGAATATTATTTATGGATTCGTATAAAAAAATTATATAAATAAAATGCCATATCAATATTGATTCCTATTTACATCAAATAAATCTGCATTTCCCATACTGTGCCTAATATAAGATAAACAAATTTAAAATAGTGCACTCCCATCCATTCTATAAAACTGAATATAGCCCTTTCAATGCCCTGCTAGTGTAGAAAGGTACAAGTTAATGAAAGTTAGTTTCCTCTTTTAACTTATTTGAATATAAATGTTAGTTTATAAAGTAAAACCTTTATAAAATTTTATCAAAAAAATCAAAATATATAGATTTATTATAAGTGAAATGGTTTTTTAACAAAAATGAACTTCCCTCTAAACTACCATGTCGTGAAAAAGAAGAGCCTCACTTAGGATACTTTAATGAAGACCACTCAGTGTTTCCCCCTCCTTGTACATTTTGATGTTCCTCCAGTTTCCCATGCACTTGTCAAGGACCCTTCCAAACCGTGCCTTATATGCAAAAATTAGTGTTATGCCAATAATACATTTTCCCTTGCTGAAAACTTCACCTCCACAACCTAAAGTGTTTCCCACCCCCAACATTTTGTAAATTAACATTGGAACGCCACAATAACTTGAATACTTGATCTATTCAATTCCCAATCATTGTCAAATCTGGTATGAGCCAAGTGTAGTGGATGGTGGTGTTTACCATTTTTTTCATGAAAAGGATATCCTCACAGAGAAGCATGTAAGAATCCAAGAAAGATCCAATCAACTTGAAGAATTTCCACGAGCAAGAGCATATGAGGAGTAACTTATTCATTTCCTTCGAGTTACATTAGAAGGAACAATATATAAAGAGGATCATATGCATCAATTATGGTGGAAAATCAAGGAGGATAAGATTAAGTCATCCCATTTTAGAGAGATGAAATGGAATAAAATTTCTATTAATACTTTGTGATCTAATGAGAGAAGCTTCATCAATGAGATTCACTATTAACATGCGGTAAAAGTATTAGATATGTTTAAATTTTATGGTGATTATGAAATTTTATTTCCTCTCAATCAAAGATTTTTTCCTATCGAAGATCGCCAACCTGATCTAGTTAATGCTAGAAATGAGGAAAAACAAGCCAAGTTAAATGAGTGCAAGGACCCCAATCACACTACATGTTTAGATATTTATTCGACACTCAAAGATTGTAATGTTAAGAGACAAACTAAACCTAGGACGAATTCAAGGAAGAGGAAAGTGTTTTTTATATTCTCTCTAAAATATCGATAATTAGGATTATCTCTTCAAACGTTGAAATTTTTCCTTGTGAGATAGATGCCCTATAAGATATCAAAACTTCTGAAAGATTGACCCAAAGTATGTACCACTCATACTCATAACTAAGCATGAGGAAATGCTCAACTGTATGGAAATTTATCTAACACACCCTCTAGAGAAAAGCAAAAATGAAGAAGGGTTGTATCCCATAAATAAGGATAATATTTACAAGGATAAGGAACACTGAGATGTGTCTTTGTTACTATCACTTACCATTGCTTTGCTTCTACAAATCTTGTCACGTGCCCACAATTCATTAGAAAATGTAGCCTACTTTTCCAAACCATTCATTAGCTTTGTATAATCTTGTTCTATATATTTGTTAGAATATGTTAGAATAGGTTTTTGTTTCCCTTGAATAACTACTATGCACATCTTGCATTTCAGGTTAGAAATGTGTATACTTGTTTCTAGTTTTGTACAAAGCTTTTACAACCCTTCCACTAGAATGTGAATTCAAAGAGAAGTTAAAGCAATTGTTTTTCGTATTCACTCCTTTCCCAATGGATGCTAGAAGGTTACTAGTAGTCCACACTTAACAAAGAAGCATCCCTTAAGTCACTAGAAATGTCCTAAAAATTTGTTCTCGCAACTCATCCTCTAGTGCTAACTATAATCCATTAAATTTTGTGAAATATTGTTCCCATTCATAATGTTCCATCAATGCCATACCTAAATGTTTGTTCTCCTTTTTTCTCTTTGATTTTGACCATATATTGTCTTTTTCCCCCTCATATCTTCTTACTGCACCATGTTGTCAACCCAAGAACTACTGCGATTAAATCCTCGGGTGCTTTCTCAAAGTTTCACCACACTTTTTAGGCCACATAATAAAATTCAAAGCCACGAAACATTATCCACAACCATTATGGTATTCTTAAGCAATGCATCATCATGCCAAGATGTGATGCACTATATTTCACCCTTATCCTTTTCTACCATGCCATCGGTGTCTGAATATGGTTGTTTATTTATTTCATGTCGTGTATTGCTTCTACTAACTCTTGCTACATTGTATTTATGCCCTGAGCTGCCTCTTTATTGTAGAAATGTCATAACAATCATAGAGCTCTCCTAAGCGTGAAATAGATACTAGTAAAAACTTTCAGGTTACTATTAACTTTCCATCAATTTTTCATTTTAATAGTTTTAAATGAACATGTCCACCAACTTGTATATATTGTCTCCCGTCTACTTATTGACTCTCATCTATTTATTAGCTAAAAACAAATACAAGTCTTTAACAAGCCTTCAACTAATTAAAGGATCCAAACTTTAAATTACGTAACAAAGTTTTATTTGTTTTAAAATTATTTATTTACAGTATTCTTAATAATGATAGTCGCAATAACATTTACACTCCCGTTGAACCTGGGAAAGGAAGAGATTTTCCTAGAAGTATATTTTAGAGAAATATAATAAACTGATGTAAGATATAATAATATAAATGTCGAATAAGTCTTGAAGTAATATTCTAATTTTTAATGTTATAAATGTCGGGAAAAATAAGTCTTGCAGGCGTCCAATGTTTTTTTGTTCTCAAGGAAGACTAGAGATTCAGAGTCACGAGTGCTTACCTTCATGCGTCTGGAAAAGCTCATAACATCATCATCACTTAATCCAGCACCATATAACCGCAGTGTTTCACCACTCCACTGGATCGTTTGCAAGGATTTGAGTGCTCTCACTCTGGCCAGGATCTTGCTCTGAGTTTTCTCTGGACATCTCTCTATTCTTAGGATTTCCAGTCTTTTCAAATGTGACATCTTCGGTATTATTTTCAATTTTATACAACCCTCGACATCCAGCTTCACCAGACTTTGAGGAAGACGTGGCAACTCAATAAGCTCTTTGCAACCCGCGATATCCAGCTTCACCAGACCTTGAGGAAGAGTTGGCAACTCAATAAGCTCTTTGCAGTAACGGAGGCATAATTCACTTAATCGGAAATCCACAGCACAAGTTAAAGGCAATCTGGAAAACCTATTGTTTGGCAAGTGGAGAATTTTCAAAGATGATAAATCTCCAAAATTTCCTCGAATTGACATTGAATCACAATATCCCGCCTCGAATCTCACCAAGGATCTAAGCTTGGAAATGCTTCGAGGGATTGTAGTTAGACGGTAGCATCTGTTGACTATCAACTCTTCCAAAAATTCGAGGTTAGAGATTTCATCTGGTAGAAGATATAAGAAATGACAGTTACTCAAATTGAGGTAGCGCAGCTGTTTGAGATGACCAACAGAGGCAGGCAAAGTAACTAGACAATTTAACTGTACGTCCAGTTTCTGTAAAGATGACATACCAAATAGAATAAGGTAAGTCATTAAGGAAGACATGATTGAGTTCAAGTTCTCTGAGAGACTCGAGATCTTCAAGGGTGTCTGGAAGTTTATTGAGTTTTGAACATGAAGAGAGCACAAGTTTTTCTAGAGAAGTAAGCTCGGTTATACTACCCGGAAGTCGTTCCAGTTTGTGGCAATGAAAGAGATTTAAATGAGTGAGTGCTTCTAGGAAACCTATGGAATCAGGTAGCGCCTTTAAAGATGAGCATTCTGATAAGCCCAAATGCTTCAATTCCAAAAGGTTTCCAATGCAATCTGGCAATTTCTCTAACCGAGAACAACATGCGAGTTCCAAGTAGTTGAGCTGTACCTGAAACCCAAGAGAATCTGGTAGCTCTGTGATCATGGAGCACCCTGTCAAATCCAGCTTTAGTAGGGACGGTTGTCTCCAGAAAGTAGGAATCCTCTGTAAATTTGGACACCAATTCGCCCGAAGAATTTTCAGATTTCTGGGCATCTACAAAAAAAACATATATATTTATTGATTAACCATTTTGCGAGTAACTATCAAATGGAATTATTCAATCTCACTATTGAATTTATTAGTCTTAAACCCCGTGCATGTTTTAGTTTCAATTTTGATTTTCCCTCTCCTCACGAAACCTTCCCCTGCATTTAATGCACAGTCTGAAGGACCAGTTTTTCAAATACCAGATTTAGAGGGAAGGACGTTTAATGAAAAGAGATGTTTTTTTGTAATTAATATTGACAGTAGTTGTACGCAGCAGAATATAGACAAAAAAAAAGGAATACAGATGCATGCAGGACAGAGCAAGGGAAAATAGAAGAAGCAGAGTGTGACTAAAAACATACACAGCAGAGTACCTAATGCAGCCGCTAAAAATATACCCAGGAGAGTAATACAGCAGAGTAATGCAGAAAAATAGCAGCGGATAAACAGCTGCTGGAAAATACACAGTAGAGTAAGGAGCAGCATAGGAAGGAGCAGCATCTCAAAAAGATATACAAAAAGGAGAACAGAGAGTAGAGCATATACAAGAATGCACATTTTTTAACAGAAGCAGCTGAACACAGCAACAGCTCTATAGATCTTGTTGTTTTTGGAAGTAATATAAATCTTTTTTTGTATTTTGTGGTTTGATTATTGCTCTGTTTTTCTGTTTTCTTGTTTATTGGCGCTACCAACACTCACATGTTTCAATGACAAAAATGGGGACTTACCTTTCGATGTGATCTGTCATTCCACAACTCCTTGAGAGAGTATTGTAAGTTACTGCCATGGGAAATGCTTCTGGAACTCAAATCAAGAATAGCCAAATGCTCCAGGTTCCAGTGTGGTGGCATTCTTTCCAATGAACACCGCTTCCACTTTAACCATTTCAGATTTGGGGATAAATTTATAGTACATCCATCCATTATGGTATTGCTAAAACAAAGGTAGCGAAGCCCATTCATTGAAGCTAAAGATTTGGTATTGAGTCTGTCTCCTTCATCTTCATCTTCTAGTGTGTGTAACAGATACTTCACGCTCTTTGTGCCCTGCAAGTGAAATACAAAACACATCAAATATCATCGTTACATTGCAACCGAAATCTAATGAAAGTAAGTTAAATAAAATTCTGTGTTTACCCATTCTCCATCAATTACTTTATGCACATCCTCCTGCTTCCACAATCTACTTCGCTTGCCTGGATGATCATGAGATTCAGCTGCCACTATAGCTCTTCCCATATCTCGCATAAGATCATGCATTAAGACCTTGTTGTCATCCCCAATCCTTATAAGCAATTTAGACTGGAGATTTTCAAGGGCTATATATACATCTAATCCCAATTCTGCCCAGAAGATAGTTGGCTCTTCTATATCCTGTCCAATGAAAATGCAGGCAATGTCTAAGAATATCTCTCTTTCGCATGGGCGAAGAGAATCATAGCTGATTTTCAAGGGTTCAAAGATGTTTGGATGAGTCATTTTCTGAAGAACACTGAGTGCTTCAATCCAGCAATTATCACCGTTCTTTTTATCATATAGTTCTGCACCCAGAACCTCTAATGTAAGTGGAACCCCATGAGAAGCCATGACGATCTTTCGGGATAGATCTTGGTAAGGGTCATCTGGATGTGGTTTCAGAAACGCATGCCAACTAAATAACTCTAAAGCTTCATCCACCTGGAGTCCCTCCAATTTGTAAATATTTTGAGGCTGGCATGCATTTAGGACATGCTTATCCCTAGTTGTTACAATTACTCTGCTACCAGGCCCATAGCAGTCTAACATGAAGCTATCCAACTGCCTCCTGTGGTCAATATCATCTAAGATGACAAGAGAACGCAGGGAGCCCAGGTGAAATTGAATAAGAGATTTGCCATGGTCAATATCGTTAACTGGGATATCAACTTTTGCCAAATCCTTTAACAACTGCTTTTGCAATTGTACAAGACCACCAGGCTGTTGTGCAGAGCTTCTGACGTCTGATAAAAAGGAAGAAGCTTCAAAGCAGATAGAGAGTTGATTGAAAAGAGCCTTGGCCAAAGTGGTCTTACCAATGCCTCCGATGCCCCAAATGCCAAGAGTAATCGCTCTGTCATTCAAATCTAAATCTAACATGTCCTTGACCTTGGATACATGATGAGTGATCCCAACAGGGTGTTTGGCGACATGACGGGACACACAATTTATTGAAGCGATCACATCCAAAACAACTCGCTTCACCAATTTCCCTTCATACCTGCAAATTCCGAAAACTGTAATGGTTAAATGGCGAAACAGTTCAAGAAAATCTCTTGAGCGTTTAACAGAAATGAAAAAAAAACAGTACCCTGAAAAGAGCTGCAAAGACCATCCAGACAAGGAGGAGACGTGCTGAAGAGCATCCTTCCATTCACCGATGATGTGAGTGTCATATCTGCCTTTACTATAATGCCTGTTGAACGCCTCTGCATATCTGCCGTTATGTTTCTGGGGATATCGAACATCTGAGGGATCCACGTCATAGAAGAGAGGGATAATTAATTGGGTGGATCTGCACTTCCACATTTGTCTCACTTCTTCCAAACACCAAACAGAGTCTGCGTAAGTTCTGGAGAAAATAGGAATGAGAATGGCACTACTCTCAATTGCCTTTTCCAAACTCAACCCAATAATCTCGCCTTTCTCCAGTCGTTCCGTGTCGAGAAACACGTGAATTCCAGATGTGGTGAGAGCTTCAAACAGATGATCTACAAGGGATTTTCTGACGTCTGGTCCTCGAAAACTCAGGAAAACGTGATACTTGTAAGCCGAGAAGTGCACTTTCGATGGAGATGGCCTGAAACTGGTAAAATCCATACTGAGAAAGCTCGTGAAAAATTGAAAAAGGAGACAACTGGGGAGGGAAGTGCAAGAGACAGACTATGTATGAGGATGGCAAGAGATACTCATATGTAAAGGAGATCGGGAGTGAAGAAGTGTAAGAAGAAAAGATGGGGAGGAAGTTGCAAGGAAAATAGGGAGGTCTTCTTTTCAAAGTTTCAGTACACGAGAATCACATCCGAGCTGCAGAAATGGAGTAGCATGATGTTTACATAGTTGAAATGGGTCCCAATCACATAAGATTCTTCCAAAGGGAAATGAGACCTACAGCGTGACCGTTTGACACACGCCACGAAACGAAGGGTCCCGATTAATTCGGTCGTCCATGTACTGTGTCTCTTCAGCCGTCCATCTGGCCTCGTGGTTTTGCCACCTGATGTTTTTATAGCAAAGTAAATCGACCCCAGTACGGAGGAAATGATTTGCAAAAGTATGGAGGGACTCGTAGCAGAAATTAAATTGCAAATAATGGAAGTCTCGAGTAAAACTTTTTCCAGAAGCCCAATGAGGGATTCAAGTCTGAGTCAGTCCATAGTTAGTAGCGGTGACGTGGGTCAGTGTCCGATATTTAAGAGCTCAACTTGCAGAGCAGATAGCTCGATTTGAATGGATATTTAAGAGCACGATTAGTGGATCAAAAATAGTGGGATCATTTAAAAAAATTATATATTATTTATGTAGGAAGAATTTGAGTGGTAATGTGTGGGACGTGTGTGTGCAATAAGCCATGAACTCATTTCCAAATCTTCGTTAGTTCTATAGCGTTCTTAAGAAATGCGACGTGGTCCAATACGAATGCCTTGATGCGTTTAACATTTGACGGCCCACCTATTCTTGTCAAACAATTTTTTAGTTACGATACCAAGTTTAAGTTTTTACCCTTCCAGGGTGGTATAATAGTGGCAAAGCTCATAATGTTAATAATGGATAGAACTATTATTCATCCATATTTAAGCTATTTTAAGAATAGATTTGCATGTGGGGTATAAATTTATCAGGGAATCCTGTTAGTGTAGGTTATTATTTATCCTTTTATTTATTTATTAGGATAATTCTTACACTTGTGTTAGCCCTACACTTGTTGGGTTAGCTTGCTTAGGTGTACTAGTTGTGTGGAGGTAGCTTACTAGTTGTGTTGAGTTAACTTCTTAGTTATGTGGAGTTAGTTTACTAGTCTTTTGGAGTTAACTTAACTACCAGTATCAGTTAGTGGGAGTTCTTCACCACTGATTTAGGTAGTAGTTGCACTTCCCTCCTCTTATATGTACATCTTTCTTATTGAATAATTCAAGTCATTTATTGTAATGTATTGAGCATTATGGATTATGATGGATTTCCATATATGGTATTTTAGCTCTTCTACTTTACAAATCTAATGTGGTGTGCTATTATCATCTGAGATCGCGGCTTGGAACAATATTCTTATCGTTCCTTTCATGGTATCAGAGCTATAGATGATGTAGACATCCATCTGTAAGTTTTTCTTTGCAAGCAAGGGTTTATTATTTTCATGTATTTGGAATTTGTGAGCAATTTTCTACAACATGCATTTTTATGCAAAATGGAGTGCGCCATTGGATTTGGAAGGTGCCAAAACCATAGAATCGACTGTAAACTCGACCATGTTTTGAGACAGTCAAATCTGGATGCAGATCTGTACCCTATGGGTGCATTCTTTTATCCATTGGATAAACGCGTGTACCTTCCGGATGCAGTCTTTTATCTTCTGGGTATTTTGGTTTTGGATGTAGTCTTTTATCCACTGGACACAAATCTGTACCCTCTGGGTGCATTCTTTTATCCATTGGATAAAAGCGTGTACCTTCCGGATGCAGTGTTTTACCCTCTGGATATTTCTATTTTTGGATGCAGTCTTTTATCCATTGGACGCAGATCTGTACCCTCTGGGTGCATTCTTTTATCCATTGGATAAAAGTGTGTACCTTCCGGATGCAGTCTTTTACCCTCTGCATATTTTCAGTTTTGGGCGCAGGATTTTATCCTTTGGTCGCAACCCTGTATCGTGTGGATGCACTCTTTTACCCTTTGGACATTTGGGTGTCACATGTACCTTTTGAAAAGAAGATCAACATTAAAATATTATTTTAATAGCAAAACCTTCTAGAGCTCATAACTTTTGATCCGTAGCTCAGATTAAGGTGATCTTTTTTTTGAAATTGTGTATTTTTTCGAGATCTACGCATTGGTGAGATTTTTATACACATATTTCAAATGTAAAAGGTACTTTTACTCATTGTAATATTTACATGCACTCAATTATAAAGTGCCAAATTCGGGAGGGTGTTGTGATCACTTGTGGATGCATTTTCGGTTAAGCCCGACGTCCTAAAATTTTGGGTATTGCATTCTTGTATTTATGGGTGTATACATTTATATCTCTCTTGTTTGTTGAGATATTTTGGATCTGTATTTTCGACACTTTTTTTGGCATGTTGACAGTCTCTCTTTTGGGGGAGCTATTCTGGTGGAGCCCAGTGTTAGTTTGTCAGTGTTCGAGTAGTTGATTTTGACAACTCATACAGATTTGTGGTGTTACTCTACCCATTCTACAGTATGGGAGGGTGTGGTGTTGATACTGCTTCTTTAGGTTTCATGCCCTTGCCTTGATACCTTGGCTTTTTCTTGGATCGTGGCACTCCTATTTATTTGGATCTCGTGTCCTTGTTACCTTGGTTTTTCTTGGATCGTGGCACACCTATTTGTAACAGTTGATCAAATTATGTTTGGTGTTTGTTTTTCACTTTTCGACATCACTCCATTGACAGTCTCCTTGCATGGAGCTATTCTGGTGAAGCCCAGTGTCAGTTGTTTTTGAGTTATATGATCGAGCAGTGGATTCAGACCATAGTGTGCACCACACTTCTTCAGCATTGTACAAGTTTTTGGAGTCGAGCTTCTGAGGATATCTTGTAGCAGGATTTTGCTCTCTACTTTATTATTGTTGGTTTTGGGTACCTTGTGGTGTCCAATTTTCCCAGTTATTGTACGTGGGTACCTCATCAGGCCTTGTTGCTGGGACCCACCTTCTTTTCCACCCACTTAAGCTATGTTTACGGGAGGGTGTTAGTGTAGGTTATTATTTATTCTTTTATTTATTTATTAGGATAATTCTTACACTTGTGTTAGCCCTACACTTGTTGGGTTAGCTTGCTTAGGTGTACTAGTTGTGTGGAGTTAGCTTACTAGTTGTGTTGAGTTAGCTTGTTAGTTATGTGGAGTTAGCTTACTAGTCTTTTGGAGTTAACTTAACTACCAGTATCAGTTAGTGGGAGTTCTTCACCACTGATTTAGGTAGTAGTTGCACTTCCCTCCTCCTATATGTACATCTTTCTTATTGAATAATTCAAGTCATTCTATTGTAATGTATTGAGCATTATGGATTATGATGGATTTCCATATATGGTATTTTAGCTCTTCTGCTTTACAAATCTAATGTGGTGTGCTATTATCATCTGAGATTGCGGCTTGGAACAATATTCTTATCGTTCCTTTCAAAAATAACGGTCATCCTTAAAATTTGCAAGTTTCATGTGACGGTTTTTTTCAAATATTTGCAAGTTTTTTATGGCTAAAATCACGAAAAACGTCTAAACGGCCATCAAATTTAACCCCTGGTTCTAGATAATGAAATTGAAGAGGGGATGAGAATGATGTGCCAAAGACTTACATCGTACTATTATACTAGTTCTCTTATTCTTGTGTCCTTTTTCATTACATTTCTTGTAAAATTAGGTTGCCTTTTGATTCCCTATATTTTTCATTGTACCTATTTACTTGGAATGCTTTGACTTTACAAGGAAGATGATTGCAAAGATGGGCTAGATGGAGGAAATTATGTGCAAGACTAGTGTCAGAGTCGATAATTCGACATCCTTATCTCTACAATCCATTTATTATATGCAAACATGCTATATTTCCTAAAGAGAAAACATAATCCACCTCCACTGAAATGGTTGTCGATGCTTATAGGCCTTATATCATAATATTATACATATTGCATATATGCTTGTGACATTTCTTGTTGTATTTCTCACAAAATTGGGTTGCCTTTAATTTTCCTATAATTTTTTCCATACATATTTACTTGGAGCACTTTGAATTTATGAAGAAGAGGATTGTAAATGTAGTCCACATAGAGCAGATGTTGTGCACGACTCATGTTAGATTCAAAAATTTGACATCCTTATCTTTGCCACCCATTTTTTTTCTGCATTCATGTCATATCTTCTAAGTAGAAATGTTAATCTGCCTCCACTATATCTTCCCTCAATTATATTTGAGAAGAATCCAATAGGGAAACCGAGGCATGTTGTCTTGTCTTCAATGAAAAAGTGTGACCGGCCAATAGCTACACTAAACTCTACCCATGACATCTAGGGCTTCATATTATCTTATGAGATCATGACAATGAAAATGGGTGTGTGAGAGGTAGGGGAAAGGCCCTCATAATTATATCCTTTGTTGCATTGCATACACGGATCTCCACCCATGTTGTCTACAGAAATGCACCGACATCAATACATGATCCTTCCTCTCAAAGATAATTAGATTGTATGGTTTGGGTGATTTCGTACTTCACAAATTATAATGAGGAAAATTTTGCACAAAGTTGTAGTTTGTTGATGACGATAGATGACGATGATGAGCTCTCAATGTTACATTTATAATAATGCTCCCATTCATACATGAGATGAATGCTCCAACATTTGCATTATTGTTTCAATTTCGTAATGGACATGCTAACACAACATCTCTTCATTCGTACTTCATGACTCACACCACCACATTCATTCGTATTCACATTCACAATTACACACAATTCTCCACATGCTCCGAATAGCCTTCCATGATGAATTATTCATTTGTCGTGAGATTGTAGTCGTTACGCTACCTTGTCTTGTCAGAATCCAACTTTTGATCTTTCGCCATTGAGAAGATCTTCCAAGAGCCAAAATTGCAATTGAATTCCTGGAGTTATGTATTTTGTCTTTATCACCACCCTGAAGTGTTGGCATTTTGATTCACTCACGATCGTTCAATTCGAGAACACTCCAACTTTAAGATTGGTCGATGAAGTATTGTGCACATTGCTAACTGAGAGCTAACAAAGACATGCTTGAATGATGTGGCCTTGCTTGATGATCCGCACAATTGTACTTATCATTGGTCTTGGTTTTTCGATGAGTAGCTTCATACAATGATCAAGTGAAAACAATTTTGTGGACAAGATTCTCCCATTATCGATATCTGTCAATAACAATGGCTTTTGACTCTGAAGGGACCAATGCCAATAGCTACGACTTATACTGCATAATGAGGAAGTTAGAGGTTGCTTCCGCTTCGGAGTCGTTGAAGTTGAATCGTCACACTATGCAAGTTTTGTGGTGCATCCATACAAGTGATGACCAATTCAGAACAAGCGTCAGGAAAATTGTGACTCGCCTTCGGTTGATATGCGATCATAGAATCAACCTATGTCAAAAGACATGATTGTGATAGAAGCATGATTTCATGCTATTACTTCCATCTTACAAAACTGCACAAATCACCTGTAAAACTGCCTTGGAAAAAATAGCAAATCTTTTTCTGAGAAGTTCTCACTGGATGAGGGAGTTTATTAAGGTACCACAAGTTTTTGTGTGAGAGATTTTTTTCCAATCAAATTCTTTAGTCAAATATTAAAAGTCAAAGTTGACTTTTCTGAGACTGCTAGGAAAACGCAAGTGTAAAACTGCGAAAATCCCGTTTGGTTTTAGCTTGGTAAAAATACCAAATGTCACCCCGAGCATATAAAACTTGGCAAGGGAGCATATGAAGGTGAGGATAATTTAACAAACAATTCATTTCTCTTGACGATCATATGAGTCCAAAATATCAACTCTCAAAGTGAGTCACCTTGACAGGGTAAAAACTGCGCGAACAGTGAAATCATGCAAACTACATTTTATTTGACTCCATGAAAAATAACAAACGAGGTGATGCGTATTTGAAATTTTGTAGAAGAGTAGATGAAGTTGAGAAGAATTCAACGAACCAAACCATTTTTCTTGACGATCATTTGGGATCAAGATACAGATTCTCAAAATAGGCCTTCCGCCAAGATGAAATTGTATGCGCGGCAAAATCGAGCAAACTGAGTTTTTCTTGGGTTCGTGAAAAATATAAAACAAAGTGCCGTGCATTTGAAATTTGGAAAAGGTGTACATGAAATTGGGGAGAATTCAACGAACTGAACCTTTCTTCCCGACGATCATCCGACTTCGAGATATCAAGCTCCAAACTTGATTACTTCAACAGATACAACCCGCGGCACGTCCTTTCTGCATCTATCGTTTTCTTTATTAAATCCATTTTTCTTTGTGCCGATAGACATCGGTAATGCATTTGAATGCGTGATATTTTTCTTCTTTGGTAGCGAGTGTTCTTTTTCCGTTTTCCTGGCGCAATGATCAAATTTCTTCTTCTTAAGCATGCATAGTATCCTTATTTTTCTCTCTTCTTTTAAAAAAAAGGAATAATAAAATAAAATAAATTAGAATTTTTGTATGCATGCGTGGGCAGCCTATTTTGGATTTGTGTTTACTTATGCATGCATGGGTAAAACAAATCAAATTCCTCCTCCTTCAAAACTTGCGTGGAATTTTAACATATCAAATTTCTCCTTCCCAAAAATGCATGGAAACTATTATGGATTGCTGTGTGAAATCTGACTTCAAGCTCGTGGTTGCGTGGGCAAGACAGAGTTATTTCTCCTTCCTCTCAACATACACAAACTTCTAAATATTTGTTTTATTTCTTCCGAAGGGTGCGTGGGCAAAATCCTCAACTAGCGTGGATTTTTGTATGCGTGGAAACTTCTGGTGACTTTCAAATTAGTTCTTCCTTCCCCCAAGCATGGATTGTTTCCTCTTGACTTGTGTTTTCTCCCTCCTCCTTGGCTGCGTGGAGAATGATTTTTATTTATTTTACTGTGTGGAATATCTCTTCTGCCCAATGTGTGGGGTGTTGGCTTTATCTCCCTCTCCCTGGCTGTGCGTGGAAATGCTTGTTTTCAACCCTCATAGATAAATCTGCAATAAACAACTTCCAGAAACAAATTCATCACGTGATCTTTCACCTTCAGGGAATGAGATTTCAAATCAACCTAGCTATGGTATGCGTGAAAGATCTGGACTGGCTTCTTTTCTTCTACACAAATCAACAACAAACAAAAACAAACTACCAGTTATGGGAAATTTCACCTTTTTCGCTGCATAAGGGATTCATCTGGGGGTCCAGATCAATCCTTGCATGTGCATGAAATTTCCTTCTCCTGTGCAAGCATGGATCTCAGAAACTTCTTGCTATTGCTTCCCTCCAATCGAGAAAACTACATAAAACTCTCAAGGTTGCCTGGCTCTAGCTAATGCCCGTGCTAGGTTTCCGTGTGAAAGCCAGGTAGTGTCTGTAGAATAAGCTTTTCCTTCTCCAGGCTCTGGATATCTGAAATATCTCCTTGTTTCTCCTTCTTCCCAATCTTCTCTGCTTCAACAACCTCTTATAACCGTCTCCTCATCAATCTCCGGATGATAGAAGAAAAATTGCCCCCGACACTTGCTCATGACAATTACGACAATTAATAAAAAGAAGAAAAGTTCTCCCAAGTTTGTTGAACAACTTCTATGAGTATTAAATTCATATTTATTAATTTAAAACCCTAAAATTTAATAAAGATTAATTTTATCAAATAACAGGGTAAATATTTATTAAATATTAATTAAATAATTAAAAGACGGTTTGTGGCGTAGCGGGAGAAGGGCTCATTCAAAATGGATGAAATGAAAGCCAAAATAACTGTGGGAATAAGACGATTACGAGGAGGAATAGAAATCACACAAAATAACACTTTTGAAATTAATTAATATTTAAAAAAAATTCCATGCTTATTGATTTTGCAAAGTCAAAATTAGCTGACAACAGAAACACAATGAAAACAACAAATATTCCAAAGTATTAGTGCATTTTGAAACCAAATCGACTGAAGCGTGAAGTTACAGTG
Source organism: Taxus chinensis (assembly GCA_019776745.2). NCBI lineage: Eukaryota > Viridiplantae > Streptophyta > Pinopsida > Cupressales > Taxaceae > Taxus > Taxus chinensis. The sequence continues at coordinate 576,742,559 of CM034155.1, read as the reverse complement.
CTCAAATATGGTAATAAATTACCTTTTATTCATCAAACGGTGTCATGAAAATCACGGATGGTAATAAAAAAATGCATACTATAGATGTCACAAAGACTGGGTTCAAACTTTGTAGCAAAGTAATGGCTGCCAAATGATTACAGTGATCTCTAAATGACAAGATCACCCTTTTGAAAATGGTGTCCATGTTTTGAATGAACCCTTAGTAAAGCTCTTGAACAAATGCCACAGAACTCACAGAGTTCTTCTCTAAACAAAAAAAAAACACCAAGCCTACAAAATAAAAAGGAAACCAAGCTCTAAAATCTACAGAACATCATAGAGGCTCTAAATGGAGCAAGGAACCAAAAATAATTGAATTCAAAAAGCTTCAAATGTATAAATTTCATGCTCGAAAGAACGATTTGCAATGAGAAAATAAGCTTCAAAAGACCAAAAATGTCAGCCTGATAAAATTCTGGCATGGCTTCGCCGCTCGAAATGAGAAAATGAAATGGAAAAATGGTAAGCTCGATGAGATTTTTACCCATCCCTAACTCATCTCGAGTTAAAATCAACGGCTCAAAAAATGCAAGTACATATTTAACAGTGAAGATGTAATCACTTCAGATCGAACGATGTCAGGTACAAACCCACCATTGACGCAGAGTTAGTGATCTACGGCTCTAGAATTTGAAGGTACAAGAGATCGAAGGAACATATTCAATAAACATTAAATGTTGTCACAAATCAATCAATGACAGATATGAAAAGGTACAATAATCGATGGATAAGATCGGATCATCAAAATCAATGCAACCAATGCAAGCAACCCTAACTCGAATGAGTTAGCAAACAACAACAATAAATTAGAAGTACACCATTTTAATGATTGAGATCCAATCACCATTTTTTTCAAAAACCATAGTGAAATCACCAACATCATGAAGGGTGCCCCATTGTGGAGTAAGGGGTAAAGAATATTCCAAGCATCATTAAATAATTCAAGCAGGCCGAATAATCAAATCATAGATTATTGTTTGAAAACATAATCATCACCAATGCCACCAATAATCAAAGGGAAGGGTTGAGTCATCATGGGAGGGGGGGTAGCCCCAATGTTTTAAAATTATTTGATTTGACCTTCTAAGTTCTAAAACCATGATGCCACTGAATTCAAAAAAGAGCTGACAACATTATAATATGTGTGATCAAAGTTTAATCAAAGGAAAGGATCAAATTTGACATTCCATGTATATTCCAAAATCAAAAAAGGGACCCCATAAGATTGTTCAGACAATTATATGCTCATGGTTAGAGTGGGATCTAGTCAATTTTAAAATGATCATTGTTAAGACTATAGTCGATGCATAATGATTATGGGTCAGATGAAAGGCCAAGTTACTTTACCTTAAACAAATAAAAATTTCCTTAGTTTCTCCAAAAATGGATAAAGTAAAGTACACGTGTCATGACTAAGGAGAACCCCATCAAGTGTATATGTTCCATGATGAGCTAAAGACAAGAAGGATAATGTATGCAGAGGGTCAACATCAAAAGCATGGAGTATTGTCACCTTACTTTTCACAAAATAAAGGTATTATTTTCTTGCACATTTCTACAGGTGCTCCCCACACATGGGTGAATATTTTTTCTATGTATTGGAGATCAAAAACATTATTTTCTTACACAGGTGTAGTTTCACATGCCTTCACAAAGGACAGAACATTGATAATTCCAAACTACCCTTGCAAGTGGGTGAATATGCAAGTGCCACATAAGAGATTAAGTATGATTATGTAATCGACAACAAGAATACCAAGTTACATGCACATTGGAGGAGACTTGAAAAAAAAGCAAGAACTATTATTAGCTAATTTTATTCACCCAAGTTATTTATTGTATTAAAAATAGAACAGTTAACTACACTTGACTAAGTGCATTTTTGTAACTAAGGTTATTGACGCCTCATTGTAAATTGCATGGTTATTTTTTATTCCTTTATTTATTCATTATAAAGGATAAAATTAACATGCATGGGCGAGTACAGACTACAATCTATTTTTAGGAGGGGTTACATGAAGACCTGGAAGGAATTCACGAGCATCGAATAGTTGTAGTTCACCAAAGTGTAGGAGTTGCGAGATTGAAGCAAGCAACCTTTGCAAAGCAATGTGCATGCATATGAGAGCTTAAGATTCGAAAAGTGGAGTGGAATGGAAGCCTTAGTTTAGCTTGTATTGGCTTGACATAGATCAAAAGAGGTGGTGTACATATAGGGGAGTGAATGTGTAACTCCCATGTAAGAGAAGATTCCTCCATAATGGAGAAGAGGAGTTACTTTCCCAAATGGGAATGTAACTCCTATGACGTAACTTACAGATATGACAGATTCTGTAAGAGAATCTGTCATAACTAAGATGACACCTAGATCCATGTCCACCTAAGTGAGATGACTCACCTGGTGAGGTGGAATAACACTAAATAAGTGAATAAATATACCACCTACACCAACACACATAAGAGATTAAGTATGATTATGTAATCGACAACAAGAATACCAAGTTACATGCACATTGGAGGAGACTTGAAAAAAAAGAAAGAACTATTATTAGCTAATTTTATTCACCCAAGTTATTTATTGTATTAAAAATAGAACAGTTAACTACACTTGACTAAGTGCATTTTTGTAACTAAGGTTATTGACGCCTCATTGTAAATTGCATGGTTATTTTTTATTCCTTTATTTATTCATTATAAAGGATAAAATTAACATGCATGGGCGAGTACAGACTACAATCTATTTTTAGGAGGGGGTTACATGAAGAACCTGGAAGAATTCACGAGCATCGAATAGTTGCAGTTCACCAAAGTGTAGGAGTTGCGAGATTGAAGCAAGCAAGCTTTGTAAAGCAATGTGCATGCATATGAGAGCTCAAGATTTGAAAAGTGGAGTGGAATGGAAGCCTTAGTTTAGCTTTGTATTGGCTTGACATAGATCAAAAGAGGTGGTGTACATATAGGGGAGTGAATGTGTAACTCCCATGTAAGAGAAGATTCCTCCATAATGGAGAAGAGGAGTTACTTTCCCAAATGGGAATGTAACTCCTATGACGCAACTTACAGATATGACAGATTCTGTAAGAGAATTTGTCATAACTAAGATGACACCTAGATCCATGTCCACCTAAGTGAGATGACTCACCTGGTGAGGTGGAATAACACTAAATAGTGAATAAATATACCACCCTACACCAACACACATAAGAGATTAAGTATGATTATGTAATCGACAACAAGAATACCAAGTTACATGCACATTGGAGGAGACTTGAACAAAAAGCAAGAACTATTATTAGCTAATTTTATTCACCCAAGTTATTTATTGTATTAAAAATAGAACAGTTAACTACACTTGACTAAGTGCATTTTTGTAACTAAGGTTATTGACGCCTCATTGTAAATTGCATGGTTATTTTTTATTCCTTTATTTATTCATTATAAAGGATAAAATTAACATGCATGGGCGAGTACAGACTACAATCTATTTTTAGGAGGGGTTACATGAAGTATTTTTGATATATATTATGTGCACTAGCAACACACAAGGAGGATTTTTGGACACAGGAGTGCTGAAGCATATTTTTGCCAGTTTTTCCCTTGAATGAGAACCATTTATTACCTTTCCAATTATTTTTAGTGGTGTGTATCTTTCCAATAATTCTTGTGAATGTTAATTCCCTGATTAATTATATTACCTTGTTGCAAATTTATTGTTTTCTATACATTGTTAGTGTGCATGTTAGCTTTGTGCTATTGTGATTTATCCCTCAACACACAAGTGTTTTTCATACGATCAAACTGAAACCCATTGGTTCGTGCTTCCATAATATGTTACTCAATATATTGTGTATGTACTCAGTCAAATCCCTTAATCAATTTGGTGTACCACCCTATTTCAATTTCAGTTACAACTATCTTTTAAACCCTCAAAACCCCAAAAAATTACTTTAGGATACATCAATAAGGAACCGGCCTTGATACCGGAGACTCACCTTAATTATAGGTATACCCACAGACCTGAAGTGTTTCCATTGTATCTGAGGAAGTGAGAGATAAAGCAAGATTAGAACCCCTGCTGTCATCTCTCAACAAGGGTGCACTTCTAAGAGATAATAGTTCCCCCAAATATGTATTTGATTGTTCTATTGTTCGAGCGGATAAAACTAAATACTTACACATTTTGGCTCCCAATATGGGATATGGATATAACATTATAGGATGTATACTATATTTTGAGGCTTCTGCTAGTGGGAGTAAGGGCGTGAATCTTACTGGAAAATGTTCAATTTTATATGCACATGGTTTGTAGATTTTGGCTGGGTACTAATGGCCTTGCAGAGCTAACTATTAACTTGAGTTCCATTGTGGCAATCAAATTTTTATGATTGTGGAAATTCATTGCATTTTTATTATCATCCTTTGTTTAATTAGATGGTTGTGGGGTATCAATTGTATATATCATGTGATAGATATGCAAGTCGATAGAGAATGACAGTGTCAAATATGCTTGGGGTCAAAGTATGATATCCCACTTATAAAATAATTTGTACATGTTTAATTTGGAGAGCCAAAAATGTGGTGTGGAATCAATGACATTATTTTGTATATGGGTATATGATAATATAGTTATAGTGAGGTTGATTAGAGGTCATAGGGCCATTGGGCCCACCATGAGATATTCACATCGTGGTTGGCAATACATAGGAGGAAATGCTTAGAAAACACATACTATTTATCTATATTAGATTTGTTGACCTCTGGTGGTATTGTATGGATACCATACATAAAATTCAAGGTATTGGAAGAGTAATCAATAGTGATGTGATTGTTGCATAAGACGATATAGTTAGAGGATTAATAGCCTAAAGTATGGGAGATCTATTAGTGTGAGATTTTGGTGTGCTAGTTTGGTTTAGTATAGGATGTTCCTTTAGCACCATACGTGTGGAGGATATTTACACATGCAACATTGAGATATGGGAGTTAGCAGGGATTGATAATAGTTGAGTTATTTCCCCACTAGTTCTTGATGTGGACTTAATAGTGGTCATACGTATTGTGGATGATGCGGGGTTTCCTGTAACTTATACTGGATGGTGGGTAGAGTATCAATGGGTTCTATTTTTTCTTAGTATCATAGATGTCCCTACATATGGAACATCACTAAGAGGAGGGTATTGATTAGATATGACCTTAGCTTCCGGAGGATATTGTGGGAGATTCCCCTAAGATAATGTAGTAGCCATGACCATTTATCAATGTATATGTAACTATTGATTGTGTATATAATAACTTGTAGTGAATCAAAGTAATATATTTACACAAATATTGAGTGAGTAGGGACTAAAATGTAGATGTGTATTAATGTATGTATAGGTGACACATATTGAATGATGATCATTGATGCAACCATGAGGACATTGACCAATAATATACCCAATAATGTTATAGTTGTTGGGATGTCAAAGTGATCTCATAATTTAGTAGGGAATTCACACATTTTATTAGAACTAGTGGTCGTGGTAGATGTCACATGCATTGTATTATACAGTAAGTGATATGAGATCCAACTAGAGCTAAATTGAAGGTCCTAACTCCCACCTTACATAAATCTCATGCATGATCTAGTGGTGATGTTGATGAGTGTATAGGAACACTATCCAGAGGATAGGGCGCATATAGGGACTACACAAGAGTGGTTGTAATTCCATAGATCATGATCGCGTTCACATGGTCATAGAGATTCATGAAAACCACAAATTATTGAGATCCTATCACAATTTTAAGTAAAGATGATGATAACAATGATGATGTATAGACATTTGTGAGAAGTGAATGACCCTAATTATATTTCAATTGTTAAACATGCGATATATATAGCCTTCGATGTTGTGTAAATATGGTGTCTTTGTGTGATGATATTATTGATAGATGTTTGTTGTAGATGTTGCATATATTATCTTTATGTGTTTCAATAATCCTTGACGTGATATATGTGTTGATTATGATGGTTAATTTGAGTAAAAATGGTTGAATAAATGATGTGTAATTGATTAGGATGAAAAAATATGGAAATGTGTATTGATGTTTGTATTGTAGGTAAAGTTAGTTATATAATTCCTAACACAAAAACATGTTGGGGAAAACAAAATTGTGAGGATTACTATTCTTAAGAAAGAAAGAAGATTAATCCTCATATACCATTGGTCAATTAAAAAGGTACACCTCGTTTAGGTAATATAACCCATAAGCATGATGAAATATAAGATGAGAAGTAAAAATAGTCTAATCGAATGAAGGACACATGGTCAATGATCTAGATCAACAAGATGAAATGTCAAGGGTTACACTAGAAATTAATTGGTTAAAGATATGGGTGTCTTGTCATTACTCAAGAAGAGTTATGATTAACTTGAGTGTCTTGTATAAAAAACCATTGTTCATTTGTAATTCATTTGAGTTTAGATTTATGTATTAGTTTATTATCAACATCATCATTTGGATGGATAATTTAATAAGAGGTTTCAAAACCATCTTTCCCATGGATGGATCATCACCAAAGATCAAAATATCTGGAGGAAATTTTTTTGGATGAGGGGAAAGATATCTACTTTTATTTCATGTATTGAATATGATAATTTCGTTTTCTTTATGCCACTTTCTAACTTTTGATATAGTGTATAAAAGTCATTATCATATTACCCATTAATACGATGGAAGTTACAATATTTTTGTCCTTTTTCATATTCTGACTAATAGGTAGGATGATGTGTTTCAGAGGGTATCCAAATCAATCATTTATCAAGTAAAATAAGTAAAATACCATAAGGAAGATCAATGGCTTTGTCAAAACATAATGGCTCGCATTTAGGAAGCAATGGAGGTTTCATAGTAGCTAAAGATTTAGGTGTAACATGATAAGATTTATATTTATGCTACTACACCTTAATTGTATTCAAAAAAGAAGGTGGATCATGTGTATCATTGGATACAAATTATGTGGATGAAGTAAAATAAACATAATGGAAATATTTGGAGGTGTGTGTAGGACATGATCACACTCGAGATCAATAAGACATAGAAAACTATTAGTAAATTAATCACATGTGTCATATAACAACTTCTCCTTAAGAAATAATGTGACACCCTGACAAAATACGTATTACATTGATCTATTCAATGGCTTGTAGATTAAATTTTGCGTACTAGCTTTCAAGTATAAGATTTAATCAATAAATAGGAAAGTTTTGCCTTGATGTAAAGAGGGTAAATGCTCATATGTAACCTTCAAACCATTTTTATTGATAATGTGAATGATAAAAGCTTCTTGAAGTTATAAAAATGTGCTTATATATCTTCTAGAAAGGTTAGGAAACCAATACATTGGATATCAAGTTAAACTCTATCGGAGATCCTTTATAAAAAAAATCATCATTGTTATAAGAAGCCATAGTAGATATATAGTACTTAAGATGTAGATAAGTGTAAAAAGTCCCATCAAACCATATGAATTTAGACAAGAAAAAATTAGGAGGGAAATATGATTGAAGTATTTTATGTGATTTGGTATTTCCATTTATAGTCTTAGAGTCAATGCTTGTGTAGTAAGATTTACTCTCTAGGATCAAAGTAAGTACTTATAAGAAGTTATGAGCTTTTATCCCTCTGTCACTTTTCTATCCTTCTCACATAGGCTATTAGTCATGTTCAAAGAATAAACCACCCCTAAATTTTTATTTATTTACTTCCATAAATAAACTTACTTGTTTTGAGTACCCATTTGGCCACTTTATCTTCTCTATCAAAATTTTATAATGTCCTTCATGAAATTTTTCCCAGTTTATAAGTTACCCCTATCAATTTGGTCTCCAAAGCATTGTTTCAAACTCTCAAGAAAATAAGTTAACATACAATTTTAGAACACCTTCAAACTTTCAAATCTCTATCCTCAACTTTAAAAAATGTATGGTGAAAATTTAATGAGATTCCATTCACTCCATCTCCACTTATGGTATTTTTCTTATAAACCCTAGGTTAGGGTTTTAACAGATCTCAAGAAGCTCAAACTTGATATAAATTCCTTCAATATTAATTTCAAAGATTCAATTTTTTTACTAGAGACATGTTATAATAAACTTCAAGTGTTTATTTTATCATTGAGGGGCCATATTATTTCAATCTTTGAATTCTATCTCATTCTCTCTTTCCTTGCCTTGATCTTTCAAACTTACACCTGCCAATCTCATCTTCTCTTACATGTCATCAATTTATTTTAGTGCATAACCATTATCTTACACCTTATACCACCTTGAACTATCTTTATTTCACACCTTGATCACATACACACTTACTCGCACTTTGCCTCACAAAGATAGACTTATTTTGACAGACATACTGATAAAAAAACCAACATAACAGTGAAATTTTACAAGATACCTTTCATTTTTTACCACTATGAACATATTCATGACCTTTATCCAAACTGTATTGAACACTCATTATGATATTTTATGATCTCTTGACTCAATCAAAAGGTTCTTTAGGTTACTCAATCCTGACATCATTTTATTGACTTTATAACATGACATAAACATAGCTTACAAACTAGTATTTTCTTGAGTGACTAAATATTTGACGTGTTTTTCATATACCTTTGACTATGGGACCATATCCTATTATTATATTCTTCAATGACATACTTAAGACCTGACTGTACACCTTTATAAGGACTTATTGACTATAGACACATTCTTTCATTGATTGAACAAACCACCACCAACAACATAGAATTTCAAAGCATACCTTGACAGTTTGATGACATACATTGACATGCTTTGACACAACGACATGACCTCCTATAGTATCATGATTCAATCAAATAGCTGCCCCTCTTGTCAATGTTTCATATGAACTAATATAGCTCTAAAAAGCCTAGTAGAGACATATGTCATCATGATGAATGTACAAGAAAGGCCTAAAAAGGTCCCAATCCTTCTTGAACACCTGAATATCACTTCCATACACTTGTTTCTTATCTGATAACTAAGTCATGCCTTGATTTTTATCAACACCTACTCTTGATGGGACCTCATTATTCCTTCTAGGCTCCTAAGACATGTTTTCCTTCTATCCAACATATTAGGACTTTGATGGCTCCTTAATTTCCTCTTAGGCCCATAAAAAATCTCTAGAAATACGTCTAAAATTATCGCAATTGAAACACACAGCTCTACTCCTTACCTTGTAACGTCTATTACTCTAATTCTGACTTAGACCTTCACGATCTCTAAATCTCTTGGACCACACATGATAGCATTCATATCATTTGAATTATCACTATATAGCTCCTTTTCTTCGTTACTTTTTACTGGAGTAGTAGGAGCAATATAACCATCCTCCACAGATTTTCAAATATCAAACCATAGGGATATGATGTGAGTCCTCTTCCTTAGAATCTAAAAAACATAGTTCACTCCATCAAACAATGGTTCCATTCCGTTAGAAAATCCACTTTTGTGACTCGCAAATTTCTATGCTTCAATGATATCCTTTCAAGTGATAAAAATTATCCAAAAGGACCTTTCCTTATACAAATTGTTGGAAGCACAATGTACTGGGGGTGAATCAGTCCTTACAAAAAATTCATCAATTTAAATTTTTCTTACTTAAACGAAAAACCATTCATTAATGTGTGCATAACATTCAATCAAATCAACACAAGCATGAAAGAAACACCAAAACACATTATATAAATGCGAAACCTTCAATGGGAAGAAAACCCACTGAAAATTCAGATTATATTACACAAATCAAAAGTATTTAGTGAAACACCAACCCCTAGTTAAGTAAAGCACAACCCCTAGTTTAGTGAAGCATCAACTCCATAAGGAGGCTATAACACCCTAATATGATCAAGAACACACTCAACTACCTTTTTATGAAGATATCTGAATTATTGTTGCTACAACAATTGATGGAAATCACCTATTCAACTCATACACCTTCAAACCCTTGTTTAAACCTCACTTCTTCAACTCGTTATATCTCACACTTTATTCACTTGTATTTGATTCAAACCCTTACACACATTATCTATAACATTCCTTAGCCTTTAAACACATCTTCAGCTATGATATCTTTCCTTCATACCTCTTTCAATCACACATGGGTCACACTTTTTCCCTCTCTCTAAACTAGTGCAAATTTTAATTCAAACTTCACTTTTATATGCACTCCAAATCACAAACATCAGGGACGTCTGCCATTCATAATAATTTTAACCAAAAAAAATAAATACATCAAAATATATTCATAAAAATATTCATAGTGGACCCATGTAGGTACTCCATGCACAAATGCACCAAACTAGTTCAAAACCACATCACCTCAATGAGCTAAAACCAAAAACACAATAAAATTATTATTAAAGCTCCAAAATTTATCAAAAATGTCAAATATGACAGAAAGACATCATCTCTAGTTGTTAATTATCTTACACCAATTAAACTTATCATAACACTACCAAGAACACTCATATCCTTCTTAAAATAAATTTTTCCATGACATTGTCTTCACCTTTGGGCCTCAAGACCACCCAAGAACATTTCAAATATGGCATGTAACTAATCAAGGGAATTCCCTTGACATGTAGAACACAACCATGTTTTCTAGAGCTCATGAAACACCCATACATACAAACCACACCAAATTTCCTCTTGACTAAACTAACCTTCCAAAAAATAAGTTTTACAAACATGACTGGTTTACACCCTCTATGCCACTTTAAATACCTCTAAAGGCCTTCTATAGGAAAAAATATTATCCCTCTTCACTCTCCAACTGATAGTAAGAATCAACTAATCAATTACATGCCTTTTTTACCTCGTTCTTACAACCCGAGAAATCATATCATAGACAACCAACAATATTCTTCTCCAAAAATCAAGCTAGATGACCCATAAAATATCAATTTATGAGATACACATTATACCAATAGAACTCCCTTTGAATTATCTTTCCATAACAACTTACATTTCCTTCCAACTCCTAGTGAAAGGCCTTGAACCAAGTCCATCTTTGAAAATGACCCCAAAATTGCCTTAGGACCAGTCTTCATAAATAGGGCACAATTTTTAATTTAGAATCGAAAAACTTATCTAAAATCATCATGTACTCAAAGTAAAAGTCATATACTAAAAACAATGTCAATTTATTTTGTAACTCCTTGGGACAACTTTGTCCCAAATTGGACTTCTTCAAAAACTTGCATTTTCAGGTGGGGTCCACTCATATACACATCCTCTATCATACCTTTTCGGAAATATGGAGGAGTCTATTACAATATCCAATCATCATACTAACACAAAAAATCAATTCTTTTCACTTATGATCAATATCTCTCCTACCACTTTTGAGCTAGGGTTTCAAGCACATAAAACATTGTTTACCTTCTTAACATTCGTTCATAAAAACCTGACAATGAAACCAATCCATTATTTTTATAAAATACTCTTAATTTAATGAAAAATAATCCCTAAAATCCATAAGGTCCCACGCAAATAACACAATTCATGGTGACCATCAGAAGGTGCAATTCAAGCTAGAAAACACTCTTTCTTGGACCCTATTTAACATAAGCCATCATAACTTAAAAAATATTATTCAAAATGACTCCAATTTTTTTAATAATATCTATAACACCCATGTGCACCATATCCAGTAATTATAATAGGTCACATAGGTCTCCATATTTTTAGCACATCTCATTTGCACGACTAGTCCATGGAGTTTTGCATGGTTTAGGTTAAGGGAAACTAAACCAAAACTATAAATCATCATGAAACCTTTCCAAAACACCATAACATACCTGGAAGACCATGTATGATTTCATGTCCTCTCATGGATCTATAACTCATCCTCATGCCTCTAAGCACCTAGACTGGGTCTAGATGAGCACCTGAAACTAGGTATTCCATATGTACTTGAACTCTGAAACTCATGTGAGTGCCTAAACACTCTTCAATAATGATCTCCATACTTTTACCATGCTCCTCAAACTTCCAAGTGACTCATACCATCATGCTCCATTACCTGTGCTAGCTAGGTCACCTAACTAAGCTTGTTAGACTAAGCCAATCACATTGAATCACGTCATGCCATCATGAGACCATCTGAATATCCATGTCATAAACCTACCTAGAATTCTTTGACACATATCTATCACTCTCTTTGTCATTAATGGGATTTTACATCAGTGACAATGTAGACACTAAATCACGTACTTTAGGTATATTTCTAGTCTTGATCACATACTACTATTCAAATGATTCCTAAGTAAGAAAAGTACTAATTGACCATTGTGTTTGACCTCTTGCTTTCTTTCTACTTGACTTATTTATCTCTGACACCTTCTTTCCCAGTTTTTCTTTTCATACTTCGGCATGTCTGACTCTTAACACCAACATGCAACAAGGACACCAATGCCCAGGCACCCCCATCCCCTCTAGGCACCCCGACCTCTTTATACTTTTCTCGCATCTTTTGGGTCTCTTCTAATTTTTTACTAGTCATAATTTTAGTGGTTGATTACCAAATTTTGGCACTAGAATCATATAAATATAAAGTTACTTCGAAATAATAGAGTACCAAGCACTAAGCATTATCTATCACCACCTAAGGTTGTATCCAAAAGAATTTACAAGAGAATTCAAACATCCATCGAGCATCCACACAAGGGAAAGTGACTGTGTTTTTCTACATACACTTCATAGGAGGGGAAGTTCATTTTTCCATGCACACATCTACTTAGATCTATCTACTTACTCGTTATCAAGTGTAACTTGCACAAGAGCCACCTAGGGCATGATTTCTTCACACACCATAGAACTACATGAGGTCTGTAATGTAGTGCAATGATCATTTGTAAGTTCACTTTTTTGACATCCAAGGACAGTTTGACCTCTCATTTTACATATATTTTTTTTAATATTTGATTTAGTTTGGGGGTTTTACAGGTGTTTCTTTCTTCTTGCAGGTTTTAAGTGAATAACAGTGAAGTGTAGCAACATATACTTGATCAAAGGAGACAAATAGAGAACATCTCACGACCCTATAAAATTGGGTTTCATAGCTTCTAAGTAGTCGAAGGCACCCAAAATAGGTATCTAATACCCTAGTTTCCCCTGACCATGTATAATCGCTCTGGTCCTGGCATTCCCAATACTCCTACTTTTTTTTGGGTTTATGTGCGACACTCTAAGTTCCTATTCCAATAGTTTTCCATCTCAGCATACCTTTGGGATCATTGCAAATCAGCTAAGTCTTTTTATCCCTTTATTTACAACTAGGGTTTCATAATTTCTATCTTACTTTCTTAGGTCAAAAAACTTTACTTCATTGCATACTTATTAGCTTTGTTAGATATTTAGATTAGCATTTGTTTATTTTAATATTTTCTTAATCTATCAACACCTATAAATCAACATGCAAACAGAATGACCCATATTTTTAAATCAATTTAAGATGGTTTTCTCCTCTGGCAGCCATGAATCCATAGTTTGAGCTCACCATATTTCTCCAGATCAACTCTGTAATGATTTTTTATTATTCCCATAGTTTCTCCTATTGTTTACTTTAGTTCATCCCTATTTGTGAGCTCTTGTTGTTTATTTCTTCAACTTTATTGGGGCGTCTCTCAGCCTGGGTTCTAGTTCTTTTTCATTAGCTTAACCATGTAGTATGATTTTGAGTTATACATAGATTAAATTGGAGGATCATTAGATTTATTTTCTTTCTCGACGTGATTTTTCATTTCTCAAACGTTTGTGTGCTTCAAGGATTCGAGCTAGGTTTTTAAGAGCTTGAGCTCTGCAACTTTTTACTTTTGTAGCATGCCATTTTCATACTTGGAAGCCATTTCTTACATATGTAGCTCTGTATTTTTAGAGGGATGTAAGAGCTCATCTACCACGATCTTCACCAACTCAGTTGTGTTGCTTCTCTGGCTTGATCTCCGGTGCATTCAAAGGGCTTGCCGAGTCATATATCTGCATCTCACTGGAGCTTTCCCTAAGCTCGACCTAAGATTTTCCTATCTTGATCATGATGACTATGAGCTTGACCCTCATATTATGACCTCTTGGTTATCTTGGTCATGGTGCCTTTGAATCGCTGTGATCTTCCCCATCTTGGTCGTGTTGCTCTCTCAGCTCACCATTTCATCGTCCAACTTTTTTTTTCTCTAATCTTAAGGTGAGATTTTTTTTTTCATTTCTAGCTTGATGGGTATTTTAAAATTTTGGGGGTTTTGAAAAAACATGACCATATATTTGATTTTATGGCCACAAATGTTAATATTTATTCATAAAAAATGAAATACATACTCAAAAAAACCATTTTTTCTTGAAAAAATGATGAAAATTGGAAATTTCTTCCTTGAAAAATTTATTGTTTACAAAAATGGTGAGTGGTTTGGACACCATTTTCAGATTTGGAACTTTTCATTTATGGAAACTTGTTTTCTAAAAACTTGTATTCTTTCAAAAAATAAATGGCCATGATGAGGGTTTGTTTTCAAACTCTTGTATCTTTTCACTATTGTATGAGAAAACCTTTAATTTTTTTTAAGAATATTCCTTAAACTCAAAACGCTTTGAATTTTATGTTGGTCTTCCTTAAAAAATTCATTTTTTGATGAAGGCACCCATTAAGAGGATTCAAAAAAATTGTTTTTGAACATTTTTATACTTGTAAGATATGGCTACCATTGTTGGAGCTTGGTTCTTAAATTCTATCTTTACATATGTATTGCTGCCATTTTTGAGATTATTTGAAGAATAAATTTGAAATGATTTTATAAAATCTATAATTTTCAGATTCACATTTAGAAGAAAAAATAAAAAAAATTGTACTTCTCATTTAGAATAGAACTATGTAATTTTGTTCTTTTATCCTTTCATAGAAAGAAAACTGAAAGATTAGTTGTTTCTTGTCTTGAGAGGACCATGGATCCTATTTTTCTGTTTGTTGACTATGCATGACAGAAATGGAGACATGAAACTTTACTTGTTTATAAAAATTCTGAACTTTGGTTCATTTCATTTATTTGTTTCTTGAATGTTATCTTCCCTCATTTTTGCAACAACTTGTTCATCATGCTTGATAATTATGGAAAAATACTCTTAAATGATGCATACATAACTGAAAATGAGTGATACTCAATTATGATTTGTACTTTTTATTGGACATATTTGTGTGGTTTTACAAGCACAAATTGTTAAAGGGAAACTGTAATCATTTCAATAATTATTTCTTTAAATGCATTATTTAATAGTGTTGAAAAACCTTTGCTTTCTTTATACAGTACTTTACTTTATTATCAAGAATGTAAATACAGTTGAAGCTGAATAATATAACACAATGTAAGGAGAACCCCGAACTCTAACAAAAATTTTATTTCCTCTCTTTCAGGTACAATCAAGAATTATATGGAACAACTTGGAGCAGTAGCTTCAAGTAAGGGGATTCATCTTTTAGGAAATGAGGTTTATGATTTTAATTTTAGATATATCTGTATTATTTGCTTCCATAGTGATATCCCACGGTTTTTGTGGGGAACTTGTACAAATTCCCTTATGAATATAAGTAATTTATTATGTAATTAATTGTCTAGTGTTTTCATTCTTTATAATGGTCTTAATTTGTATAATTGGATGAAAAATTTGAAAATCAATTTCTTAAAACACTTACATATAATGATAAAGAACTTAATAATGAATTATTTGTACCTTTTTTAATTATCTGAAACTAATAAAATTGAAATAGTGAATGAATGATCATCATGGGGTTGTAACCTACTTCCACACTTAACAATTTTCAAATCTAAAAATGTAACCATTATTTAAAACCTGATCCTTTGCAATTTTTCGGCATTTCTATTTTCGATGTATGATGTCATTCACGTCTCCATCAGGACCCTACAAATTTTTTTAAAGGGATGATGCATGATTGTGATGAAGATGTCGAGATAGAATGACATCCTATATGGGAAATGGGCACTCTAAAACTTTCTTCCTAGATTTTTCAAATCCCGCTCATTTTCCCATTCAATGAAAAATAAGGAACGTGAAAATAATTTGTACTCCCCTCCACTTTGATGACCACAAATTGTCAACATATTTGGTATATTTGATGTATTGATTGCCTCCTACTCATAAATAGCCCTATGATTTTTTCCTTCCAAGCCATGAAAACCAATCTGGAACCTCCACACAATCTTGGCTAAGAATGTCGAAGGCTAGGATGTTCTTTGCAAGACTAAAAAATCCTCCGCATTTACTGAAAAAAAACACTAACAACATCTAGAAAAATCCACTTAGAGGAAAGATACAATTCCTATTAAGGTTATCCAACAAAAGGGAAACCACTTATTGAAAACAAAATAGACAGAAATGTTGAAAACACTTAGAGGAAAGCATAAAATTATGTACAAGATCAACTTATCTCTAGAAGCAATACTTCGAATGAATACCATTGACTGGGATTAAGAGCTCTCCACCATCCATCCTGTTAAGTTGGAATTTATTGTGAGGTTTACAAATGATAATCATGTAGGGTCCACTCTATAAAAAGTAAACATTTGTTTGACCTCCTATTTTAGCTCTATCCTCATCCCACTTGAGCACTAGACCACCTTCATTAAATCTCCTTGAAGTAGTCTTATTATCAAAATTCCTTTTCACTTGTGCTTATTTCAACTCCATGGATCTCATTTCCTGATTTCTCATTTCATCAAGCTCCATAAGCTAAGCATACCTCACCTCTATATGTTCATTATCCATTAACTCTAATTGGTTCATTAATTCCAAAGATGGAAGCTCTAGTGAAATAGGGATCTTGGCTTCAAGGCCATAAAAATGTTTGAATGGAGAGTAGGCAATAGATCTTTTGTATGTGATCCTTTTAGCCCAGAGGGCTGATTTCAATTTTGTATTCCATGATTTTTTGTTCTCACCAATAGTCCTCCTAATAATCCTCAAAATATTCTTATTAGTGGATTAAAAAAGGCCATTTCCTTGTGGATAGTAATTAAAAGAAGTGATAAGAAAAAATATATTCTTAATAGCCCATACATAAATATTTCTACCTACAAAAGACTTAGCACTATCTAAAATAATGGTTGAGGGAACAATAAACCTTGTTAACAAACCTTCATAGAAATCTAAAACACTTGATTCATTTTTTTCTTCAAGGACACTGCTTCAGTCCACCGTGTAAAGTAGTCTGTTGTATTAAGGATCCATCTATGACCCAAGATTTAAGGTGGGTTAATTATCCCTATGAAGTCCAACCCCGAATAGAAAAAGGGTTGATCAACTGAAATTGGTTGAAGAGGTAAGGCAAAAAGCTTCTCCTTTCCTATAAAAAATACAATTTTTTTATATTTCCTTACCCATGCATGGAAATATTTTAAGATATTTTTCCAATAGTATCCACCTCTCATGATATTAAGGTATGTTTTTCTTGCATTAAAATGTCCTCCACCTTTTCCATCATGAAATTCTTCAAGTATATTTTCCACTTTCCTTGGCTCAATGCATCACAAGAGTAGACCATTAAGATATTTTATTAATAAGACACTTTTAACAAGTAAAAAAGGAACTGATTGCAATATGGAATACCTCCTTTTGTATTTGTTTAAATTAGGGGGATACATGCCATGTTGAAGATATGTTGTCATTTCTTGAATCCAACTTAAAGAAGGATGATTTTCAACTTCATTTGTTTCTTTTTGTAGAAATAGGACATCATCTTTGTTCTCTTACAAATATTGAGCTAGATGTTCACATAACCCCTTTCCTCTTATGCATTTTGTAACTTTAATCTTAATTCATACTCCATGACTTTTGTTATCCAACATGTCCTCTTTTCACTCATATCCTTAATCAGCAAAAACTTCTTAATGCTAGGGTGAGAAACCATTAAGTAGATCATGATTTTAGAGAGTAGATGCCTAAATTTTTTAAGAGATATAAAAATAGAAATGGCATGCTTTTCAATAAATGGATACCTTGTCTCATATTCCAGCAAGATTTGACATAAAAATACTATTCGATGCTCGAAACCATCTCAATTGTGTTGAGTTAACATCCCTGATATTATATCAATGTTAGCATAAGAATATAACATAAAATCCTTTTCAAAATCAAGATTGAGAAGTGTAGGAGTTTAATCCATAGATTGATTAATGGCTTCAAAGATACTTACTCCCTCTTTAGTCCATGTAAAAGTATGAGTTTTCTTTAGAATATTGGTTAGTGGCATTGGCAATGAGGTAAAATCAGCAATATACTTCCTTGTGAAGTTAATTTTCCCATGAAAGCTTTGCATTCATTCTTATGTTATGGAAAGGTTAGTGCAAGAATGGAAATTACCCTTTAAGGAACAATAATCATACCATGTTTGGAGATAACATGACCAATCAATTTTCCTTCATATACATATTAAACACACTTCTGGGGTTGAGTGACACCCATACTCTCTACATCTTTCAAATGCATATTTGATCAGAGACAAATGATCACTTACAAATTTGAAAAAAAGTATTATGTCATCCAAATAAACAAGAACAAACTTATTGATAATACCTTGAAATTCCATATCCATGGCTCTTTGGAATGTTGTACCTACATCGGACAAACAAAATGGCATATTCCTATATGCATAAGTGCCCCACTTGTTTGTGAATTTATTTTGTATTCGTCTTCTTCCTTTAAGAGTATTTGGTTGTATCCACTATAATTATCAAGTAAAGAATACCTCTTTGAACTAGTAATCAATTGAAGTATTTTTTCCATGGATGGAAAATGATAATGATCCTTAAGTGAGGATTTTTTCAAATCATGGAAGACCATACACTGATATGATTTCACCATTATTTTTCCATATTAGCACAAGGTTAGGCACTAGAGCAGAATGTTTGATGGGAAATATAATAGATGATTTAATAAATTTTTGGAGTTATTTAACTATCAATAGTTCTAAATTTGCATTAAGTGGTAGTTATTGTTAGCTCACTGGTTTTGCATCTTCTTCTAATTCAATGGTATGTTGGGCAAATGACAGGTCAAAAAATTTCAAATCACTATAATTCCATCCAAATACATCAGCACATGTTTTTACATAACTCAATGAATGAATATTTTTCTAATTTGTAACATACCTTACCAAGATTAAGGTATTTTCCATCAAGAATATTAGCACTTTTATGATGATCTTGAAGAGTATTCAAAACAACTCCATCTTGCTTCATTTCATCATTTTCTCTAAAAATGCTTTTAAGGGTTACAAGGCCTTTAGGAATCTTATTTGTCTTAAGTTGAAAATTTTGATCCTTGTACCTTTGTTGAAGATTTTCTTGATTTTGTGTAGAAAATTCAGCTTATCTTGTAAGAATATTATTATGTGAGAATCATTATAAAAAAATTTCCAATGTGATTTGTTATTAGGGATGGATGACATCACCATAACTCTAATATATGCAACTGTAAACTGTCATTTATGATATAAGTAGGTATAACAAACTATGAACCAATAGTTGCAAGTTTATTACCATGCTTATTTTTTCTCTTTTTATGATTTGAGTGTAAAATTCAAGGAAATCATCAATCATATTCCAAAATCTATGTCTATAAGTCCTCATCAATGCATTTTTTACAAGCATTGGAGCCTCTTACCTAATGTATAAATGACTCACTATCACCATATACCTGTAATGTTTTATTTTCATTCTCTCTTTCCCACTCTAGGCCATGAATGAGTGCCTCATATTGTAAAACATTATTAGTACACTCAAAATAAAACTTAACAGCTGAAAAATACCTTTCATTAGTGGGAGAAAGAAGCACAAGACCAGGTCCTGAACCATGTTAATTTTTGGAGCCATCAAAGAATAATTTTCAAAGGCCGTCTTCAAGCTGATTGCTTTTGTCCATGGTTGGAATCTACACTTTCTCTTCATTGATGCAATAGATACCAAGTCCTTGCTCCTAAATTTATCTACATGTATCATGCTCATAAACTTCATTAGCTCATTCATCTTTAAACAAATCAAAAAAACCCTCTAGTGCATGAAGTGTCTCACATTCAATCTCTTCCCACTACTCATAGGTGATAACATAATTGGCATTTGTTATGTTAGGTGTATGAGGCTCTATATGGAAATAACAAAAAGAAATAGAGTTGATTATTACCTTTGTTCCTGTTGACAATTTTTGCACTCGTGCAAAAATGGGCAATTAAAACTTTGTTTTTAATGAAAGGAATTGATGAAATGGACATAACTAGGGGGATTCATACATTTTTATTGTGTTTTTCAGTTGTAGCAATTGATTAACTACATGTAATATGAAGTTATGTGTGTTGTTATAGAGTGTAACACCTCACATAGGTTGTCATTCCATGTCACTTTCAACAAGGAAACACAGAAGCCCCGAAGGACTAATGCATTGCCTTGATGAAGGCAGGAATTAGAGTCATGTAAACTATTATATTCAGGAGCAAAAACCAGAGTTGTAGTTACATGGAATTAAGGAGAGTTATTTTAAGTTATAGGTACATTAAAACTCATTATTTATTCATGTTTAAATACATTTAATTATATGATTGAGTTGTTTATTTCATTATACAATCAATACACGTCGTAAATCTAAATGAAGAAAGTCGTACACAACTCAGTTACATAAATTAATGTCATTTATTCATGAGGAAATTTAATGTTTCCCACAAATGTCATGGGATATAACTCATAAATACTAAAGTAGGAGGTACATGTGCATAAGTTAAATGTAAAAGAATATAAAAGAAACCCATCATTGCCTTAGGTTTTCTCCTAGCCTGCATTTTTCCAGTTCCATCTCCATCCTTCATCTTTGTCACTCAGCAAATACAGTGTACCTGAAAAAAGAAAAAAAAGGGCATCAGTCAAGAGCTCAAGGCTTAATCTGTACTCATGTACTGTGTAACTTCATGTAGATGAATCTCCTGACATCGACAGACATAAGGTACATCGTAGTAACAGATACAAAATTGAGAAAGCAATATCTACAGAAGCACATATGATTCCAAGAATCATGATAACCAAAATAAATAGAAACAAAAGCTATGGAACATAAGAGAAGGCAAAAATTCTAATTTTTAAAAACTATTTTCTTGAGTGTGCAGGTACATATTGCATTAAAAGAATTCATTATAACATTAAATGAAGTAGATTTATAAGGTTTTCTAGAACATGAATCGGGAACAAAAATAAAGAATCGTCAAGATAAGATAGAAGTTCATCTTGTAAAGTACATAAATGATCAAGGCACATGCTACAGAGGATCAAGAGTGAAGACTCAGGTGAAAGAGAGTTGCTTATACATTCAAAGTGAAAGAAAGAAACATCTCATTCTAAATGCTGGAAAGTTCAAAGTTTTCAAGAGTCAGACACGGTAAACTAAAACAATATTTGAGATCTCAATAATCATTTCTTGCATTACAGGATATGTTTCAGTAGCATGATAAAAATTCAGCAATAAAGTACAGCCTAAGAAAATCATATCCATATTCCAGAGCAGTGGATAAGTTAGGATATTTTATTCAAGGTTTAGATTTCAGATTCAAATAGAGAAATAACAAGTATGAATAAAAAAAATTAGATACATCAGACCCATTCTTAGATAGTAATCATTCAAGTTCTTTCGAAAGTCACATAAATATATGCTACGAAAATTTCAGAATCTATGACATATAAGAGTTTTTTGACCAAATTACAACAATGTGAAGCAAGTTACACAATCATCATTAAATGTATCATGTACATTAGATCACAGAGAATATGAAGACTAAGTGGCATGATTATATCTCAAAAGAAAATTGTATTGGATGCTTACAATAGAGCAAAGAGTAGATTGTAAACTCTTATCAACACCTGAGCAAATAAAGAGATGAAAGTGAACATCTATAGATTTCAGTCCCAGAACAATGTAAAGTACATAATTCCCAAAATGGAGACAGAGTATCCATGTTATGGATTTTGGATTTGAACAAGAAAATACCAAAGTACAATTGCAAGGTCTCATACTAGAAAAGTTAACCAATTTCAATAAATTATATGTAAAGTACAATTTTTACAGTGGTACATTATATTTCCTTCATCAAGTCAAGACAATGTTACATGCTTCTAGACAACCATTCCATTAAGACTGCAGAAGTAAGCCATACATTGAATGCCCATATCGAAGTACAAGAAATGAAGAATGCATCAATTAATATCAAACATTCAAAAGCTATAAGCTTGCAAGCATATGAAAAATTTCTAACATGTTGTAGTCAACTTCAAAGCCAAGATGAGTGAATGAAAAATACAGTCATTGCATGAATATCATAGGCAGAAAGGAGTTTTTGTAAGCACAACTATAGGTCTAGATCCCAACAAATAAGATGAATAATGATATGAAGTGTATGAAAGAAGAATTATGAATGCCACAATAATACCTGAAGATACTTTTTCCAGAACCAAGTCTACTGATCAGTTTTAAGGAATGAAGATGTATTTTATAATTTTCGTTAACTATTAAGACATCTTAAAAAATTCCATCAGCTCTTGAAGATCATTTTCAAATGCAATAGGACCCAGAAAATCCAGATTACCATTACAAATTATCAAATATTATGATTCAAAGAGAAAGAAGTATACAGGCAACAACCCATTGTGATGTTTTTAATCCAAATGAATACAAATGTAGAAATCCCAATGTGGACATAGAATTATAATGAATTCAAAAATATCGACCTAGATTTTTTACAATGAATTGAGGAGATACAGTTGCAAGTTCCAGCTTATCAATTTTCAACATTTTTTTAAGGATCTCTTCATCAAGAACATTGAATAAAATTTATGATGTGAAGGTCAAAACCTAAAATTTAGCTAAAGCATACCTGACTATTGCATTTAACGATGAACATCCAACATTCATATGAAACACAAACTGCTAGTGCAAATTTTAGAGCAATCTTGCAGGTTTCAAACTTCAATTATTTTGTTTGCATGAATGGATATGATTCATAGTAAAGTAAATATTGCATCCAAAAGAAAGATTGAGTACAATTTTCAAGCTATGTATTTCAAATAGAATCAATAACTTGGATGATAAAAACAACTCAAGAAGGAACTTACTTTCACTTTCTGGTTTCCAATTGAGAAGTCCAATTACAAAGTTTTTCAAAAGTATGGTATTTCGAACTGCCATTGATTGAAGATAAGAGTTTGTATTCATGAGAAAGACAAAGATCATTGGTTTCAAAAGAACCACATGAAGGAATCAACATTAGAAGGAAGGTTTCTAGCCTTTACTTTTTTTTTTAGTGTTCAGGCACATATTACTCATGTCCAAGTTATGATTACAACAAAAGATCATATGAAAGTAGTATCATGTCCATGAAACCATGCATATTTCTTTAAAAATTAAGGATAAAGTTGTTGCAATACCTTTTTTTCTCTCATACATTCCAAGGAAAGAAGTGACTTAAGTTATAATATCAGCCTTGAAACATCATTCTAGGCATATATAATTTTTGAATAACAAATTAAGTTACAAGAAGAGAAAATGATAATACAATATCAATGCATGAAGTCCTTTCCAACTAGTACAGGAGTACATGAAACAGAAGCATAGTTTGCATCATGCTTATAAAGCAAAGTTAAAGTTGTCTTCAACAGTTGCATAAAAACACAGATTCTATCATAGTGAGCTACTTTTAAAGTATAAGTTCAGATTTGACAAAAAATGAAATATCATATCACCTAGAAAAGGAGAAAATTTGGCAGAAGATGAAGTACAACAAAGGAAATTATTTTCAGAAAATCAAGATTTTTAGCTTATAAAAAAACAAGACCAGTCCATAAGCCATGACTTCAAATGAGTAAAACCCCAACTCCATAAAATGCGCAAAGTAAATAAAGAATCATAAACCCTCATGCACATGCCGAAAATGAGTTAAAAAAATACTTATATCAAACCCTAAGGTGGAAAATTATCAGCAAGGGAAAGATTTGAAACAGAACAGGGAATAATGGCCAAACTCGCAAAAAAATCCAACAGCCTAGAATGGTATCTTGAGTTATATTTAGAAAATAACAACAAAATCTTGCAATGGTACACCCCACGAAATAAGCAACCTAGAAGGTCCAGTTGAGGGTAAATCTCTCTCTCTCACAATTAATGGCATCCATCAAGGAGAGAAACATATCCAAAACATTCAAATTGAGCTCTATTGAGTTTTTCAAGAAACCCATGAACTAGAAATATCAATATGGGCCATAGCTGAAGCAATAATTTGAACCAGTGATGAGACTTACCTTATACAAAACGACGAAATAGATGGATCTACATTTGCAAAAGGAAATGCTCATTCTTTTAGAGCAGCTAACCCCATTGTTAGAGTTATTTCTTCCCCTCCAATAATGGCCATCACATTATGGAAATTCAAAACACTCAGAAATGATAAAATGGGAATGAGCAGAGAAGCACCAAAAGAGATTAAGGCAAAAGATTCAAGTTCCAAGAATTTGCAACATAAAAGAATGAAAACCCAAACCACATAGATCTAAATACATCTAATAATGGAGAAAATACAAATCCCCATTCGAAACTTTATAGAACATATTGGAAATGGCCACTGTAAAAGAAATAACGAGTACCCATCTGAAACATATCAGAGCAACAACTTACTCATGGTGGCACTACAAAGTTCAATTTCTAGCAAATACCGCAAGTAAATCCATCAAGATTCCAACATATCAAGCTCTAGAAAGATACTGTTAAAGTCTAGTTCAGTACAGATGAAGAGAAAAGCTTCCCTTTTCACAGCCATTAAATATTTTCTTAAGTAATACGAAAAAAATTTGAAGGAAGAAATGATAGCTTACTGTTTTTTCATTCAAGTGAAGAAACCCTCGAAATAAATCAAGTTGTGGGGCAAATAATAACTACCCAGAATTAGTTTTGAACTCCTAATTACTAGAAAACATAGAGAAAACAAACATTTAAAGGTTTCAGTTCCTTTAAAGTCAAAGAACGACGAGAATGAAATCATTATAGTTAAATAAGCAAGAAGCTTACCTACCCATCATGGCAGTTGTTTTTGCAAAACAAAACAGAGTGATATGCCCATAGAAGCTGGAAAAATCTCAAATAAACATTCATGGTGGCCTCCTTCGTTAAATGAAAATCAGAGAAAAATAATTGGCAAGGAAAGCTACCCTCAGAAGGAGTTACCAAGTGAGATTGAGATATAAACCATGGCCATCAAAGAATATTTTCAGTAGAGATTTACCAAGCTCAAAGGAGCTCATAAAAATTATTGAAATGATTAGGGTTTGTAGGTTTTGTTTCCTCAACTCTAGCAGTTACAAAAATCAACCGTGGTTTGAAAGTAATGCATGTGACATAGCCTCAAAAACCCTAACTCCAATAATGGTTAAGGTCCCATCACTGATAAAACATGAAGGGTTCAACTATCGTGGAGAGGGGAGCACATTTTATAGATTAAATGGTTCTACTCTTGACTATGATTTGTGCAATGAACAATCAAAAGGCCCGACAATAACATATGTAATGATCAGTGTAAAAGGTGGTTGATAACATATGATATGTATTCATCGTGATGATTATTAATCAATGTTTTAGGCTCTAACCTTGAACTATATCCCATGCCAATAATCAAAAGGGGAGAGTCAAATAGTAATACATGTCATTGACCAAAAAGTTGTCATCATGCAACCTAGACCCATCATCCTTCCAATCAAGTATATACATGTCATAGTGAGATAAGATAAAGCAAGACATGCAAGAGGGTCAACATCATAACCATCACATGGATCATGAAAGGGACAAAATTGGAGTTTTCTCAATTACCTTATTTTTTGCAAAAGATATTATTATCGTGCACATGCCTACAGGTGGCCCTAAAAACTTCAAGAAGACAAATTTGAACATGTACACATCAATGGTGGCCCTCACAAAAAGGAGGAATATTTTTCTAAGGATGAAGATGAATGCATTATTTTTCTTGCACAGGGAAATTATTTTTGCATGTGCATCCAAGGGGGAATAATTGTAAATGTTCCAAATTTATCATTGCAAGTGGATCAAATTGCAAGTGTCACATCAAGTAGAAGAAGACAAAGATTGCATGCACATTGGAGAAGACTTGCACAATAATCAAGAGCTAATATTATCTTAATTATTCATCCAAGTTTATTAAAAATAGACCAGTCAACTGCACTTTGATTGGAATTTATTTTTTTAATTAAGGCTATTAATTCCTCTTTATAATCAGCATGTCTATTTTATTCATGACAAAGGGGTAAAATTAGCATGCATGGGTGAGTAAAAATTTTAGCCTATTTTTTAGGATGGGTTGGGTGAATAATTTTGCTATATATTGTGTGCACTAGCAAATACCATAGGAGGAAATTTGGGAAATGTTGACAAATTTTGCACTTGTGCAAAATGGGCAACTCGGAAACTTTGTTACGATGGAAGGCATTGATGAAATGGACCTAACTAGGGGGAGGAATTACAATTCTATTATGTTTTCTGTTGTAAAAATTGATCAGCTACACATAATCTCCAGCTATGTGTGATGTTACAAAATGTAACACCTCACATAGACTACCATTCCATGTTTGTCTTCCGCAAGGAAACAAAAAATCCCCGAACGACTAATGCATTACCTTGATGAAAGCGGGAATCATGGTTTAGGTAAAATGCTATATTTGGGAACAACAAAAAGAGTTACATTTTATAAGAAAAAGATTTCATTATTAAAGTTACAGGTACTTCAAAACTCATTATTTCTGCATGTTAAATACATATAATTATGTGATTGAGTTTTTTATTTCATTATACAATCAATATCCATCATAAAACTTGAATGCAGAAAGAAGTATACAACTCAGTTACAGAAATTAATGTTATTTATTCATGAAGAAGTACAATGTTTCCCACACAAGCCATGGGATGTAACTCATAACTACTGAAGAAATAATTTCATATGCATGAATTTAAAGAAAAATAGTATAGAGGAAACCCATAATTTCCTTGGGCTTTCTTCTAATCCTCTTGTTTCTAGTTCCAGCTCTAACTTTCTTCCATGCTCCAAGAAGCTACAAGTATACATGAAAACGTTACAGAAAATACATCAATATTGAGCTCAGGATTTGATTTGTACTCATGTACTATCTAACTACATGTAGATGGATTTCTAAATATTAGAAGGATAATGTACATCAGAGATAGATACACAATTGATAAGAACAATAATCTACAACAACACATATGATTCCCAGAATCATTTCAGAAAAGAAAGAGAAAAGAGGAAAACTATGGAACATAAGAGAGGATAAAAGGCCTAATTATTTCTAACTATTTCCTTAAGTGTGTAGGTACAGGTTGTAGCAAAGGAGAAAATAAAATCATGTCTTAGAGTCCTCAATGTTAGATAAAGATTTTATAAAAAACAGAGTTCAATGTCTCCCATCCTATGGTACATCAAATTAGAATAACTCACAAGTAAATAATGGTATGAAAGAAGAATGTAACTCAGATTTCAGTAGCTATTCTAGAAATAGAAGGAGTTACAGTGCAGATCAGAAGAGAAACTTGCATGATTACTTCCATTCAAAGGTAACATTACATGTTTCAAATTTTCAAATAATTGAATTGGAAGAATCATAATATAAAGGCTGAAATAGGAAACCTAAAGAGTGTAGGTTTTAGCCAATTCCAGAACAACTATGATCAAAACAGTTGCCCAAAAAGTGTAGACACCTGTAGTTTGGCCAATGCACTATTACGACTAATATTGCGCTAGTTATGCTTCTCCCTGCAAACTGACGATACACCGCCAGTTCGACCTATCTAACTTTCTTCCTACAACATCCCTTTTGTCATTTTTCCTCTTGTAAACCATTTAAACAAGCTATAATAGCTTTGTTCTAACTACATTAGCTTCTTACTTTCTTCTAGTCCACTTCTACCACCTTCCTGGCCTATCAATCCATTCCATTGGATTGATCTAACCCTTCAAAACTCTCTCCAAACCCTAATCACCTCCTAAACATGTTTAACTAAGCTTAAACATGGTTTATCCCTTCCTAAACCTAGTCAAAGTAAGTTTTGACTTGCTAAAAGTGGTTTTTGGAATTTAGTGTTTGTCCCACATGCACCCAAGTTTTCCATTCTCCCAAATGAAAAACTATATATAGGGCTAGACCCCCTCTCTCATTTTCAAGAATTCCTCCCTTCTTCCTAAGCATAGATTATAGTATTTTGCATCTAGGTTCTAGATTTCATTTCTAGTTTAGATATTGAGCTATTTACTTCATCTCTTGCATTGCTAATCCATTTTATAGAGTAAAGGAGAAGATCCATTGGCTTAAAGGCCTATAATGGGGAGATCTCTTTCTCTTAATCACTAAAACTGATTGCTTAGGGCTTACTAGGTTCATTATTTTAAGCTTTCAAAGAATAGAGGTAGTTTTAATTAGCTTAAATTTGAGTGTTTACTTCATAATGCATGCTAGTTAGAAAAATCTTGCTCATTTCTTATCAGATGGTCCACTGATTTGTTGCTTGAAGCCTTTGGGGATTCTTTAGGAATTCTTACCCCAAATCCATGGCTTTCACAACTTTTCTTTGAACACATTTGGCATGCCCGGTGGGACACTTATGTCCATTCTCCATTAATGGAGGTCCTTTGAGTTCTTCAAAGTCATTTTTCAAGTTTTTTTTTGTAAATCACTTGTTATTTTCCTTATTTCTGTTTTAAACCTTGGATTAATGAACTCTATTTACATGCATTTGTGGGTTTAACGTAGAAATAGGAAGCTTTGACTAACCAATAACCTGTTTGCTTTTAAAATTTTGAAAATCCGTGTTTTTTGTAGGTTTTTCATAGGGCATGCGTAGGTGTTTTAAGGTGGCGCATACACATTGACATATGCGGGTCTCCGTCTGAAAGGCCACGTACCAGTAAGGGTGTCCTATGTGTTTTTGAAATTTTTCTCTACAAAGACGCGTTCGCATCCCCGTTGGTCTGTCCGCATCTTCATCTCTCTAGACGCGTCTGTGTAATTAATGTCACTGTGTAAAAATTTTATAGACTTCTTTTGCTTGGGCCGCGTATCCATCAGTAGGAGCGCGTCTGCGTTGAAACCCTAGCATACCTGTTGGATTAGGGCGCGTAGGTGTCAGTGACTATTTTGATCTTAATAAACCCACGTAGGTGTTGGTGTAGGCGCGTACACGTTGGTTGGGGCGCGTACATGTCGGTTTAGGTGCGCAGTTGTTACTATCAGAAATTAAATTTTTTCTTACAGTCTGTTCTAACTGTTTCTCTAATTAGGATTTGTGAAAAGTGCGTATTCTCTCTCCTCACACTTTCCAAAGTGATCTTGGAGATCAAAAACACTTACACAAAATCTATTTTACATGTTAAAAACACTTGCTCTTTTAAAGGATAAAGTAACATTTTTATGTGCTTTTAGTAGGATTCCCACTTTGCGCTTTCGGGTGATCTTAGGAATCAAAAGCAAGTGTGAGTTCTCTTTTACCTCAATCAGCAAATGAGAAAACTACTAACCAACTTGTTGTCTATAGGACCTGACGTTGGTCAAAGAAAGGTGTTAAAAACAAAACGAAAAACTTCTAATACACGTGTGTTTGCAGATTTCCAAATGGTGTGCCACTTTTGAAACCACATTAAGATTAAAAAAGATAAAAAACACACCATATTCAGCACACTATATTGTAGGTTTCGGAAAAGGGTAATTCCCTCTCCGCTTAACCGGAACATAACCCCTTTGGCATAATGCCTTAAGCTATAACAATGGGGGTGGTTCCAGGAACCCCAAAGTAGTCCATCACTGAGTAACCTCATGGAAAAAATGGGAAGCCCCTCGATTACCCACTAGACTAGTACGCCTTATGAGTTAGATTTGTAAGTTATCCCTACGCGATTCTTAAAAGTACATGATGGATGCATTCATTGCCCATTGTACTTAAAGGAAGCAAAGTCGAGATACTCCCAAGATAGTCAGGATTGATTGGGTAAATCATCTCACTCGTGGATAATTTTTTGTGACACCTAGTTGAGAGAACCTATTAGGAAAGCCATTTTGTCTGGAGGCCAACTTTACTAGTCCATGCACGTCATTTCACCATCACGAAGTGATAACTTGTTTGGATTCAGCATCGTGTTTTTCGAACACGGTAACAAACTCATCCCAAGTTTGATCTGATTGTCTTTCATCACAAATCTAGACAAACACATTACTTAGCTTAGCTTCTTTCTCATTTTTTAAACAAGGCGGAGCTCTGCCCAAGTGAAACTAAGTCTATTTTCACATGTTCTTGATCTACACCCATGCGTTCATACTTTCCAGGTTAGAAGTTGAACACAAGCATACTTTGCGTGTCATGTAAGAGATAGTGCTAGCTACTTTTTTGTACGTTTACACTCATCCATGTTTGCGGTTGGGGTGTTAAACGACTAAAGCATGCGGGTATGTTTTCATGTCTTTGGAAGTCCTACGATCTTTACTTCAAGATCTTCATCATTATTACGGGTCGGTTTTGTCATTCTGTCTCTCCCCTAGTTTGTCGACTTTTGCTTGCATTTTGGTTATTCAGTATTGGTATTTACATTACGTCTCCCATTCTTTGGGCACGTAGTATAAATCCTGCTATTGTGCGGTTACGCTGCTTGCATTATCGCAGACTTCTTATTATACATTTTACTTAATTTTAGTTTAGACATCGTCTGGGTCTCTTAACGAGTGTTGATACCACATTATATATATCGCCATAATGTTGTCTTGATATCGACACCTTGCTTGCTTGGTTGAGATATTGGGATAACGTTGTTACGATATATCTAGTTGTGACGTCCACTTTTCAAGACACTTAGCTTTCGTCGATACTCAAGTTAGTACTAGGTATACCTTTTGTGGAGGTCGCGATTGGCTCCTTGTTGTTACTTACACCTTGTTCATTTCAAACTTGACGTAAGTATTGAGATTGAGTGGATCATCTTTGCATTGGGATGTCATTTTGCACACATATTTTATATAGGGAGTATTTCCTTATTGTTTGGATTTGTGTTTCACACTTGCATGATTGTTACATGTGATTATTCATCCAGAAAACTTGTTTTCTAGGAAAATCCTTATTGATCTCATCGAGATTGCGTCATCATGATGTCTATTTTCCTTGGACCTTCTTCAGAAAATCACACACGCGTCTCTGTATATATTGAATGTCTAGTTGGCTGCCATTGTGCTACCCAAATGGGCATGGGGCCTTCTTCATTTAGAATAAGTTTGATCGCACTATCTAGATCTAGACATTTTTGCTTAAACGATGTCAACAATGACTGACTATCATGTAGTTCCTCAGGCTTACGACAATGCGGAACCTAAGTTTAGGCATTCACATTAAAACATACCCTTTATGACTAAACCTCATTTGGTTCTTCGTGGTAGAATTCCTGCCTGGGTACCTTGTTCCCCACCTTTAGCTCATAGTGGATGGTATGATTTGGATGCTTTTGATCCAAATTATTATCCGGGTCCCCCCCAATCTTCTTTCAATTCAGATCCAAACTACCATTCATATTCCCACTCTTCTTCGGAAGATTCGGATCCAAACTATTGTTCGGATACCCATAGATCAAATCCTGAATCATGGTCCTCCCTCCCTTCACTGGACCTATATTCCAACTCATCTCAATGATGTCTTCCTCCTTTGAAGACTCGTGTGACTCCAATTTCCATCGATCGAACATATAATTCGGCTCTTGAGTCACGGTCCTCCCTTTCTTCGCAGGGCCTCCTTCATCAATCATCTCAACGACCTCTTCCTCCTTCGAAGAGTTCCACGACTCGGGTTACCTCTATTCACTCATCTAATTCAAATCCTACGTCATAACTTAATGGATGGCTATGTGATCCTACTTCCAACCGACATTATGTTGTCTTCTAGAAAAATTACCTAGGTCCAAATCTAAATCATCCATTCATGAAACACATGCCTCCAAGCCTACTTCCTCTCTTGAGTCATCTTCTTCTGTCAATCAATCTTCCCCGCTTAGCGGATCCATTTCTTCTATTCAACCCCCCATGGTCGAAGAACAAAAAACTCTACTGATTGATTTATCTCAAGATAAAGGACCAATTAGACTACGCGAAGATATCCCTTTAGAGGATTGCAAACAAGGTTTCTTTCTTGAACTCGATACGCTCGCGTATGGGGAGGAGAAGTTTTATTCCTTTTATTAGAAAATAGAGGAAGAGCCTAAGGTCATGGAACTTGATTCTTCTTCTGTTATTCCATCTTCACCTTCCTCTGAACATGATGAGATGTTGGGTTCTAGCGTTGATCCATGGCCTATCTTCTCATTTCCCAATCATTACTTATCTATCATCATTCCTCAATCAAAATCTTGCTTTGGCTCACCTCCTAGTAGCCCATCATCTTCTTCTATCTTGGGGCCATGTCCATGTAACCCTCCATGTTCTACTTGTGGCTCACCTCCTGGTAGCCAATTGCCTTCTATTCTTGGGCCACGTCCTAGTAGCCCTTCATCCTATTCTATCTATGGGATACCTCTGAGTAGCCCCTACTCATCGATACTTGGGCCACACCCTAGTAGTCCCTCATGCTCATCTTCTATTATTGGATCATGTCCTCGTAGCCCAACTTCTTCCATCTTAGGGCCATATCCTAGCAGCCCTTCATCATCTTCTATCGGTGGCTCTCCTTCTGGTAGCCCATCCTCTTCATTTCTTGGACCGTATCCTTTTCATCTATCACATCTTTCTTCTATCAATGTTTGTGGCAAGCCCACTAGCATTTCTATTGTTCCTTTCATCAATCATAAACGTTCGCTTTCTTCTCCTTCTCGGGATCAGACAAGTCATGCGTCAGCTTATAAAAAACCCAAACATAGGTTCATTATCAAGCTCAAGTCAAAACTTCCAAGAGCTCTAAAGCTCCCAACAAATCAAACGATCTTAAGGTAAAAAATCAAACGCAATTCAAGAACGCACATCAACGTAACCATCAAGTATGGTGCAAAGTGCATAAACCTCTGGATAGGGAACTCAAAATCCCGCATATGAAATCCATGTTTCAGGATAAATCGTAGTCCTTTGTTGAGTATGAGCTCACCACGATCATCGAGATCGGGGATAACATGACTCTTGATAAACAATCATGCTTAGTCTCCCTTATCAAAGAAATCACAAACATTTTTGTTGGATCTTACCACGCAGAGTGACTCTGTTGTTCCCACCTTTCCAAAAACTATCAAAAATCTAAAAATTAAAACAATTCAAAAATACAAAAACATGAGAAAACATTTCATAGGCAAATCAAAGGTTCAAAGATCAAACATTGCAATCAGGTATTGCGTACACATGGATGTTCTTTCTTCCCTTCCTTGCTATTCTTCTGCAACTCTTCCTACCATTTTTATCCCTTCGGTGATCTTTTGGTTAGCCCATTCGCACGCATTTTGTGACATTTATCTCTATGGTATCCATTTGAACCTGGTCTTTTATCACCTTGGTAAATTAAATAACGACTGACCTCATGGAGATCCTATCACATTCAACATTTAATAAACTTGTTGCGAAGAACTTTTGGACATATTTCTTGACACTAGCCAATGTCGTCATCACAATCACTTCCACCTCCTTCTATCAAGCCATTTGTGGTTCTTAACCCCCTTGTCAAACAAGAGAGCTGAAATAAGTTTTCAGAAAGCAAAAGAATAAAAAATCAAAAATTAAAAGCTAAAAGCTACAAAGCAAAAGAAAATTGATATATAACTCTCTCTTGGGGTATTTCCAATAATCTGTATCCGGGCTATGAATGCCTAACTGGTAGTAGAGCAATGTTGCGATTAGAATCAAATACATCTCCATCGGGGCTCATGGACACTTGGCTGGCTGTAGAGCAATGTACGGCTATCCTTCCACCCTCAATTCAAAAATCACCTTTTGAAATAAATCATTCCTACACGTTGGCTAGGGTGTCTTCACTTATTGTCTATTAAATCTTCCCTCCAATAGGTAATTTAATTCCACGTTCACACACCTGGATCTCTATGAGTATGCAGGATTAGTATGTTACAAAGTGTATTTTTTTGGACCTTGTTCAGACTCTTACTCTAGTTTGTATCTCATCTCACAATTTGTGCCTTTGGCTAATCACTTCTTCATTGCGAGGCTTCTAAGCTACATTCATGTCACTCACATCGTTCTTCTACTTTGTTCAAGACATCCATGTGTATAAGATTTCCTTTCTTGCCATGTTTTCAGACACCTTTGTCCCCTTTCACAAAAAAAAATCCTCTCCTTCCTTTCTATCATGTGCTTTTAGGCCAACTTACGCTGGGGGCATACTTGCTTCTTCCTAGCATTTCATTGGTTTATGTTCACCATCATGTTGAACCTATCCATAATGACCTTTGGGTCCCACTTCTACACGTAAATAGTTTTGCCTTTGAATACCCCCACCTAATCACTAGAGAAATTTCACATCTTCACCTTCTTGCGCATGCATGTGGCCTTTCACCTTTGTACATCCCATCTATCGCTAGAGGCATCCACGCTTCTTTGTCTTCCTGTACATAGTTTAAGAAAACTTTCAACATCAAAACATTCAAATATGTTCAAAGAAACATCAAAAACATTATAAATCATCCTATAAACATTGCTCTTTGGTTCTCACCTGTTCATTTGCGTGACTCGTGGATCATCTTGATCTACCTCCATCAACAAAAGCTAGGTCTGCTTACTTCGTCTGTACTCTGGGGCACAACGACTTGCCTGGTACTGTTTTGTAGTGCACATTGCTTTTCCATTAGACCGAAGTGTCCTCCATTATTACCCCTCACATGTATCTTTTCTTGGGGCCACCATCATTAACCCTTGTCGTTGATTCGAATAGGTTGGAACTGAAGCTTGATAACAAAAACATTGCATTATGTTTCTCTATTAGGCTAGCTTGTTTACTTTCTCGTATTGCATTGCATTTTGTATGTTGCATGGAGTTAGGCATCTTTTAATTTATCGTATTGCATTGCATTTTGTATGTTGCATGGAGTTAGTGTTTTTTTTAGCAATGGACATTTGTTCATATATGGCTTTTCATGTCGTAGTACACTTTTGTTCATTCTTTTTAATAAGGACCGATGATGAAGATCTCTAGCAATATGATGAAAAATAAAGTTGTTTAAAAGGCACTGGATGGATGTTAGCTCATTCTCCCTTCCTCATACTCCTTTTCTTCTATATCTCATTTCTTTTCTTCTTCATCGCACTATTCTTTCTTCTATTCTCTTTCTGTCATCTTTTCGATCTTCAATCGAGTTCTTCTATCACCCCATCGACAATTGAGGGGGCATCCTCCATTCTACTCATTTTTTTTCTTCTATCCCTTCAAAATTTTCTACTTGTTTATGCTTTTCTACTTTCTTTGAAGTGGCGTCGCTTATGCCACCCCAAAGAGGGGCAAATGTAGACACCTAAAATATGCTTACACTTAGCATTTCATCCAATTCAACTGATTAACGATACTACGTTAATTCCCTATTCTTCGCTCCATTCTCGGATGCCCATTTACGACACCTTCTTGGTCGTATTCCTCTTATAAATCATCTAATTTGGGTAATAGCATGTTTTAATTAGCTTAAATTTGAGTGTTTACTTCATAATGCATGCCTAGTTAGAAAAATCTTGCTCATTTCTTATCGGGATGGTCCACTAATTTGTTGCTTGAAGCCTTTGGGTATTATTTAGGAATTATTACCCCAAATCCATGGCTTTCACAACTTTTCTTTGAATACATTTGGCGCGCCTGGGTGGGACACTTATGTCCATCCTCCATTAATGGAGGTCCTTTGAGTTCTTCAAAGTCATTTTTCAAGTTTTTTTTTGTAAATCACTTGTTATTTTCCTTATTTCTGTTTTAAACCTTGGATTAATGAACTCTATTTACATGCATTTGTGGGTTTAACATAGAAATAGGAAGCTTTGACTAACCAATAACCTGTTTGCTTTTTAAAATTTTGAAAATCCATGTTTTTTTACAAGTTTTTTCATAGGGCACGCGTAAGTGTTTTAAGGTGGCGCGTACACGTTGACATAAGCACGTCTTTGTATGAAAGGCCGCATACCCATCAGGGTGTCCTTTATGTTTTTGAAAATTTTTCTCTATAGAGACGCGCCCGCGTCCCCGTTTTTCTGTCCTTGTCTACGTCTCTCTGGACACGTCTGTGTAATTAATGTCAATGTGTAAAAATTTTATAGACTTCTTTTGCTTGGGCCACGTATCTGTTGGTAGGAGCGTGTCCATGTTGAAACCCCTGACGTACCTGTTGGATTAGGGCGCGTAGGTGTCAATGACTATTTTGATCTTAATAAACCCGTGTAGGTGTTGGTGTAGGCACGTACCCGTTGGTTGGGGCGCGTACATGTTGGTTTAGGTGTGCAAGTGTTATTGTCAAAATTAAATTTTCTTACATTCTATTCTAACTATTTCTTTGACATTTTTGATGCAGGTTTTCTAAAGGTTGACAGGTTTAAAAACAAGCCTAACTCTTTAAAATTTTAGTTTGCATGATTAAGTGTTTTTCATTCCTTAGCTTAAATTAGGATTTGTGAAAAGTGTGTATGCTCTCTTCTCACGCTTTCCAAAGCGTTCTTGGAGATCAAAAACACTTGCACAAAATCTATTTTACATGTTAAAAAACAATCGTTATTTTAAAGGATAAAGTAACATTTTTATGTGCTTTTAGTAGGATTCCCACTTTGCATATGCTCTTCCTTCGCGCTTTCGGGCGATCTTAGGAATCAAAAGCAAGTGTGAGTTCTCTTTTAACTCAATCAGCAAACGAGAAAAATACTAACCAACTTGTTGTCTATAGGACCTAACGTTGGTCAAAGAAAGGTGTTAAAAACAAAACAAAAACTTTTAATACACGTGTGTTTGTAGATATCCAAATGGTGTGTTACTTTTGAAACCACATTAAGATTAAAAAAGATAAAAAACACACCATATTCAACACACTGTATTGTAGGTTTTGGAAAAGGGTAATTCCCTCTCCGCTTAACTGGAACATAACCCCTTTGGCATAACGCCTTAAGCTATAACAATGGGGGTGGTTAAAGGAACTCCAAATTAGTCCACCACTGAGTAACCTCGTGGACGAAACGGGAAGCGCCTCGCTTACCCACTTGACTAGTACGCCTTGTGAGTTAGAGTTGCAAGTTATCCCTACGCGATTCTTAAAAGCACACGATGGATGCATTCACTACCCACTGTACTTAAAGGAAAAAAAGTCGAGATACTCCCAAGATAGTCAGGACTGTTTGGGTAAATCGTCTCACTCGTGGATAATTTTTTTGTGACACATAGTTGAGAGAACCTATTAGGAAAGCCATTTTGTTTGGAGGCCAACTTTACTATTCCATGCGCGTCATTTCAGCATCATGAAGTGATAACTTGTTTGGATTCAACATCGTGTTTTTCGAACACGGTAATGAACTCATCCCAAGTTTGATCTGAATGTATTTCATCACGAATCTAGACAAACGTATTACTTAGCTTAGCTTCTTTCTCATTTTTTAAATGAGGCAAAGCTCTGCTCAAGTGAAACTAAGTCTATTTTCACATGTTCTTGATCTACAACCATGCATTTGTACTTTCCAGGTTGGAAGTTGAACACAAGCATACTTTGCGTGTCATGTAAGAGATAGTGCTAGCTACTTTTTTTGTACATTTACAATCATCCATGTTTACGGCTGGGGTGTAAATGACTAAAGCATGTGGGTACATTTTCACGTCTTTGGTAGTCCTACGATTTTTACTTCAGGATCTTCATCATTATTACGGGTCAGTTTTGTCATTCTGTCTCTCCCCTAGTTTTTCGACTTTTACTTGCATTCTGGTCATTGAGTATTGGTATTTACATTACGTCTCTCATTCTTTGGGCACGTAGTATAAATTCCGCTATTGCGTGGTTACGCTGCTTGCATTATCGCAAACTTCTTATTATACCTTCTACTTAATTTTAGTTTAGATGTCATCTGGGTCTCTTAACGAGTGTTGATACCACGTTATATATATCCCCTTAGTGTTGTCTTGATATCGACACCTTGCTTGCTTGGTTGAGATATCGGGATAGCGTTGTTATGATATATGTAGTTGGGGACGTCCACTTTTCAAGACACTTAGCTTTCGTTGATACTTGAGTTAGTACTACATATACCTTGTGTGGAGGTTGCGATTGGCTCCTTGTTGTTACTTACACCTTGCTCATTTCAAACTTGACGTAGGTATTGACATTGTGTGGATCATCTTTGCATTGGGCTGTCATTTTACACACACATTTTACATTGGGAGTATTTCCTTATTGTTTGGATTTGTGTTTCACACTTGCGTGATTGTTCCTTGTGATTAGTCATTTAGAATTTTTTTTTTTCTAGGACAATCCTTTTTGATCTCATCGAGATTGTGTCATCATGATGTCTATTTTCCTTGGACCTTCTTCAGAAAATCACACACGCGTCTCCATACATACTAAATGTCTAGTTGGCTGCCATTGTGCTGCCCAAATCGGCATGAGGCCTTCTTCATTTAGACAGAAGTTTGATCACAGTATCTAGGTCTAGACATTTGTGCTTAAACAATGCCAATAATGACTGACTATCACACAATTACTCACACTTACGACAATGTGGAACCTAGGTTTAGGCATTCACATCAAAACATACCCTTTACAACTAAACCTCGTTTGGTTCTTCGCGTTAGAATTCCTGCATGGGTACCTTGTTCCCCACCTTTAGCTCATAGTATATGGTATGATTTGGATGCTTTTGATCCAAATTATTATTCAGGTCCCCCCCAATCTTCTTCCGATTCAGATCCAAACTACCATTCAGATTCCCACTCTTCTTCAGAAGATTCAGATCCCAACTATTGTTCGGATACCTATAGATCAAATCCTAAATCACGGTCCTCCCTTCCTTCAAAGGACCTTATTCCAACTCATCTCAACGATTTCTTCCTCCTTTGAAGACTCGTGTGACTCAAGTTCCATCGATCGAACATCTAATTCGGTTCTTGAGTCATGGTCCTCCCTTTCTTCGCAGGGCCTCCTTCATCAATTGTCTCAACGACCTCTTCCTCCGTCGAAGAGTTCCATGACTCGGGTTACCTCTAGTCACTCATCTAATTTGACTCCTACGTCGCAACTTAATGGATGGCTATGCGATCCTACTTTCCAACCTAGATTACGTCGTCTTCTAGAAAAATGACCTAGGTCCAAATCCAAATCATCCATTCATGAAACGCCTGCCTCCAAGCCTACTTCCTCTCTTGAGTCATGTTCTTCTGTCAATCAATCTTCCCTGCTTAGCGGATCCATTTCTTCTATTCAACCCCCCATGGTTGAAGAACAACAACCTCTACTGATTGATTTATCTCAGGATAAAGGACCAATAAAACTACATGAAGATATCCCTTTAGAGGATTGCAAACAAGGTTTCTCTCTTGAACTCAATATGCTCACGTATGGGGAGGAAAAGTTTTATTCCTTTTATAAGAACATAGAGGAAGAGCCTAAGGTCATGGAACTTGATTCTTCTTTTGTTATTCCATCTTCACCTTCCTCTGAACATGATGAGATGTTGGGATCTAGCATTGATTCGTGACCTATCTTCTCATTTCCAAATCATTCCTTATCTATCATCATTCCTCAATCAAAATCTTGCTTTAGCTCATCTCCTAGTAGCCCATCATCTTCTTCTATCTTGGGGCCATGTCCTAGTAGCCCTCCATTTTCTACTTATGGTTCACCTCCTGGTAGCCCATTACCTTCTATTCTTGGGCCACGTCCTAATAGCCCTTCATCCTATTCTACCTATGGGACATCTCTGAGTAGCCCCTACTCATCGATACTTGGGCTACACCCTAGTAGTCCCTCACACTCATCTTCTATTATTGTATCATGTCCTCGTAGCCCAATTTCTTCCATCTTAGGGCCATATCCTAGCAGCCCTTAATCATCTTCTATCAGTGGCTCTCCTCCTGGTAGCCCATCCTCTTCATTTCTTGGACCGTATCCTTTTCATCTATCACATCTTTCTTCTATCAATCTTTGTGGCAAGCCCACTAGCATTTCTATTATTCCTTTCATCAATCATAAACGTTCACTTTCTTCTCCTTGTCGGGATCAGACAAGTCATGCGTCAGCTTATAAAAATCCAAAATAGGTTCATTATCAAGCTCAAGTCAAAACTTCCAAGATCTCTAAAGCTCCCAACAAATCAAACGATCTTAAGGTAAAAAATCAAACGCAATTCAAGAACGCACATCAACGTAACCATCAAGTATTGCGCAAAGTGCATAAACCTCTAGATAGGGAACTCAAAATCCCGCATATGAAATCAATGTTTCAGGATAAATCGTAGTCCTTTGTTGAGTATGAGCTCACCACGATCATCGAGATCGGGGATAACATGACTCTTGATAAACAATCATGCTTAGTCTCCCTTATCAAAGAAATCACAAACATTGTTGTTGGATCTTACCACGCGGAGTGACTCTGTTGTTCCCACCTTTCCAAAAACTATCAAAAATCTAAAAATCAAAACAATTCAAAAATACAGACACATGAGAAAACATTTCATAGGCAAATCAAAGGTTCAAAGATCAAACATTGCAATCAAGTATTGTGTACACATGGATGTTCTTTCTTCCCTTCCTTGCTATTCTTCTGCAACTCTTCCTACCATTTTTATCCCTTCAGTGATCTTTTGGTTAGCCCATTCGCACACATTTTGTGACATTTATATCTATGGTATCCATTTGAACCTGGTCTTTTATCACCTTGGTAAATTAAAGAATGACTGACCTCATGGAGATCTTATCACATTCAACATCTAATAAACTTGTTGCGAAGAACTTTTGGACATATTTGTTAACACTAGCCAATGTCATCATCACAATCACTTCCACCTCCTTCCATCAAGCCATTTGTGGTTCTTAACCCCTTGTCAAACAAGAGAGCTGAAATAAGTTTTTAGAAAGCATAAGAATCAAAAATCAATCAAAAATTAAAAGCTAAAAGCTACAAAGCAAAAGTAAATTGATATATAACTCTCTTTTTGGGTATTTCCAATAATCTCTATCCGGGATATGAATGCCTGATTGGTAGTAGAGCAATGTTGTGGTTAGAATTAAATGCATCTCTGCCGGGGCTATGGATGCCTGGATGGGAGCGGAGCAATGTATGGCTATCCTTCTACCCTCCATTCAAAAATCGCCTTTCGAAATAAATCATTCCTACACATTGGCTAGGGTGTCTTCACTTGTTGTCTATTAAATCTTCCCTTCAAGAGGTAATTTAATTCCACGTTCACACACTGGATCTCTATGAGTATGCAGGATTAGTATGTTACCAAGTTTCTTTTTTCGGACCTTTTTCAGACTCTTACTCTAGTTTGTATCTTGTCTCACGATTTGTGCCTTTGGCTAATCGCTTCTTCATTGCGAGGCTTCTAAGCTACATTCATGTCACTCACATCGTTCTTCTACTTCGTTCAAGACATCCATGTGTATAAGATTTCCTTTTTGGCCATTTTTTTGGACACCTTTGTCCCCTTTCACAAAAAATAATCCTCTCCTTCCTTTCTGTCATGTGCTTTTAGGCCAACTTACACTGGGGGCATACTTGCTTCTTCCCAGCATTTAATTGGTTTATGTTCACCATCATTTTGAACCTATCCATAATGACCTTGGGTCCCACTTCTACACGTAAAGATTTTGCCTTTGAATACCCCACCTAATCACTAGAGAAATTTCACATCTTCACCTTCTTACGCATGCACGTGGCCTTTCGCCTTTGTACATCCCATCTATCGCTAGGGGCATCCACGCTTCTTTGTCTTCTTGTACATAGTTTCAGAAAACTTTCAAAATCAAAACATTCAAATATGTTCAAAGAAACATAAAAAACATTATAAATCATCATATAAATGTCGATATTTGGTTCTCACCTGTTCATTTGTGTGACTCGCAGATCATCTTGATCTACCTCCATCAACAAAAGCTAGGCTACTTACTTCGTCTCTACTCTGGGGCACAATGACTTGCTTGGTACTGTTTCATAGTGTACATTGCTTTTCCATTAGACCGAAGTGTCCTCCATTATTACCCCTCGCATGTATCTTTTCTTGGGGCCACCGTCATTAACCCCTATCGTTGATTCGAATAGGTTGGAACTGAAGCTTGATAACAAAAACATTGCATTATGTTTCTCTATTAGGCTAGCTTGTTTACTTTCTCGTATTGTATTGCATTTTGTATGTTGCATGGAGTTAGGCATCTTTTAATTTCTTGCATTGCATTGCATTTTGTATGTTGCATGGAGTTTTTTGTTTTTTTTAGCAATGGACATTTGTTCATATATGGCTTTTCATGTC
Organism: Taxus chinensis; assembly: GCA_019776745.2. Classification (NCBI taxonomy): domain Eukaryota; kingdom Viridiplantae; phylum Streptophyta; class Pinopsida; order Cupressales; family Taxaceae; genus Taxus; species Taxus chinensis. Next base: position 576,699,922 of record CM034155.1, on the reverse strand, counting down.
ATAGTACACTTTTGTTCATTCTTTTTAATAAGGGCCGATGATGAAGATCTCTAGCAATATGATGAAAAATAAATTTGTTTAAAAGGCACTGGATGGATGTTAGCTCATTCTCCCTTCCTCATACTCCTTTTCTTCTATATCCCATTTCTTTTCTTCTTCATCGCACTATTCTTTCTTATGTTCTCTTTCTATCATCTTTTCGATCTTCAATCGAGTTCTTCTATCACCCCATCGACAATCGAGGGGGTATCCGCCATTCTACTCATTTTTTTCTTCTATCCCTTCAGAATTTTCTACTTGTTTATGCTTGTCTAATTTCTTTGAAGTGGCGTTGCTTACGCCACCCCAAAGAGGGGCAAATGTAGACACCTAAAATATGCTTACACTTAGAACTTCATCTAATTCAACTGATTAACGATACTACGTTAATTCCCCATTCTTCGCTCCATTCTCAGATGCCCATTTACGACACCTTCTTGGTCGTATTCCTCCTATAAATCATCTAATTTGGTTAATATCTCTCATTAGCTAAACATCCCTCATTTTGACCATTCAGAATCTCCCTAGTTCTCTTTAGACCACTTTTATTGGCTTCTTAGGCTATCTATCAGTCACAGTTGGTTATCCAGACCCCTCCTAACTCTCAATGAGTCTCTAATCACTTGCTAATCAATTTTAACTAGCCTAAACCCTAGTTAAATAGCCTAAACCAAGCTTAACTAAGCCTAAAGCATGTTTATCCTAATCTAATCCTAAAGTGCTTTTTATACTTTAGTCCCACATGCACCCAAATGCCAAACTCTTCCAAACCAGAAACTATGAATAGAAGGGTCACCGCTCCCATTCAGACTTACAACTTTACTCTCAAACACTTTGGAAAGGCATTAGAAACCATTTGTGATAGCTTTAAGCTATAGAACATTTGGATCTTGGCCATACTCCATTGTTAAGAGCTCTTCCATCTTGCATCCATCCATTCCAAATATAGTTAGTAAGGGAAGATCTAAATCTTGGCCATGTAGCCAACTTGGAGAGATCTCTTCACTATGTTTGGGAGTAAACAACACATAATTTGATTACTTCAGATCTAAACTAGGTTCATTTTATTAAGCTTTTATAGAGTAGAGAGTAGTATACATGTTAGTTTTTGATGTTTTTTTCAAAGTTATAATACTTTTATGTTAATTTCTCTTGTTTAGCTCTAATTTGATGGTGTATGGTTGAGTTAGCAAAGCTTTGAGGTTCTTTAGCCTCACTCCATAGCTTTTGTAACTTTCCATTACATACATTTGGCACGCCCGGTGGGACACTTATGTCCATCCTCCATTAATGGAGGTCCTTTGAGTTCCCCATTCAACCTAAACTATGCTTACGCTTAGCATTTCATCCAATTCAACCAATTAACGATACTACGTTAATTCCCCATTCTTCGCTCCATTCTCAGATGCCCATTTAGGACACCTTCTTGGTCGTATTCCGCCTATAAATCATCTAATTTGGGTAAGCATATTTAACATGTTTTAATTAGCTTAAATTATAGTGTTTACTTCATAATGCATGCTAGTTAGAAAAATCTTGCTCATTTCTTATCGGATGGTCCACTAATTTGTTGCTTGAAGCCTTTGGGGATTATTTAGGAATTATTACCCCAAATCCATGGCTTTCACAACTTTTCTTTGAATACATTTGGCACACCCGGTGGGACACTTATGTCCATCCTCCATTAATGGAGGTCCTTTGAGTTCTTCAAAGCCATTTTTCAAGTTTTATTTTTGTAAATCACTTGTTATTTTCCTTATTTCTGTTTTAAACCTTGGATTAATGAACTCTATTTACATGCATTTGTGGGTTTAACGTAGAAATAGGAAGCTTTGACTAACCAATAACCTGTTTTCTTTTAAAATTTTGAAAATCCATGTTTTTTTGCAGGTTTTTCATAGGGCACACGTAGGTGTTTTAAGGTGGCACGTACACGTTGACATATGCGCGTCTTTGTCTGAAAGGCCACGTACCGATCAGGGTGTCCTCTGTGTTTTTGAAATTTTTCTCTACAGAGACGTGTCTGCGTCCCCGTTGGTTTGTCTGTGTCTTCGTCTCTATAGATGCGTCTGTATAATTAATGTCACTGTGTAAAAATTTTACAAAATTCTTTTGCTTGGGCCGCGTATCCGTCGGTAGGAGCGCGTCTGCGTTGAAACCCTGGTGTACCTATTGGATTAGGACACGTAGGTGTCAGTGACTATTTTGATCTTAATAAATCCGTGTAGGTGTTGGTGTAGGCACGTAATTGTTGGTTGGGGTGCATACATGTCGATTTAGGCGCTCAGGTGTTATTGTCGAAATTAAATTTTCTTACAGTTCTGTTCTAACTGTTTCTCTGACATTTTTGATGCAGGTTTCTAAAGGTTGATAGGTTTAAAAACAGGGCTAACTCTTTAAAATTTCAGTTTGCATGATTAAGTGTTTTTCATTCCTTAGCTTAAATTAGGATTTGTGAAAAGTTCGTATGCTCTTTCCTCACACTTTCCAAAGTGATCTTAGAGATCAAAAACACTTGCACAAAATCTATTTTACATGTTAAAAACACTTGCTCTTTTAAAGGATAAAGTAACATTTTAATGTGCTTGTAGTAGGATTCCCACTTTGCATATTCTCTTCCTTCACGCTTTTGGGCGATCTTAGGAATCAAAAGCAAGTGTGAGTTCTCTTTTACCTCAATCAACAAACGAGAAAACTACTAACCAACTTGTTGTCTATAAGACCTAACGTTGGTCAAAGAAAGGTGTTAAAAACAAAATGAAAACTTCTAATACATGTGTGTTTGCAGATTTCCAAATGGTGTGCCATTTTTGAAACCACATTAGGATTAAAAAAGATAAAAAACACAAAATATTCAACACACTATATTACAGGTTTTGGAAAAGGGTAAGTCCCTCTCTGCTTAACTGGAACATAACCCCTTTGGCATAATGCCTTAAGCTATAACAATGGGTGTGGTTCCAGGATCCCCAAAGTAGTCCACTACTGAGTAACCTCGTGGAAGAAATGGGAAGTGCATCGCTTACCGAATTGACTAGTACGCCATGTGAGTTAGAGTTACAAGTTATCCCTACACGATTCTTAAAAGTACACGATGGACACATTCACTGCCCACTGTACTTAAAAAATTTGAATTTTGCTTGCATTCTAATTGTTTAGTATTGGTATTTACATTACGTCTCCCATTCTTTGGGCACGTAGTATAAATCCCGCTATTGCGTGGTTATGCTGCTTGCATTATCGCAGACTTCTTGTTATACCTTCTACTTGATTTTAGTTCAGACGTCATTTGGGTTTCTTGACAAGTGTTGATACCACGTTATATATATCACCATAATGTTGTCTTGATATCGACACCTTGCTTGCTTGGTTGAGATATCGGGATAGCGTTGTTACGATATATGTAGTTGTGACGTCCACTTTTCAAGACACTTAGCTTTCGTCAATACTCAAGTTAGTACTAGGTATACCTTGTGTGGAGGTTGTGATTGGCTCCTTGTTGTTACTTACACCTTGCTCATTTTGAACTTGACGTAAGTATTGACATTGTGTGGATCATATTTTCGTTGGGCTATCATTTTGCACACACATTTTACATAGGGAGTATTTCCTTATTGTTTGGATTTGTGTTTCGCACTTGTGTGATTGTTCCTTGTGATTATTCATTCAAATTTTTTTTTCTAGGATAATCCTTTTTGATCTCATCGAGATTGTGTCATCATGATGTCTATTTTCCTTGGACCTTCTTTGAAAAATCACACACACGTCTCCGTACATACTGAATGTCTAGTTGGTTGCCATTGTGCTACCCAAATCGGCATGGGGCCTTCTTCACTTAGAAGAAGTTTGATCGCACTATCTAGGTCTAGACATTTGTGCTTAAATGATGCCAAAAATGACTGAATATTGCATGGTTCCTCACACTTACGACAATGTGGAACCTAGGTTTAGGCATTCACAACAAAAGATACCCTTTACGACTAAACCTCGTTTGGTTCTTCGTGCTAGAATTCCCGCCTGGGTACGCTGTTCCCCACCTTCAGCTCAAAGTCGGTGGTATGTTTTGGATGATTTTGATCCAAATTATTATTTGGGTTCCGCCCACTCTTCTTCCGATTCAGATCCAAACTACCATTCAGATTCCCAATCTTCTTCGAAAGATTCAGATCCCAACTATTGTTCAGATACCCATAGATCAAATCCTAAATCATGGTCCTCCCTTCCTTCACAGGGCCTTTATTCCAACTCATCTCAATGATCTCTTCCTCCTTTGAAGACTCATGTGACTCTAAGTTCCATCGGTCGAACATCTAATTTGGTTCTTGAGTCACGGTCCTCCCTTTCTTCGTAGGGCCTCCTTCATCAGTCGTCTCAATGACCTCTTCCTCCATTGAAGATTTCCACGACTTGGATTACCTCTAGTCACTCATTCAATTCAAATCCTACGTCGCAACTTAATGGATGGCTATGTGATCCTACCTTCCAACCTACATTACGTCATCTTCTAGAGAAACGACCTAGGTCCAAATCCAAATCATCCATTCATTAAACACCTGCCTCCAAGCTTACTTCCTCTCTTGAGTCATCTTCTTCTGTCAATCAATCTTTCCCACTTAACGGATCTGTTTCTTCTAGTCAACTCCCCATGGTCAAAGAAAAAACAACCTCTACTGAATGATTTCTCTCAGGATGAAGGAACAATCAGACTACATGAAGATATCACTTTAGAGGATTGCAAACAAGGGTTATTTCTTGAACTCGATACGCTCGTGTATTGGGGAAAAGAAGTTGATCCCTCTTTTCAGAACATAGAGGAAGAGCCTAAGCTCATGGAACTTGATTCTTCTTCTGTTATTCCATCTACACCTTTCTCTGAACATGATGAGATGTTGAGGTCTAGCATTGATCCATGGCCTATCTTCTCAATTCCCAATCATTCCTTATCTATCATCATTCCTCAATCAAAATCTTGCCTTGGCTCACCTCCTATTATCCCTTCATTTTCTACTTGTGGGTCACCTCCTGGTAGCCTGTTACCTTCTATTCTTTGGCCACATACTAGTAGCCCTTTATCCTATTCTATCTATGGGACACCTCCGAGTAGCCCCTACTCATCGATACTTGGGTCACACCCTAGTAGTCCCTCACACTCATCTTCTATTATTGGATCATGTCCTTGTAGCCCAACTTCTTCCATATTAGGGCCATATCCGAGCAGCCCTTCATCATTTTCTATTGTTGGCTCACCTCCTGGTAGCCCATCCTCTTCAATTATTGGACCGTATCTTTTTCATCTATCACATCTTTCTTCTATCAATGTTTGTGGCAAGCCCACTAGAATTTCTATCATTCCTTTCATTAATCATAAACGTTCGCTTTCTTCTCCTTCTCAGGACCGGACAAGTCATGTGTCAGCTTATAAAAAACCCAAATAGGTTCATTATCAAGATCAGGTCAAAACTTCCAAGAGCTCCAAGGCTCCCAACAAAGTAAACGATCTTAAGTTTAAAAATAAAATGTAATTCAAGAATTCACATCAATGTAACCATCAAGTATGGCACAAAGTGCATCAACCTCTGGATAGGGAACTCAAACTCCCACATACGAAATCAGTGTTCCAGGATAAATCGCAATCTTTTGTTGAGTATGAGCTCACCACAATCGTCGGCATCGGAGATAACATGACTCTTGATAAACAATCATGCTTAGTCTCCCTTATTAAGGAAGTTGTAAACATCGTTTATGGATCTTACCATGCAGAGTGAATTTTTTTTGGTCCCACCTTTCCAAAAACTATCAAAAAGCTAAAAATCAAAAGATATTCAAAAATACAAAAACATGAGAAAAAATTTCATAGAAAATCAAAGGTTCGAAGATCAAACATTGCAATCAGGTATTGCATACACATGGATGTTATTTCTTCCCTTTCTTGCTCTTCTTTTGCAAGTCTTCCTACCATTTTTATCCCTTCGGTGAGCTTTTGGTTAGCCCATTCACACACATTTTGTGACAGTTATCTCTATGGTATCTGTTTGAACATGGTCTTTTATCACCTTGGTAAATTAAAGAACGACTAACCTCTTAGAGATCCTATCACATTCAACATCTAATAAACTTGTTGCGAAGAAATTTTGGACATATTTGTTGACACTAGCCAATGTGGTCATCACAATCACTTCAACTTCCTTCCATCAAGCCATTTGTGGTTCTTAACCCCTTGTAAAACAAGAGAGCTGAAATAAGTTTTCAGAAAGAAAAAGAATCAAAATTCAAAAGCTAAAAGCTACAAAGAAAAAATCAAATTGATATATAACTCTCTCTTGGGGTATTTCCAATAATCTCTACCAGGGCTATGGACGCTTGACTGACAGTAGAGCAATGATGCGATTAAAATCAAATGCATCTACGTTGAGGCTATGGATGCCTGGCTGGAAACGGAGCAATGTACGACTATCCTTCTAATCTCCATTCACAATTCACCTTTCAAAATCAATCATTCCTACACATTGGCTAGGTTGTCTTCACTTGTTATCTATTAAATCTTCCCTTCAAGAGGTAATCTAATTCCACGTTCACACATTGGATCTCTATGAGTATGCAGGATTAATATGTTACCAAGTGTCTTTTTTTTGGACCTTGTTCAGACTCTTACTCTAGTCTATATCTTGTCTCACAATTTGTTCCTTTGGCTAATCACTTGTTTCATCGCGAGGCTTCTAAGCTACATTCATGTCTCTCACATCATTCTTCTTCTTCATTCAGAACATCCATGTGTATAAGATAACCTTTTTTGACATATTTGCGGACACCTTTGTCCCCTTTCACAAACAACAATCTTCTCCTTCCTTTCTATCATGTGCTTTTAGGCCAACTTACGCTGGGGCAGCCTTGCTTCTTTCCAGCACTTCATTATTTTACGTTCATCATCATGTCAAACCTATCCATAATGGCCTCAGTTCCCACTTCTACATGTAAAGAGTTTGCCTTTGAATACCCCCACCTAATCGCTGGGGAAATTTCACATCTTCAACTTCTTGCACATGCACGTGTCCTTTTTGCCCTTGTACATCCCCTCTATCGCTAGGGGCATCCACACTTCTTTGTCTTCCTGTACATAGTTTCAAAAAACTTTCAAAATAAAAAACTTTCAAATATGTTAGAAAAAATAAAAAACATTCAAATATATTAGAAACATTAAAAAGTATAAATCATCCTATAAACGCCGCTCTTTGGTTCTCACCTATTCATGTGTATGACTCGCAGATCATCTTGATCTACAATCATTTATAAAAGACCGATGCTTACTTCGTTTGTACTTTGGGGCACTATCATTTGCCTGCGTACTATTTTCATCATGCACATCACTTTTTTATCGGACCCCAGCGTCCTCTGTCATTTCCCTTGCATGTGCATATTGCTTGGGGCATCATTATTACCCTTGTCAGTTATCAGAACATTTGGGAACTTCAGCTTGATAACAAAATATTTGTGTAACCTTCTTGAACGTTGTTGGTTTAAGTGTGTGTGACTGTACTTATTTTCCCTATTACATGATTTTGTTTACTTCTCGTATTGCATTGCATGTTTGTATGTTGCATGGAGTTGGCATTTTAGCAATAGACAGTTGTTTTGTATCTAGGATTTTCATGTCACTATACGCTTATGTTGTATGCTCACATTTTTAATAAGGACCGATGAGGAGGTCTCTAAGGAAAATGATGATCTAAATATTGGATACATTTGATTTGTGGATAGCTCAACATATATTTCCTCTTTCTTCTTTCCTCTTTCTTCTTTTCGATCATCAATCGCATTCTTCTATCATCCCATCCTCCCTCGAGGGGGCATCCTTCATCCTATTAATTTTTCGTCTATCCCTTCTCCTTTTTCTTCTCTTTCATATTTTTCTACTTTCTTCAAAGTGATGTAACTTACATCACCTCAAAGAGGGGCAAATGTAGACACCTGTAGTTTTGGCCAATGAACTATTATGACTAATATAGTGCTAGTTATGCTTCTCCCTGCAAACTGACGATACACCGCCAGTTTGACCTATCTAACTTTCTTCCTATGACATCCCTTTTGTCATTTTTCCTCTTGTAAACCATTTAAACAAGCTATAATAGCTTCGTTCTAACTACATTAGCTTCTTACTTTCTTCTAGTCCACTTCTACCACCTTCCTAGCCTATCAATCCATTCCATTGGATTGATCTAACCCTTCAAAACTCTCTCCAAATCCTAATCACCTCCTAAACATGTTTAACTAAGCTTAAACATGGTTTATCCCTTCCTAAACCCAGTCAAAGTAAGTTTTGACTTGCTATAAGTGGTTGTTGGAATTTAGTGTTTGTCCCACATGCACCCAAGTTTTCCATTCTCCCAAATGAAAAACTATATATAGGGCTAGACCCCCTCTCTCATTTTCAAGAATTCCTCCCTTCTTCCTAAGCATAGATTATAGTAATTTGCATCTAGGTTCTAGATTTCATTTCTAGATTTCATTTCTAGTTTAGATATTGAGCTATTTACTTCATCTCTTGCATTGCTAATCCATTTTATAGAGTAAAGGAGAAGATCCATTGGCTTAAAGGCTTATAATGGGGAGATTTATTTCTCTTAATCACTAAAAATGATTGCTTAGGGCTTACTAGGTTCATTATTTTAAGCTTTCAAAGAATAGAGGTAGTTTTAATTAGCTTAAATTTGAGTGTTTACTTCATAATGCATGCTAGTTAGAAAAATCTTGCTCATTTCTTATCGGATGGTCCACTGATTTGTTGCTTGAAGCCTTTGGGGATTCTTTAGGAATTCTTACCCCAAATCCATGGCTTTCACAACTTTTCTTTGAACACAAAAAGGAATGATAAATCAACATTTAGGAGAGCTCCAACATATTAGTGGTTGACTTATACAAGGAAGGATTTTTTGTTTCTAAACATCTTTCATATAAAAGGAAAGTACATTCAACAAAAGTTAGAAGTAAAGAATTTTTAGTTATTAAAGATAAGTGCACATGAAAAAATTTAAGTTTCAACATGTATATCAAAATGATTAAAGTGACTAAAGCATCAGAGGTATAAGTACAGTCTTAGAACATTTGAAGGATAATCAAGTTATTGTTTAAGATGCACTTAAGTATTTAAATCAAGGTATGCAAGTTGCAGCAGTGGTGTACGATCTTGATCTATGAGTTGTTTTGAAGAAATTGACTAAAGTATAGGAAAAGTAAATGAAGAAGTACGCACTCATCAAAATAAGTCAATTGTTCTCATATCAAAACACTTCATGACTTGCAATTAGGTATTGATAAAGATATAATTATTCAAGTGATCATTTCAAGCTACAACCATTCAAGAATTCAACTTAAGAATTTTCTTCCAGTTATATATCAAGTTTCAATACACAGGTGATTAAAGTTTTAGAACTCAAGGGTACAAATCAAAGGAAATGAAACTAAGCAACAATAAGACTTTAACTGTTAAAGAAATTTTCAACAACTGGAGGTGACATACTCTAGGCATGCCTTGATTTCATTCTGCAAAGAAGTTGTTTCAGTTTCCATAATAAATTCAGATTGCAAAATTCAATTCAAATCAAGGTGACTAAGGAAAGAATTATAACTTGTTGACCAAAATAAGTTCACACTTATTTTGGGTCAATTGATACCATTTTCCCCCTTTTTTGCTTCAATTTTAATTCTTACATATTTTAAGAACTTAAGGTCCCTTGAATGGATTTCCATCAAATAGGAAATTTCTTCCCCTTTCCAAAGATGTAAATAAGTCCTTCTAACTCTTCATATTTTTCAAGTTACGGGCTGACGAGCCTGGGAAGGATTTTTTTCCAAAAGTGGGCCAGCGGGCCTAGGGAAGATTTTTTGCCAATGGGAAAATGGCGGACCGGCAGGAGATATTTTTTCATTTTTACACTTTTTGCAAAAGGAACAAGTATAATTGTGGGCCTGTGGGCCCGAGAAGGATTTCTTATGAAAAGTGGAAAAAGCGGGCCAGCGGGCCCGAAGATGTCTTTTTGCCCAAAAATGGGAAAATGCGGGCCGAAGGGCCTAGGGATGGTTTCTTTTCCACAAAACGGTTCTGCGGGGGCCATGGGGGAATTTTGGAACTTTTTCACTTTTTGTCAAATGGTGCAGTTTTCAATTACGGGCCAGTAAGCCGGCGGGGTCTCATCGGCCTTTGAAAAGTCACAGACCTTTGGAGGGTGCCACATGCGTCATCGACATAATTCAAAGGTGAAATCTAAAAACAAAGACCCCAAACAAATGCCAAGCTTCCACGTGTCCCAGGTCCAAAAAGGGACAAAATCGACAGTTGAAAAGTCAAAATGGGGCAGAGCCAACGGAAGGTGCCACGTGTCAATCTCGGCACAAATTCAAAGATCAAATCCAAAGGTGGTTCCCCAGATAAGCATGGGCTCTCCACGTGTTCAGAGTCAAAAAGGGGGGATAGAGTGGGCCGAAATCGACTAAGTGTAAGAGGGCCAGCGGACGGAACGATGTGTCAGCTCGGTGTAACTTTAGAAGTGAAATACAGAGTGGGTTCCTAAATGAGCGTGAGGCTTCCATGTGTCTAGGGTCTGAGAAATGCATTAGTGTGAATCAGCTAAGTATCACAAACTCATGGAAGGAACCATGTGTTAGCTCGGTGCATATTTAAAGGTATATCTAAAAGTGGGTCTCCCAAACAAGCGCCAAACCTCCACGTGTCCCAGGTCTGAAAAAGGGATAGAGCTAGTTGTTTAAATGACTAAGTATAATAAGGTTGGCGGAAGCCTCCACATGTCTCTTTGGTGCAACTTCAAAGTTAAAATCTGGAGGAAGACCCTAAATGAGCACCAACTCTCCATATGTCTAGGGTCCAACAGAAGTCAAAAAGGCAGCAAACCTGAATCGGCTAAGTATAGAAGAATCAATGGATGGCGTCACGTGTCGCATCAGTGTAAATTCAAAGGTGCAACCCAAAGAAAAGATTCAAATAAGCGCTATTCCTCCATGTTTCCAAATCCTGAAAAGGAAGAAGCGGTCATTGAAAATTTTAAATAGGGTAAAACTAGTGCAAGGTGTCATGTGTCAGCACGACGTAACTTAAAAAGTAAAATTCGGAGTGGGTTCCCAAATATGCGTTGAGCCTCCACGTGCCCAGGGTAAAACATATGGCCCCACCAAGAAAAAGGGACTTAGCTAAAACACAAGGAAATAGGGCAGAGTAGCGGAATCTTCCACGTGTCTCATCTGGGCAATTTCAAAGGTGTGACCCAAAAGGCCGTCCTTATATGAGCACGAAGCCTCCACATGTCCCAGGGTCTGAAAAGGAAAGGTAGGCCATTGAATAGTCCAAAAGTATGCGAAGGCCTCTACGTGTCTTGACTGCACAACTTCAAAGGTAAAAACTAGGGGTAGTTTCTAAAAAAGTGAGAAGCCTCCACGTGTCTCAGGTCAGGCACAGTGTCTTCACCAACTCAGGTAGAATACAAAAGAAACTGAGCAGCCTGTAGAAGTCACCACATGTCAATCCGGAAAAATTTTAAGAGTGAGAGGAAGGGGCTGAATCTTCATCATGCGCGAGGATGCCACGTGGACCCTGTATGGAAAAACTCTTGTAAATATAGGAGCCCGTGTTAAATACCTGACCGTGATCCTCAGATAGCCATATATTTCGACTGGAATCTCAGATTTCAGCGGGAAAGGATATTTTAGAAATATCTCGATGCAATCTTCTCACCCACCACCATTAATGTTTTTGGCCCGCCATTTTTTAGGCTGTTAAGTCTCTCACCTGCCGCCATGATGAAGAATGGGCCTCTTTCTTGCCTAGTAAGGGACAACGATGGGGGCATGGGTGTTGCAGTGAAACTCTTCCTTCTGGTAGGTGGATTTCAATGCTTTTTGGAGTGGTTGGAGTAGGTGGAATTCAATGCATTACAGGGCTGGTTGGAATAGAGTTTGAATTATTCCCTCCTTTCTCTCTTATTCTTCCTATATATTGTAAAGAAGGGGCATTTTCTAAAAGGTTGGTCATTGTTTCTCTCCTTCCCCCCTCTCTCTCTTTCTTCCTTAGGGTAGAATGCGGAGTCTAAGCCTCCTCTAATATATTTTTAATGGCATTTCCTTACCCCGTTCCCACTGATGATGTACCGTGTAACCTTCAGAGCAATAAAATATGTTTCGTGATGCTTTTTGTCCATCCTTACTTATTTTATTGTCTATTCTTACCTCTCGTATTTGCAGGGTATATTGTGTATACTCTGATGTTTATTGCAGGTTCTAGGAGCTGTGTTTAAAGGGTTTTGAAGTGGTGTTCTGTGTGAACTTCATCTCTGGTGTGTGGTGCTTCTTGTCCACCCTGTCCTCTTCTCACCTCTCTCCACTTCAGGTAGTTTGGATCTGTGATCAGCCACTTCCTTTTCTGGTGTATCACCACTTAGTATAGCTCTCTCTCTCTCTCTCTCTCTCTCTCTCTCTCTCCCTGTCCCTTTGGAATAGTTAGATTAGGATAGATTAGGTTTTCCTGCACTAGAGTAGCTTGTGGCAGGTAGTTTAGGAAGCAAGAACCAACCTTCTCTTGAGGGTCATCTCAAGTCCATAAGTCCCACAACTTGAGAGATGGTTCAATGTTATGTAATCACACTGAATGCCCCACTCAGAATCAAGGCCTTTTGGGTGTACTGTGATTTTGCACTAACATTTTTTCCACGCCCAGTGGAACAGGTATGAATCACCTTAGCACTTTATCTTAGCAGGTAGGTGTGTTCCCGTTAAGATTCAACCTTTTGAGGCACATGCAAACCACATCTAGTGACTCCATCTAGTCAACAACCCATTCTCTAAGTTGTAGACCTTTTCCATCCATTTACACCCATATTAATTCATCTTTCTTTCCACATCTTTCATATTCTGCCATTCATGAAGTTGTGCAATCATGACTTCATTTCCTTCTTGGAACTCACACTTGCAGGAACAACAGTGCAGTCCACCTCTATTGTACTTCTCAAATCCTCTAGATCAACATTATGATCATATCCATAACAATTATGCTTACCCATATGAGCAGGGTCAAAACCAATTTGGCCATGGAGCTTATCAAGAACAAGGGGACGCATACAATGGTAACAACTACACGGAGGATGCTGATTTGTAGGAGAAGATTTAGCATTTGGAGGCACACATGGTACAATTAAGGGCCATAACTCAGATGAAAGCATTCCGAATTGGCTATCTAGGGCACCTTATCCATGGGCTTGCCGTATGCCAAGACATTACAACCCTCAGTAGAAGATTGACTTCATTGTTGAGATGCTGCCTCACCTTGCATAGCGGATTGAGGATATTGAGGCATATGAGCAAAGTACAAGACAACCTTGTCAATGGGGAAGTAAGTCACCAACTCCTTTTCCTTCATTTTCTCTTTATCATACTCTATCATCGCAACAGTGTTGTGAGTATAGCTTCCCATCTACTGCCCCTAGTGCTGAGTTTCCTTCTCCATCCCCTAGCTTTCCATCTCACCTAAATTCTTCTTCCCTTTTCCCTTTTGGATTCAAGTCCCCTCTACCTAGATGTACCATAAATTAATAGCCCCCTACCAAATCCCCTTCCCCAGTCAACATCATCATGTTCGACGACTGCAGGACAGTTGAAGAATGTAATGACTCATACGACTCTGACTGGGAAGAGGAAATCATACGGGCACCTATTCCAGAGAAAAATCAGTTATCTCCAAAGGGGGTAGTTTTGGAGGAGACTGAGCTGCTTATAGGGGAAAAACCATGCGTTCCACTGCTTTGTGCTCCCCAACCTACAAGTACTCCCCTTCAGAAGGAGAACCATACAGTTTAAGAGGCTCCAAGTGCGGAGCGGGGAACAAAAGAACCATCAGTTCTTCCTCACACTTCATCCCATTCAAGCTCTAATGTCAAAGAAGAGTTTGAGCTTTCAAACTTCATGTTTGAAGATGAGGGGAACCATGGTGAGCAAGTTGCAGATCAGGAGGACACCATGGAGTAGGTCGAGCACATACAACAAGAAAGCAAGGAGGAAGACTGTCTGTCAAACTTGAAAGATTACTTTGATGGAAAGGAGCCCGAGGAGATGACATAATTTTCTATACCATCATCCACCTTCCAAGAACATGAGCCTGATGCCATGAAGGAGAACATTCAAGTAAAATAACATGCACTTCATAATAGCCCTCTGGGACCAAGGTTGGAAGATATGAATCTTCCATGTTCTTCAAAGGATAATGAAGTGAAAGAGTAAGAGGATGTCATCATCTCTTCCACACCATCCACCCAGGAAGGTCCACAAGTAAAATCTATTCTTGCAGTTGAAGTTTAGAGAAATGGGCACATCCATCAGACCAGACCATGCCCAATCAGGTACTTGTCTTCATTAGAGCCAAGGGAGAAGCCACAACAAGTCATGCTCACTTTAGGGCATGAGGATGAGTTTCAAAGCACCAAGGGTCACCATCAGCACCTCCAGGATTACAATGCCAATCAAATTGAGGAAGTATTTTTGATTGATGTAGATACCTTGATGATTTGGGTGGAAGATCGACCTCTTGTTATTTTTTCATTGATCCAAGCAGCCATATTCAGTGACAAATCATTTGCATGGCTGCCAATTGTAAGGAAGGGAAGTTATTTCTCCCTGCTTGTGGTAGGCTTTGTTTAAGCTTTTCTTTGTTAGGGTAAGTGTAGGAGTAGGAGCAGTTTTTTACTTTCAGTATAACAAGTGCTTTTGCACACTCTGTATGTTCCACTTGGGGAATGTATGATCTTCCCTTTTGTGTATAGCGTGTCATGGTGTTTTTTTGCTACAAGGTTGTATCACTATACAATTTAGTGTGCCCACAGTCCATTTCCAGAACTAGTAAAAGCCCCAGGGTTAGTAGGATGTGGGCAATCGGGGAGAAGTTTCAAAGCAAAAGATCAATATCAGGCTATCATTCATGACTCCATGCCCAATGGATGCTTCAAGGTAATTTATCATTTCACCTAGTAGGCAGGTGATCCCCATGAGTCGCCAGTTTGTTGACCAAAATAAGCTCACACTTATTTTGGGTCAACTAACAACATTTTCCCCCTTTTGTGCTTCAATCTAAATTTTTACATATTTTAAGCACTTAAGGTCCCCTGAATGCATTTACATAAGATAATAAATTTCTTCCCCTTTCCATAGATGTAAAGAAGTCCTTCTAACTCTTCATATTTTTCAAGTTATGGGCTGGCAGGCCTGGGAAGGATTTTTTTCCAAAAGCGGGCCGGTGGGCCTAGGGAAGATTTTTTGCCAATGGGAAAACGTTGGACTGGCGGGGCGGCAGGAGATATTTTATCATTTTTACACTTTTCACAAAAGGCACAAGTATAATTACAAGCCCGCGGGCCCAAGAAGGATTTCTTATGAAAAGTGGAAAAAGCAGGCCGGCGGGCCCAGAGATGTATTTTTACACAAAAATGTGAAAATACAAGCCGACGGGCCTGGGGATGGTTTCTTTTACTAAAAGCGAGTCCGCGGGGGAAATTTGGAGCTTTTTCACTTTTTTTTCAAATGACACAGTTCTCAACTGTGAACCCGCAAGCCCGCGGGGTCTTATCGGCTGTTGAAAAGTCACAGTACCACATAGGGTGCCATGTGCCTCGTTGGCACAATTCAAAGGCGTGATCCAAAAATGGATACCCCAAACAAGCACCAAGCTACCACATGTCTCATGTCCAAAAAGGACAGCATTGGTAGTTGAAAATTCAAAATAGGGTAGAGCCAATGGAAGGTGCCACATGTCAATCTTGGCGCAACTTTAAAGATCAACTCTGAAGGTGGTTCCCAAAATAAGCATAGTCTCTCCACGTGGTCAGAGTCAAAAAGGGGGGACAAAGTGGGCCCACATCGACTAAGTGTAAGAGGGCCAATGGACGGAACCACGTGTTAACTCAGTGCAACTTTAGAAGTGAAATACATAGCGGATTCCCAAATGAGTGCGAGGATTCCACGTGTCTAAGGTCCAAGAAAGGCATCGGCCCGAATCGGCTAAGTATCGCAGACTCACGAAAGGCACCACATATCATCTCGATGCATCTTCAAAGGTAAATCCAAAAGTAGGTCTCGCAGACAAGTGCTAAGCCTCCGCATGTCCCAGGTTTGAAAAAGGGATAGAGTCGTCCGTTTAAACTAAAAAGTATAAGAAGGACAGAAAAAGCGTCCACGTGTCTCTTTGGTGCAACTTCAAATTTAAAATCCGAAGGCAGGACCTAAATGAGCATGAACTCTCCACATGTCTAGGGTCCAACAGACGTCAAAAAGGTAGTAGGCCTGAATCACATAAGTATAAAAGAAATGATGGATGGCGCTATGTGTCACATCAATGAAAATTTAAAGGTGCAACCCAAAGCAGAGACTCAAACAAGCGCTGACCCTCCTCTTGTCTAGAGCCCGAAAAGGAAGAAGTGGTCGTTGAAAATATTAAACAGGGAGGAGCCAGTGGAATGTGCCACGTGTCAGCACAGTGCAAATTCAAAAGTAAAATTCAGAGTGGGTTCCCAAATACGTGCTTACCCTCCACGGTTCCAGGGTCAGACATATGGCCCTGCCAAGTAAAAGGGACTTAGCTAAAACAAAAGGAAATAGGGCAGAGCAGTGGAACCTTCCATGTGTCTAATCGGTGCAATTTCAAAGGCGCGACCTAAAAGGTAGTCCTTATATGAGCACGAAGCCTCCACGTGTCCCAGGGTCTGAAAAGGTAAGGTTGGCTGTTGTAAATTCTAAAATCCTGTGGAGGCCTCCACGTGTCTTGACCACGCAACTTCAAAGGTAAAAACTAGGGGCGGTTTCCAAACAAGTGCGAAGGTAGAATACAGAAGAAATAGAGGAGCCCCCGAAAGCCACCATGTGTCAATCTGGCACACCATTAAGAGTAAGAGGAAGGGGCTGAATCTTCACGACGTGCAAGGATACCACATGGACCGTGTATGGACAAACTCTTTTAAATAGAGGAGCTTGCGTTAAATGCTTGACCCTAATCTTTAGTCAGCCATATCTTTCAACTGGAAGCTCGAATTTGAGTGGGAAAGGATGTTTTGGAAGGCTCTCAACACCATATTCTCCCTCACTACCATTAATGTTTTTGGCCTGCCATTTTTGAGGCTATCAAGTCTCTTAGCTGCCGCCACAATGAAGAATAGGCCTCTTTCTTGCCCAGTGAGGGACAGTGACGGGGGCATGGGTGTTACAGCGAGAATCTTCCTTGTGGTAGGTGGATTTCAATGCTTTCTGGAGTGGTTGGAGTAGGAAAAATTCAATTCATTACAGGGGTGGTTGGAACACATTTCAAATTCTTCCCTCCTTTCTCTCTTTTTCTTCCTATATATTGTAAAGGAGGGGCATTTTCTAAAAGGTTGGTCATTATTTATCTCCTGCCCCCCCTCTCTTTCTTTGTTAGGGTAGAAGGTGGAGTCTAAGCCTCCTCTCATGGTTCTATAATGGTATTTCCTTGCCCCTTGCCCCCTGATGATGTATTGTGTAACCTTCGGAGCAATAAAATATGATTCGTTATGCGTTTTGTCCATCCTTACATATTTTGTTGTCTCTTCTTGCCTCTCATCATTACAGGGTATACTGTGCATACTTTGATGTTTATTACAGGTTCTGAGAGCTATGTTTAATGGGTTTTGAAGTGGTGTTCCGTGTGAAATTCATCTCCAGTCCATGGTGCATCTTTTCCACCCTCTCCTCCACTCACCTCTCTCCACTTCAGGAAGTTTGGATTTGTGATTAGCCACTTCCTTTTCTGGTGTATCACCACTTAGTGAAGACTCTCTTTCAATCTCTCTCTCTCTCTCTCTCTCTCTCTCTCTCCCCTTATCCCCTTGGAATGGTTAGATTAGGATAGATTAGTTTTTCTTGCATTGGAATAGCTTGTGGTAGGTCGTTTAGGAAGCATGAACCAACCTTCTTTGGAGGGCCATCTCAAGTCCGCAAGTCCCACAACTTGAGAGATGGTCCAATGTTATGCAATCACACCAAATTCCCCACTTAGAATCGTGGCCATTCGAGGGTGCTGTGATTTTTCACTAACAGTTTTGGCATGCCTGGTGGGACAGGTTTGAAGCACCTTACCACTTCATCTTAGCAAGTTGGCGTGTTCTTGTTAAGATTCAGCCTTTTGAGGCACGTGCAAAGCACATCTGGCAACTCCATCTAGTCAACAACCCATTCTATGAGTTGTAGACCTTTTCCATCCATTTACACCCATCTTCATTCATGTTTCTTTCCACATATTTCATATTCTACCATTCATGAAGTTGTGCAATCATGACTTCATTTCCTTCTTGGAACTCACACTTGCAGGAACAACAATGCAGTCCACCTCCAATGTACTCCTTAGCTCCTCTAGATCAGCATTATGATCAGATCCATAACAATTATGCTTACCCATATGAGCAGGGTCAAAATCAGTTTGGCCATGGAGCTTATCAAGAACAAGGGGACGCATACAATGGTAACAGCTACACGGAGGATGTTGATTTGTAGGAGAAGATTCAGCCTTTGGAGGCATACATGGTATAATTAAGGGCCATAGCTCAGATGAAAGCATTTCGAATTGGCTATAGGGCACCTTATCCATGGGCCGACCCTATGCCAAGACATTACAGCCCTCAGTAGAAGATTGAATTCATGGTTGAGATGCTGCCTCACCTTGGGTAGTGGATTGAGGATATTGAGGCATATGAACAAAGTACGAGACAATCTTATCAATGGGTAAGTCAGGCACTAGCTCCTTGTCCTTCATTTTCTCTTTCTCAAACTCTATCATCACAATAGTTTCATGAGTCTAGCATCCCATCTGCTGCCCCTAGTGCTGAGCTCCCTTCTCCATCCCCTAGCCTTCCATCTCACCTCAATTATTCTTCCCTTTTCCCTTCCAGATTCAAGTCCCCTCTACCTAGCTGTACCATAAATGAATAACCCCTACCAACACCCCTTCCCCAAGCTGACATTATCATGTTCAATGACTGCAGGACATTTGAAGAATGGTGTGACTCATGTGACTCTGACTGGGAAGAGGAAATCATATGGGTGCCTATGTTCCAGAGAAAAATTAGTTAGCTCCAAAGGGGGTAGTTCTGGAGGATACTGAGTTGCTTATAGAGGAAAAACCATGCGCGCCATAGCTTTGTGCACCCCAACCTACAAGCGCTCCCCTTCAGAAGGAGAACCATACAGTTCTAGAGGCTCCAAGTGTAGAGCAGGCCACAAGGGAAGCATTCAGTTCTTCCTCGAACTTCATCCTTTTCAAGATCTAATGTCGAAGAAGAGTTTGAGTTTTCAAACTTCATGTTTGAAGATGAGGGGAACCATGGTGAGCAAGTTGCAGATCAGGAGGACACCATGGAGGAGGTCGAGCATGTACAACAAGAAAGCAAGGAGGAAGACTGTCTGTCAAACTTGAAAGATTACTTTGATGGAAAGGAGCCCGAGGAGATGACATCATTTTCTCCTCCATCATCCACCTTCCAAGAACATGAGCTTGATGCCATGAAGGAGAGCATTCAAGTACAACAACATGCACTTCATAAGAGCCCTCTGGGACCAAGGTTGGAAGATATGAATCTTCCATGTTCTTCAAAGGATAAGGAAGTGAAAGAGTAAGAGGATGTCATCATCTCTTCCACACCATCCACCCAGGAAGGTCCACAAGCAAAATCCATTCTTGGAGTTGAAGTTTAGAGAAATGGACACATCCATCAGACCAGACCATTGTCCAATCAAGTACTTGTCTTCATTAGATCCAAGGGAGAAGCCACAACCAGTCATGCTCACTTCAGGGTGTGAGAATGAGTTTCAAAGCACCAAGGGTCACCATTAACACCTCTAGGAGTCCAATGCCAATCAAATTGAGCAGGTATTTTTGATTGATGTAGATACCTTGATGATTTGCGTGGAAGATCGGCCTCTTGTCATTTTTTCACTCATCCAAGCAGCCATATTCAGTGACAAATCATTTGCATGGCTGCCAATTGTAAGGAAGGGAAGCTATTTCTCGCTGTGTATGGCAGGGTTTGTTTAAGCTTTTCTTTGGTAGGGTTAGTGTAGGAGTAGGAGTATTTTTTTGCTTTCAGCATAACAAGTGCTTTTACACACTCTGCATGTTCCACTTGGGGCATGTATGATCTTCCCTTTTGTGTATAGTGTGTTGTGGTGTTTTGTTGCTCCAAGGTTATATTACTATGCAATTCAGTGTACCCACAGGCCATTTCTAGAACTGGTAAAAGCCCCAAGGTCAGCAGTATGTGGAAAATCAGGGATCAAGTTTCAAAGCAAAAGATCAGTATCATGATATCATTCATGACTCCATGCCCAATGGATGCTTCAAGGTAATGGATCATTTCACCTAGTAGGCAAGTGGTCCCCATGAGTCGCCAATTTGTTGACCAAAATAAGCTCACACTTATTTTGGGTCAACTGACACCATTTTCCCCGTTTTGTGCTTTAATATGAATTTTTACATATTTTAAGCACTTAAGGTCCCCTGAATGCATTTCCATCAGATAAGAAATTTCTTCCCCTTTCCATAGATGTAAAGAAGTCCTTCTAACTCTTCATATTTTTTAAGTTACATGCCGACAAGCTTGGGAAGGATTTTTTTCCAAAAGTGGGTCGACGAGCTTAGGGAAGATTTTTTGCCAATGGGAAAATGGTGGATTGGCGGGGCCACAAGAGATATTTTTTCATTTTTACACTTTTTGCAAAAGGCACAAGCATAATTGCGGGCCCGTGGGCCCGAGAAGGATTTCTTATGAAAAGTGGAAAAGCGGGCCGACGGACCTGAAGATGTCTTTTTGCCCAAAAATTAGAAAATGTGGGCCGGCGGGCCCGGGGATGGTTTCTTTTTCCAAAGTAATGGGTTTGCGGGGCCACGGGGGAATTTTTTCCCAAGTATAAATTCAGGTCGGCGGGTCTACGGGGGCATTTTGGAACTTTTTCACTTTTTGTCAAATGGCAAAGTTTTCAAGTACAGGCCCGCAAGCCCGCAGGGTCTCATCGGCCGTTGAAAAGTCATAGACCCACAGAGGGTGCCACATGCCTCATCAGCGCAATTCAAAGGCGTGATCTAAAAATGGAAAACCCAAACAAGAGCCAAGCTTTCACTTGTCCCAGGTCCAAAAAGGGACATAATCGGTAGTTGAAAAGTCAAAATGGGGCAGAGCTAGCGGAAGGTGCCACATGTAAATCTCGACACAAATTCAAAGTTAAACTATGAAGGTAGTTCCCCAAACAAGCACATAGGGTCACCACATGGTCAGAGTAAAAAAGAGGGGATAGAGCTGGCCCAAATCGACTAAGTGTAAGAGGGCCAACAGACGAAACCACATGTTTACTCAACGTAACTTTAGAAGTGAAATACAGAGCGGGTTCCCAAATGAGCGCGAGGCTTCCACGTGTCTCGGGTCTAAGAAAGGCATTGGCATGGATCAACTAAGTATCACAGACTCAGGGAAGGTGCCACACATCATCTCAATGCATCTTCAAAGGTAAATGAAAAAGTGGGTCTCCCAGACAAGCGCCAAGCCTCCATGTGTCCTAGGTCTGAAAAAGGGACAGAGCCGACCATTTAAATGACTAAGTATAAGAAGGTCAGTGGAAGCCTCCATGTTTCTCTTTGGTGCAACTTCAAAGTTAAAATCCAGAGGCAGACCCTAAATAAGCGCTAACTCTCTACTTGTCTAGGGTCCAATAGAAGTTAAAAAGGAAGCAGGCCCGAATCGGCTAAGTATAGAAGAACCGGTGGATGGCACCGTGTTTCGCATCAGTGAAAATTCAAAGGTGCAACCCAAAGTGAGAGACTCAAACAAGCTCTGGCCCTCCACGTGTCCAGAGCTCGAAAAGGTAGGAGCGGTCATTGAAAATCTTAAACAAGGCAGAGCCAGCAGAAGGTGCCACGTGTCAGCACGATGCAACTTCAAAAGTAAAATTCAGAGGGGGTTCCCAAATATGCGCTGAGCCTCCATGTGTCTAGGGTCAGACTATATGGCCCTGCACCAACAAAAGGGACTTAGCCAAAACACAAGGAAATAGGGCAAAGCAGCGGAAGCTTCCACGTGTCTCATTGGCACAATTTCAAAGGTGTGACCCAAAAGGCAGTCCTTATATGAGCGTGAAAACTCCATGTGTCCCAGTGTCTGAAAAGGTAAGGTCAGCCATTGAAAATTCCTAAAGGCTTCAGAGGCCTCCACGTGTCTCGACCGTGTAACTTCAAAGGTAAAAACTAGGGGCAGTTTCCAAACAAGCGTGAAGCCTCCACGTATCTTGGGTCAGACACATTGTCTCCGCCAACTCAGGTAGAATACAAAGGAAACCAAGGAGCCCGTGGAAGCCACCACATGTCAATCCGACATAATTTTAAGAGTGAGAGGAAGGGGTTGAATCTTCACAATGCGTGAGGCTGCCATTGGACTCTGTATGGATAGACTCTTTTAAATAGAGGAGCCCACATTAAACGCCTAACCCTGATCTTCAAACAGCCATATCTTTTGATATGGAAGCTTAGATTTGAGCGGGAAAGGATGTTTTGGAAAGATATCTGGTGCCATCTTTCTCACCCACCACCATTAATTGTTTCATCCTTCCATTTTTGAGGCTGTCAAGTCTCTCACGCGTGACGCCATGATGAAGAATGGGCCTCTTTCTTTCCCAGTAAGGGACAACAATGGGGCATGGGTGTTGCAGAGAGACTCTTCCTTGTGGCAGGTGGATTTCAATGCTTTCTAGAGTGGTTGGAGTAGGTGGAATTCAATGCATTGTAGGTGTGGTTGGAACAGAGTTCGAATTCTTACCTCCTTTCTCTTTCTGTCTCATTCTTCCTATATATTGTAAAGGATGGGAATTTTCTAAAGGGGTTGGTCATTGTTTCTCTCCTTCCCCCACTCACTCTTTATTTCTTAGTGTAGCATGAAGAGTCTAACCCTTCCTCTCATGGATTTGTAATGGCATCTTCTTTACCCCTTTCCCATTGATGATGTACCGTGTAACTTTTGGAGTAATAGAATTTGTTTTGTGATGCATTGGTTGCATCCTTGACTCATTTTACTGTATCTTCTTACCTCCCATGGTGACTAGGGTATAATGTGCATACTTTGATGTTTATTATAGGTTTTGGGAGCTCTGTTTAATGGGTTTTGAATTGGTGTTCTATGTGCACTTCATCTGTGGTCTATGGTGCATCTTGTCCACCCTCTCCTCTACTCACCTCTCTCCACTTTAGGAAGTTGGGAGATGTGATCAGCCACTTCCTTTTCTGGTGTATCACCGCTTAGTGTAGGCTATATTTCACTCTCTCTCTCTCTCTCTCTCTCTCTCTCTCTCCATGTCCCCTTGGAATGGTTAGACTAGGATAGATTAGGTTTTCCTACACTGGAGTAGCTTGTAGTAGGTATTTTAGGAAGCTGGAACCAGCCTTCTCTAGAGGGTCTGTTAGTGCAAAATCACAGCACCCCCGAATGTCATCAGTCTGAAATGGGGCATTCAGTGTGATTGTATAACATTAGACAATATCTCAAGCTGTGGGACTTGCAAACTTGAGATGGACCTCCAGAGAAGGCTAGTTCCTACTTCCTAATCTACCTGCCACAAGCTACTCCAGTGCAAGAAAAACCTAATCTAAACATTCTAAGGAGACAGAGAGAGAGATAGAGAGTGAAAGAGATTCTACACTAAGTAGTAATACACTAGAAAAGGAAGTGGTTGATCACAGATCTGACTTCCTGAAGTGGAGAGATGTGAGTAGAGGAGAGGGTGGACTAGATGCACCTCGGGAGTAGAGATGAGGTTTCACACGGAAAGACCACTTCAAAACCCATTAATCATAGCTCCCAATAACTTTCAATAGACATTAGAGTATGTACGGTATTACCATGTAATGATGAGAGGCAAGGAGAGATAATAAAATAAGCAACGATGGATAGAATGCATCGCGAAAAAAGATTTTATTGTTCCAAAAGTCACATAGTACATCATCAATTGGCATAGAGAGAAGGAAATGCCATTTTATATATCTAAGAGAGGAGGCTCAGACTCTAAATTATACCCCAAGGAATAAAGAGAGAGGGGGGTAGGAGAGGAAATAATGAACAACCCTTTAGAAAAGGCCCCTCCTATACAATATATAGGAAGAATAAGAGAGAAAGGAGGGAAGAATTTGAAACTCTGTTCTAACCACCCCTACAATGCATTAAATCCACCTACCATAATGAAGAAATTTGTAATAGTTGTCAATTGCAAGACCCATCCCTCCATCGTTGTCACTTACTAGGGCAAGAAAGAGGCCCATTTTTCATCATGGCGGTAGGTGGGAGACTTGACAGCCTTGAAAATGGCGGGCTGAAAACATTAATGGAGGCAGGTGAGAAGCCGGTGCTGAGAGCTTTCTAAAATATCCTTTCCTGCTCAACATTGAGCTCCCATTCGAAATATATAGCTGTCTAAATATCTACGGTCGTGGCATTTAACAAAAGCTCACAATATTTAAAAGATTCAGTCGATACAAGACCCATGTGGCAGCCTCGCAAATCTTGAAGATTCATGCCCTTCCTCTGGCTTTTGAAGTTACACTGAACTGACATGTGGCGGCTTATGCGGGCTCCTTAGTTTCCTCTGTATTCTATGTGAGTTCCACTTGTTGGCTAAGACATTGTTCCTGACCTGAGACATGCGGATGCTTCACTCTCATTTGGAAACTGCCCCCATATTTTTCTTTTGAAATTGCGCCAATAAGACATGTGGAGGCCTTCGCATGCTTTTGGAATTTTCAATGGACAACCTTACCTTTTCAGAATTTGAGCATTTGGTGGTTTAGCGCTCATTTGGGGATTACCTTTTGGGTAATGCATGCCTTTAAAATTACACCTATGAGACACGTGGCTCTTTCCATGGCCTTTCTCTGTTTCAATGTGTTTTGGCTAAGTCCCTTTTTTTTACGGGGCCACATGTCTGACCCTGGACATGTGGAGGCTCAACGCACATTTGGGAACCCATTCCAAATTTTACTTTTGAATTTGCGCTGTGATGACATGTCTCTCCATTCGCTAGATCTTCCATGTTTATACTTTTCAACGACTAATTCTACCTTTTCGAGCTCTAGACACATAGAGAAGCATAGCACTTGTTTGGGTTGCCTCTGGATTATCTTTTAGAAATTGTGCTGATGAGGCATGTGGAGGATTTCTCTTACCTTTTGTACTTATCTGATTCGATCCTAGTCTATTTTTCTAGTCCTGGGACACATTGAATGCCAGTGATCATTTAAGATTCTTTCTTTGGGTCGTTCCTTTGAATTTTTGTTGATTTGGAGGCTTCATGACATTGCGTCATCCGCTGGCTTTCTATTTAACTTACTCATTTTGGGCCTACTCTGTCACCCTTTTGGAATCTATTGGACCTTGGACACATGGAGAGTTAGAGCCAGCATTTGAGTCTCTACTTTGGGTCACTCAGACACTTGGAATTTGTGCTAATTTGACACTTCCTTAGAGTTAATCTTCTGAGACATGTTGACCCTCATATACTTAGTCTATTTGTTTTTGCTCTGTCCCCCTTTTTTACTCTGACCACATGGTGAGCCTGCACTTGTTTAGGGTCTCCATTTTTGATTCAATCTTTAAAGTTGCAAGTATACATGTCGAGTTGACACATGGCACCAAATTGAGTATATCAGTTTTCAATGACCGATGAGACCCCGTGGGCTCATGGGCCCACTGATCTTCCCCTGAAAATGCACCTCGGATTTTTGTGAAAGTGAAAAGGTTCCAAAAATTCCCCGTAGACTCGCTAGCCTGAATTTACATTTGGGAAAAATTTCTTGGAGCCCGTAGACCCGCTTTTAAACTTAGGGTATGCAGAGTGTGCAAAAGCACTTCTTCTACCGAAAAAAATAAATATACACTACTCCTAAACTAACCAGAGAGAAAGGGGACTCAAACAAATCCTCCAACTAGAAAGGAGAACTAGCTTCCCTTTCTCAAAAAGGAACAGCCATGTAAATGATTTGACACTAAATATGGCTTCTTATATGAGTGAAAAACTAACAAGAGGTCAATCCTCCACCCATATCCTCAAGGTGTCAACATCAAAATAAGGAAAATGCCTCTTTTATTTTCTCTGGCATTGGATATTGAAGAGGAATTTCATGGTAATCCTTGGTACTTTGAGAGCTCATCCTCATGCCCTGAAGTGGGCATGACTAGTTTAGTTTCTCCCTTGGCTCTAATGAAGCCAAGTACCTAATTGGGCATAGACTAATCCAATGGATGTGCCCATAGCTCTCAACTTCAACCTTAAGAATGGAATATTCTTGTGGACCTTCCTAGAAGGATGGTGTGCAAGAAATGATGACATCCTCTTGCTCTTTTCCCTTCCTTCTCCTTTGAAGCACATGGAAGATTCATATCTTCCAACCTTGGTTCTAGAGGATTTTGTGAAGTGCAGGATGTTGTAATTGAATTCTCTTATTCATGGCATTAGGCTCACGTGCTTGATAAGGTTGATGATGGAAGATAAAATTATGTTATATCCTTAGGATCCTCTGCATCAAATCAATCTTCCATGATTGATAGACAGTCTGTCTCCTTGTTGTCCTGTTGTATGTGCTTTACCTCCTCCATGGTGTCCTCCTAATCTAAAAATTTCTCACCATGGTTCTCTTTATCCTCAAACATGAAGTTTTAAAATCTCAAACAATTCTTTAATGTCAGATCTTGAAAGGGATGAAGTGAAGAGGAAGAGCCTCTACTGAAGGTTCTTTTATGGCCTGCTCTGCACCTGAAGCTTCTAAAACTCGCATATGTTCCTCCTCCATCATGGGTTCATCAATTAAATCAGGCCCTTCAAATGAAAGCAAAAAATCTTCAATAATGTTTTCTTCACTAAGCAGCCTCAACTCTGATTTGATCTCTCCCAGCTACTCCTCTTCTTCAATGGGAATTGGAGCTGATTGTTCTTCTTCTCTATTGACTAGTTGCGTGGCTTGGATTAAATCAACATTATCCTCAGACAAAGTGCCATTATGAACACTGCATTTAGAGAAAATAGATTGATGATCTTCTCCTTCTTGTTCTTGTTATTCTGCTACTGCAAACTTAGCCTCAACCACCACTGTCTCTTCAACCTTGACCTCTTCTGTTGGCTAAACCATCAAGGGGATCTTTGTAAACCCAAAATTGGTAGCCCAACTCTTCAAATTTTCTGTCAGTTCTTCTCTGTTGGTTTCCTCTTCTTCCTGGTCTCCTTGACATGATTCTTGAGTCTCCTTCCCAACATGGAATTGGGAAAGAAATAGGAGTGGTAGGTTGTCATTCAACCAATTTTCCTATTGTTTAAGGTGGAGAGGGAAGTGGAACTTTCTTGTTTTTTTGGAGGGGATAAGTGCTACTTGGAAGGGCAAATGGTAGAAGAATTGGGATGGGATGGAAGATTAGGAGATGGAGAAGGGAATTCAACACTATGGGCATAGAAGATGTGGAGCTAGACTCATGACACTGCTGCAATGATACTGATTGAGGAAGAGGAAAATAAAAGATAGGAGGTGGTGGACTTACCCATTGACAAGGTTTTCTTGTGTCCAACTCATAAGCCTCAATCTCCTAAGTCCATTGCGTAAGTTGGGGAAGCATTTTCACCATGAAGTCAAGATTCTCCTGTGGCCTATAATGTCTTGGAAAAGGGCCTCCCCATGGACAAGGTGCCCTGTAACCAATCCTAAATGCCTTCATCTGTGTTGTAGCCCTGGAATACACCATGCTAGCCTCCATTCTTTGGATCTTCTCCAAAAAACCAACATTCTCCACATAGCCGTCACCATCGAACACACACCCTTTCTCTTGATAAGCTCCTTGGCCAAAATGGTTTTGACACTGCTCATATGGGTAAGCATAATGGTTCTAGATCTGATCATAATGCTGATCTGGAGGAGTTGGGAAATACATTATAGGTGGACTACACTGCTGCTGCTGCAAGTGTGAATTCCAAGATAGAAATGAAGTCATGATTGTACAACCATGGAAATGGAAGAAGATGAAGATGTGGAATAAAAATGAATGAAAATGGGTGGAAATGGATGAAGGAAATTTTGCAACTCAGAGGATGGGTTGTTTGACCAGATGGAGTCACCAGATGTGCTTTACATGTGCCTCAAAAGGATGAATCTTAACAGGGACAAACCAACCTGCTAAGATGAAGTGGTAAGGTGCTTCAGACCTCATCCCATCGGGTGTGCCAAAAACATTAGTGAAAAATCATATGACCCCTTAATATTTGTTGTCTGATAATGAGGCACCTTGGTGTGAGAGATCATAACATTGGTCCAACCGGTCTCCAAAAACTGTTGGGACTTGCACAGCACCCCTGAGATGGACCTGGGTTAGAATGGAGCATTTGGTTCCTGATTGCCAAATCTGGACCATACCTCAAGCTACTCCAGTGACTTGTAAAAACCTGAGATCTAATACAGAGAAGGTCTAACCATTTCCTAAACTACCTATCACAGGATACTCCTGTGCTGGACAATCTATCTAGATCCTAATCTAAGATTCCAGAGAGAGAGAGGGAGAGAGAGAGAAAGAGGTGAAAGAGAGCCTACACTAAGCAATGATACACCAGAAAAGGAAGTGGTTGATCAAAAATCTAACTACCTAAAGTGGAGAGAGGTGAGCAGAGGAGAGGGTGGACAAGATGCACCACAAACCAGAGATATGAAGTTCACACGGAACACCACTTCAAAACCCATTAAACATAGCTCCTAGAACTTACAATAAACATCAGAGTATGCACAGTATACCCTGCAATGACGAGAGGCAAGAAGAGACAAAAAAATGAAGCAAGGATGGATAGAAACATCACGAAACATATTTTATTGCTCCAAAAGTTACACAATACATCATCAGTGGGAAAGGGGCAACAAAATTCCATTACAGAGCCATGAGAGGAGTCTTAGACTCCACATTCTACCCTAAGGAAGAAAGAGAGAGGGGGGTAGGAGAGAAACAATGACCAACCTTTTAGAAAATGCCCCTCCTTTACAATATATAGGAAGAATAAGAGAGAAAGGAGGGAAGAATTTGAACTCTATTCCAACCACCCCTGCAATGCATTGAATTCCACCTACTCCAACCACAGAAAGCATTGAAATCCACCTATACCAGTGACGGGATTTACTGCAATACCCATGCCTCTGTTACTGTCCCTTACATGGGAAAGAAAGAGGCCCATTCTTCATCATGAGCAGACAGATGGGAGACTTGACAGCCTCGAAACTGGTGGGCCAAAAACATTAATGGGTGCAGGTGAGAAGCCAATGTTGAGAGCTTTCTAAAATGTCCCTTCCCACTCAAATCTGAGTTTCCCAATCGAAAGATATGGCTGTCTAAAGATCAGGCTCAGGTGAGTGGAATCGCAATATTTAAAAGAGTCTTTCCATACAAGGTCCATGTGGCAGCCCTGAGTATGTTGAAGATTCAGTCCCTTCCTTTCGCTCTTGAAATTATGTTGGACTGACACGTGGTGGCTTCCACGGGCTCCTCAGTTTCTTTTCTATTCTTCCCGAGTCCTTCCTGTTGGCAAAGACAATTTTCCTGACCCGAGACAAAGTGGAGGCTTTGCATGCTCATTTGGAAACTGCCCCCAGATTTTTCTTTTAAAGTTGTGTTACGAGACACGTGGAGGCCTCTGCAGGCTTTTGGACTTTTCAACGACAACCTTACCTTTTTAGACTCTGACCACATGGCAAGTTGGCAATCATTTGGGGACTGCCTTTTGGGCCACACCTTTGGAGTTGTTCCGATGAGACACGTGGCACCCTCCATAGCTTTGCCCTATTTCTTTGTGTTTTGGCCAAGTCCCTTTGTTTGGTGGAGGCTTTATGTCTGACCCTGGACACGTGGAAGGCTAGTGCATATTTTGGATCCCGCTCCAAATTTTACTTTTGAAGTTGTGCCATGCTGACACATTACTCCATCCACTGCCCTGCCTATGCTTAGACTTTTCAACGGTTGATTTTACCTTTTCATGATTTAGACACATGGAGGGCCTTGCTTGTTTGAGGGTCTGCTTCTTTAGATTGCCCCTTGAATTTACATCGATGATGCACGTGGTGCAGGATTCGTTATTACTCTTTCTATACTTAGTCCATTTGAGCCTACTCCCTTTCTCGGTCCCTAACTACATGGAAGGTTGGCTCATGTTTGAGTCTCCACTTTGGGTCATCACTTTTGAAGTTGCGCCGATGAGGCACCGTGGAGGCCTGGTGCATTTTTTTCCCATGGGAGACCCTATACACATTTGGCACTATTTCACTTCTAAAGCCCCTTGCATTTTTCGATTCGACACATGGTTCCTTCCGCTGGCCCTCTTATACTTAGTCTATTTGGGCCCACTCTGTCCCCTTTTTTGAACTTTGGACATGTGGAAGCCTCGCGCTCATTTGGGAAACTTCATTTCGGAGTTCGATATTTGAAGTTACACCGAGTCGACACATGGCACCTTCCACTGGCTCTGCCACATTTTGAATTTTCAACTACTGATGAGACCCCATGGGCTTGAGGGCCCACTTATTTACTTGAAAACTGCCCCATTTTGTGAAAAGACCCAAAGTTCCAAAGTCATCCTGCAGACCCACCGGCCCACATTTACACTTGGGTAAAAATTTCTCGGGCCCATGGCCCGCAATTACCATGTTTTCCCAAAATTCATCCCCACTACCCTGACAGTTCGTAATTTCCATTGGCAAAGAATCTTTCATAGGCTCATTAGGCCCACTTTTGGCCAAAACTCCTTCCGAGGCCTTGGCCAACCCATAACTTGCAAAATACATGAGGAGTTATAAGGACTTCCCTATATCTCTGGAAAGGGGAAGAAATTTAATATCTCATGGAAATGCTTTCAGGGGGAATTAAGTGATTAAAATATGAAAAAATTCAGATTGAAGCACCAAGAGGGGGAAAATGGTGTTAGTTGACCTGAAAATAAGTGCGAGCTTATTTGGTCAACATGGCCATCTCAAGTCCGCAAGTCCCACAACTTGAGAGATGGTCCAATGTTATGCAATCACACTTTATGCCCCACTCAGAATTGAGGCCATTCGGGGGTGCTGTGATTTTGGACTAACACAACTATCATAGTCAAAAGGAATTAAAACAACCTTCTTAAGCTTCAGATAAGATTTAAGTACAAAACTTTAAAAGAATGTAATCAACACACCTTGAAAATATGGACAAAACAAAAAAATTAATAAATCCACAAGGGTAAGATGTTTCATCAAGCAACTTGAAAAGATAATATACAGTTGAAAAGCATATAGAGTTATAAACTGCCTTAAAGAGACCATGTTGTCTACTCAATGTACAAGTTTCAAGATACATAAAAACTGCTACATCACTAAATAATATAAAAAAGATCATCAAAGTGTTCCAAAAAGTAACAGATGCAACAAGGTTCCAGATTAGAAAGAAAATTTCAATATGCAATTATAAATTTTCTCAAATATGAGTAACATAGGAGTTGTTGACAATTTTTTCACTTGTGCAAAAATGGGCAACTAGAAACTTCGTCATTACGATGAAAGTCATGGGTAAAGTATACCTAAGCTAAGGAAGTTCTGATGTTATTAGTTACTGCTGAATTAATTAATGATTAAGTGAAATTTGTAGCTATGTGTGCTATTACAAAATGTAACAAATCACATAGTCTACAATTTCATGATACCTTTAGCAAAAGAACACAAAGGCCCCGAAGGATAGCTGTGTTGTCTTGATGAAGACACTGAATTATAGAGTAGGTGAAGTGTTGAGTTTTGGGACAACAAACATCAGTGAAAATTACAAAAATCAGAGTTCATTACTGAATGTTACAGGTTCTCATTAATGTTCTTTCCTTCATGTTTAAGACATTCAATTATATGACTGAGTTGTTTAGTTCATCATACACTCCATTCAAAATCTTGAAATGTAGACGGAAATACAGAACTCAATTTCATAATTCAATGTTTTATTCACAAGGAAGGTCAAATGTTTCCCACACAAGCCATGGGATGTGACTAAAAAGTAAAGTACATCTACTAAAGAAAGAGGTACACATGCATGAAATAGAAAGCAAAGGAATATGAGTGAACCCATCATTGATTTTGTATATTCTTTGTTGTGTAGATTGTCCCCCTTCCAGCTTGTTCCATCTTTGTCTTCACAATTCAAAGCATGGTACTTGACAATTAAAAGAAAGGAATCATCAAGAAAGAGCTCATGGTTAATCCATATTCCTACACTGTCCTAATTCGTGCATATGGATCTCTAACCAACAGAAGATATATAGTACCTAAAAATCAAACTACATATCTTACTCAAAAGAAGAAATAGAAAAGAAAATAAGGAAAATGGATACAAGAGAGGCCAAGAGCCTAATTATTTTCTAACTATTTTCTTAAGTGTGTAGGTACAAGTTGCAGACAAGTAGAAAAGGTGCATGTATATGCTAGAAAGAAGGGTTAATGTCACTCAAAACATAGATATCTTCTATAAAAGGAAAAGGTTACAGTACAGAACAAAGAAGATGCATGCATACAATGTACACTTTCCAGATTTCAGTCAAGGAAGAGAGAATTCTGGGAAATTTTTGATATGGCTTCCCCATGTAAAATGGACATTTACGACTTTTCCAGTATCCATATCAAGCTGAAATAAAGGGATTTGCAGTAAAAGTAACATATTACAATATTTCAACAAAATATCTGAATCAAGGCTTATGTTTGAGAATGGTATCAACAACAGAAGAAGAATTACTTGTAATTTCAAGAAAACCACTTGTAGGGTACAAAGGCATCTTAATTACAAAATATCAGAAGTGTATTTCTATTGTAGTTGGCATTTTCAATTCAATATTCTATCATAGTAATCTCCAACTTCAAGAATCAAAGAGTATGAATGCAACTATAGGTTACAAGTAGGCATTTCAAAAAGTGAACTGAAGAAAGGGATATATAAAATGCAGAGTTTTCAAGCAACCCATTTCAGTTACAGTTTTATCAACATCATTCAACCCTGCAAAGCTTAGACCAGTCAATACATAGTTAGGAAAGTAGAGAGACTCATTTTAAGAAAACTCACATGAGGTCAATAAGTAGATCTAAGCATCACAGAGTAGATTATTGAAAACTCAGCCATGGATCAAGCTTGAGATATCAACCCTAGATTCAAAAACTTCAACAAATATTATCATGATGTAATGTGGAAATTTTCAAAGATGTTTGAATGAAAAGCATTTATGAGGCATATAACTCTGAATCATTGAAAAATAAGAATTACTCATATGTTTTTCTTATTCCAAAACGAGCAAGTTCTAGTCAGAGAAATCAAAAGTGAATGAAAGAAGAAATCTACGGTGAAGAAAAGCAATACTGGAATATCAAATACAAAGTATTTTGTATATACCATTGCTCAATTTTGAATGAGAAAGTGTAAATGGAATCTACATCTAACCAGAAAAGATCCAAAGTTCAAACTCCTTTAAAAGTGGTGTTTCAACACAACATTTGAAAGTTATACAGAATTGGCCAAAGCAAATAGAACTCAGAAACACAGATCACGACCAATAAATAAGACCCATTCATGGGTAGCAATGAATCAGAGTAGGAAAGAGAACTCAGTGAAAATGAAATAGTTTTCATGTTCGAAGATAAAGAAACTCACCCTTTTCAACATTCACAGTTCAAAGTTGCAGAGGGCCTGAACTAAGGAAGACAATAACTTCCATGGAATTTTCTAACAAAATGATCATGGCAAAGCTCCAATGGCGGGCAAGGAAAAGGTAAAGATCTCAAAAATCCAGAAGCTCACATAGCTCTGAAGAAGGCAGAGGACTATCTTGCTCAAAAAATGAATCGAGCCCAGACCCAAAGACCATTTTGCAAAAGTGATAGAGCCCAAAAATCTAACAATGATGGCCATCAAGAGGAACAACACAGAGCCGATCTCGAAAATAAACAATGACGTTGTTAGCATAATTTAGCATAGGCATATTTATTGCATTTTATTGCATTGTCTTTTATTTAATAATGTGCAACATGTGCACTCTAGTCTAGTGACTTG
The DNA here is from genome assembly GCA_019776745.2 of Taxus chinensis. Lineage (NCBI taxonomy): Eukaryota > Viridiplantae > Streptophyta > Pinopsida > Cupressales > Taxaceae > Taxus > Taxus chinensis. Next base: position 576,665,747 of record CM034155.1, on the reverse strand, counting down.
CATTCAATATTGTTATGTTGGATAACATTCAATATTGGTATTAGTAGTAATTACATGTGCATGTGAGATGGGTCTTATCATCTCGTAGTTGGTGTCTACTAGGGTGTCATGTCTATCCATATGAGGCTGTCTAATATCTATAAATATTACAGCTCTTGCATTGTTATGCAAGCTGATTTCATGATCAATAATATTTGTGAGACTTCCGTCCCTCTTTGGTCATTGAAATCTTATTCTATTCTATCATTTGGTATCTAAGATATAACATTATTATCATTTGGTATCAGAGCAGGTTCTATCTAAGCAAGGTTGAAGAGGAGCACTATTGGAGAGGATCCATTGGAGAAGAAGATCTGCATCAAAGGAGAGCCATTGAAGCATCCCGCAGCCTCCATTCCTTCCGAGCATCCCTCAACTAAAATTTGACCTATCCACTTATTTGGAAGGTAATTTTTTTTATTGGTCATTGGCATAGCCAATTGATCCAACATATTGGCGGAATATTTCAGATTTGGAGATCTTTAAAAAAAAAAAATCTTGAAAAAAAAAAAAAAGATTTGTGGAAAAAAAAAAAGATCTTTAAAAAAAAAGGAGAAAGATCTTGGAAAAAAAATTGCAGATCTAAAAAAAAGAGTGAAAAAAAAGATCAGATCTAAAAAAACAAAATCAGATCTGAAAGTGGAGGTGTGAAGAATTTGGGAGCAAAGGTTGAAGCAGTTCCGTCAACAAAATTCCAGCAGATAGCTCTTAGAAACAAAGACATAACTTTTTCATACAATGTCGGATTGATGTACCATTTTTTTTTTCTGGAAAGATAAGATGGAGGTGCACAACTTTGCAGTTTACATCATCTTCTGATCCGGATTTTACATGTGACAAAAAGTCTGTACAAGTTGGATCATTTTTTTCTGAAAAAGATTAGATCTAGCTGGTAAATTGGTAAGATATTGAAAACCAAGATTCTGATTCTTCTGAAATTTTGTGGGTTTCAAGAAAAATATTGTATGATGCTACTGTCAAAATTTTAGAAAAACCCATATCACGGTTTGTGAGAAAAGATGAAAACAATATTTAGATTGTTTGTTTGGATCTTGGGAACAAACAGGTCAGCGGTTCAATTCCCACTCTCTCCATATTTTTTATTAAATTATTTTTTTGGAAAATTTTGAGAAATTACTAAATTTTGGGAGATTTCCAAATTTAGAAGCTCACTAAACACATTTAGAGCCACCGCTAATTTTAGCGGAAAAACACCTATTGGGGGGTAAAAAAAATATTTTTGGCCTAAATTGTGTATTTTGTGATTCTAGACCTTTTTTTGTAAAGAGGGGGAACACAAAAACTTCATTTTGTACTAATCTTGGTGCATAAAGTGAAAAAAAAAGAGTACAAATTTTTTATTTTATGTTTGGTTCTATCACACGAGATCTTTGATCTCATAACAGCGTTCGGTATATACGGTACCTCTGGGAAGCGCTTACGGGTGATGCCGTCGCGACTACTACTGCACTCAATGCCTAACACAGTTGCCTAAACGTCGTCTAGACATCGACCCTATAAAATTGACGGGGAGTAATAAGGACACAGTACACACACATTTGAGCCCTCCCATCCGTTTGTGCTTGCACAAACCCCTCTCCGTACTGTCTAAGTACCATGTACTAAATTCTTTCACGTGCGTTAACACCTCTTTCCGTACTGACGGGTATATTGAAAGGGTGATCTTCTTCCACATACTGATGGGTATATCAGAAGGGAGCGTATATAGAAAGGTTTGGTATATTGGCCTGACGGTATATTGAGAGGGAGACCATAAACTTGGAGTGATAAGAGCCTTACCTTTTGTTAGGAATTTAGAGTTTCAGAAATTTAGATTGCAGAAATGGGTGCACAAGCACCAAATTTCTTCTTACCAGATTCACAACTGCTTAGAGGAGACAACTATGCTGCATGGAAACCGAAGATCAAGGTGTTACTTGAGTTTGAAGACTTATGGATAGTTGTAGATGGAAAAACAACAAGATCACTTGATGATGGAAGACAACAAGTTCAATTTGACAGGGCCAATCAAAAGGCCAAGTTGATCATCTTGTTTAGCGTAACAGATGATGTGCAACTCCACATTAGAGATGCCACATCGGCCAAGGATGCATGGGATAAGTTGAGCACAGTTTATGAGGCAAAGAACAAGAATTCCATCCTCAACCTACTATCACATCTGCATACTCTCAAGTTCAAGCACAATGAGAAGGTTGAAGTTTTTTTGAGACGAGTTGCTACTTTGAGGGCATCTCTATTGGCATTGGGAAAAGAGATAAGTGATGAAGACCTCGTACCAATTGTGTTGCGAGCACTTCCTCCTTCCTATAGAATCTTTGTGACAACTATCAATATGAGTGAACACACAGTCACCTTTGAGAAGTTGGTCAATCTACTCCAACAAGAAGAGGCAATGAACAACAAAGATCATGAAGATGAGCAAGCACTATCTTCCAATCATAAAGGAAAGGGGAAATTTTAGTCCAATCACAAGAAGTCCCAACAAAACCAAATTCAACGAGACAACACCAAGAAGTGTCCCATTTGCAATAGAGGGGGACATGACATCAAAGATTGTTGGTACAATTCCTATAAAAAGGGTTCATCAAGCAATTCAAACCCAATAACCAACAGGGTAACAATAATTCAAATAGAGGGAAGTCCAACAACAATAAAAATCAAGGGTAGAAAAATGGTAATTGGTAAAAAAAACCCAAACAAAAATTGTACATTTCTGAACATGAAAATGATTCAGATGAAGGACACCACATGTATTCTGCTCAATTTGATGAAGAAACCAAGTCCACACAAGATATCTAGTATGTTGACTCAGGTGCAACTCGACACATGACTGGACACAAGGATTGGTTCTACACACTACGTGACTCACCTAACAAGAACCATGTGTCATTAGGTGATGACTCATCATACAGTGTCAAGGGGATTGAAAACATTTCACTACCTCTTGGAAAGCATGACTGCAAAATCACAAATGTATTGTATGTACCTGGGTTGACCAAGAATTTGCTATTAGTTAGTCAACTCCTTGATCACAACTTGAAGTTAGATTTTGATAGTAATAATGGAGAAAAAGTGTGCTTGATAAGAGATAAGTCAAGAGGTTCCAAGATTGTAGCAAGAGCCTCCAATGTGGGACACATGTTCCAACTTGATTTTGTCCACAAGGATGATCAAGCTCTAGTGGCCAAAGACACACAATCTGCAGAACTATGACATCGCAGATATGGTCACATCAGTTTTGGCTATCTCCAAACACTTCAAAAGGGAAACATGGTGAAAGGATTGCCTACACTCAAGCACAACACTGACAAGTGTCACAATTGCCTAGCTGGATAGCAACACAGAGTACCCTTCCAGAAGAACACATATAGAGCTAAGGGAAAGCTTGATTTGGTGCACACCGATCTTTGCGGGCCCATGCAACCAAGTCATTCTGGATGTCAATACTTCATGCTTTGTGTTGATGAATACTCAAGAAAGATCTGGATATATTGTATAAGAAACAAGAGTCAAGCCTTTGAGACATTTTAGAAGTTCAAAGCACTTGTTGAGAATGAAGTTGGTCGCAAGATCAAAACTCTCTGCTCAGATCGAGGGGGGGAATTCACAAGCAATGAGTTCAAGACTTACTTGGAAGCTCATGAGATTCGTCGACAAATGCCTCCTACTCACACACCATAGCAGAATGGTATAGTTGAGAGAAGGAATCGCACTATCATGGAAATGGTGCGATGTATGATTGATGACTCAGGTTTAACAAAGACATTTTGGGTAGAAGCTACAAGAACTGTAGTCTATTTGTTGAACAGAGTGCCCACAGTAGCTCTTGAAGGAGTGACACCTCAAGAAGCATGTTCAAATTGAAAAACATCAATTGCACACCTAAGATTATTTGGGTGTAAAGCTAGCATGCACATACCCAAGAAGAACAGGAACAAGTTGGATATGAAAGCTGAGAAACTGATATTCATTGGATACAGTGAAGAAGCACTTGGGTACAGATTATGGGATCCAGTATACACAAGTAGGGATGTTGAGTTCTTTGAGAAGAAACAAGCAGATGCTCCACTCAACGACTCAAAAAAACATGCAGAATACACCTCTTGTGAAGACAAAATTTGATGTTTCCACTGAAGATAACAGTGATGAATTGGATGATGGTGAAAACTTGGATCCACCACAAGCCAATGGAATAACTAAGAAGTTACCTAAATGGTATACTCAATTAATAAGAGATGCAAATTTGGATGAAGCACCTAGCACATCATCTAATCCTGGACCTAGAACTCGCAGTCAAGCTCGTGAAGAGGTCAATTATGTCCTAATGAGCAGAGTTGTTGAAACAGTTGAGCCATCTACAGTTCAGGAAGCCCTACAATCAAAATCTTGGAAAGATGCCATGGATTCAGAGTATCAGTCAGTGATGAAGAACAACACATGGCAACTTGTCGACCTTACACTAGGGAAGAAACCCATTGGATGCAGATGGATATTCAGGACTAAGTACAAATCAGATGGGACTATTGACAAGTATAAAGCAAGGCTTGTAGCAAAGGGGTGTGCACAACAAGAAGGCATTGATTATGAGGAGACATTTGCTCCCACAGCCAAGATCAAGACAATCAGGATGATCTTTGCTCTAGCTGCACAATTTGGTTGGAAAGTCCACCAAATGGATGTGAAAATTGCCTTTCTTAATGGAGATTTGCAAGAAGAAGTCTATATGACTCAGCCAGAGGGTTATGTAATACCAGGAAAAGAGATGATGGTATGCAAACTCATAAAATCTCTATATGGCCTAAAACAGGGACCCCGGGCATGGTATATCAAAATTGATGAGCATCTCATAAGTCATGGATTCGAAAGGAATCCTTATGACCCCAATCTCTACCTCAAAAAGCAAGGGGGGGAGATTGTCATTGTGGTTGTTTATGTCGACGATCTAGTCGTTACAGGTAGTTCTGTGAAGATGATCGATGTAACAAAGAAGGATTTTAATCGATCGTTCGACATGACAGATCTCGGGCTCATGCACTATTGTCTTGGGTTGGAAGTATGGCAAAAAGAGAATCATATCTTTGTGTCACAGTTGAAATACACCAAGAAAACGCTCGAGAAATTCAGGATGATGGATTGCACTCCTATTTCTACACCTATGGAAGTGAGACTTCAGTTATCTCATTCCGATCCATCACCACCGATGAATGAAACTCTCTATCGGCAGTTGATTGGGAGTCTCATTTACCTGACATATACTAGACTAGATATCAGCTTTGCAGTCAACTATTTATCACGCTTCATGCAAGAACTAAAAATATTTCATTGGAAAGCAACAAAGAGAATACTGAGATATCTAAAGGGTACAGTTGACCTTGGTCTAGAGTACAAGAAGAACAACAACTTCTTCTTGACCAGATATTCAGATTCAGATCATGCAGGAAACATGGATGATAGGAAGTCAACATCAGGCTTCGTCTTCCTTATGGGATCTGGACCGATATCATGGGGACGTAAGAAACAGAACTTTGTTTCTTGCTCTTCTACAGAAGCAGAGTATCAAGCTGCAGGTGAAGCTGTTTGTGAAGCAATATGGCTACGCCGAATACTGGAAGGAATTGGTCTACCACAATAGAATTCTACTCTAGTATATGTTGATAATGAAGGAGTTCTGAAGCTTGTTCGCAATCCAGTATTTCATGAGAGAACCAAGCATATTGAAGTACAATTTCATTTCATATGCGAGCATGTCTTGGAGCACAACATACAGCTCCATTTTTGTCCTACAGATTGAACAGAAGGCAGATGTTTTCACTAAGTCACTTGCACGTGACAAATTCACACTGTTCAGAGAGTTCCTCTCCACTTCATTAGAAACTATGCAAAATTAAGGGGGGGAATGTTAGCATAATTTAGCATAGGCATATTTATTGCATTGTCTTTTATTTAATAATGTGCAACATGTGCACTCTAGTCTAGTGACTTGCATTCAATATTTTTATGTTGGATAACATTCAATATTGGTATTAGTAGTAATTACATGTGCATATGAGATGGGTCTTATCATCTCATAGTTGGTGTCTGCTAGGGTGTCATGTCTATCCATATGAGGCTGTCTAATATCTATAAATATTACAGCTCTTGCATTGTTATGTAAGTTGATTTCATGATCAATAATATTTGTGAGACTTCCGTCCCTCTTTGGTCATTGTAATCTTATTTTATTATATCATTTGGTATCTAAGCTATACCATTATTATCAGACGCCAATAAAATTTTGCCAGGGCTTCACCTGCAAGACTTAAAATACTGATGGAATGATCAAGTTAGGGAAAAATTGACCTTTACCATGCACACTCGAGAGATGAGTTAACAGAACTCAACCACGGTCAAGTCATCGATGATCAGAATTCAACAAGTACAAATATCAAAGGTTGAGGATCGATCTACACTTTCAATGCAAACCATGGTTCGAGCCCTTTAAAAATGTATTTAATACATGTCAGAAACCCTAAAAATCATACTTTGGAGATCGACGATCAAAAATCAACAAGTATAGAGATCGACGCTCACAAATGGATCACCAAAATCAATGCAAAAATCGTCCAAGTGGAATGGCGGTCATTTACCGACTTAGTCAATTTTCAAAATTTCAAATTGTCAAAATTTCATCTGTAGCCCACAGACCTGAAAGAAGGACACGTGTTGTCATTACAGCAGAAGTGGAAAAGTGGAGGCTGAAGGTACTTTAAGTTCGAAACCTTTTACAAAAAGGTTAAAATTTCCAAAAAATCTCCTGCAAGCCTAACACCCCGTAGGGTAAAAAGTCAACAACGAACAGAAGTCAAAGAAAATGCGGAGCGGCGGGCCCTCTCTACATTTTGATACCTTTTTGCAAAAGTTAAAATTGCCAAAATAAGCCTCACAGGCCCAAAAGTCTGCAAAGGACTTAAAAGTCACAAAAGGCCTGAAAGTCTGCAAAGGACTTCAAAACTTCACAAAGGCCCGAAATTTCGCAAAGGACTCAAAACTTCACAAAAATCCCGAAAGTCCACAAAGGACTTAAAATTTCCAAAAATTTTGCCCATAGGCCCGTAAAAGCAAAGGAAGAAGAATCCACGTTCCATCCAAATTATCATTTCAAGTTTTGACCAAAAAAAAACTGAATTCTAATGTATGTTTCAAATAATCACAAAGATGGCTGAAACATGGTGAAGTGCAAAGTGGTCCCCATAGTGGGTGTTTTGTAGGTATTATAATTATTTCTTTTACCCACGAACAGAAAGTTGAATTTTTGCATGCTCCACAAGAAGACAAAACAAAGAAAGAGACAAAGTTGCATGTTCAAAAGAGGACTTGCCTTGCAAGCAAGCTTATTATTAGCAAATTATTTACCATTGCTTTCTTAAAATAGAACAGTCAACTTCAGTTTGACTGCATTGTAATCAAGGCTATTAATGCCTATTTGTAATTGCATGTTCTTTTTTTATCCCTTTATCTATTATTAAATAAAGGATAAAAATAGCATGCATGGGCGAGTACAAGCCTTGGGCTATTTTTGGGAAGGGTGGGAGAATTTATTTTGCTATATATTGTGTGCCTTTGCAAAGCATAAGAGGAAATTTTGGAGGAATTTTGGATATAGGAGTACTGAAGCAAATTTTTGCCAGTTTTTCCCTCTGAGTGTGAAGTATTTTCTACCTTTCTAAGTTATTTTGCAGTCTTGTGTATCTTTCATTAGTCTTGTGAAGCAATTTCCTGACAAATTACCTTACCCTGCTACAAATTCAGTCTTTTTTGTTTAATTTTAATGTGCATGTTAACTTATTAGTACTGTTGTGATTCTCCCTCAGTATAATCAAGTGTTTTGCCCTTAGATATTCTGCAGAAAAACTATTGGTTCATGCATAAAAAATCCTTCCCAAATCAGTTGTGCATATACTCAGTCAAAGACCTCATATTAGTTTGGTGTATCACCTCAGTTTTAATTATTTTCTAGTCATATTTTACTCTCAAACTCCCAGAAATCAGTTTAGGATACACCAATAAGGAACTGACCTTTTAATCCCAGAGACTCACCTTAAAATAGGTATACCCACAGACCTGAGGTGTTTCCATTGTATCTATGAAAGAGAGAGATCAATTAGTGCAAGCTTAGAAAAACTGCAGCCATCTCTCTACAGGGTGCACTTTCGAGAGATAATAATTTTTGGCATGCCCGGTGGGACCACGAATCAGATCTGCATGCAAGTTACAAATTCTACATCAGATCTACAACATATTTATAGTAGTTACAAAGTCACTTTCGGGAGCAAGCTGCAGCAATTTATTCTAAAGATTTTAAAATCTTTTGGTGACTCCATTAAGCTGATATCAGACCAGTATTGCAGCATGTTCCATGCCTAAAGTGACTACAAGATCATCGGTAAGAGGAATTCCTCCTGAGTTTGTTTCTTTACCCTTGAATTCTGCTAGAAGGAGAAGAGTTGGTAATACTTTACCCTATAATAGACCTGGTTTTGATAACCCTCCTCCTGATATTCCTTCACCACGTATCAATTTCTCTATTAACATCCCAGTTTTTCAAATGGCTATTCAACCACCAAGGAATTTTGTGACCTTTACTAATGGCAGTCCATTAGTAATCCCAGTCTACCATGACATTCCTAATGCTGCCATGAAAAGTTTTCCATCATTCACGGGTGAAAATCAGGTTACACCTGCTGAACATATCAAAGATGTTGTAGCCCTATGTGCAGTCCATAATATCACTCATGAAGACGTAGCTTTAAGACTTTTAGCTGCATCTTTTAAAGGGCAGGCCTTGCAATGGTATAGAAACCTAGAAATTGGAAGCATAAGAATTGAGATAACTTAGGTGAAAAATTGCTGAAACAGTTCCAGGATAATTCAGATCATTTATCTCTCATTGAATAGTTGTCTACTATTAAAAGAGCTCCCAATGAGTTTATGTCCAGTTTCAATATCCATTTTTCCAGAACTTGGGAGAGAATTCCAGCAAGTGTCAAGCCTCAAGCTGTACATGCTTTCCTTTATTATCTTAGAGCATTAAACAGTGATATCTCAAATATGATTCAGTCAATGGGGGGAGAGACACTCCCAGCAGCCTACGATATCGCTATCCGAGCTGAAAATAGTCTTATTCAAGCTGGAAAATTGGCACCAAGGCCTTTAATGCCATTTTTGGTAGATCTAGTACCCATTCCTCAGCCTATTACAATCATAGAACCTATTGTTGTAGCTCCATCAGATGATGTATTTAAAGCTTTGCAGACTATGGGAAATAAATTGACTTCGATTGAAAATAGAATTGCATTACCGAGCAGACCCTATTAGGCTCCTTATCAGCAAAATCAACAGAATAAAAAAATAGGTAGCCTTATCAACAAAATCAAAATTATAGGCAGCCTTACCAACAAAGGCAGTTTGACCCAAAGTCTCCTAATTCATCTAACACTTTAGTCCCAGTTAATATGGCTATAGAAGAGTGGTGTCAACCTTGCAATCAACCTCATACAGTCTGCAAGTTTCCCAAATGCTTTTCTGAATCTGAATCTTGTTGCACAACCTCAATCTGAAACATTGTTCATGCCTCAAATGGAGGGTGGGCAACAAGAAACTCATGTTCACAGAAAGCACCTGAACAGAATTTAGTCAGTTTTAATGAGGAGGATTTCATTGCAGTCACTACTAGGGCTCAAGGGAAAGTGTTGAAAGTCAAAAACAACAAAATAGGCCTATCTTGCCTACTGTCACTGATAAGACAACATCTACAGTTCCAAAGTCAACCAACAACCCTGTTGTTCCTCAAAAACAACAAGTGTTCCAGTTGATAAAGGCCATCAAAAACAGCTACAACCTGATCCAAGAAGACTGTTTATACCTCAGATATCCAAGGCAGCTGAAGCAGAATCAGTTTTTGCTAAGGCCTACTCTAAGACAGTTGAATCCATCTCTAAAACAATTGCTTCTTTCAACATTGTTGATGTAATGAAAAAGCATAACGTTAACATCTCAATGTGGGACACTCTAAGTATTCCTGGACAACAAGATTTACTTTCTCATGAACTAGCTAAGCTGCAGATTTCTTCAAATACAACAGAAAAGGAAGTTCAGAAGACAGACATGGTCCTTGGAATGTTTGAACAAGACCGCATTAAAGAAGTTAAGTGGATGGTTCAAAAAGTTCTAAATGCTCATGACATCAAGAAACCACCACCATTTTATTTATCACTGATTATTGGGGAACATCTAGTTCATAATTGCATGGTGGACAGTGGTGCAAGTAGCACAGTTATGCCAAAAGTGATTGCAGAAAAATTGGGTTTGCAGTATGAGCCTACAGAAAGGAGTGTCTTACAGCTTGATGGAACTGCAACTAATACAGTTGGTATAATAAAAAATTTAGAAGTGACGTTACATGCTTGCCCAAATGTTTCTATTCTGCAAGATGTTACTGTTGTGGATTTACCTCCATACTTTGCCTTATGCTTATCTAGAGATTTCATAGAAAAAATAGGAGGTTATCTCTCTTCAGATTGGTCCTTCTTATTTTTCACTACTCATTATGGTACCAAAGTTACTATCAATTCAGAGCCATTGGCCAGATTTCATATTGAGCCTCACTCTCCAAATGCGGTGGCTAATTATTTAGCCTTAGATCAGTCTGACTTTGATGAGGTAGCTCAGGTTTCAGCATTAGATGGTGTTTCTAACATGTTCATGGATGAAAAGACAGTGGAAGAACATGCTCATGATCCTTTTAAGGAAGTTGAAGAACACCTGTTTGGTGTGTATTGTATGCATGAAGAAAATACACCACTTCCCTTACTGTCCAAAACAGAAGATTCATCAGAAGGGATTTGGAAGCTTCATTTCGATGGAGCTAAGAACAAGAAAGGACAGGATCAGGTTTGATGCTCACTTCCCCAACGAACGAAAGGTATTTCTCAGCTTTGAGTCTCCAATTTTCATGTACTTGTAATGTAGCTGAGTACGAAGCTTTAATTCATGGATTGCTTTGGGCCAGAAAGAGAGGTATCAACATGCTATAATTTTTGGTGACTCTGAGTTGGTTATCAATCAAGTAAGAAATTTCAATGTTTGTAAGAATCCATTAATGAATTCTTACAGACATAGAGTTTCAGACTTAATGGAATATTTCGATGCTATTAACATTCAGTCTATTCCTAGAGCTGAAAACAAGCATGCAGACATACTTGCAACAGTTGGGGCTAGTTTTGAAGTGCTGGAACAAATTGAAAAATAGCAAAATCCAGCCTCATATAAAGTTAATTGTCAGGCCCTCAATACCTGATAATGATTCAAATTGGCAAGTTTTTGAAAGTGATGATCAAATCTGTAGGTTTTTGCAGCAAGAAGCTGAGTTTTCTACAGTTAATCAAGATAAATTACAACATTTATATGGTGATCAGATTGTTCAGTTAAAGACAAATAAATTACCTCGAGGTCTTGTCACATTGGAAGACATCTTTAGCACTGACGATCAGTTAAGAAAGGTCAAGACTAAAATGTCAACCCACGCTGATAATTACGAAAGAGATCTCGGTTGATGAAGGGAAAAAGCTATTTCTTGGAAAGGTATGTTCCTTAACTGAAAAATAGTCATTTATTAATCTTTGCAAGGAGTTTAAAGATGTTTTTACTTGGAAATACCAAGACTTGAAAGGATTTGATCCCAGTTTAGCACAACATACGATTGAGTTGCAGCCAAATTCTAAACCTGTTAGACAGAAACAGAGGCCTGTAAATCCCAAAATAGAGCCTCTGATGAGGAAAGAATTATCTAAGTTGATTGAATCAGGTATTATCTTTCTAGTTAAGCATTCAAGTTGGTAGCCAATCTTGTTCCTGTTAGGAAGAAGAATGGTGAAATCAGACTATGTGTAGATTTCAGAGATCTTAATAAGGCTTCATTAAAAGATCATTACCCACTCCCAAATATGGATCATATTTTGAGAACAGTCTCAGGTTCAGATAGACTATCTCTTCTAGATGGTTACAATGGATATAATCAAATTTTAGTCCAGGAAGAGGATAGATATAAAACAAGCTTTTTACCACCAAGTGGGGTACCTATGCTTACAAAAGGATGCCTTTTGGTCTTTCAAATGCCGGTGCAACATTTCAACGTGCAATGGACATGGATTTTCGCAGCTTATTAAATAAATGCATCCTTTTTTATTTAGATGATGTTACTATATTTTCAAAAGATTCTGAAGAACATCTAATGCATTTAAGGTAGACTTTTCAGTTGTGCAGGCAATTTGGAATATCTTTGAATCCACTAAAGTCTATCTTTTCAGTACATCAAGGCAAGCTACTTGGCCATATTGTTTCTAAGCAGGGTTTAGCAATTGATCCTTTCAGGATCGAAGCCATATCACAACTATCATTGCCCCATCATAAGAAGGCATTACAAAGTTTTCTTGGAAAAATCAACTTTGTTAGAAGATTTGTTCTAGATTTTGCAGCATTGGTTAAACCACTCACAACTATGCTAAAGAAAGAGAAAAATTTCTCTTGGACTAGTGAAGGGAGAGAAGGATTTGAATCAATCAAAGTAGCTATCTCTCAAGGATCCTACTCTTGCAAATCTAAATTTTGATAAAGATTTTACAATGTATGCACTTGCAGGAGCTGAAACAATCTCAGCTATATTAACTCAAGTCAATGATGAAAATATTGAGTAGCCTATTGCTTTCTTTGGACAGAGTTTGCATGATTATGAAACAAGATACACATTTCTTGAAAAACAAGTACTTTAAGTAGTCAAAGGACTAAAAATTTCAAGTATATGCTTTCGAACAATAAAATCCATGTTCTTGTTTCTCATCCAAGTGTGAAAGCATTCTTACTAAATAAGGAATTGAATGAGAAAAGAGAAAACTGGATAACGAAGGTCATGGAGTATGATGTTGATATTCGGGTTGCTAAGACAGTTCGAGGGAAAGGTTTATGTGAACATATAATTGCTGATATGGAAAAACAACAAGCTACAGAACCAGATGATTCAAAACAACATGTTGAAATTGTGTATCAGCAATCAGAGATCATGGTTCAACCAGGAAATCAACATCCTGAGCTCACTCATGAGATTCAGGAATCAAGATGGATGACTGATTTGGTTAATTATATACAACATGGCACCTATCCATAAGGTATGGACAAAAATAAACGAAGATATTTTAGGTTACAAGATGTACCTTATATCTTTGTTGATAATGTGTTGTTCAAAAGAGATATAAATGGAATTTTGCTGCGATGTGTTGATTATGATAAAGTTTAGAAAATATTATCAGAATTCCATGAAGGACCTATAGGAGGTCATTTCTCAGCATGTACCATAACCTTAAAAATTATGAAAGCTGGTTACTATTGGCCTAGCATATTCAAAGACTGTTTTGAATGGATTAGAAAGTGTAAAAAATGTGCTTTCTTTGTTGGAAAAGAACATCTAGCTTCGCTGCCCTTACAACCTATTTCAGTTGATCAACCTTTTATGATAGTGGGGTCTTGAATTTATTGGCATGATAAACCCACCTTCTTCACAAGGACATAAGTGGATCTTAACTGCTACAGATTATTTTACACGATGGACTGAAGCAATAGCCTTGAAAGATGCTAATGAAGCTTCAATACTATCCTTTTATGAAGGTATAGTTTATAGATTTGGTGTTCCAACAACTATCATATCAGATAATGCTTTAGCATTTCTTGGTGCTAAGATAACAGATTGGGCTTGTCAACCATGGAATTTATTTAAGTTCTTCATCTAATTATTACCCACAAGGTAATGGATTAGCTGAAAGTACTAACAAGAATCTTTTAAGGATCATCAAAAGAACACTCAAAGATAATCAAAGAGCTTGGCATCTGATGTTGAATTCAACACTTTGGGCTGATAGAGTGACTCCTAAAAGATCAGTTGGAAATTCACCATACAAACTTGTGTACGGAAAAGAAGTAAGAATGCCTATTTCAGTTGAGTTACCAACATTGGATTTGCTGCATCAAATGGAGCTTCTTGAGAATGAACCATTATAGGTTCGTTATGCAGAGTTAATGGAATTACAAGAGCTAAGAGATAAAGCTCATTTGAATATGGAAAAGAATCAGAAACAAATGAAGAAGACTTTTGACAAAAAGCCAAATTCAAAGTCTTCAATGAAGGAGATATTGTGTTAAAATGGGATGCTGATCATGCAAAGCCAGGAAGACACACTAAGTTTGATACAATCTGGAGTGGCCCTTACATGATTTCAACTAGCAAGGAAGACAATGCTTTTCAACTTTCGAAGCTGAATGGAGAGGAACTTCCCATTCTTATGAATGGTATGTTTCTCAGACACTGTTATTGAATATCTTACAGTGATTGTTAGAGTAGGATTTTCCCTTCAATAAGTGCAGTTTCTGCACATTGCATCATTTTTCAATTCAATAAGGGCATTCGTGCACGTGATCTGGTTTACTAGATCCTTTCCCAGTTTTAGTTCCATTTTGGAAGGTTTGGACCTTTTAGAAAAGGCTAATTTTCATTACATGTTTGAACTCCATGCTCAATGGACAAGAGTAAGGCACTAGTCTTTAAGCTAGTAGGCAACTTTCCCCAGGATCGCCAAAAATGTTGATAATTTTTGCACTTGTGCAAAAATGGGCAACTCGAAACTTTGTCGTTACGATGAAAGTCATGGGTGAAGTATACCTAAGCTAAGGAAGTTATGATGTTATTAGTTACTGCTGAATTAATTAATGATTAAGTGAAATCTACAGCTATGTGCTGTTACAAAATGTAACAGATCACATAGTCTACAATTTCATGATACCTTCAGCAAAAGAACAAAAAGTCCCCAAAGGATAGTTGTGTTGTCTTGATGAGGACACTGAATTATAGAGTAGGTGAAGTGTTGAGTTTTGGGACAACAAACATAAGTGCAGATTACAGAAATCAGAGTTCATTACTGAATGTTACAGGTTCTCATTAATGTTCTTTCCTTTCATGTTTAAGACATTCAATTATATGAATGAGTTGTTTAGTTCATCATACACTCCATTCAGAAGCTTGAAATGCAAAAGGAAATACACAACTGTAACAGATTGGGCTATTAAACATTAAATTTACTTTGATAGTTCTTTATCTAATTATTACCCTTACAGGGTAATGGATTAGCTAAGAGTACTAATAAGAATCTTTTAAGGATCATCAAAATAAAACTCAAGGATAATCAAAGAGCTTGGCATCTGATGTTGAATTCAACACTTTGGGCTGATAGAGTAACCCCTAAAAGATCAGTGGGCAATTCACCATACAAGCTTGTTTACAGAAAAGAATCATGCATTTCAGTGAGCTACCAACATTGGATTGGCTGCATGATGTAGCTACTTGAGAATGAACCATTATATGTTTGTTATGTAGAGTTAATGGAATTACAAGAGCTAAGAGATCAAGCTCATTTGAATATGGAAAAGAATAGAAACAAATGAAGAATAATTTTGACAAGAAAGCCAAATTCAGAGTCTTTAATGAAGGAGATATTGTGTTAAACTGGGATGTTAATCATGCAAAACCAGGAAGACACACTGAAG
This sequence comes from Taxus chinensis, assembly GCA_019776745.2. Classification (NCBI taxonomy): domain Eukaryota; kingdom Viridiplantae; phylum Streptophyta; class Pinopsida; order Cupressales; family Taxaceae; genus Taxus; species Taxus chinensis. Next base: position 576,650,063 of record CM034155.1, on the reverse strand, counting down.
TTTGATACAATCCGGAGTTTCCCTTACATGATTTCAACTTGCAAGGAAGACAATGCTTTTCAACTTTCGAAGCTAAATGGAGAGGAAATTCCCATTCCTATGAATGGTATGTTTCTCAGACACTGTTATTGAAAATCTTACAGTGATTGTTAGAGTAGGATTTCCCTTCAATAAGTGCAGTCTCTGCACATTGCATTGTTTTTCAATTCAATAAGTGCATTCGTGCACGTGATCTGGTTTACCAGATCCTTTCCCAGTTTTAGTTCCATTTTGGAAGGGTTGGACCTTTTAGAAAAGGTAAATTTTGGTTACATGTTTGAACTCCATGCCCAATGGACAAGAGCAAGGCACTAGATCTATAAGCTAGCAGGTAACTTTCCCCGCAGGATCGCCAGAAATGTTGACAATTTTTGCACTTGTGCAAAAATGGGCAACTTGAAACTTTGTCGTTACGATGAAAGTCATGGGTGAAGTATACCTAAGCTAAGGAAGTTATGATGTTATTAGTTACTGCTGAATTAATTAATGATTAAGTGAAATCTGCAGCTATGTGTGCTGTTACAAAATGTAACAGATCACATAGTCTGCAATTTCATGATACCTTCAGCAAAAGAACACAAAGGCCCCGAAGGACAGCTGTGTTGTCTTGATGAAGACACCGAATTACAGAGTAGGTGAAGTGTTGAGTTTTGGGACAACAAACATAAGTGCAGATTACAGAAATCAGAGTTCATTACTGAATGTTACAGGTTCTCATTAATGTTCTTTCCTTCATGTTTAAGACATTCAATTATATGACTGAGTTGTTTAGTTCATCATACACTCCATTCAGAAGCTTGAAATGCAGAAGGAAATACACAACTCAATTTACAGAATTCAATGTTTTATTCACAAGGAAGGTCAAATGTTTCCCACACAAGCCATGGGATGTGACTAAAAAGTAAAGTACATCTACTGAAGAAAGAGGTACACATGCATGAAATAGAAAGAAAGGAATATGAGTGAACCCATCATTGCCTTTGTATATTCTTCGTTGTGCAGATTGTCCCCCTTCCAACTTGTTCCATCTTCATCTTCACAATTCAAAGCATGGTACCTGAAAATTAAAAGAAAGGAATCATCAATAAAGAGCTCAGGGTTAATCCATATTCCTACACTGTCCTAATTCGTGCATATGGATCTCTAACCAACAAGAAGATATATAGTACCTGAAAATCAAACTGCATAGCTTACTCAAAAGAAGAAATAGAAAAGAAAATAAGGAAAATGGATACAAGAGAGGCCAAGAGCCTAATTATTTTCTAACTATTTTCTTAAGTGTGTAGGTACAGGTTGTAGACAAGCAGAAAAGGACCATGTACATGCTGGAAAGAAGGGTTAATGTAACTCAAAACTCAGATATCTTCTGTAAAAGGAAAAGGTTACAGTACAGAACAAAGAAGATGCATGCAGACAATGTACACTTTCCAGATTTCAGTCAAGGAAGAGAGAATTCTGGGAAAATTTTGATAGGGCTTCGCCATGTAAAATGGACATTTATGACTTTTCCAGTATCCATATCAAGCTGAAATAAAGGGAAATGCAGTAAAAGTAACATATTACAGTATTTCAATGAAGTATCTGAATCAAGGCTTATGCCTGAGAATGGTATCAAAAACAGAAGAAGAATTGCTTGTAATTTCAAGAAAACCACTTGTAGGGTACAAAGGCATCTTAATTACAAAATATCAGAAGTGTATTTCTATTGTAGTTGGCATTTTCAGTTCAATATTCAATCATAGTAATCTTCAACTTCAGAATCAAAGAGTATAAATGCAACTACAGGTTACAAGTAGGCATTTCAAAAAGTGAACTGAAGAAAGGGATATATAAAATGTAGAGTTTTCAAGCAACCCATTTCAGTTATAGTTTTATCAACATCATTCAACCCTGCAAAGCTTAGACCAGTCAATACATAGTCAGGAAAGTAGAGAGACTCATTTTAAGAAAACTCACATGAGGTCAATAAGCAGATCTAAGTAGCACAGAGTAGATTATTGAAAACTCAGCCATGGATCAAGCTTGAGATGTCAACCCTAGATTCGAAAACTTCAACAAATATTATCAGGATGCAATGTGGAAATCTTCAAAGATGATTGAATGAAAAGCATTTATGAGGCATATAACTCTGAATCATTGACAAAGAAGAATTACTCATATGTTTTCCTCATTCCAAAATGAGCAAGTTCCAGTCAGAGAAATCAAAAGTGAATGGAAGAAGAACTCTATGGTGAAGAAAATCAATACTGGAATATCAAATACAAAGTATTTTGTATATACCACTGCTCAGTTTTGAAGGAGAAAGTGTAAATGGAATCTACATCTAACCAGAAAAGATCCAAAGTTCAAACTCCTTTAAAAGTGGTGTTTCAACACAACATTGGAAAGTTATACAGAATTGTCCAAAGCAAATGGAACTCAAAAACATAGATCACAGCCAATAAACAAGACCCATTCATGGGTAGCAAAGAATCAGAGTAGGAAAGAGAACTCAGTGAAAATGAAATAGTTTTCATGTTCGAAGATAAAGAAACTCACCTTTTTCAGCATTCACAGTTCAAAGTTGCAGAGGGCCTGAACTAAGGAAGACAATAACTTCCATGGAAGTTTCTAACAGAATGATCATGACAGAGCTCCAATGGCAGCCAAGGAAAAGGTAAAGATCTCGAAAACCCAGAAGCTCACATAGCTCTGAAGAAGGTAGAGGACTATCTTGCTCAAAAAATGAATCGAGCCCAGACCCAGAGACCATTTTGTAGAAGTGACAGAGCTCAAAAATCTAACAATGACGACCATCAAGAGGAACAACACAGAGCCGAGATCGAAAATCAACAATGACGCCAATAAAATTTTTCCAGGGCTTCGCCTGCAAGACTGAAAATCCAAATGGAATGATCAAGTTAGGGCCAAATTGACCTTTACCATGCACACTCGAGAGATGAGTTAACAGAACTCAACCACGGTCAAGTCATCGACGATCAGAATTCAACAAGTACAAAGATCAAAGGTTGAGGATCGATCTACACTTTCAATGCAAACCATGGTTCGAGCCCTTTAAAAATGCATTTGATACATGTCAGAAATCATAAAATCATACTTTGGAGATCGACGCAACAAGTACAGAGAGATCGACGCTCACAAATGGATCACCAAAATTGATGCAAAAGTTGTCCAAGTGGAATGGTGGTCATTTACCGACTTAGTCAATTTTCAAAATTTCAAATTGTCAAAATTTCATCTGCAGGCCCACAGACCCGAAGGAGGACACGTGTCGTCATTACATCAGAAGCGGAAAAGTCGGAGGCCGGAGGTACTTTAAGTTTGAAACCTTTTGCAAAAAGGTTAAAATTTCCAAAAATCTCCTGCAAGCCCAACACCCTGCAGGGAAAAAGTCAACAACAAACATAAGTCAAAGCAAATGTGGAGCGGCGGGCCCTCTCTACATTTTGATACCTTTTCACAAAAGTTAAAATTGCCAAAATAAGCCCGCAGGCTTGAAAGTCCACAAAGGACTTAAAAGTCACAAAAGGCCCAAAAGTCTGCAAAGGACTTAAAAGTCACAAAAGGCCTGAAAGTCTGCAAAGGGCTCAAAACTTCAAAAAAGCTTGAAAGTCCACAAAGGACTTAAAATTTCCAAAAAATTTCCCGTAGGCCCATAAAAGCGAAGGAAGAAGAATCCACATGCCATCCAAATTATCATTTCAAGTTTTGACTTAAAAAAAAAAACTGAATTATAATGTATGTTTCAAATAATCACAAAGATGGCCAAAACATGGTGAAGTGCAAAGTGGTCCCCACAGTGGGTGTTTTGTAGGTATTATAATTATTTCTTTTACCCACGAACAAAAAGTTGAATTTTTGCATGCTCCACAAGAAGACAGAAAAAGAAAGAGACAAAGTTACATGTTCAAAAGAGAAGGACTTGCCTTGCAAGCAAGCTTATTATTAGCAAATTATTTACCATTGCTTTCTTAAAATAGAACAGTCAACTTCAGTTTGACTGCATTATAATCAAGGCTATTAATGCCTATTTGTAATTGCATGTTCTATTTTTATCCCTTTATCTATTATTAAATAAAGGATAAAAATAACATGCATGGGCTAGTACAAGCCTTAGGGCTATTTTTAAGAAGGGTGGGAGAACTTATTTTGCTATATATTGTGTGCCTTTGCAAAGCAAAAGAGGAACTTCTGGAGGACTTTTTGGATATAGGAGTACTGAAGCAAATTTTTGCCAGTTTTTCCCTCTGAGTGTGAAGTATTTTCTGCCTTTCCAAGTTATTTTGCAGTCTTGTGTATCTTTCATTAGTCTTGTGAAGCAATTTCCTGACAAATTACCTTACCCTACTGTAAAATTCAGTCATTTCTGCTTAATTTTAATGTGCATGTTAACTTATTAGTATTGTTGTGATTCTCCCTCAGTATAATCAAGTGTTTTTCCCTTAGATATTCTGCAGAAAAACTATTGGTTCGTGCATCAAAAATCCTTCCCAAATCAGTTGTGCATATACTCAGTCAAAGACCTCATATTAATTTGGTGTATCACCTCAGTTTTAATTATTTTCCAGTCATCTTTTACTCTCAAACTCCCAGAAATCAGTTTAGGATACACCAATAAGGAACCGACCTTTTAATCCTGGAGACTCACCTCAAAATAGGTATACCCACAGACTTGAGGTGTTTCCATTGTATCTATGAAAGAGAGAGATCAATCATACAAGCTTAGAAAACCTGTAGCCATCTCTCTACAGGGTGGAATTTTGAGAGATAACAGGACTCTAACTGAAAGAAGGATCAACTTATATTAAAACAGATATACAACTTAGAGAAGAGAAGAGAAGTGGCACAGACTTATCAATGAAGATCAAAGGTGACATTTTAAGTGTACTATCATGCTAGGAATGAAATTTTAAAATGAACTTATATTCAAGATAGTACAAGATACAAAGCACATGTACACTTTTAAGTGTACTTGGGTAGAGATTGAAAGCTTATCAAGATCCTTAAAGATATTCATAGCATTCCTGAATCTCAGATTCATCAAAACAACGACCATGAATACTGAAGTTATAATCTCAAATCAACTTAGTGAAGCTCATAATGGCTTCATAAAAGCAACAGGAAAAAAACATGAACTATGAGCTTCCAACCCAGAACCTTGAAGTCCACAACAACGATGGCTATACAGGAGCCAACAAGAGAAAAACCCCATTCAAAATAACAAAATGTAAGCAATTTTCATAGAAACGAATCAATTTTTCAAATGCCACAACAAGTTCTAGGTTAGACTCATGAAGAGATGCAAACCCAGGAAGAAAACTTCAAAATACAGAGACCGAAAGATGAAAGATACAGAAACAAAGTTATTCCAACACTCAGAAAGAAATGTACTCACCTTTAGGCCAAGATAGAGGAAAATATGAGTTACAGGTCGAGATAACATCAACATGGTCGAGCTAGCACACAAGGTATAAGGTTTCTTCTTCTAACAATGGCATTTTGAGATAATCCCAACACTTTCATCGAATACAAGATATAGAGCACCCAGAATGAGTCTCGAACACAAGAACTCAAGAAAGCACATAAATAATGTAGAAAATAACAAAGTCTTCTAGAGCATGAGTAAAGGAAAGAGCAAAAAAAATGTCCAAAATGACAAAGGAGTAATACCCATTTTGGGTTATTCAAAATGAGAACTTTAAAGCCACGGATTCGAAAGTATAAACCAATAGACCAGGAAAGTGGTTATTCCTCAACAAATCATTGAGATTTCTATAATATTTTCAGTTCAATAAGTGAAGCAAAGAAAAAAAATTATTCCATTGAAATACAAGGTTCAGCCTCAAATTTTTACAATATATTTTGCAAATATTACAGTTTCAAAACAAAATTCTCTCATTCATCATGGTTGTAATCAAACCCTTGTCAAAATAAATAGATAGAGCTCATACTTACTGGTTTAAGTCAACTTGTTAGAAACCCTTAAAGTTTAGTATAAGAAAACAATTGCCCATAATGAGTTTCAAACTTGGGATTTCCAGAAACACAAATAATGCAAAGAGAATATCATGCATTTTAAAACTAAGAGGGAAAGATATGCTCAAAGAAGTGAAAGCTTACCAGTATTTCATCGAATAGTAATGGCCGAGAGTCACAGACTCAAAAACGAAGCTCGAGTTAAGAAAGGACAATGGCGGCCACGATCAAATCTTGCACAGAGCTCAAATTAAGAGTAAAAAACTCTAAAAAGACAGAATATGTGACCTTACAGAGCATTTGTAGTGACTAAAAATGAAAGAAATCAAGATCTAAAGAACTCTACAAATGGCAGCCTGGTAAACGTTTTCCAGGGCTTTGCCAAGATAAAAGCTTCCAAATTCGAATGACCGAATGATGGGTCAATTTTTCTTTTGTTTCATTAACCATAATGTTGAGTTACCTAAGTCACTAGGTAAGTTCAAATTTGATGCTTCAAATAAAAAAGGACAACGATCAACATTTGAAAATCAAAGTTACTAACTCTAATGCAACCCACTACCTAGCCCCAGTCAGAATGAGTACACAAATCGACAGATGAGATCAAAAATTACAAAAATCAACGATGCAAGATGTTAACCTACCACCAACTACCCTATTAGCCATGAATGCAAGATCGACAATCTAGACTATCGTAGTACTGAGATCAACATACGTCATCAAATTATTAATTTCAATGCAAACTCAAAGTTAACCCTAACTCCACTTGAGTTAGTAACTACCACTGACAAAGCATGTGAAGGGTCGAGCCATCATGAAGAGGGGGCCACCCCCATGATTAAAACAAAAATCATTGCATTGACTGACTAAGGTCTGAAAACATGCACATGCTGACAATGATCATCAAAAAGGTAATGTTACCTTGTTATGCATGATTTTTTCAAAAGCCGAAGACTATAGTATTTTCAATGACCGGTCAAATGATTAACCAAAAAGTGACGTGAAAACTATAATGAACGATTATTCAAAAGACCGAAGTTATATTATATGCCACGTTGGGCTAAAAAATGTTCATCAAAAAAAGATAGGGATTACCTTTTGAGTTATGCAAGGGGTCTAGTCAAAAGGGACCAAGAATAATACAAGGATTAATTCAAATTAAGGTGGTCGATGCATATAAAGAATGATCAAGACTAAGGATTACAAGGCGAGGAATAAATAGCTTTTACACATGAATAGGTGGCCATTCCATATGAAGACCAAGTGTGCACATCAAAGGTAGTCCCCATAGTAGGTAAATTGAATTTGAATGTTTTTTTACATGTATAAAAATACCTCAAGATCCTTTTTCCAGAACCAAGTATATTGATCAGTTTTAAGGAATGAAGATGTATTTTGGATTTTTTGTTCAACTATTAAGACATCTCAAAAATTTCCATCAACTCTTGAAGATAATTTTCAAAGGAAATATGACCCATAAAATCCAAATTACCATTACAGAACTTCAAATATTATGATTCGAATAGAAAAAAGTATACAGGTCACAACCCATTGTGATGTTTCTAATCCAAATGAATAAAAATGCAGAAATCCCAATGTGGACATAGAATTGCAATGAATTCAAAAAGATTCACCTAGATTTTTTACAATGAATTCAGGAGATATAGTTGCAAGTTCCGGCTTATCAATTTTAAATATTTTTTTAAGGATCTTCATTAAGAACAGTGAACAAAATTTACTATGTAAAGGTCAAAACCACAAAATTAGCTGAAGCAGACCTGGCTATTGCATTTAACGATGAACATCCAACATTCATATGAAACACAAACTAGCAGTGTAATTTATAGAGAAATCTTCCAGGTTTCAAACTTTAATAATTATGTTTGCATGAATGGATATGATTCAGCGTCAAGTAAATATTGCATCCAAAAGAAATATTGAGTACATTTTTCAAGCTCTGCATTTTAGATAGAGTTAATAATTCAGATGATCAAAGTAACTCAAGAAGGAAGTTACTTGTTCTTTCTGGTTTCCAACTGAGAAGTCCAATTGCATATTTTTAAAAAAGAATGGGATTTTAGACTTCCATTGATTGAAGATAAGAGTTTTTATTCATGAGAAAGACAAAGATCATTCATTTCAAAAGAACCACATGAAGGATTCAACATTAGAAGGAAGGCTTCTAGCCTTTACTTATTTTTCTATTTTTTTTAGTTTGCAGGAACATATTAGTCATGTCAAAGTTATGATTATAGAAAAAGATCAGATGAAAGTAATATCATGTCCATGCAACCATGCAGATTTCTTTGAAAATTAAGGATAAAGTTGTTGTAATACCTTTTTTCTCTCATACATTGCAAGGAAAGAAGTGACTTACGTTATAATATCATCCTTGAATCATCATTCCAGGAATATATCCTTTATTACCAACAAATTAAGTTACAATAAGAAAATAGTATAGTACAATATCAATGCATGAAGTCATTTATAACTAGTACAAGAGTACAGGAAACAGAAGCATAATTTACGTCATGCTTACAAAGCTAAATTAAAGTTGTCTTCAACACTTGCATAAGAACATAGATTCTATCATAGTGAGCTAATTTTAAAGTATAAGTCTAGATTTGACAAAAACTGAGCTATCATATCATCTAGAAAAGGAGAAAATTTGGAAATTTTTTCACAAGATGAAGTACAACAATGAAAATTATATTCCAGGAAATTGTTTTCAGAAAATCAATATTTTTAGCTTACAGCATAAAAAGACCAGTCCGTAAGACATGACATCAAAGGGCTAAATCCCCAACTCCATGAATGCCCAGAGAAAATAAAGAATTAGAAAACCTCATGCACATACCAAAAAGGAATTATAAATATAGTTATATCAAACCCTAAGGTGGAAAATAATCAGCAAGGTAATGATTCAAAATAGAACAAGGAATAATGGCCGAACTCACCAAAAAATCCAACATACTATAATGGTATCTTGAGTTCTAATAAGAAAATAACGAAAAAAATCTAGCAATCGTACACCCCACGAAATAAGTAACCTAGAGGGTACAGTTGAGGGTAGAGCTTTCTCTCTCAAATAATGGTAGTCGTCAAGGAGAAAAACATATCTAAAACATTCAAATTGAGCTCCATCGAGTTTTTCAATAAACGCATGAACTAGAAATAACAATATGGGCCATAGCTGAAGCAAGAATTTGAACCAGTTATGAGGCTTACCTTTTACATAACGACGAAATAGATGGCTCTACATTTACAAAAGGAAATGCTCATTCTTTGAGAGCAAGCTAACCCCAGAGTTAAAGTTCTTTCTTCCCCTCCAATAATGGCCGTCACATTATGGAAATTCAAAACACTAAGAAACGATAAACTGGGAATGAGTAGAGAAGCCCCACAAGATATTAAGGCAAAATATTTAAGTTCCAAGTAGTTGCAACAAAAAAGAATGAAAACCCAAATCACATAGCTCTAAATACATCGAATAATGGAGAAAATACAAAACCCAGTTCGAAACTTCACATAATAGAGTGGAAATGGCCACGGAAAAAGAAAGAACGAGTACCCATCTAAAGCAAATGAGAACAAAAAATTATTCATGGCGATAGTACAAAGTTCAATTTCTAGCAAATAACACAAGTAAATGCATCAAGATTCCATTATATCAAGCTCTAGAAAGATACTGTTAAAGTCCAGTTAGTACAGATCAAGAGAAAAACTTGACTTTTCACATCCATTAAAGATTTGCTTAAGTATTGCAAAAAAACTTGAAGAAATAAATGACAACTTACAATTTTTTGGTTCAAGTGAATAAAACCTCAAAATCAATCGAGTTGTGGGGCAAATAATAACTACCCAGAACATGTTTTGAACTACTAATTACCAGAAAACACAGAAAATAAACATTTCAAGGTTTCAATGCCTTTGAAGTCAAAAAATGGAGAGAATAGAATCATTACAGTTAAATAAACAAGAAGATCACCTTCCCATCATGGTGGTTTTGTTTTTCAAACACAATAGAGTGATATGCCCACAAAATCTCACAGAATCTCAAGGAAACATTCATGGTGGCCTCCTTCGTTAAATGAACATTAGATCAAAATAATCATCCAAGAAATATACCCTTAGAAGAAGTTACCAAGTGAACTCGAGATATAAACCACGGCCGTCAAAGAAAATTTTTGACAGGTCTTTTCCAAGCTCAAAGGAGCTCATAAAAATTATTGAAATGATTAGGGTTTACAGGTTTTCTTTCGTCAACTCTAGCGGTTACAAAAATCGGACCATGGTTCAAAAGTAATACACGTGAAAGAGCCTCAGAAACCCTAACTCCAATCATGGTTAAGGTCCCATCAATGAAAAAACATGTAGGGTTAAACTTTCATGGAGAGGGGAAATTTTTTTCCATATTAAATGATTATACTCTTGATTATGACTTGTGCAATGAACAATCAAAAGGCCCCGACAATAACATATGTAATGATCAGTGTAAAATTCAATTGACCACATATGGCATGTATTCATTGCGATGATTATTAATCAATGTTTTAGGTTCTAACCTTGAACTATATCCCATGCCAATAATAAAAATGGGAGAGTCAAAGATTAATACATGTCATAGACCAAAAAGTGCTCATCATCCAATCTAGACCCATCATCCTTCGAATCAAGTATATACATGCCATAATGAGATAAGACAAATCAATACATGGAGGAAGGTCAACATCATAGCCATCACATGGATCATGAAAGCGATAGAATTGGAGTTTTCTTAATTACCTTATTTTTTGTAAAAGATATTATTACTATGCACATGCCTACATGTAGCCCCAAAGACTTAAAGAAGACAAATTTGAACATGTGCACATCTAAGGTGGCCCCCACAAAAAAGAGGAATTCTACGGATGAGGATGAATACATTATTTTTCTTACATAGGGAAAACATTTTTGCATGCGCATCCAAAGGGGAAGAATTGTAAAGGTGCCCAGTTTATCATTGCAAGTGGATCAAATTGCTAGTTTCACATCAAGCAGAAGAAGGAAAATATTGCATGCACATTGGAGAATACTTTCACAACAAGAAAGAGTTATTATTAGCTAAATTATTCATCCGAGTTTATAAAAAATAGATCATTCAACTACACTTTGACTGGAATTAATTTTTGTAATTAATTCTATTAATGCCTCATTGTAATCAGCATGTCTATTTTATTCCTTTATTTATTCATGATAAAGGGGTAAAATTAGCATGCATGGGCGAGTACAAATTTTAGCCTATTTTTTAGGATGGGTTGGGTGAATAATTTTTTTATATATTGTGTGGCATTTTCAAAGCATAGAGGAGGAATTTTGGGACACGGGAGTGCTGAAGCATATTTCTGCCAGTTTTTCCCTTACATGAGAATCAATTTTGGCCTTTCCAACTGTTTGCAATGGTGTGTATCTTTCATAAATTCTTGTGAATGTAAATTCCTTGATTTAATTATTTTTACCTTATTGCAAATCTAGTATTTTTCTGCATAGTCTTAGTGTGAATGTTTATCTTGTTGTGTTGTTGTGATTTATCCCTTAATACATAAGTGTTTTTCCTTAATATTTTGTTGAAAGCCATTGATTTTTGCATCTAAAATCCATTCTCAAATTTATTGTGACTATACTCAGTCAAAGCCCTAAAAAAAATTTGGTGTATCACCACTTTTCAATTTCAATTATAGTCATATTTTTACCCTTAAAACCCCCAAAAGTTAGTTTAGGATACATCAACAAGGAACCGACATTTATACCAGAGACTCACCTCAACAATAGGTATACCCATAGACCTGAGGTGTTTCTATTGTATCTACGAAATTGAGAGATCAAAGCAAGCTTAGAACACGTGTTGCCATCTCTAAACTAGGGTGCACTTTCAAGAGATAACAATTCTGTGTATAGTTCTGAAAACAAGGTAAGACCAATCAACTGAAACATATTATCCTCCTATCTTGGAGGTGAAGTTCCTTAAAAGAAAAGTGGAAAAATAAGGAGTAAAATCCACCACCATTACATCCTGTAAAATTATCACACCTTGGAAAGCATGAAATGTGAGTTTCAAATTCTTAATCATTCCTATTGTCCTTATTGGAGAACCATCAAACTACAATATACCTTTAGCACTTGGTTCATATGTGAGTTCCAACTTATCTGCAATCTTTTTGGGCATCACTATGTTACTTTCCCCACTATCTACCACATAGTTATGTACCAAAGAATCACTAATTATCAAGGAGAGATAAAAATGAGGTGGTTTGATTAGGTTTACCTCACCAAACATCAAACTTTACCTCTTTGGTTTCTTGGTATTTTGGATACTTAACTTGTTGGTCTACTTTTTTCTAAAACCATGTTAGTTGTACTTATTTCACATTCTATTTGTTTTGATGATAATTCGAGGTCTAAATGTTCTTTAATGAGTAAATATTTTTGTCTTGGAATGGAAAATGAATCCCACATAGTCATAATAACATGTTCCTCCTTCATATGATCAACAATATTGAATGGATCAACCCCTACGTTAAATTAACTTTTGGAGAAGCAACCTACTGTTGTTTTTGAAGTGAAGGTGAGTTCTTACCAATAATGATATTCTAATTTTCTTGAACTAGAGAAGCAAATTGACCATTATTACTCATAGAATTTGGATTTGGAAAACTAGAAATGTTTCCTAACTCAAGTGATACATCCATGGCCCTCTTCCTAGATCTTGTCACATTTGTAACAATTTCACTTTTTCCCTTGAATCTGACCTCTTGGCTAAGTACCACATGATCACTAGCCTCCCTATTTACAATGGTTGTATTTGGCTTCCCCTACACAAAATTTAGATCACCTTATGGCGCTAGAAATCAACTTTCTTAGGCTTGATAAAATTCTTCTTTTTGAGTCATTTTTGGCATAGAAAATATTTGAGCCACCATTTCTAAAGTGGTATTTGGAGCATTCGGAAGCATATTTGGATCTTGCATCATATTATATTTGGGACGCACATGGGAACTTTAGCCTTACATGTTGAAGGAAAATTTGGATCAACAGTTGCAAGTGGCTTTGTTGTTGTAATATCTCCTAGAGATTTATAAGGAGGTCTATAACCTTTAGAAAGATGTATTTGATTGTTATATGGTCCATATTGGTGCACATGAGGAGCTTGATAGGGGTTTGATAAGGTATATTAGCTTGAAATTTTTGTCTTTTTAATTGCAGTAACTTATTTCCAATTGTTTGCAAATTTTTGTTTAGCTCATCTAACTTATTGGGATGAACTGTAGAAGGTTGTATTGGTTTTAAAAGAGGTGGGATAAGAGCTAGCTCTACAAATATGGGCATAAAAGGTCTAGGGGAAAATTTTCCTGCTTGAATAAGGTTATTTTATGCCCTTATTACTATATCAAAGGTAGCAGAGAGTGTAACACAAACCATAGACTGGATCATCATTCCAATGTCACTAAATTAATGCTCACAATTACAAAATACATGCTCATATGATGGTTTTATGTCGTGTGGTAATTTTTCCCGTGTTCTTATACATATTAGGTTAAAGTTTTTAATAAATTATTAAGGTGTTCTCTTAATAGTAGTAATATTCTCTGTGAGAGATAGGTGATTTGATTTATCCTCAAACTATTTACAAAGTTCTACACCTAACTAATCCCATGTGGTAATAGATCATAAGGGAAACATTCTATACCATTGGAGGGATTGACCTTTAAAGGATACAACAAATAGTGTCAAAGAAAATTTTTCCTGGGAAACATTATAAATAGAACATAGAGCAGCTATATCTCTAATATGCTCAATGGGAGTGTTTTTATCCTCACCATTCAAATAAGGAATAATTTTCAAAGCAGCGGGTGGTATGTCATCAAATCTAGCAAGTTGCATGGGACTATTACCTGTATAAGTTACAAAATGTTGATTTATAGCCATGGGAAAAATAAGAATTTGAATGCCGATATTTTGAATTGGTTTAGAAGTGCTAGGTCTAATATAAGTTGTAGCATTCACAAATATTCTCCTTCTAACATAATTACGAGACAATTTAGTAAACTCAGAAGGAATGCCTCTTGATGATGACCTTGTGGTCATTTTAGGCATGGATCATGAACTTATCTGCAATTAATTTCTCCTAACAATAGCCAATCTTCATTGGATAAATAATGATATGTAAAAATATTCATTCAAAATGGTATCTGTAGCAAGGAGTTGGTATTGAATAAGTAATTCTCAGCTGATTAACACTCTCAAATAAGCATTTATATCTTTCTATGTGCTAATTACTACTATAAAAATTAGGTTAGGTTGTTGAAAATTAACAACTATACTTTTAGGAACAACCATCATGGAAAAATATTTTCATTTTAATTTTGATATAACGCTAATGTCTTGTCCTAGTCCCACCAGGCATGCCAAAAACTGTTATCAGTCCAAAGAGCACCCTGAGTTGAAGAAGTGTAAGCAATATTTCTCTTTGACTGATACAATATGATCTTCTCAGAGTATGGGTGACTCAAGTTTAGAATAACCTCTAGAGAGGGTTGGTTCCCTAGATCAATCACCTAAACTAATATCTTGCTAATGATGAGGGAGAGAAATAACATAAAATCATAGAAAGCATGTAAAATTAGGTGATACACTAATTTTTTTGGATACTTATGACTACAAAAGACACACTATTAGACCCTTCAAGGCCTGCAAATATCACTTTATTAGATATTTGATTGAATTTTACATAAGGATTTCAGAAAGGGCATTAACAAGATATTAATATAGCATGGGAGGGAAGATCTAAGGTGCTTTCAACTTCTAAACTAATCTACACTTAAAATGGCTTGTGAAATCTTCAAAACAACTTAATGGAGGTGTTAATATTCATAACATTTGAAGGAAACAAGGTATTCACTCAATCACATGAATGTACCTGTATAACAAACTTCAATTCATCTACAAAAATGGAGGAATTTAGTCTTTTATTTCATCACATAGGTGTTTGAGTACAATATTTGGCATAGCCTTGGCATGACAAAATCACAAGCCCCTCAATTTCTTCAAAAACATGAGTATATATAGAATAGAGAAGGAAAAAGGAAGTAGAAGAGAAGTGGAGATGGAACTACTCAACACTTCAATTCACTCCATCTATCCCTAGTTCATTTCAGTTTACTCCTAGCACTTAAAAGTCACTCAACTCTCTTCATCAAATGAAACACTTCAACTTGAATTGGAAACTTTAGTTGGGGCTAGTTGGAGAAAAATCCAATACTAACTCTCTTTTGCATAATTCGATCCTTTATAATTTAAATTACAATTATTTAATAATTATCATTATTCACATGATTTACAAAGGATAACTAATGAGTTTGCATCGCATTTTAACTCTTTGTTGACCTTGGTCAACCTCCCTTTTATACAAATATGGAAATAATTTCCCTCCTTAGCAATAATTAAGGAAAATCTTTTGGTATCCCCTTTGGTCTTGAGCACACATTAGGTAATTATGCAATCAAGCTTGACTTTGGGAAAACCATGCATTATTCCCACCATGTTGCAATGTTAATAATTAAAATTATTATCAATTCCCATCTACGTTGGCATCTTGGTAAGCATGATTAAAGTTTTTTTTTTTTTAAATCGCAAGTGGCTTTAACTATGGTCAAAATTGATCATGGTTAAATCTAATGTGGTTGACCTAATGAAGAATTAGATTTGAAATGCTAAAAGTTTTTTCTCATTTGGAATTTATATTGAAGGCTTATCTTGGAGGTGTTATATGGTGAAACTCTTGCAATTTTTGTGCTTGGCCGCTATTGTTCTTTTGCTCAAACTTGTCATTTCTTGTTACTTTGTCTCCATGATCTATGAGATCAAGGTTACTTGAGTTATGTTTTGCTATAGCTCACATTGTTTGGCCACCATTTCCTCAACTCGACCCTACTTTTCACTTATTGGAATGACCCATATTTTGTAATGAATTTGAGCTTTTTTTTATCATGGCCGCCATAACTTAACAGTTTGAGCTCATCATATTTCTCTAGCTCAACTCTGTAATGATTTTTTCTTATTACAATGGTTTCTCCTCTAGTTTACTCTAGTTCGACCATGTTTGTGAGATCTTGTTGTTCTCGTCTTCAACTCGGTCGTGATGTCTCTCCACCTGGGTTCCAGATCTTTTTATTAGCTCGACCTTGCAGTACGAGTTTGAGATGTGTAGAGGTTACATTAGAGGGTCATTGGTTTTATTTTCTTTCTCGACGTGATTTTTCACTTCTGAGCCATTTGTGTACTTCAAGGGTTCGAGATGGGTTTTAAAGAGTTGGAGCTCTATAAATGTTTGCTTCTGCAGCACACCATTTTTGATATTTGGCAGCCATTTCTTACTTCTTTAGCTATCTGTATTTTGAAGGATGTAATATCTCAGCCACCATGATGTTCACCATCTTGTCCATGTTTCTTCTCTAGCTCGAGCTCTAGTTCTTTCAAAGGGCTGACTGATTCATCTATCTCCATCTTGTCGAAGCTTTCCCTGAGCCCGACCCAATCTTTTCCTAGCTCAACCATGATGACTACAAACTCGACCCTCATATTTTGAGCTATTTGTTAAATCATTCATGGTGCCTTTGACTCACTGTGATCTTCACCATATCAGATATATTTCTTTCCTATCTTGCCATATCATCATCTACCTCTGTTTGGCTATAATTTTAAGGTAAGAATTTGATTTTCATTTTGAGCTTGATTGGTATTTTAAAATTTTGGGGGTTTTGAAAAATCACGGCCATATATTTAATTTTATGCCTGTAAATTTTAATTTTTATTCTCACACACTGAAATGTATACTTAGAAATCTATTTTTTCATAAAATTTGGCTGAAAATTTCTTCGATGAAAAGTTTCTATTTACAAAAAAAAAGTTGACGGGTTTGGACACCATTTTCAAATCTTGAACTTTCCATTTATGGAATCATAATTTTTGAAAACTTATATCTTTTACAAAAATGAATGGTCGTGATGAGGGTTTATTCTGAAAATCTTGTATCTTGTCCATATTGTATGAGAAAACGTATAATTTTTTTTATAATATTTCTAAAACTGGAAATGATTTGAATCTGATGTTGGTATTCTCTAAAAACTTAATTTTTTGATGAAGGCAACCATTAAGTGGATTCAGTAAATTTTTTTTTGAAAATTTTATTACTTGTAAGATATGGCTACCATTATTGAATCTTGGTTCTAAAATTCGGTCTTTAGGAATGTATGGATGCCATTTTTGAGATTCTTTGCAAAATAGAGTCGATTTTTTTTATAAAATCATTACTTTTCACATTCATATTTAGAAGAAAACTATGAAATTTTATGCTTCTGATTTAGAAAAGAACTATGTAATTTTGTTCTTTTATCCTTTCATACAAAGAAGAATGAAATAAAAAATGCTTCTTATCATGCAAGGACCTTGCACTCTAATTTTCTTATTGTTGAATATGAATGAAAGAAATGGAAACATAAAACTTTATTTGTTTATAAAAATTTTGAACTATGTTTCCTTTAGTTTTCTAATTCTGGAATGTGATGTTACATCATTTGTTACAACTACTTGTTCAACATGTTTGATAAATCTAGAAAAGTACTCTTAAATGATGCATACACAGTTGAAAATGAATGATACTCAATTTTTATTTGTACTATGTTTGTTGACATCTTCGTGTGGTTTTACATGCATAAAATGTTAAAGGGAAAGAGTAATTATTTCTAAAAAAATTGGTAAATGCTAGTGCTAAAAAACATTGATTTCTTCATCAGGTACTTTCATTTCCGATAAATAATGCAAACACATTTGAAGATGAAAAATTATATAATGAAGCTTAAGGATAACCCTGAGCTTTATTACAATTTTTCTTTCCTCTCTTTCAGGTGGACTAGAGCAGCAGATGGAACAACTTAGAACAGAAACATCGAGTAAGGTGATTCGTCTTTCAGGAAAGGATGGGTTCCCTTATCTTCCTTATGTTTTTTAGATATATCTATATTATTTGCTTCCATAGTTATATCCCACATCATGTGTGGGTAACTTGTACAAATTTCCTTATGAATATAAGCAATTGTTTATGTAATGAATTGTTTGTTATTTGCATTGTTTATAATGTTCTTAATTTGCATATTTGGATGAATATTTGAAAATAAATTGCTTAATACACTTGCATATAATAGTAAGGAACTTAATAATGAACTATTTGTACCTTTTGTGATCATCTGAAACTAAGAAAAATGAAATAATGAATGAATGATCATCCTGAAGCTGCAACCTGCTTCCACACTTAACAATTTTCAAATTTGAAAATGAAACCAACATTTAAAACCTGATCCTTTGTAAGTTTTTGCATCTCTATTTCTGATGTATGATTTCATTCCCATCTCCATCAGGACTCTAGAATTGTTTCTTAAAGGGTTGAGGTATGATTCTGATGAATATGTCGAGATGGAATGACATCCTATATGGGGAATGAGCACTCTGAAACTTGCTTCCCAGCGTGTTCCATGCCTACTCATTAGTCCATTCATTAAAAAAATAAGGAACCTGATTTTTTTTACTCCCCTCCACTATGATGACCAAAAATGGTCAAGAAGTAGTTACACATGACATACCCATGTACCTGAGAAGACATCATCATTTGAAACAGGTTCATTTATACCCTTAATAAATTTTATGTCAAGAGATAGCGCATAACTAGAAAAAATAAGCAACTTAGTAGGAATAAAATATGTTGGACCTTCTTCCCCAAAAAGAAAGCTACTATCAGTAGAGACATATTCAGAACTAAGGTCACCATCACAACATATACTTACTAAGTCATTAGAAGGGATAATTTTACTTACGAATATTTGTTAGTTCATGAATACTTGGGTTTTAAAAGTTTACATTTGCTTAATTTTGAGGACTAGTACATATCACAAAGTTTCCTAAATTATTAGGCTACAATTTAATTTTCTGGGTCATATTTCCAATGGTTTACAATAATTCCATAATTTTGAATTTATATCTCCATTATCTTGATACAAAAACTCACCAAATTCACCTATATATACTTAATGTGAATTTGATTATAAACATCCAATTCCTTTTGAGGACTTGTACATATCACAAAGTTTCCTAAATTATTAGGCTACAATTTAATTTTCTGGGTCATCTTTCCAATGGTTTACAATAATTCCATAATTTTGAATTTATATCTCCATTATCTTGATACAAAAACTCACCAAATTCACCTATATATACTTAATGTGAATTTGATTATAAACATCCAATTCTTTTTGAATGGGGGTAGATCTCACCAACATGCATTTATTCACTCAAATGGAATAAACATGAGTAGGTTCTCATTTCTATATTAATGATCAACCCCATATTGCAATCATTTGACTGTATTCCATAATTTTTTGACTACATTTTACCACTAGTCGTCTACCACTGTCACCAAATGTATGCAACTATTTTCAAGTAATCCTAATACTAGATAATTACATATGTGTAAGTAGCTAATTGAGTTTAGAAGTTATCCTGTTGAATTGAGAAACAAACTGATTGCATAAAACATCTAATTTTCTTATTTCTCCTATGAAATATTTCATCCCATTTTTCAAGTTTTTCATGATTTCAAGTTAAAATTTACTTGTATAACTATACAATTTTTTCCCTTTTCGCCATAATTTTGAATCACATATTTACATATTCGCCAAAAATATCAAGGGATATTTTTTTATAGGGATCTTAAAATCTAACCTGGGAATTAATACTATTGTTAGCAATTTGTGAAGAGTTAACCAAAGTATGCAATGCAAGGGTCTCATGTGGTGCCTCTAAGATGGGTAGAGATCTTGCTAAATAGACTTCAGTATATGGTATAATAACAATGGGTTGCACACTAGGAGTGAAAAATTGAATTGGATGTTGTGGAATGTATCAACATAACCACAATCCACATCATCTAGAAAGAAAGTAGTAGACACAAATACACTAGGGTAAGGTGTTGATAGAACCTTCTTTTTAACCCACAAGTGGCTTGATCCTGATTAGAGGGATATTAATCCTTCTTGTTTTGTAATGCAGTATCATAATTCGTATCTAACTCAAAGAAAAAATCCTAAATTCACTATGTGTTCTGATATCATAATGCCTAATTGTGGAATATGCAATCTAAACCATAGGCTAGGTAAAGGGTTTGAACAATAATGAGTTCACAAAAATATATAACCTCTAAATTAATTACAATATATTAATCAAATTATTTTAATTTGGATTGAATACCATATGTTATAGGGGAAAGAATATTACAATCATTCACAACTATACAATGGAAACAAGACTATTTAAAAGCATGTCAAATTGATAAAGTAATTGAAAGTACAATTAGGGTAAGAAAGTGGCGTAGTTGAATCAGATCACTCTCTAACTATAATTTCCAAATAAGAGGATTATGTAGAATTTTTAAAGTGCCCAAAACAACTATTTATTTCATAAATGATGCAGGGTCAAGACCATACAAAAGGTCAGGATCGATAGATCGCTGAGTTGAATTTTTTATTATTTCCCTTCATTGTCACCTGTATCACACTTATGTATCTTCATATGCGATAATAACCCTAGTTTTCACAACTATAATTACAAAATAATCCTAGCTTTTTGCAAGAAACTCAAGCACGCATTATATCTAAAAAACAAAGATGCAAATTCCTGTGTGACCTTGGTAGTCACCCTGTTTGTGAGTCATTGAGCGATGCACTACATTTCATACTCAATGTAGTTCTCCTAGTGCATTTTTCAAGTTTGCATGCAATCTATAACCCTTGACCTAGCGTCGCGCTTGTGCTTCCAGAACAATAATAATATATCCTACTTTTCTCCCATAAAAACTCTTGTATGGAGATGTGTAAAATAGATTTATGCCCTCTTGTGATGTGATATGTAGTATGAAGACAATACTCTTGATTTTGTAGCTCCATATTTGGTATTTAGATAGTGTTTTCTAGATAGTAAACTCTTAAGCTGAAATTATATTTATAGGAGATTATCAGTTTGAATTTTGAATCTTAATTGCATATAAAGCCAACAAAAAACATAAGATACAAAAGAGGAAAGAGTAACAAAGAGAACCAATTGGCAAAAAGGACCTAAAAATTGAAAAGGGTCAAGATCTTACCATGGTCAGGACCAATATTTGTAGTCTTAAATCAAAATAATAAAAAAATCCAGATAAAAAGTGGAGAATCCCATAGATCTCTTTGACACAACATACAAACATAAACAAACATCAATGTTGTCATAACCTAGAGTATAAATCAATCAAAACAACAAGCAATTTTGACTCTAAGACTTATTTTTATCATTCAAGACCACCATACATAAAGATTTCCAAATACATTATGTAATAATGATTTCGTTCAGATTTTAACGCTTACACTTTCTTTCTCTTTCAAGAAATGAAAAAAAAAACAATTTATATTTATGTCTGTCATTCTAGAACAATTCAATGGGACTCTAAAAGCATGACTAAGGTAGGTTTTGGTGTTGAATTGGAAAAAAATGATTGCAGGTAAGTTTTGTGATTTCTATTACTTATTTTATGTTGATATGGTCTACATTAAAGAAATATTTTGTTTTATCTTGCTCTCGTAACTAAATGAAAAAGGATATAAACTAGTAAAGATATCTTAAATACATCTATCTAAAATATGTCGAGATATATCATTCTTGAGGCACCTATTTAGCTATACATACTAATGTAATATAAGTATACCAAATAAATTATAAGATAAACAAATATAATATATTAAAAGTATGTATTGAAATCAATACATATCAATCTCAAGGTTCTTAGCTTATATTTTTCACATACCACATTAATCAATAATTTCATAATTAAATTATCTATCGATTTCCTATTGAATTGTGGAAAATAGAATCAATTTAGTTGCACTATTATATCATTCTCAAAAAAATCTATTAAAAAAATAAGAGCCCAACCATTACTAAATGGGCAACATATTACTATTTTTATTGACTTCTCCAAAAAATGAAAAAAAAAACATTTAAGTGACAATCCAATAGAAGAATGAGTTTTCACAGGACATTCAATATAATAATTTCTCAAATAATACTATGCACGTAAATAAGCACTAATATCCACTTCATAAAACGTTAAAAATAAGTTAACTCTAGAGTTTGAGATACCTACAATAGACGAAGGCACTATTATATTTCAACACCCTCTACATTTATTCTTCGTATTATTCTAGAATGTAATAAAAATCCCAAAAATAACCATCTCTTTTTTGTAGAAAAGAAAACAAGTTAAAATATGAAGCTTCAACATGGCTATTTAGAAAATGCAAGTCCCTATGGCTAAACCCACATTAAAAAAAAAAATTGGGACTCAAGGTTAATGAAGGATAGAAACTTAATTGTGCAAACTATTAAGGTGATTGCATATAAAATAGGTTAAAACTAAGAAAATTATATCGGGTTTTCGGGAAATAGAATAATATTGACTTCTGGCTTACAAAGGCATATTGGCTTCAATCCAAATTGAATAAATAATTCAGATAAACATCAAGGAATGATGCTAAGATTGTCTTCCAGTATTTTTTTCATGCAATGGTGGCGTAAGATGCAACGGAATGGGATTATTTCAATTTGCCTAAGTCAAGTGTGAGGCATAAGACCACATGTATGTTTGTTGTTTGGTTTTTAGTAACAATCCTCACATGAACACTTCTCATTCTTGAAATGATGGTACTTCAAGGTAGAAAACAAGTTCAACAACATTAAAGCACCATCTTGGAAGGCTATATTATTCATAATGTGTTTTGCCTCATGAAATCACCCCACATTGTGAAGAAAGTAAATTCTTTAAGTGATGCATATAAATAAATAGGCCACAACCTTTACAAAAAATTCCAACATTGTTGCATGTAAAAATAACGTGGACTAAAGTGATATGACTTGGCTTCATACATTATCATTGCATTTATTCAAAGAGTTCAATAATATCCTCGTCATACACGTGCATATTCACAAAGCATTGTATTCCATGAGGAAAAATCTTGTTTATATTTTCAGTCAAACCCTTTATTTACATCCAACAAACTCCTAGAATGATTGACCACACACAAATATTAGAGAATGATCCTCTGTATTAAAAAATATATTTAATTTAGGATAGTATGCATGTAGCTAACCCAACATACTAATATGACACCTATTATATGAGCAAAAGGGCCACTTCTATTGTAACAGATTTTGGGTTATAACAAAAGATAAATTAAGGAAAATTTGGGTTGTACAAAATAGAATATAAGGAAGAAAACCTACTGAAGAAACCTTTATTATGGCAGGATATGCTGTAATACTATATTGCGAAATGTGATGTTTTAATAATATATTGGGAAATGAGTCCCTCAAAGATAAGTAACAGGTTAAGAACATTTGGAAAGAGGTGCCCAAATCGGACAAATTTTGAACAAAACCAATGTGCATCGTACTGGTGGGGCACATGGATGTCACAGCGGAGGACGTGGGTTTGAATTTTGCCACCCCTCACTGCTAACATGTGTCAGGGATAGGCACAAGGAGGTGTGTTCTTTGTAAAATGAATAAAGGGAAAAAAAAATCTAAATACAATAACCACATACATTTATAGCCAACTGTTTGATAAAATACTCTATAGAAAAAACCCCTCAAATACAACTGTAATTCTACAAACCAGTTAGTAGTTTCAAATATGCTTCCTTATCAGCCCATACTTGTTGATGCCCCTGAGGTGGAGTCTGTGTTAGATATCTCTTCATCGTGTTCGTGCAACTATGAAAACTTGGGGAAAATCATGAAGAGAAGGAACATCACCCGCAATGTTTCTCGCATGTGCCTCCAACCCCTTTAACATGTCCCATTCTTCATCGGTAAATGAGAGAAAAGCTTGCCAATAAATGTAATTAGATATGCGATACAGTTGCAGTTGTATGGCCACTTCAGAAACCTAAGCTCCACCCTACTTTCCCATTACCCATAGCTGTAATCCATCTCATTATCATTTTCTTGCCCTTCATTGGCAAATGGAAATACGGGCAACTCTTAGAATATTAAGTCCTCTTCTTTTAAATGAACCTCAACTCTCTGCTGAAGTCTCTCTTCCAGGAGAGGCAGAGAGGAAAAGTCAAGTGGAATTCCAAATAACTCAGTAGAAATACATTCTTTCACGAACATTTCCTATCATTAAGATAAAAAACAATTATGACTGGTATTGAACAGTTAAAACTATAACTAAATAGCGAGTAGAATCAAGTAAATGATGATAGGTAGGTACAGATGATTTTTTTCAGCAGAACATAAATGATAGTTGAATTAGTCAAATTTTAAAAAATAAAAAATATTATTAAAGAATGAAAATAAATGTATCACAATGATTATTAAATCATTTGTCAAGGTACATTTTTCTTATCTGACATAAAGACTCAAATAGATAAGTGTAATCTGTTCTATCTTCTTCATAAAAATATGGAGCCGCTGACATCTAAAAATTATTTTTGGATTCCCATTAAAAAAAACTAAATAAATAAAACACCCTATCAATATTGATCCTTATTTGCATCAAATATATCTGCATCTAACTGCTAATTTAAGGTAAACATTTTAAAAAGAGTGCACTCCCAAGTCCCATCCATTCGATATAACTGAAGACATCCCTTCTAATTCCATGCTAGTGTAGAACATTATAAATTAATGAAACTTAGTTTCCCATGGGGCTGCGTGAAACATTTCAAATTCAAAATTTGAAAACTCCATCAATGCTTCTGCTGCTGTTGGTACTGACTCTGACTCGAGTGGTAATGTGGAGGAATCATTGGAAGTTGTTTCTGACTTTAGAGCTGTAGGGGAAGGATTGCAAATCAGTCAATCTGAATAAGGTATCTTCTTGTGTGCTCTCTTGTTATATCTTTTCTCCTGTTGTATATGGGGTTCTTCGGTCCCCTCAAAACCATATAATTAATACCTAATCTAAAAATATAAAGTGAAACCTTTTGATATTTTAATCTCATAAATCAAAAGATATAGTTTTTTTTTTTGTTACACATGGGTATCCCCGTGGCCCAGCCTAGCAACCAAACCCACCCTTACCTTACTCTTACATTTTTCCAAGTTGGGGACAGGAAGGGGTGAGTTGGGGCGAGACTACTCACATGGGATGCATGCAACCACCCGCAACTCACACGCATCGGTTCCTCCTGGGCGCCGGAGTCAAACCTAAGACCTTGGGGAGAAAACCCAAAGCTCAAGATGCTACACCACCCGTATGAGAATTAGAATTATTATAAGTAAAATGGTTATAAAAAATAATAAACTTCCTTCTAAACTGCCATGTCTCGAAAAAAAAGAGTGTCACATAGGCTAGTGTAATGAAACCCATCCACATTTCCCCCTCCCACATTTTGAAGTTCTTCCAACTTCCCATGCACTTGTTGAGGACCCTTCCAAACCAACTTATATGCAAAAACCCTTGTTATCCAATAATCCCTTTTTCCTTGTAGAAAACTTCACCTCCACAACCTAAACTGTTGCCCATCCCCCAACATTTTGTAAAGGAACATTGGGAGGTCACAATAACTTAAATACTTGCTTTGTTCATTTTCCAACCATTGTTAAATCTAGTATGAGCCAAGTGTGGTGGATGACAATTATCTATATTTTTATGATGAAAAGGATGTCCTCTAGAGAAGCATGCAAGAATCTAAGTAAGATTCAATCAACTTGCAAAATTTCCACAAGCAACAAGATATCAAGAGTAACTTCTTCATTTCCCTCTAGTAACATGAGAAGGAATGTATTAGAGAGGATCATATGCATCAGTTAAATAAGCAAATCAAGGAGGCTAAGATTAAGCCATCTCCTCTTAGAGAGATGAGATGGAAAAAAATGCTTGTTAACACTCTATGACCTACTGAAACAAGCTTCATCAATGAGATTAACTACAAATAAGAGGTAAAAGTATTATATAGGATTAACTTTGATGGTGATTATGATACTTTTTGTTATCAAGTGTAAAAGAGGGTTAAGTGGTCCCTTCCTTGATACAACATGTTCAAATGGAAACAAAGATATATCAATGATGATCCAATGGGGTTGTCTCTTCCAGTGGCAAGAAGGAACAACAAAAATACAAACTAACTAACAAAATAACACAACATAAAAGAAAAAAAAAGACCAACTTATCCCTGAGACACCTTCCCATGGGATCTGAAATACATCCAAGGGTAAATATGGCATCCAAACCCAAACATGTTTTTCATGGAAAGTATCACTTACAAGGTTAAACAGAGGAAACCACAGCTTCATGAGCAGAAAGTGAGATTGAATGATGCATTATTTCTAGCAGAAACTTGAAAAGGTCATAACTTGTGCTCCGGGTGTCCATTTGAGTCCGTATTTTTTAAACCACATTTTTGACGAGACGAAAGCACTGGTCAACTAGCCTTGTTGGTTGAAACACATTTTTGGGCTTGAAATCCGCCATATGAAGGCTGAAAATTAGGATCTAATTTGTAATTGATTTTTTTCTATTTTAGGGCATTAGTAAATTTTAGTCTCTTGAAGGCATAGTAGCTTCGAAAGTTGGCAATTCCTCTAATTCAGGTATGTAGAAGATGCATGGAAATTTCTTTTCCCATACAAATAAGCATGTGAACTTACTACTGAATAACAAGTTCTAGTAAACTTCTCAAAATAATAAATTCCGCCACCTAGAGTAGATTTACTCAAAGTTAGTTAGATTTCTTGGTAACTCGAGTTGGGAGTTGTTTTCATATTTATGAAGAATTTTAATTCATGATTCAATAACGAAGAAGAAGATTTATTTTCTTTGAGTTCAAGATATTTGCATTGTATTGAGTTTGTGTTAAAGTTGGCTACGTTATTGAATATTCCAAACTTCACCAAAAATCAATTCTTTATTTGAGGTTTCATGAAAAACAATAATGAAAAAATCTCTGGTTGTAGGGTAAATGTCTAATTTACCTTCAAGAAAAGGCCTCCAGTGAGTTGTAATCCATTCGTGGAGTGCTAGAATTCCAGAGAATAAGTTGTTAAATCTACAAATGAGCTTATTTTCCTGGAAATAAGCTTTAGATTTCATAACCTCTGCTCTAAAGCAGTAATACGAAGATGTTTTTGCATACACCATGGGCTTAGAAGGAGGACAGATAGATGATTTTGCAGCCTCTAGAAATCTCCTACCAACTCTACCTTGGACTGGTTTTTCCCTAGAACCAACCCCCCAAGATAATGATTGAGAGACTCAACACTACGAGCAATGTTTGTAGACTGAGAAGGAATACCCAATGAGGATTTAACAACACCCAAGAAGCTATGGCCATTGGATTTAGCCCCTTATGACACTTTATTTCCTCTTAATCAAAGAATTGTTTACCATCAAAGATGTATAAGATGACTAGTTAATGCTAGAAAGTAGGAAAAACAAGCCAAATTTAATGAGTGCAAAGACCTCGATCACACTACATGTTTAGAGCTTTCTTCCCCCTTTAAAGAATACAATCTTGAGAGACCAAATAAACGAAGGACAAATTGAAAGGAAGAGATTTTTTTATATATTCTCAAGAAGCTATGGCCATTGGATTTAACCCCTTATGACACTTTATTTCCTCTCAATCAAAGAATTTTTTACCATCAAAGATGTATAAGATGACTAGTTAATGCTAGAAAGTAGGAAAAACAAGCCAAATTTAATGAGTGCAAAGACCTCGATCACACTACATGTTTAGAGCTTTCTTCCCCCCTTAAAGACTACAATCTTGAGAGACTAAATAATCGAAGGACAAATTGAAAGGAAGAGGATTTTTTATTATATATTCTCAAGCTAAAAGATCGATAATTGGGATGGTCTCTTCAAAGGATGCTGAAATTTTTCCTTGAGAGAAGGATGTCCAATAAGATATCAAGTCTTTTCAAGGCTCATCCTAGAGTTTCTACCACTCATACTCATAATTGAGCATGAGGAAATGCTTCATTGTACCTCTAGAGAAAAGCACAAATGAAGAAGGGGTTTATTCCATAAATAAGGCTAATATTAAACAAAGAAGAAGGAACATCAAAATGCATCTTTGTTACTCTCACTTACCATCATTTCCGAAAAAATCAACACATGCCTCAAATTCATTAGAAAATATAGGCTAGTTTTCCCAACCATTCATTAGCTTTGTAAACAGTTTCTCTATATATTTTTTAGAATATGTTAGAATAGGTTTTTATTTCCCTTGAATAGGTACTATGTGCATTTTTCATTTAAGGTCAAAATGTGTATACATGTTTCTAGTTTTGTACAAATATTTTACATCCCTTCCAGGAGAATGCAGATTCAAAGAGAAGTTGAAAAAAAAATCCCTTGCACTCTGTGCCCAATGGATTTTAGAACGTTACAAGTACTCTACACTTAATATGGAAGTATCCCTTAGGTCACTAGAAATGTGGTGAAACTTTATTCCAATAGCTCATCCTCTCATGCTAACTATAATCCATGAAATGTCATGAAACATTGTTCCCATTCATAAAGTGCTATCAATACCATCCCTAAAAAAAATTCTCTTTTTTTCCTCTTTGATTTTGACCATATATTTTCTTTTTCCCCTCCTATCTTCTTACCATACCATATTGTCAACCTAAGAAATATTTTGAAGTATCACCTAAAGCCATGTGTGCTTTCTCAAAGATTCACCACTCTTTTTAAGCACATACTACAATTCAAATCCACGATACATTATCCACAACCATAAAGGTCTTGTTAAGTTATGCATCATCATGGTAAGATGTGATACACTATCTTTAACCTTGATGCTCATTCTCCATAACATCACTTCCTGAATATGTTTTTTCACCTATTTCATGTTATGCATTGCTTCTACTAACTCCTGGTAAATTTTATTTATGCCCTAAGCTACCAATTTTTTGTAGGAATGTCATAATGGTCATATAGCTCTCCCTTCCGCCTCAAGTAGTTATAGATTTTAATGTCCAACATAATCTGATGGATGTGGGATGAAAATATAGGTTTTATGATTCAAGACATTTATAACTAACAACTAATTTAGATGACTATTTATCCCCTCTAGATCCTTTGTCCATTGCCACGAACCTAAATTTCCTCTCAAGATCATATATTGGATTCATTTAAAATTCTATGGCAATGGACAATTGGCCGCTCTTAATTCATCATATCTTTGACTTGTATCCCAATTTTCCCCTCCATTTGTTGCTATAAAGAACATACATGATTAGTTCTAAGGGGTGCTTCTCGTTCTCTCTTACATTTTCTTGAATACTCATCTTCTATGTATGGTGTTTTATCCTCTATGTTTATGAATGTAATGCATCTAAAACATCATTTTGTATTCTAATATAGTTGTATATATGTAAGAAAGAATAAAGTTTTTGTGGCTTATATCTTCCCTACACTTATCTCTTGTCTTCTAGATCTCTTGTAGATCATTCTTTTGTATTGTCATGTTGTCATTTGTTTGTGTGGACTATACATTCATTTTTCTAACATAGTATGATTTACTAAAACACAGAGGGGAAGGAAGATCCATGTTTCATTCTTGGAACATTACTAACTCTTTTATTTATTTCTATTAATCATTCCCCCCATAGTTGTTAGATCAAGTAGTTAGCTATAACATTAGGAGTAGAAACCTATTTTTCCACTTGAGCATGTTCTTGTCTGAAAAAACCTTTTATGTTTCATTCCTATTGTGTTTTACCTATAGTCTAAACTGTAATGAAATTCCTCACCCCAAGTGCATACAAACCTTTTTTTTCATGGATGAATGAATGGAAGGATCAAGATAAAACCTCACTTGGCTCCAAACTAAAGTATAGATGCTGAGGTATTTAATAGGAAATGGTAACAAGTTTGAGGAAGGTTATTTGATATTGGAAGGGCATGCAATGGTGTTAACAAATTTCATAGGTCACATGCAGAGTTTCAATGGAAGAGACAAGCTTAATTTGGTCTTGTAGGAATTCACTTGAAGAATAAATCTAGAAAATCACTACAATTTTGTCCCAAATTGTAAAATGCAAATAGTCAACATGTATATGAAATATTTGAATCTAGCTTATGAAAGATAAGTAATAGATGATATTTTAATGCATGGAATTATTTACCATTCAGATCCAAATAGTAGTTTAAATTTTAAATTAATATATCACCTAAGTCATCTCATATTTCCTAAGAGTGAAATAGATAATAGTAAAAACTTCAAATTACTATTAAATTTCTACCAATTTTTTTTGAATAGTTTTAAATCAACATTTCTATCAAATTTTTATATGTTTCGTCCTGTCCAATTATTAGGCTTGTAGTGCCGAACACAAAACCAAAAAAAGTAATAATAAACTAAATTGAAATAAAGTGTGAGTTGACGGGTCACTGGTCTGTGATAAGGGAGGCCTAGCTATTGCAGGCTGTCGTGTGGTAGGAGATACGACAGGGTATGACCATCGTGAACATCCTTCCAGACTTGTCATCTTTCTTGCACAATAATTCCAACACTTTATTAAAGACCTAGAGACGTAGCCACGAAGAAACCCAGATAACTTGGTAAATTTTACAATATTTAGATAGTTGCAGCGATGAAAATTTGTGGGAGACATGGGTTCCTCATGAGGTAGTCACATAGTTTCACATATAAAAAACAAAACATGTGTAATGTTGGTGCTCGTTTTGACCTCACACCTTTCTGCCCTAATTTTCCTCTGATCTGCGTATTGTGAAACATTTTATTTCTCAATGTGGATGCTTTGAAAGCTTTTACCTCCATTAGAATGCTTTGAGTTGTTTGCAGAATCCATTGTCATGTTCCTCCTTGAAGAAATCTATGAGTTTTGCCCTTTTTTTGACCTAATTTCTTCAAAATCCATGGGCTTTGTTGTTTTTCCTATTTTTCCTCGACCATGGAAGCTTGAAAATGATCAATTTATATTTGTATGCCTTTAAAAATCCAAATCCATGGTCAAAAGATGCTCAGAACCATGATCCACATAGTTTTGTTTCGAAAAAGTTTTCATCCTTAGCAAAAAATCAGGTTCTGAGCATGAATGGTGAATTTCTATGTTTTGACAGTCTGACGGGTGTCTTTTTCCTGTCAAAGTTATTCCTCAGTGTTCAGCATTCATGTGGCTTCCTTTGGTTTGTCAGGGGACGGCGGGCGAATGCTTTAACTTATCGCTTTTTTCTTTTTTGGCAAAAAGGCAAATTTGGTCCCGTAGCTCCGCTCAAATCTGATTGGTTCTTTTGGTGCTTACGTGGATTCTTCCAATTGAATGGGGTGCAACGTGTTTGTTTTTGAATTTGTTCTTTTTGGATACTTTGGAAAAAAGTATGAACTTACCCCACGGCCCCGCCAAGATTTGATTAAAGCAAAATTTAAGTGGCGGGGAAAAAGACTTACTCTGACCCCGTAGAAGGACACCTGACAATGCTAAAGGTGGAGATGTGGGCCTTCAGAGGCAAGTTGGATGTTTTTCCTCTTGGAAAAATGGAGTAAAATTTTAAAATGGATGCGCGCCCCCGCCAAATCATTTTTGAAGCCTTAAGGTTTTGAAGAAGCACCAAGAGGACATGTGGCGAGCCCGTGCTCATTCAAGGTTTAAATTTTTGGGGACCATCTCAAGGTGGGCCATAGTGACACGTGGCAGTTTGACAAGTCAAAAGGAGTGGCAAGTGGACCCTCGGGGGCAACTTAGAATTTTTTCCTTTTATGCTTCAAGGGATCAAAACATCAAAATGGCCCACATGCCTGACAAAGGAAAGGTCAAGGCTTACCACAGTCAACATCAGAGGTGTGGGCCTTCGGAGGAAATTTGGAAAATTTTCCTTTTGAGAGAAAAGAGTTAAAAGTAAAAAGGAAAGTGCGGTTCCGCTGGGACCCACATTGGGACATGTGTCAGAAGCATTTCTCAAGGGTGGAGCTGCGGGGAAAACTTGGAAAAATTTCCTTTTTCCAAAAAAGAGGTGAAATGGCAGAATTTGGCCACAGTTCCTTTGGGACCCACCTCAGGACACATGTCAGGCTCATTTTTTGAGGGCGGAGGTGTGGAAAAAAATATGAAATCTTTCCATTTTTTCCAAAATATGTAAAAAGTCAGAGGGAACCCCCAGGTTTATTTTCAAGGTTTGAATCTTCCACGTGGATGGCCCATATTCAAAGTAAAGATCAATGGCAATTGAGAGTCTGAAAATTAGATTTTCCTCCCATTTTTATGAAACACGTCTAGAAGTGCGAGTCTTCATGATTTCTTGGTTTTTTCTACACTTCAGGTAGAGAAGGGAGTTAATGTTGATATCTGAGTTTGGTGGGGAGATCTGGAAGATGTCTTTCGCCATTAATATGGTCTGACTATCGAGCTCGATCAGATTTTCTATTTTTCTTCTCTTGAGCACAAAAGGAGCCAAATTTGACAGATTAGGGGTGGAAGTGGTTGGAAAATTGAAGAAAGAGTGATCTACCAGAGGAAGGAGTTGAATGCGAGTAGGTATTCGGTGAGATCTACCCCCTCGAGTGTCTAGCAATTTTTGCAGATCGGATCCCATAAATCATGATTGTGATCATGGAAAGCAATGGTGCACTCAATGTCTGGATTTTGGGGGGGAAAGCTCTGTTGTAAAATGTTATAAATAGCACAAATTTTTCATGCAAATGGTTGGAGTGTTAGAGGTCGAAGAAAATTCCCAAGAGGAAAATTTGACAAAGCCTGTTTTTTGAGAAGCCATCTGAGAAACCTGGTTATCTCTTTTGTATTAAGTTTTATCATGTCAAGGTGGTTGCGAGTGTACAGCCATTGACAAGCTCTGAGATTGTTCTAGAAACTTTCCCCTTCTAATAAATTTAATCAAATTCGAGCTATTCTGTGTTGTCTTAAGCAAAATGTGTCTGTTTCATATTTGAATGTATGCGAGTAGTTGTTCTTGTTTTTGTTGCAATCTTGTGTTAAAATCTGATTCAACCACACAGGTCTCAATCCTTGTGACAGTTTAGTGGCATCTGCAATTTCATCTTTCAGGAGAGCTTTCACCTCGAAGTGAAATAAACAATTTAAGCTCACTTTTCTTTCATTTGTTTGACAGAGATTGTTTGTAAGCCTCTGGGTGTACCTTAGGCATGATTTGGCTTAGATTCTGATGCTTCATTAGGTTCTCTAACTTGAGCCTTTGTGTTAGAATCTCGTAGGTTGTGTGAAAAAGTGTTGATCTGGGCTTCCATTGAAGCACATATTCTTGTTAAAGAAACATTTTAGCTATTTTGTGGCATTATGTTGGTCTAACCTTCCATTTTGTGAGATTTCTTAAGGATCTGGAGAATCAAGTTCACCCTACCTCACCTCCCACCAAAAAATAATTTATAAAAAACTAATCCTACCCATACTACCCCTGTTTGTCCTGTGTGCATACAAACGCATAATCTCTGTTACCAAAACATGCAAAAACAATCAAGATTTCAAATGTCTTTAGTAGCCTAAACCTTGCCCAGAAAATATCTCCACTATCTAGAGTGACAACTTGTAAGAGTTAGATTTGGTTGCATTGATCATATTTTGTCCAAGGTCTTCTCTATAAAATCTATGGAAAAGAAGGACTTACTAGTGTTCTTCAAATCCATCTTCTCCACAAACAACAGGCTACTAATAGGTTTTGTTATCTTGGTTGAAAAGTAAAACCTAAAATAGTTAGGATCAGATCACATCCTTTTAAGGTGCTACCCACTCATTTTCAAATAATGAGTGATAAAATATCAGATAGATTGCTTCCCTAGCTGCAAAACGACACATGTAATCATCTATCTGCCTCTGAGTGTCATGTGGAATCCATGATGTTGCTTGGCCTTTGATGATGCTGCTTGGCCATTGCCGGGGACTGTTTTGAATCGCCATGAACTAATTTGCATTGCTGAGACTAATTTGTTGTTTCACTGCCAGTTCATGTCTATTTAGCCTATTACATGTTGCAAGTGCTATGTGCAATTCTTTGAGTGTTCACACCTAGTGCACTAGCTTTTATTTGATAAATCTGGGTAAAGAAAGGTCAGAATCTTTCCATTTCCATTTTCTAGCATTGACAGACATTTGACAGATCATATTTAGTGCATTTGCAAAACTAGGGTGGAAATCCTTAGTGGTGACTCCCTGTTGATCTGATTTTTAATGAGCACCAGTGTCTTAAAATTCTGTCAAAGTCAGATTTTTTACTAATATTTGCAAAGCTGGAAGGAAGAAGATCTTTCTTTACTAGGGATCCTACTAGGAAATTGTTTCCAGAGCTAGGGAAAGAAAAATCAGAAGGAAGAAAATCCTGGAGAGTTGTGGGAGATCAACAGACAAGAAGGGGGATCTCCATTGATGAAAGTGATCAGACTATCATTGAAGACTACCATTCAAGTGATTCTGAATTAGGAAGCCTCTTTGTGGATTGAATTCTCCAATTGGAGAAGGGCCTTCATTTGATTTTGAAAGGTTTGCTTCACATTCTGCACCTGTCTTTTCTGAGGTTGATAGGTATTTTCAAGGGACAAGGCCTTTGGGGGATCTCCATTTTGAAAATTATATTCCTATGTTCCAAGGACCCTCTGCCCCTTATCAATTTTTTACCCCTCTAGGGTCACCTTCTCGAATCAACATGGCCCAGCCCCCACCCAGACCCCCTTTTGTTGTAAACACTTTTGGACCTATAAATTTTGTGGGAATGGCTTGGTTATCCAAATGCAGTACCTCAAGATGTAAGGAAAAAAATACCAAAGTTCCAAGGAAACAATGCTATAACTGGTGATCAACATCTAAATCTTTTTATCAATATGATGGAATATTTTGAGATTGAACATGAAGATGTATATATCAAGCTGTTTATCCATACCTTGGAGGAAGATGCTAGGGACTGGTATAAGGCATTGCCAGATAACTCTATTGATTCTAGGACTAAGATGAGCAATGCATTTAGATTGCAGTATGGTGACAGAACTGACCCTAGGTTTCTTTTGACAGAATTTGAAAACATCAAAAAGATTCCATTGAGTCAGTACATGATTTCAACACAAGGTTTAATAAGACCTTGAGGAGATTTCCTGTTAGGATAAGGCCATGTGATGAGTCATGTTTGATCAAATATACTGATGCATTTGATGAAAAGGCTGCATATTACTTAAGGGATAAGAACCCCACAACTTTGAGGTAGGCCTTCACTATGGCATTGCAAATAGAGAACAACATCAAGGCAGTTGGAAAGCCTCCAAAAAGGGAAGGTGTAAAGCTGATTAACCCAAAAAAACCTCAGACAAGTAAGGCCGCTGATTTGGAAGAAGTTGCAAAGACTTTGGCAGGGGCTGTCAAAGAAATTTCCTACAAGTTAGCCCAAGCTGAGAAAGGAATTGGGCAGAGCTCACAAGGTCAACACAAGCAATAAAGCCAAGAGATGTTTACAAATCACCAAAGATCTGATGACAGAGGAAAGGGACCTGTTGGATTTGGAAATAGGCAGTCCCAAGGCAGGGAAAACATAATGGTGCCTGATCCTTTCGCTTGTTAGAGTTTTGTTGTGGAGGAGACATATGTCATTAATTGATTGTGACAAATGTTTCATGCCTCATGCTCCTTGTGAAGAAGATCAACAAGAAGAATAAGAAGTTGATGATGATAATGATGATGATGTTTGCATGATGGGTTGCTCCACAAGCTCACAACAAGGGGCAACTTCAACTAAGGTGATAAGTTCCCGAAACTACTGCTACTTTTTGGGACTGCATTCATAGGGTACCTATTCTTCCTCCCTCTCATACTTTAGAAGTAGATACAGTACAAGATTTTGAATTGCCCAATAATGATTTTGAATATTTAAGGGCTTTAATGATAAAGAAGTATGATGGAGGAATTCCATCTGAGGAAGACAAGCAGTTACTGATGAATGATGTTGTGGCTCAAGAGAAGGAATATAACACAAGAAGTAAGGCTGTCAAAGGGACAGGGCCTCAAGCCAAGCCAAAATCTCCCTTACTCTCTAACATTCCTAAAGAGGCTCCTAGGAAATATGCATGTGCCAAAATCCCTGTAGTTCCAGACAAGAATCACACCCCTCCTCATGCCCAAGTTATCAAAAATCCTGTACCACCTAATGAGTGTGTTAGCTTTCCTTCCAATACTACCTTGCCAAGGAATGTCCCATATGACATATCCTAGGTTTTAAGTCAAATCAAGGTCTCTGTCCCAATTGTTGAGTTGCTTAGGATTCCTGTGCACAAAAAGAGAGCATTTGAATAATTGGGATTGAAAGAAGAGAAGACTGCCCTAGGCAGATTTGTAAACATCGTGTAGACTCCTCTAATCATTGAAGAGTTAAAAGCACCACCAGCATTGGAGGAAATAGGTGAACCACCTGAGGTCTATTTGGGGACATCCTTGGTGGAATATCAAGCTGAATGTGGATCCATTCTTCACCACTTTGATCATTAAGGACAGACTGCTGCACAACTGCATGTTTGACTCAGGGGCATCATGTAATGTCATGCCTCTGGAAGTCATGAACAAGCTGAATATCAAAGTGATAACAGCATATGGGAAGTGCACTACCATGGATTCCAGAGAAGTGCTAGTGGTAGGATGTGTTAAGGGCTTGGTGGTGCAACTCGTAGCTTACCCAGGTAAAAATTTAAAAATTGATGTTGTCATTGTTGACTGCCTAGCCAAGTGGGGCATGCTATTGTCAAGAAAATGGGCTGCTAGTGTTGGTGGGAGTGTCCAAATGGATATGTCCTATGCCACCATCCCAATTTAAGGTAGTCTTGTTAGGTTGTATGGGGAAAAGAAAATGTTGCACCTAATTGAGGATCCCAATAATGCATCCTATGAAGTATTGTACACAAATGTTGATGCTGATAACTTTGTGGGATTTGCTGATGGAAAGGAGCACAAGATTGAGGAATGCAAATGCCTTGAGCAGGCAGGCTCTCCTTGGACTCTATTTTTTGATGGAACTTGCTCCAAGTTTGGGAATGGTGCTGGTGTTTTTCTACTTTCTCCAGGTCAGGAAAAATTTGTTTTTTCCTTCAAACAAAATTTTGAGTGCACCAACAACATTGCTGTGTATGAGGCACTTTTGTTAGGTTTAAGAATTTCTTGGAAATATGGTGTCAAGGACATCATTGTCAAAGGAGACTCAGAATTAATTGTGAAACAAGTCAGAAAACTGTATGCCACAAAGAATCAGTGAATGAAATAGTACAAGCATGCAGTTTGGAATTTCATTGAGATGTTTGATTAATTCAACATTGTGCATCATGATAGGAAATTCAATGACTTGGAAGACAAGCTTGTAGTATTGGGGTCTCGTTTTGAAAATTGTACAGTGTCCCCATATTGTGAGTATGAGGTTGAGGTATTGACAAGACCCTCTATCCCTGACAACATTAAACACTGGAAGATTTTTGATGATGATACTTAGATCAAAATATTTCTGCAAAACAAGGGAGAGTTTGCATATCAGTGCATTGATTTGGAGCCAATGGTATGTACAATGGAGAGAAAGGAAACCTTGTTTGGCAAGGACATCATCCAGCTAAACTAATACCATTCCTAGAGGGCTGGTTGCTCTTGAGTCCAATTTTGATAATGCTGATCGCATTGTTAACAAATGCATGATAGCCTCAAGTGATATTGAGGAGCATGATCTTGGCACAAAGGAGAGGCCAAGGAAAATTTGGTTAGGCAGAAATCTTAGAAAGGAGGAGAAGAAGTCATACATCCAATTGTTGAAAAAATACCAAGATTGCATGGCTTGGACCTATTCAAAACTAAAATATTACAGAGAGGATCTATTTCAACATGAGATTCCCTTGGAGTCTAATGCAAATCCGTTTAGGTAGAAACAGATGCCAATCAACCCACTCTTATCTCTCAAGATGCAAGAGGAACTGAAGAAGCTGAGAGATGGAGGGATTATTCAGCCCACTAGATATTCATCTTGGGTTGCAAACCTAGTACCAATGAGAAAGAAGAATGGTGACATCAGGCTGTGTGTGGATTTCAAGAATCTAAATAGAGCATCAATGAAGGATAATTATCCTTTACCAAATATGGAGAACATGCTGCAATTAGTGACTGGTTCTGAGTTGCTTTCCACCTTGGATGGTTTTTCTGGTTATAACCAAGTTGTGGTGAAGGAATCAGAAAGGATCAAGACAACCTTTACTACTCCTTGGGGAACATATGTGAATGTCAGGATGCCCTTTGGTTTGATGAATGCTGGAGCCACCTTTCAAAGAGAAATGGATGTTGCTTTTGCTGGTTACATCAATGAGTTTATTGTTGTCTACCAGGATGATGTGACTATGTTTTATAGAAAGAGAAGTGACCACTTGCTGCACTTGGAGAAGATGCTGATAAGATGTAGAGAATATGGCATCTCACTCAACCCAAAGAAGTGCCATTTTGGAGTGCAAAAGGCAAGGTTGCTTGGTCACATAGTGTCACAAGGAGTGATGATTGATCCAGAAAGAGTAGAGGCCATCAGCAAGGTCCCAATCCCAAGAACCAAGAAAGGAATTCAGCCCTTCTTTGGGAAGATAAACTTCATTAGAAGATTCATATCAAACTTTGCTAAGTTGACCATTCCAATCACTTCCATGCTGAAGAAAGACCAGGTCATCAAATGGAAGGAGGATGCCATCCAAGCTTTCAATGGGATCATGGAGGCATTAAAGCATGCCCCTGTTTTGGCAGCTCCAGACTATAAGAAGCCTTTCTAGCTATTTTCCTTTGCTTCAGAGAACACTATTGCTTTTTTCCTACTGCAGAAGGATGATGAAGGGGCTGAGAGGCCAATTTCCTTTTTCAGTAAGGCCTTGCAGGGGCTAAGATGAAGTACACTATCATGGAAAAGCAAACATTTTCCTTGGTAAAAGCAACAAAGGTTTTTATACCTTACATTCTAAGTTTTAAAGTGGTTGCTTATGTTCCCCACACCATGGTGAAGGACATCTTGTCAGAGATGGAAGTCTCAAGTAAAAGATGCAGGTGGGTGAACAAGTTGCAAGAATATGATATGGATATCCAAACCACCAAGTTGGTAAGAGGTTTGGGCTTGGCTAAGCTTATGGCTGAGAGCAACTTGTAAAATATTGAGGTAAATGAGGTAGAAGGAGAAAGGGCAGGTGTTTTTGAAAGGTTGATAAATTCTGAGTGGTACAAGGATGTAATTTTCTATCTCAGACATTTTTACTTCCATGAGTATTTCAGTAAGAACCAGAAAAGAGCTCTTAAGTTGGCTTGCTAGAAATATTTTATCACTGATTATGGGTTAGCTTGGAAGAACCCAGAGGGAGTCCTCTTAAGATGCATTACTGAAGATGAAGCCCCCAAGATAATTGCTGATCTCCATGGAGGAGTTTGTGGGGGGCATTTTACTGCAAGAGTCACAACACACAAGATCCTGAGGGCTGGTTATTGGTGGCCAAATCTCTTCAAGGATGCAACCTTTTTGGTTAGAAGATGTGAGAGTTATGAGTGCTTCTCTGGAAGACTGAAAGCTTCAGCCTCCCTTCCTTTGCAGCCTATATCAATTGAAGCTCCATTCAAGTAGTGGGTAATGAATTTCATTGGTGAGATTTCAGACCCTTCAAGTGCTGGCCATAAGTGGATTCTTGTAGCCACTGATTATTTCACTAAGTGGGTGGAGGAAATCCCCACCAAGAGAGAAACACACCAAATTGTCATGGGTTTTCTATTGAATCATATCATTTTTAGGTTTGGGGAGCCGGTCAAGATTGTTGCTGACAATGCCATGAGCTTTAGAGCTAAACCTTTGGTGGAAATGTGCAAAGAGTATGGGATTAACTTGACATATGCCTCTAATTACAATCCCCAAGGAAATGGACAAGCTGAGTCCAGTAACAATTTTTTTTTTGAAGATTATCAGAAGAACATTAGAGCAGAACAAGAGAAAGTTTGGTGAATAGTTGAAGTTTGTTGTTTGAGCAGATAGGATCACTATTAAGAGGGTCACTTGAAATAGTCCATTTGAATTGGTATATGGGAATCAGGCTCTACTACCCCTTCATATGCAACTGTCTTCATATTAGTTTATGCAACAACTGGAAGATCAAGAAGTAAGTCGTTATGGTGCTCACATTAACTAGATTGTTGAGCTTGATGAAGAGAGGAGGGCATCCCACTAGAAGCATGTAAAGTTCAGAGAAAAATTGAAGAATTTATTTGACAAGAAGGTCACTCCTAGAGCTTTCAATTTTGGAGATCTTATGCTGCTATGGGATAGAAGACATGAAGATAAGGGCAAGCATGGAAAATTTGACTCATTATGGATGGGCCCTTACTCCATTGATATAAGAATTGGTGAACATACCTTATTCTTGAAGGATTTGGATGGTGAATTGCTTGCGTTTCCTGTTAATGGTAGGCATTTGAAGCATTTATTGGATTGATTCCCCTAAATCAAAGCAAAAATCTCCTGTATAATGTATAATTTGTTGTTTATTTCATGTATTTTATGTTTTGCTTGTTCTGGTCCTTGGTGACCTGTTTTTGCTGGTTTCTCTGTTTCATTTTTGGGAGATGGCTCTATGTATTTTCTCTACAAGCTGACTCCATTACCCAATGGATATATGTTGGCACTTGGTCTAGACCTATGTTCTTGTGGATCTCGCAGGGAGTGCCCATCCTAGAGTCAGAGCCGATGTTGGTGCTCGTTTTGACCTCTCACATTTCTGCCCTAATTTTCCTCTTATCTATGTATTGTGAACCATTTTATTTCTTGATGTGGATGCTTTGAAAGATTTTACCTCCATTAGAATGCCTCGAGTTGTTTGCAGAATCCATTGTCATGTTCCTCCTTGAAGAAATCTCTGAGTTTACCCTGTTTTTTGCCCTAATTTCTTCAAACTCCGCAGGCTTTGCCATTTTTCCTATTTTTCCTCAACCATGGAAGCTCGAAAATGATCAATTTATATTTGTATGCCTTTGAAAATCCAAATCCATGGTTGAAAGATGCTCAGAACCATGATCCACATAGTTTTGTTTTGAAAAAGTTTTCATCCTGTAGCAAAAAATCAGGTCCTGAGCATGAATGGTGAATTTCTGTGTTTTGACAGTCTGACGGGTGTCTTTTTCCATTCAAAGTTTTTCCTCAGT
Organism: Taxus chinensis; assembly: GCA_019776745.2. Taxonomy (NCBI): domain Eukaryota; kingdom Viridiplantae; phylum Streptophyta; class Pinopsida; order Cupressales; family Taxaceae; genus Taxus; species Taxus chinensis. Next base: position 576,608,774 of record CM034155.1, on the reverse strand, counting down.
GTTCAGTGGTCATGTGGCTTCCTTTGGTTTGTTAGGGGACGACGGATGAATGCTTTAACTTATCGATTTTTTCTTTTTGGCAAAAAGGAAAATTTGGTCCGGTAGCCTCTGCTTAAATCTGATTGGTTCTTTTGGTGCTTACGTGGCTTCTTCCAATTGGATGGGGTGCAATGGGTTTATTTTTGAACTTGTTCCTTTTGGCTACTTTGGAAAAAAGTTTGAACTTGCCCCGCGGCCCCACCAAGATTTGATTAAAGAAAAATTAAGTGGAGGGGAAAAAGTCTTACTCTGACCCCGCAAAAGGACACCTCCTAAAGTTAAAGGCAGAGATGTGGGACTTCGGAGGCAATTTGGATGTTTTGCCTCTTGGAAAAATGGAGTAAAATTCTAAAATGGAAGCATGCCCCTGCCAAATAATTTTTGAAGCCTTAAGGTTTTGAAGAAGCGCCAAGAGGACACGTGGCGAGCCCACACTCATTCAAGGTTTAATTTTTGGGGACCATCTCAAGGTGCGCCATAGTGACACGTGGTAGTTTGACAAGTCAAAAGGAGTGGGGAAGCATACCATCAGGGGAAATTTAGAATTTTTACCTCTTATGCTTCAAGGGATCAAAACATCAAAATGGCCCGTAAGCTCGACAAAGGAAAGGTCAAGGCTTGCCCCAGTCAACGGCAGAGGTGCGGGCCTTGAGAGGAAATTTGGAAAATTTTCCTTTAGAGAGAAAAGAGTTAAAAGTAAAAAGGAAAGCGTTGTTCCGTTGGGACCCACATTGGGACATGTGTCAGAAACATTTCTCAAGGGCGGAGCTGCAGGGAAAACTTGGAAAATTTTCCTTTTTCTAGAAAAGAGGTGAAATGGTAGAATTTGGCCATGGTTACTTTGGGACCCACCTCAAGACATGTGTCAGGATCATTTTTCGAGGGCAGAGGTGTAGAACAAAATGTGAAATTTTTCCATTTTATCCAAAAGATGTAAAAAGTCAGAGGGAACCCCCGGGTTTATTTTCAAGGTTTTAATATTCCATGTGGACGACCCAAATTCATAATAAAGATCAATGGCAACTGAGAGTCTGAAAATCTTATTTCCCCCCCACTTTTATGAAACACATCTTGAAGTGCAAGTCTTCATGATTTCTTGGTTTTTTCTACACACCAGGCAGAGAAGGGAGTTAATGTTGATATCTGAGTTTGGTGGGGAGATCTGGAAGACGTCTTTCGCCATTAAAATGGTCTGACTATCAAGCTCGATCAAATTTTCCATTTTTCTTCTCCCGAGAATGCAAGGAGCCAGATTTGATAGATTAGGGGTGAAAGTGGTTGGTAAATTGAAGATAGAGTGATCTACCAGAGGAAGGAGTTAAATGCGGGAGGTATTCGGTGAGATCTACCCCCTCGAGTGTATAGTGGATTTTTTGGATATCGGATCCTAGAAATCATGATCGTGATTATGGCAAGCAATGGTGTAATTAATGTTTGGATTTTTGGGGGGAAATATTTGTTGTAAAATTTTATAAATAACACGAATATTTCATGTAAATTGTTGGAGTGTTAGAGGTCAAAGAAAATTCCCAAGAGGAAAATTTGACAAAGCCTGTTTTTTGAGAAGCCGTATGAGAAACTTGGTTATCTCTTTTGTATTAAGTTTTATCATGTCAAGGTGGTTGCAAGTGTACAACCATTGACAAGATCTGAGATTGTTCTAGAAACTTTACCTTGCTGATAAATTTAATCAAATTCAAGTTATTCTGTGTGGTCTTAAGCAAAATGTGTCTTTTTGATCTCTGAATGTATGCGATTAGTTTTTCTTGTTTTTGTTGCAATCTTGTGTTAAAAGATAATTCAACCACATAGGTCTCAATCCTTGTGACAGTTTAGTGGCATCTACGATTTCATCTTTCAGGAAGTGAAATAAATGATTTAAACTCACTTTTCTTTCATCTTTTTGACAAAGATTGTCTGTAAGCCTCTGGGTGTACCTTAGGAGTGATTTGGCTTAGATTCTGATGCTTCGTTGGGTTCTCTAGCTCGAGCCTTCGTGTTAGAATCTCATAGGTTGTGTGAAAAAGTGTTGATCTAGGCTTCCATTGAAGCACATATTCTGGTTAAAGAAACATTTTAGCTATTCTGTGGCATTCTGTTGGTCTAACCTTCCATTTTGTGAGATTTATTAAGGATTTGGAGAATAAAGTTCACTCTAACTCACCTCCCACCAAAAATTCATTTAAAAACAACTAATCCTAGCCATACTACCCCTTTTTTTCATGTGTGCATACAAATGCATAATCTCTGTTACCAAAGCATGCAGAAACAATGAAGATTTCAAATGTCTTTATTAGCTTGAACCTTGCCCAAAAAATATCTCCACTATCTAGAGTGACAACTTGTAAGAGTTAGATTTGGTTGAATTGATCATATTTTCTCCAACATCTTCTCTATTAAATCTATGCAAAAGAAGGACTTACTAGTGTTCTTCAAATCCATATCCTCCACAAACAACAAGCTACAAATAAGTTCTCTTACCTTTGTTGAAAGGCATAACCTAAAATAGTTAGGATCAGATCACATTATTTTAAGGTGCTACCCACTCCTTTTCAAAGAATGAGTGCTAAAAGATCAAATAGATTGCTTCCCTGGCTGTAAAATGACACATGCAATCATCTATCTGCCTATGAGTGTCCTGTTAAATCCATGATTTTGTTTGGCCTTTAAAGGAGATTAAGTTTGGGTACCAACATGTCCAACGTGATCATTTTACATTTTCCCTCCCATCTTATGCCAAAATATGAGTTCTAGAACATGGTTTGGATATCTACCAAAGCATAAAAGATAGAGGAATTTTGTCAGATGTTGTAGTTACAAGTGCTCCAGTAGATATGTATGTAATTGTGGAATCATGTGCTTGACATGTGAAATGTTTGAATAAATTCCTGAATCGTGGCCTGATGGACTGCAATGATGGCAGAATATGTACAAAATTGGTTTGTTAAAAATATCATGGAACCTTTCAAGCAATGCAAAGCCAGGCTTCACAGCCTTTGCCACCATCCTCCACCCTATGCCAAAATGGAGGATTTAGAACAAGGAATGGACATCCATCAGAGCATAATGAAGGAGTGACAATAATTTAATCAGATGTTGTAGTCATAAATTCCAAGATAGACATGATTGTATATACCATGGTAGTTATATATTCCAAATGTAAAATGATTAGATGTGTTACTTGAGTTGTTTGAACGAATTCCTTGAAGGAAGTTTCCATGTTTGTAGAAAGGTTAGAATGCCAAATGGGATCCTTGATTCAGGGTATGCACACCCATCAAATCATAATGGAAAGGTCTTGTTTGTGCGATGCTATAATTATTAATAACCTAACCAAAAAATGGTTGTAGATGAAACTGGTTAGTTCACCTTTGCCACCACAACTATACACTCAGCGTGTGTGAAAATAAGAGCTCTCAAATAGAATATTATCTTCAATGAAAGGATAATGGAAAAAGAATATTTTATAGGTCCACAACAATGGGTGTATACCCTATTCCATGTTTGTTAAAGAAACCTAAGATGGTGATCGTGATTATCAAATAAGTGGCCGAGAAAGTATAAGATGGTGATGAGAAAATCTACTGTCAGAAAGTCTTCTTGATACACCTCTAGCATAATCTTTGAATAAAATGTAATGGTGGAATGGTGGATGCCTGAAACCGTTTAAATAAATGCTTGGAAAACTACAAACCACACACCTTTTTTATTCTTTGGAAACTTTCTAGTTCAAACAAGCATGGTTCATTTCACCTTGTCCTTCATTCTTCTCGTACTTTAGTTTTTCATTTTCAGTGAAATAAATTTAAAACCTTAGAGCATCTCACATTCGATTATTTTTATATAAAATTGTTTTACATAAACAATAAAATGTCATCTGGAACTTATGTAACTCAAATAAAACTTTGTATTGAAGCATAAACTTAAACCCCTTGTTTAGAAACTATCCGGAACACTTTGTAACCAGACATTTAGCGCGAAACAATAAAAATCCTCCTTATGATTTACATGACTAACTTGTAATTTGATCGACATCCGTGTTGATACCACAAATTTATACATTGTTATCTATGGTATCAAGATTTGGTGCTCATGTCCATTGGTTTTGGAAAGATCTAGATGAGTTAACTAAAACAACCATTTCTATCTACCTTACAAAGTTAGAAAAACACAATTTATAGAGACTTGCAAAACAACACTCCGAGCCCCGTGAAAGAGATGTCAAGCATCGTATGTGTTCCATTTTATGTAGAGAGTCATGTCAAGCATTAGATAGAACTTTTTAAACAATTTATGCTCTCTTCGCCACTCCTTTAGGAGCCCTATTACTTCATTTCATACTTTTAGGAAGCTGCCAAAACTGAAAAGTTGGCTTTCATTCTGAGCCACCATTTGAAACCTAAGCAACGAAATGCCTATCCACCTTTACAAACCTCTAGTATTTTACTAGAAAATTACTTGTAACCTTCATTTTGGGGAAAAGCACTAATCTAGATAGTTTGGTGAAGGCATTTTGTAGGCTTTTGGTCACTATTTGACTAAGTCAAACTAGCTCAACTACGACCGGTGGCTCTAGAAAACTCATTACCATTTACAACTCGTTTTCCAGTTCACAGTTTCATTGACTCTGGTGAATTCTACATATATAAGAGAGCATGTAGGAAATTTTCTGTTGTGTGTTCATCTATCAAACGGTAGTTTTAGTTGAGGTTTTCTTATCCTTCGAGCTAAAATTGGCTATTGTTGCAACTTGACCGATTACGACTGGTGGCTCCAGAAAAACCATCCACCAACTGTACACCGTTCATTAGTTCTAGATTATGTCAGTCCTTGTGGATTCTTGGTATATATGTGGACACGTAAGAGTTCTCCTGTTGTGAATTTTCTTATTGAAAGACAATTTTTGAATTCTGTTTCTTAGCCCTCGAGCCAAAATGAAACATTTTTGTAACTAGCAAGAAAATGTAAAAAGAAAGTTGTAGGACCCTAGTCAAGTTAGCAAACCATCATGGAAACTTATTAACTCTATCACGTGACTTGTGTGAAATTGTGGATTTTGGCAAAATAATGTTTCTCTCTCTTCTCTCTCTCTTCCCTATCTCTTTCTCTCTCCTCTCTTAGTTAAGGAATGTAATGAAATGAAATGATTATATGCCACTAACCCTCTATTTTTGCTTGTGTATTTTTATGATCATGTAAATGGAAAACCAATAATTTTAATTTTGCTAGATTTAGGTGGGTGCATTATCACTGATTTCATGCTCACATGGTTTTACAGGATGTAAGTAAGGTGGCAAAAAAGGTGTGATTGTAATTTATTGTGTATTACTATAATTTATGTATGTTAATGGAAATATATATATATATATATGTTATAGTAAAGTTATTTTCCAAAAATTTACAATATGTATGAGATGCTAGTTATAGGGGTGCTTTGGGAAATGTGCAATCAAGTATCGGTGTATTTTGATTCAGATTTACGCATGGTTAAAGAAAAGGGGGTTGGATATATTTTCTAAGTGAAATGGTAGAGGATTTTTCAACATTTTACGAAGTATTAAAGTGTTTATTAGTGAATTTTTGTAACATTTTTGTAAGATGCTAGTGTTTAAGGGAAATCTTCTGCTAAATATGGGTGTTATTTTGATTCCAAGTTTTATATTGTAAAAGTTAGATATTGTGTTAAGTGAAATTGAATTTAACATCTTATAGTGCATTATCATTGTAAAATTTATGATGGATTCTCTAGAGTGTTGTGTTATTTAATTAGAAAATATAGAAATAAAACCAAAATATAACAGTTAACATTAGTTTAAAACTTTTCCATATCTACCCTTCTCGCATGATCCCTCTTAGCAAAGAAGAAACTAAAACCTTAGAATGAACTTAACTATTTATGATTAATAACACCTTCTAGCTTAAATAAATAAGAGCCCAAGTTTGTATCATCATCATAGCTGGTATGCTTAGCATCATTGTCATGAAAATGATGGTTAGGAATGACATGGTCAAAATTTTCTGGAGTAAGTAGAACTAACACTTCCTTAGTATCCTAGTGGACTACCAAGTCTTACAAAGTTATATCTAGAAATTACCTTCATCATCGAATTAATTCCTTGTGGGATCTAGATGACACAAATGGAGTTAGTGAAATAATTGTACTGTGACTTTAACTGTTGTTAATGATCTCTTTAGTCCATCACAGCTAAATGTGTTACCTTGACTAGTGACAATATAGCGATGTGATATTTTATGGAGGATTTATGGGGTAAATATGTTTTCACATGATAATATGATCTATAATAGGGTGTAGAGCCCTAAGTGCATATTGGGATTAAACTAAACCTTAGTTGATTAGGAGGTTAACTTATGGGTAGAAAATTATAAGTAACTCTTTGCAAATGAAATTGATTTAAAAGATGTTGACTTAAGAGAAACCAAGAAACTGAACACTTGGTCTTGTAATCACTTGTTATGCCTTTTTATGACATTAAGAATAAAAGAAACTTCACATGCGGAATCTTGAAATGTGGAAACATGGGATCTTATTCCGGAAACAAATCACTTGTGGGTTGTGTGAAGTTGTAATACTTCCAATCATGTACTTCTTAAAAATGTTAGACAAATACTTTCGTAACTCTTTTTGTTAAAATAACCCCAATAAGAGACCTAAGAAACAATGTAAACGAGATGAAAAAAAATAATATATGTGATAATGGTTTAGGAACAAAATTTCACTTTAACTCCATAAGGTTACATTAAGCATTGACTTTTTGTTAAGAATAGATACAAATTGTTCATGTGGGACTAGGCATTTGAGCCAATATAGAGTCCACTAAAAATAAAAATTATTACGTGTAAATGCTAAATTCACTCAAACTAAATTTGGAACTAAAACAACCATAGCATGAGAAAAAAATCTTTAACATAAGAATGAGTTATTGGGAGACTCATAGTTGCTTAAAATTGACTTTAATTAACCAATGATCTATGGATAGTCACTACAACAAATAAGCTCTTTTTACCACAATTATTCCACAAAATACCTAAAATTTGATGTAAATGTAGAATATTTGTGGCATTTCTGTTAAAGTTTCATTTATTCAGGTTTAAGTTTTGTACATGTTCCACTATTTAAAAATAGTAGTAATAATTTGTAGAGAACCCACATATCTAGCCCTTCAGCATGAAATATCCACAAATATTGGAATTGTAGACATGCCACATTATTGAAAGTCTACAATTTTAAAATATTTTTAAAAATCTATATAAAAATAAAATAAAAATGTAAACTAAAAATATATAGTTTAATGATAACATATATTAAGAATATTAATAATAAATTACTATAGTATTTAAATTCTAATTTAAATTATGTGTAATTAGCACATGAACTATAAATTGAAATATTTATATTTAATTATCATAAAAATATATTAATGTAGACATGCCACATTTCTAAAAAAATTACTAAAAAAAATATCTTGTAAATTCGTAATTATAAAATATTGTAAAATTACTACATTAAATAGTTTGAAAATACTATGTTATACTAAAAAATTAGAAAACATGAAATTTAAAATAAACTATACCTACCACTTACCATGCTAAATACATCAATAACATATATTTAAAAACTAAATTTAAAAGACTCATGTAAAATTATAATAATTCATACAAAAAAACCAAATTAGTGGAAATGTATAGTTGTAACAAAAAATAAATTACTTTTTTAGAATAATAATTAACAAATTAAACAATTATTAAAAAATAATCACATACGGTTATTTAAATATTGTTAAGTGGCTTTACTATTTTAATCATTTATATTATTATCAATACGTTTTTAATATAAATATTACTTGTTTTATTATAAATAAATGTATAACTAATAGTTGTTATACATGATTTATGGTATTTATTCCACCCATATATTTGCGTGATTTTCTCCTATTCACCATTTGACAAGTATTTGGCTAACATAGTTCCTTGCCAGTTAAGTGCAATCTCTTTCTTCGTCTTCTTTTAAAATTGTAGTTGTTACCTTCGGAGTCTGGAGATTTATGCACCGGGCAGAGTGAACAATAAGATAATCTTTTTGGTTTCATGTTCCTCATTCAAAGTTTCATTATTTTTTTATTTCTTTGTCACTGTGTAATCACATTAGGAGATCAACATTAACCTTTTCTAGTACATTTTATTCTATGTAATGTATCAATAGAAGGTTGAAATTAAATTTTCTAAGCGATGAACTATGGTATTGGCATGTACATTGACCTAAGCGATGAACTATGTCATTTTTATAATAACAAGGGTTGAATGTGCCTGCTCCTATGCAATTCCAGCAAGTAGGGTCATTTACTCGGCCTCCAGGACATCTTGTGCTACTTCTACAATTTTTAAATTCATGTTCATCAAGGAACCAATCTATTTGCATCCACCCATGCCTGTTTTGGATTTTTCCCGGGCCTCTCACATGGTCATGGATCATATCTTTTGTGTGTTATGTGAAGAGATTGCTAAAAGTTAATTAAAAGTGCATTAATGTTAGCTTTTCTGCGCGGATGGTTGATAGATTTCTTGTTTATGTTCATCCGATTTATTAACTGTAATGATTTTTCAAAATCATTTTTAGTATACATATAAAATAAATAACTCTTATAGTTTGATGGTCTTTGCATTAAAGATCCATTTACTTTATGTGTAAATGTAGATAAAAATCTTGCTTATTAACATGTGATAGAGTAATAAAAAGAAACGCAGACATAGGTAAATGAGCAATGCCATCATATTAACAAAAAAATATCAAATTACTTTGGTTGATTGCATTGAATTGGAGAGTTACCGTGTTCATATAATTGCTGGAAAAGAGGGATTTATAAAGAGGAATGAAATATGAAAATTAAAAATATATCAAATGAAAATAGTGATATGTTAAATATGGTAATTTTGTTATGTGAATTATTTTTTTGGGTAAACATATTTACTATTAGATAGAATATTTTTATTTTATAAATATAAGTTTTTAACAATATTAATTCTTTCATTTTTTATAAAGGATTTTACTAACAATAGTTATTGCAGTACATTTCTTATTTATTAAAGTCTTCTAAGTATTCAAATCTAATAATCGTTAGGAATTGTTAAAATGTTACATTTATTTGACACTGGTGTATCCCCTTGGGGTGCACCGGTAATTTTTATGTAGAAAAAGGATGGACCCTTGCAGTTGTGTATTGATTACCACTAGCTAAATAAAGTAACGATCAAGAATCGTTACCCCCTTCCGCGCATTGATGAGTTGTTTGATCAGATGAAGGGGGCCACAGTTTTATCTAAGATTGATCTTAAGTTAGGCTATCATCAACTAAGGGTTACAGAGGAAGATATTCATAAGACCGCATTCTGTATGAGATATGGCCATTATGAGTTCACAGTGGTGCCTTTTGGCTTGACTAATGCCCCTGTAGTGTTTATGAGTTTGATGACTGGGGTATTCAGGAATTTCTTGGATTGTTTCATGCTCATATTCCTTAATGAAATTTTGATTTACTCACATATGCATGAGGAGCATGAGGGGCACCTTCGCTAGGTTCTTTAGTGTCTTCGTGAACAACATCTTTATGGGAACTTGGAGAAGTGTGCATTCTTTCAGATAGAGGTACAATATCTAGGCCACATCATTTCTGGGGAAGGTATCGTAGTCGATCCTTCCAATATTAGAGTTATTATGGATTGGCCAGCACCCACCACTGTGACAGAAGTGGTGCAGCTTCATGGGATTGGCAAGATATTACAAGAGATTTTTTAGGACTTCTCTCGAATTACGCACCCCATTACTTCTCTTCAGAAGAAAGGGAAGAGGTTTGTTTGGTCAGACAAATGTGAGAAATGCCTTTAGGACACTGAAGGAATGTATCACGACAACACCTATTCTTGCGAGTGCCAGATCCTCTGGGTGAGTTTTTCATGTGCATGGATGCTTCTTTAGCAGGGCTTGGAGGTGTACTGATGCAAGAGGGTAGAGTAGTTGCTTTTGAGTCTTGCAAACTCAAATATTATGAGTTCAACTATCCGACTGTTGATCTTGAGCTTGCAGCAATTATTCACACCTTGTTTCATTGGAGAAACTTCCTTCTTGGTCAGAGATTCACACTTAGGATAGATCACCTGAGTCTTCACCACCTCTTCACGTAGCCCAATCTGAACTCTCATCAGCGGCGTTGGATGGAGTTACTTTGTGAGTATGATATGGAGATAGAACATGTGAAGGGAAAGGAGAATGTGGTTTCAGACGCCCTTAGTAGATAGAGACATGTGGCTATGGCCACCTCAGTGAGCACAGATTTACGGAGCAGGATTCTACAGTAGCTTCCTCACGATAGATTCTACATTATAGCTAGAGTAGAGATAGAATCTCAAAGACCCCTTGGGGGGAAGTTTGATGGTTTTTCTCTAGAGGTAGATGGCCTTCTTAGGCACAAAGTCCATATTTATGTTCCTATAGATGGAGGCTTGAGGCAGGAAATCTTGATAGAGGCACATCGTGCAGCCTATTCAGCCCATCCTGGGGTGAAGAAGATGTACGCTACCTTGAGACAGTTGTATCACTGGAGAGGACTTCATAGAGACATGGCTTAGTTTTTGTCATGATATTTGGAGTGACAGAAAGTGAAGGCCGAGCATTAGCATCTAGTTGGCCTTCTCTTTCCTCATGCTACACCGGAGTGGAAGTGGGACACCATTTCCATGGACTTTGTTATTGGGCTACCGATGTCGAGATATCACCACGACGCCATCATGGTCATGGTGGATAAACTGACAAAAGTGGCTCATTTTTCTCCAATGAAGACCACTTATACAGCTAGTACAGTGGCACAGGTTTATCTGGATGAGATTGTCAAGTTGTATGGGATTCCGTGGAATATTATTTGTGACCGCAATCCTTTGTATACTTCCTATTTTTGGACTACCATGCAGTATGCCCTCGGGACGAGGATCAATTTCAGCATAACATATCACCCTGAGACAGATGGACAGACTAAATGAGTGAATCAAATTTTAGAGGACATGCTTTGGATGTATGTGATGGATCATTAGGAAAGATGGGAGTACTTGTACTTGGTTGAGTTTTCCTACAATAATAGTTTTCAGAGTTCTATAGGCATGGCTCATTTTCAGGCTTTGTATAGTAGAGAGTGCATGACACCTCTTAGTTGGGACAAGTTGGAGGACATAATTTTTCTTGGACCAACTTTATTGCAGTACATGGAGCAGTAGGTGGTTATGATCAGGCAGAGACTGCAGGAGGCACAGGACATGCATAAGAAGCACACGGACTAGCATAGGACCGACCGTAGTTTTGATGTGGGGATGAATGTGTTCCTTCGTGTTAGGTCACATAAGAGCCTTATCTATTATGGAAAAGTTTCTAAGTTAGCTCCTACATTCGTTGGTCCTTTTGAGATCTTAGAGGATGGTGGCCCTTTGGCCTACTGTCTAACATTTCCACCTAGATTGCTCCCATCCATGATGTGTTTCATGTTTCAATTCTTAGGAGATATATTGTAGATCCTTATCATGTGCTGGATCGGACCTCATTACAGGTGTAGGATCATGGGCAGGTGATGGTGGAGCCTGATCGCATTATAGATCACAGGACATTAGGCCTTCAAGGCAGAGAGATTGACCAGGTCTGGGTGCAGTGGGACATATATGATGAGACTATGGCTACATGGGAGGATGCTACTTTACTATGAGTTTAGGTCCCACATCTGTTCTAGTGACTTCCAGGAGGAAGTCAAGTCTAAGGGGAGGGGGATGTAGTGCCCACTTCCCTTTGACATCTTTTGATACTGATCAGGGCACTGTTGACTATATTATGAACATTATTATAGTTTTGATTTAGTAAGATGTTAGATGTTAGACCATGGATTATTGTTGAATTTGATTCATATATGGTGCATGATGATGAACTCTAAACTCTAACCTGTAAACCTGTAAATCAAGAGCCCTGAGCTCTAACTTGTAAACCTTAAACCTATAACTCCAAACACCGAATAATGAGCCATAAACCCTGAACTATGCCGCTTAAACCCTAAGCTCTAAACCATAAACCCTAAAGCTGAAGCCTTGAACCCTACACCTTGATCCCTAAGCCCTAAACCCTAAACCATGTACCATCAGCCCTAAACAATAAACCCTAAACCTTAAGCCGTAAATGGTAAATCCTAAACCATAAACCCTAAATCTTGAACTATGAGCCTTAAATGCTAAACTTTAAACCTTAAAACCTAAAACGTAAACCATAAACCCTAAACCATTAAACTTAAACCCTAAATCTTAAGCCCTAAACACTAAACCCTAAACTCTCAACTCTGTGACCTAAACACTTAACCCTCAACCCTTAACCCTAAACTATAAACACTAAACAATTAAACCAAAATAATAAACCCTAAACCCTAAAGACTAAATCTTGAACCCTAAAGCCTAAACCCTAAACACTAATTCTAGATCCCTAATCTCTAACGTATAAACCTCATATATTTCTAGTAGGTCTTATGAGTGAGTTCATCTTTTGGAATATCAATATTAGGACTTTATTTCCTAGTCTTGTGCCTAGAACCATCATTGAGTCTTCTTGGACAACTAACTTATTTATGAGAGGTGGGAAAAGAAAGTAAATGGATATGACATCTACCTTGTGCCTTGTAATGAATATTACACATCAATGCCAAACCAGTATCTCCCGACATATACTTGCCTTCTTCAATGTCAATTTCTTTACACTCTGAAACAAATTTCACATCTCTCATATTTCCATGTATGGTACTATGCAAGCCACGATGACCCATTGGAAGCTGGAAAAATAACCATCATAACACAAAAATTAGTCTCAAAGGAAATGAAAGAAACATAGATAGTATACCAACGCAGAGGTGTAGGATTAGAACCAAATTACCTGCAGTATCCTCTCCTCTGGAGAAAAAGAAAGCTCTTGTATTACTGGAATGGATAATAAATTTAACAGAACTTCCTGAAGTGTTCAAAATAAGGATATTTACTGGGGAATTGATAAGAACAAAAAGGATTTATCAATCCCCTAGTAAATCTTTCTTGTTTAGTTCTAAATGGGAGTCAACTAGCCTACGACTTAGTGACCTTCCATTCATTGATAATTCCTTCTATGATAAACCCATGGATGCTTTCAAAAGTGCCTTAAAAAAGATAGGGGTAGTCATCAATCCTAATGAAGGGTGTGATGTGATTTCCAAATAGCTTGAAATTCATATAGATTTAGAGGTCATAACATGAATTTACAAATATCCTTTTTGTTATAAATGGAATCCAAGTAATGGAGTCTCTTTTTACCCAAGGATCTAGGAATACTGGGGTCTGTGGCACGATTGGGCATTCATGAATCATTGAGTATCTGAATCAGAATGTCATTACATATGGAGAAACATTTTCAAACATTAGATTAATGCATCTAGGAAAATAAACTTGAACCTCATAAATCCTCTCAAATTGCCAGCTTACACAAGCACATGACATATCAAGATATATTCTTCACATGAAACCTTTGTTCACGATAGCTTGTAATTGAAATAATTATTTAAAAGAGTTTTAAAAACATTTCTTTGTACCAAATATTTCCTGGATATCTGAAATTTCCCTCCTTCAAAATATCAATAGATGAAAGACACCAAATTCTAATTAGTTTCTTTAAATGTTCGTCCTAGGAAGTAGATGAACCCTTTTTAGTTGAATACTCTATGTTAATACTAATAAGTTGGTAAGGCACAAAACATTACAGTGAGTGAAATAGTTCCCATACGATGGGAAAAAGAAGATAGATATATTGGGTAACATTTATTTTTACTAAATGTTTCTTGGATATCTAACATTTCGATCCTTCAAATATCAGTAGATGAAAGGCATCAAATTGTGATGAAACCCTTTAAATATTCCACCTACAAAGTAAATGAACCATTTTTAGTTGAAGACTCTCTATAAATACTTATAAGAATGGGGAAGACATAGAACATTACAATGAGTGAATGGGGGAGCCTAAACCTTCAGCCTTAAACCTTGGGCCCTAAAATCTAACCCCTAACCCCTAAACCTTGATCCGTAAACCCTAAACCTTGTCCCCTAAACCTTTAACCCTTACCTTTAAACCTTAAACCCTGATCCCTAAACCTTGAACCCTGAGCGTTAAGCCCTAAACCATAAACCTAGAGCCCTAAACCATAAACCCTAATCCATGAATTCTAAACCCTCAACCCTAAACCCTAAAACCTAAACCACGAGCCTCTAACCCTAAACCCTAAACCTTGAGCCATAAACCCTAAACCCTAAGCCTTGAAACTTGAGCCCTAAGCCCTAAGCCTAAGATCAAACCCTAAACATTGAACCCTTAAAGATGAACCCTAAACCATAAACCCTAAATAATAAACCCTAAAAAATAAGTCCAAAACCCTGAACCTTGAGCCTTAAACCCTAAACACTAAATCCTAAACCCTCAACCGTTAACCTTGAGCCATAAACCCTAACCTCTAAACCCTAAACCCTAAACGCTAAAACTTAAACCATGAACCCTAAACCCTGAGCTCTAAACACTAAACCCTAAAATATGAACAATGATCCCTAAACATTAAACCCTAAACCCTAAACCATGCATCCTAAACCCTGAACCTTGAACCCTAAACCCTAATCCGTAAACCCTAAATCACAAACCTTGACAGAAAGGAAGGTATTAATAAGATCATTAAGTGTGTTTCAGTGTGTAAGGAATAGTGTTTAAGATGATTGATCAACTCATTTATATTTGATGAGATATTACTTCCTCTGAAGGCCTAAAAAGGGCATTTTTAATCATTTTGTAGATAACTGGACACCCTTCACAACAAGCTAAAATGAGTTAGTCATGAAATCGAGGTATCAAGGACCATCATGTGTGATGTATTAATGCATCGTTTGTCTCCACGAGAGACATATGAGGAAAAACATGTATCAGAATTGTGAATTTGATTCCATGAAAGGATAATTTTAGAGCTAGGAAAGGTGAGGGGATGATCTTTATATGGAGAACCATATTTCTAAGAATGAGCAATCATCTAAGTTTACTTGATGCAATTCACATATTACTATTCATAAAAACTCATTCAACTCCTAGTAGTGTGATCAAACATTAAGGAGGCACATTACAATCACCTCATTTTGGCCATAGGACAAGAATCCCATTAAGGGAGTAATCCTCCATCTACAAAAAGAGGATCTCATTTTATTAAGAAGTACACAAGTATCATAGAGTTGATTCATGGTCACTAAAGTGAATTATGGACCAAATTTAAAAATTAGTACCAATTCAAGCAGTGGTACGGCTAAAATCCAATTTAGAAGGTAAAAAAACCTACAAAACGAGTAAATGCTTTCCCAAAACAAAGATCAACTACAATATATATGCCCTAAAAGTTTTAGGTCATTTTCTGAAATCCTTAAAATGAGTTAAGTACTGACCAAATTAGATTTTGAAAAACTATCTTCTAGATTATAATTGTTGGAGCTACGGGACCACTTCCATTAGGTGCAGAGTAACCCTAACTTCTTATATTTACTAAAATAAATTTAAAGTAAAAGATTTTTTTTATTATTTTTGTATACTTTTTGTTATTTCTTTATACTTTTTATTATTTCTTTTACTTAAACATTTATTTTTGTAATTATAAGCCCCCAAAAACACATATACAGTCCATACTATACAAAAAACATACGAATTATAATGCGTACACGTGTTGCCTTAACTAAAACATGTATGCATTATAACGCATACGCATTTTAGGCTCAGTAATTTCCAACCCAAGAAAAATAAAATGTGATCGCATTATGGAAAAATGCGTATGCGTTTCGGCTGTTTTTGGGTTTCTGTCCACTTTTTGGCCCCCCAACTTGGTGCACATACCTATAACAAAACCTTTCTATATATGTGCACTTTCGATATACCTATTGGTATGTGAAAGAAGCTCACTCCTTCAATATCCCTAGTGGTACGTGTAAGAGGCATTAACGGACATGAAAGAATTCGATATGTGGTACCAAGACAATATTGAAAGGGGTCTGTTTGTTTATTGACACCAATTTAAAGAAATATCCTCATATGTGTGCGTAACTTTTCTATATACTCAGATAATTTCAGTGTTGGGATTTATGTCATGTAATCGTTCCTAAATGGATTACACGGATCAAAGTGTGTGAACTGTGCCCTTATTTCTTCCTATTAATTTATAGGGGCGATGCCTAGATGACATTATTGCAGCTATATTAGGCATTAAGTATGGTAGTAGTTGAGACGAATTTACCTAGAAGTGCTTCTGAGAGGCATTATATATACTGAACGCTGGGAAAGAGATCTGAAGATCTAGTGAGTGAACTACAGAACTAAATTTCACTTTGCAAATATCTTCCAATTTTTATTAGTTACAATGTATGTGGTTGAATATGGCAACCTACAAATTAGTACAATCCACTGAAAATATAGTATTAGATCTGATTAAGCAGAAAATTGCAATGACAAGTAACTTTGTTTTTGTTTTTCGAGGGCTTGATGGCCTCCAGAGCTCAATATGACTCACTATGTGAAAAAAATAATGAAAAAAACTCAAAATATCGTTTTAGACAACCCATCCTTTTCAAAAGTTTCCCAAAATGATTTTTTTGGCCAATGTGGGAAAAAAATTGTTTGTCCCAAATTAGGGTTTTCTCCGTTAAAAATGGTGTGGGGTTTAGTTATAGATAACAGGTTTAGCGAGGGTTTGAGACCACTAAAGTTTGATGGTCCAACTAAAAATCCCCTAAATTTATAAAATCTTTTTGATAAGGGGGTTAAACCCCAGACATATAACCCCCCAAAACACTTTGATGGTCTGGCTAAAAATCCCCTAAATTTATAAAATCTTTTTGATAAGAGGGTCAAACCCCAGACATATAACTCCCCAAAACACTTTGATGGTCTGGCTAAAAATCCCCTGAATTTATAAAATCTTTTTGATAAGAGGGTCAAACCCCGGACATATAACCCCCCAAATAACTCATTCTATCCAACCTAGCATTGAGAGTGTTTGAAATTTGTTACGAAGCTTATTATATTCAAACAAAATAAAAATAAGCTTACACATGAAATTTGACACCTCTTTTCTCTGATTTTGTAGCTTTGCAAAAAAAAATTCTACTTCGTCCGACACTACTTTGTTGATTGTGTTTATACGTTATCTTCACAAGTCTTTGCCACTTGGAGTAGGTTCTGGAGAGATAGATCCACCATTTGGTTAGTACAACTCGGCCGCTTCATATGCTTCTATGTAGAGAGCTTTGTCAAGTGTGGCCTCAACCCAATGCGAGTCAGTTTCCTTGTTGAATGTAAATCCAATGCAATGACTCGGTGTGAAAGTGAGCAGGGGATCGACTTGCCTAGATGCAAATTTTTTGTTAGAACTATTCCCGGCTTGATCTTCAACCTACTCATCTTGGTTTGCAAGTAAAGAGAGACTCCATTACAATATATTCATGCAGGGGTCGGCTTGAAGCCAACACGGTGGGGGTTGTGCTCACCACCTTATCATTGCTTTCCTCAATGCGATATGCCTAGCTCGTGGTTGGACCGGTATTCTTAGCTTCACAGGCTCACTCTGATGTTGGGAAACAACCCTAAAATTCTGATCTCCCTTTAAATCAGCCATAGTGATAAATTAGCTTCTAGCTGGGTTAGGGGCTACTAGCTTGGTCTTACAAAAAACACAGTCTTTAATGCAAGATGTCAACTCCCTTTTTAGCAAACAACCAACTTTGTCTTCTATTTTTTTTTTAAATTTTGAATCTGATTTTCTTGAACCAGATTTACTCTAGCAAGCAATTTTTTACTTGTGTACGAGGTACTAGTGCATTTTTTTTCTTCTCTTTATCCTAGAAAATGAACAAGAGGTTGTGGGGATGTAGGGATGGGGTTGGGAAGTTGTTGTAGGTTCCATAGGCTATTCAAATACTGCAAATGTTTCTCTAAGCTTTTCTATCTCATGTGCACTCTCTCTGCACACCTTCTCTGCTCACAGGCTCCTTTGACCTAGTCTGATACCAAATCTAGAAGAGGGACGAAAGCCTCATAAGTATATTAATCTTCAATAAAATCTAGTACAATATTGAAGGATGCAATCTTTATAGATATTTCACAACCAGATATAAACAAATAGGAGATTGGACAGGTGCAATAATACTCCATATAAGAATACAATAAAACAAATATAAATGGTTATAACAATGAAACCATACATCAAATAATACAAGTTACTTAGTTACCACACCAACAAATAAATTACCTTAGTAACAATAAAATAACTAAGGTAAAATTAACTACAATGCATAATTACTATGTAAATTATGTTTACCCTAACAAATATATTTGGTGTTAATGTATAAATTTATATGTAATTATAAGTGAGGATTGGGTGGTTAAATTTACCCACACATATAGCTATTTAGGTGGGAGATAAATAAGGGGTTTTTTTGGTATATGGTTGAGTTGTTTGAAAAACACATCTAACTATTGGGAGACTCCTTAACAATAGTAAATCCTCTCTCTATAAATATGAAACCTTGTAATATGTTGAATACTGAAGTTTTATGGTGTTTTCTTGAGTAACTCTATCCAAATCTTTTCACTCTTTATTGATGAATTTTTTGGCTTTAAATCTATTGATCTTTGAAAAGACACACTGTAAACTAATTTTGGGCTCTTCAAAAAAATGGCGGCCTATTCGATGCCAATAAAATCTAAACTCAATTAAGTTGAAAATTTCAAACTAAAACACTAAACACAATAGATTTTTAACTTAAACAATATAAGCTAATTCTTTGTAAAATATAATGAAAATATCACAAATGATTATAAGTAATGAAACCAATAAAAAATTATTAAGAAACATTCATATACTAGTTAATTAGATTGTTTATAAAATTTTGTGGGGCAAGTTTACCCTAACAAGATTAACTAAATCATTCTTTATAAAAAAATCATATTTACACAGTGGATGAAGATCTTGCACAAGTTAAAGGCTTGACCTTTTAAATGTAAACAATGACGCTCTAATTATATGATTAGAAACCAAGTAACCTATAACACTACATAAGAAACTAATTCTAAAACTACAAAAGTTTACAATGCAGAATCCAGAAATGATTATTGTATTTTCAATGGAGGAATAATTCTAAGAGAGAAAATATATGTTGAAATAGTAACACTGAGCAGTTAGGAGATTGTTGGGAAAAATATTGTGATAATATTTGTAAAACAAGGAAATAAACATATGAAGAATGTGGTGCCCATTAAATAGAATCGAGATGCGAGAGAGTCCTACAAAAAAAATCATGATAATGTTGAGCACCGCCGTTGCCGCTGCCGCCTCCATTATCTGGTAGAGGAACATTAAAATCTAATGCAAACTTAAAAAATTTTGTTCTTGGAAGTGGTTTCCTTTGTTGGAAAAGCCTTGGTGAAAGAGGAGGCAGATGACGAGTCTGATCCGACTGACAACAACCCATTTCCATTATTGAGTGGTGCATGGCCTATGTGCTTCGATGATCGATGAAGCGCCGACAAATGATGTTTCTAATGCAGTTCCAGGGGAAGCATGGTCTCAACAAGATATTGCATTGAATTAGAAGAAAGGGGAAGAGAAAGGCCGCTGAAAGTAATTCCGGTATTGATTCGTGGATTCACATTTAGGGGCAACATATATAAGCATCGTTTCAGGCGGTGCGGGATACCCTATATCGCAAAGCAAGAGAAGATGGTGACGGTGATGGTATCAACTGAACCAAGTAGGCTTACTAAGGATGAGATATTTGCGACTTCACGAAGGTCAATGGGAATGGGAAAATTGGTTTTAGCTTTTGGGCCTCTGAGAAAGACGGCGACCTAGACGTTGGTGTCAAATGTGTCCAGCCATACACAACATTGCTTGCAAGGATCTCTAATCTCTACATCATATTTTCTCCATGGTCTTTTGTGAACACCTCTGTAATGCACTTCCTGCTCACTACAGACCTTTGCACGACTCTCTTCTTCTCCTTGTACTAGAAAAATTATCACTCCTGCCAAATGGGTGAAAGATAATACGGGAGATTAATTATCAGAATTAGGTCAAGATGAAATTTCTCAGGAGACAAGGTATATGCAGGGACCTGGTATCATTGCCTTTAATTAGACCAGCAGAGAATCATATATGCATTCAAAAACAGTTTCACTCATATCTTCGTGCCATTCTTAACGCGTTTGGGTCTGGTTTTCTTTCATGGCGATTTATAGTGTCCACTAATGTTGACGATGCGTTTATATAAATATAACGTGTTTGAATGTAAATAATGGACACATGTTGTAGTTGGGATAAAACGTGCAAGTGATATGAACTGTTGTGGACAGCTGCCTCATATAACAATATATTCGGAGTAATGTGTCTACATTGATAAAATTAGAATGTGAGAGTTGAACCACGTGTTTTCAATGCAAAATTCGTATCTGCTTGATTATTCCCCCATCTTGCCTGTCAATGGAAGGTAGGGTTGAATTTCGACAGTCTCTCAAAGAGATTATGAACAACGGAAAGACGCATTTGATTTTTAGAATTCTAAATCTGTCGTTATAAAAGGTTCTATTGAATAAAGGCCATTTCCTACGGTTTCATGTAAAATCAACAATCTTAATTTTCCCTTCCTAAATTGGCAAGTAAATTTGATGTTTACAAACTTCTTTGCGTTATTATTTCTTTTTATTTTGTTTATTCGTCAGATAATTTTTATTAATATTCCATACAAGGAGAGCATTGAATACGTGTACTAGTAAAATATTTTACGAAATGTGAGCTTGAGAAAGAAGAATAAAAGCTAAATATAATAATAAATAAAAACAGATTTTAATGATAGATTAAAATGTAAGGTTCAACATAAAGGTATTAACAATCATTAGATCACATGGCTTAATTCATATGGTATTACCTTGACATAGTTCGGAGTGAAAGGTTGAAATATTCTAAGATATATTATATCTAAATAGGTCATTGATGTTGATCCTACCAAGATTTGTGATATCCTAGAGATGGTCATGCTAACCACTCAATAAGGGATTCAATTATTCGTTGGGAAACTAGGGCATATGGGTAGACTCATTTTGGATATTACCTATGCACTTAACTAAAAAAATAGTATGTTAAAGAAAGGAAACACCATCAAATGGACCTAAGATTTTTATGAAGTCCTTAAATTCGTCAAACGATTTTTGTTATCTCTTCACACTCTCATGGATCCCCAATAATAGACAACTTATTATGTTTAATTTATGTTGTTAACATTTTGCTAGCTTGCATTCTTTCGTAAGAAGATGATGACTATAAAGAATGAGTTGTGTATTTTCTCATACGTGTACATTTGGACTATCAAATGTGATATTATTAGGATGAAAACACATAACCAACCCTATGATAAAGATTTGGTCATCTAATTACACTACTTGGTGAGTTCAAGCTAGCTTATTGTTGGCAAAAATAATTTATCACTAGGGAAAATTATGGGGCTTTCAACAATGCTCTGGGACTAGGCCCCTCTGCTTAGGAATGGGGCAACTCTATTTATTGAAAATAGGAAAATATGTAAACTATTCTAACCATTGTGGGTGGCCTTTCGACTGGCGATCACATAAGAATACTCACATAAACCCATGTACGAAAAGGAGGTGTAGAAAAGGTACGCATATGGAGAGAGGGGAGATCAGATGGGAGTTTAATTAAATAAATTGCAAAGTGAGTTTATTGACATAAAACTAGTACACTTCCAAGTTAACAATGAGATGACACGAAAAATACAATAAACAAAAAGTTTAACTACATTAGTTTCATCAAAAAATTCATTCTTTTCCTGATTGTTCAGGATTATAAAGTTGTATTAGAGTAGGATTTTAGAAAGAGAGGGATTCATTAAGCAAGAAATAGATGAAATACAATTTGCTAAAGAGGATAAAAATTGGTATCCCTAGGAGTGGAGAGAACATTAAAATATATAGCCAAAACTAGTGGCTCTTCGCATTCCCACGTGTCTTTTCAACTTGAAGTGCAATCCTTAAGGAAGAAATACAAACTTTAAGTTACTTAAGTCACTGCTTAGAAAATGTTCTCCTTAATGAAGAAATAGAATTCTAAAGAGAGAAAGAGAGAAACAGAGAGAGAGAAGATAGATGTTGCAAAAATAATTCTCACTCTTCGTTATTGTGGAGATGAATTCTGCATCTGGACATAATCTTCCTTGACTACTTATATGATTAGAACACATCTCTTCTTGGACAAGGAAATTATGTTTCATGCTTTATCTTGAATGGTCTCCTTTTGATATATCTTGAAATATTTGATTTCACCTCTTCACCTCCATGAGAAATGGTAATATGAACATAAGAACTTGATATCCTTTCTTCCATTTGACAAAAAATCCTTTTATTATCATCATGAAGATTGCACTAGAACTTGGAGAAACCTCAGACTTGAGAACCATGACAGTGTTTAGAACTTCCTTAGAATCCTTGGCAGAAACATCACAACAGGTCACAACTATGGTTTCCATTTTTAAATCCTTTGAATAAATGAATTTTATGTTTTTTGATCAGCAATCCTCCCACATATGATGACTCGGGTCTAAAAATGAGTTTTAGTTATCTCACCTTTTGCTTCAAATCATCGAAATGCACGTGTTCCACTAAAACTGATATAGACCCGTATCTAGATTAGAAGAGCTTATTCTTATGTTTTTGTGATCCCAAAATCCTTATAAAGTTGTGGGAATGTTATATTTGAATCGAAAATGGATTCCATAACTACACCCAAAAACCCATATATTTGAGTGTATTTTGGTGTTATAGGTCGTTGATTCCGTATTTTAGGAAAACTTGCAGAAAATTCAAATCAAAATTAGATGTGACTTGATTAATTTGAAATACATTCCCAAAAAAATATAAGGTCTGAATTTGGTGATATTCTCTCATGTGAATAAGTAGGAACTTCAAAACCAAGTTTTGGCTATGGGAAAAACTTGAAAGTTGTTAAAAATGGGAAAGAGAGAAAAATTTCACTTCCTTATTCCAAGAGAAATTATTGTTCATTTGGGATGATTGTGGGATTTTTTTGAATCTCTTGGGGATAGGAATGGATCTCCTAGTTGGTAGAGGTTCTCTCAAGGGGTATGAGATAAAATGCAAAAATAGTTTTTAGCACATGGAGTTTTGCAAGGGTTTTGGAGCTGAATGGGATTTTTGTTCATATCATGAGAATTATTCCACTTTTTATCATGTATGATATATTGATATGATTCATTTGAGGAGTGTAGATAGTAGTCCAAGTTTGTAATTATTCCACCCTGTGAATCGAGTGCAATCTCACTATTTAATTTTGAGTTTTGTGTGTATGAATGACTTTCTTGCTGGAAAAAATAATTCCAAATGTATATTGAAAGGATTTTCCATGTTCTGTGATTAAAGTATCTCCTTCAATTTTCAATCATGATGGACATCTTGTCCAAATTTGATAGCAAAGGGAGCTATGAATCAAGATATATGAGGAAAACAAGATCTTGACACCTACGACACAAAGGAGAGTGTTCTTGGTGTTTGGAGAGGATGAACCATTAATAAAAATAATTTATAGGCTTCCTTCACTTTATAATATTTCTTCATGATTTTATAAACTTTGAGAAATGGTTACCAACTTTATATTGTAGAGATGAGGAAGGGGAGTGCACATGGGAAATTGGGAGAGTGGATGAATGCGGGATGGAGAAACAAAATCCTACTTGCACTTTGACAAACTTTTGGGGTTCAATTTAACATCCTAATTATTCTTATGTTGTAAGGAGGGTGGAAAAGTGTGCCAAGGTTGAGGATGGAGATGGGAAATCACATGTGTATGCACATATGTGTGCCTTTCACATGTTTAAGCCTTGTTTTGACTTGCACCACATAAAAAATCCCCACCAATAGGAAGAGGGTACACTATTGGGGTGTAATTTCAAATCAAAAGTGTGCTGAGGGTGTAAAAGGGGTTCAAATATTCACTTGGATGCAAAAAGTGGGGCCCACCTTGACTTACAACTAATACTTAAGCCTCGCGATACACATTTTTCATTTCACTTATGTTTTTTACTTGTAAAATTTCCACCAATAATAAAGGGTGCAATTTTAGGGTGAAATCGAGTCTCAAAAGTGCACCAAGGGTGCAAAGGGACACCAAAGGTTTGCCAATGCACCGAACTGGGGCTTCGGAGATGGTTTGCACCTGTATTTTGCATGTCAAATTGTTTCCTTCGCCCAAGACTCCAAGATTATTGAATTTTAGTCATATTATTTAGGAATTTTCCTAGAAACATCCCAATGAATTTAGTGAGAATATTTATTAATCCCAAGACATTATTTTTTACAAGGGCGGTCCGTGTTAAGATTTTCATGTGAATGTTTACACTAAGAGTACTGTACAGTTTTCATGTATCCTCACCGAGGTTCGGGGTCGGGCCGGGCCCTGAACGTCGAAATATTTTTTTTAGGTGTAAATTTTTTTTGGCCTCGAAAAAATGCACCCGACATATCGAAACATCTCTTGTCATATAGGTGAATAGGTTTATGGGACGAGTTTTTCCCATGGTGATACCCATGGTTTTGTAATGCTTAAGTTTGTCTATTTATATGAATATGATAGAAAGCATTTAAAATGACTTCATAGCTCAAAAAATTGTTTAAGAGAGTTCTTGTACATTTCTTTTCCCAAATCCTAAATACTGTCTCTTTGGCTGTAATTTTATTTCAGTCCGATGGTGATTATTCCTATATTTTATCCCTATTTCCTAACAGTCTGATGGTGATCTAAGTTGTATAAGAATATTTTTCAACAAGCACAAGAAAAAAAAATTGTTACTCATGAAGATAATTAAATATACCCTATCCTAAGATTTATTTAGGTCCCTAACTCCACTAGAGGTGCCTGAAATCTCCTGTGCAAAAATCAAGTGCAAAAATACCTTGTTGTGTTAGTGTCAGAAGGGTTTCTACTTTCTATGTTCCCAGAATTTTATCAAAATTAGTACATAATGAAGTAGGCTCCATAATATTTATAATGTCTATGATATGAGATACTAACACTTCACTAGGGTCCTAAAAACCTCTACTAAAGTTTAACCTTCAATGAGGCATGCACCTTCTCTTTTCTAAAAAAATTCTTGGGAATAAATCTTTTGCAAGATCGTTGAAAAGGTCCAAGAATAATTTTTAAAATATTCTATCATGGACAAGACTCTAGTACCATTCCATTTACTTTAAGAAGGAATTTAGAAATTCTCTGAGGCTTCGAAAAACCTTCCTAGAAGGTGATCTTTGAAAATGATCAATTTTAGCAATTTTGAGAATTTACACTATTTTAACCAGTTTAATCAAATAGGGGAAAAGTTTCAATTTGATTGTGATATAAAAATGTAATTAAATTTCATATGCCAACTTCTAGATCTTACTCGAGGACTTGACTTGGTGTGGCATGAAATAAAAATGAGGAAAAAGGAACTCCAAAATTTGAATTTAGGATTTAGTGGAACAATGCACTATCCATTAAGTAATAGAGTATTAGAAGGGATATGGAATGAAGAGGATAAAAACACACAAACAAACACAACAAGAAATAAAAAACAAAAAAAGAGAAAATGGGAAACACAAAATACCTAAATAACCTATTTTACATATGGGGGACAATGCACATTCATTGTAGTACTTTGTTTTTTAGAAAGACCAACCTTTAATGTTTGAAAAGTTTCAAATACTTACAACTATAGGAAATGTAATGCCTCCCAAATACTCCCCACTCGAGACCAAGAAAAACCTACGTTTAGTTAGGAAAAGTTAAGGAATAAATTATTATTTTTAAGTGTTCCCAACAAAAATTCCAGAGTCCATTACAATGGTTATCAAACATCCTACACAACACTAAGGAGAGAGAAATTCATCCCTAACATAGATAGATTATCTTCTTGCGGGGTGCACGGTGTGAAGAGAGGCACAGGAAATGAACCTTTCTTCTGGGTGCGGAAGAGACTCATTCTCTCTCGGGTGCGCAAGACGGGCGTGGAAGAGACTCATTCTCTCCCGGGCATGCAAGACGGGTGTGGAAGAGACTCATTCTCTCCTAGGGCATGCAAGACGGGTGCACAAGAGGCACATTTTATCAAGGGCACAAGAAGACGGGCGTGCAAGAAGTTCTGGGCACGCAAGAGGTTTTTTTCCTCTTCTGCAAACTTCAGAAGGCCATAACTTTTGATAAGGAGCTCTGTTTTTGGAAAACAAGGACTTTTCAGAAATCTCTCGACTTCCTCTTTGCACAAAAACATTAAGAATTTAATTTTGATAAATTTTGAAGGGTAAAGTTTTAGAAAACACTCTGCAGGACTTTTAAAATGAAAACTGGTAACATTTGACTTATAAAATTTTGTTCAATTCGACCTCCTTCCTTTCTCAACATGCCAAACAGACATGGGGGGTTTCTCTTAGAGGAATTTAGGATGGATTGCAAGGGTTTATTTGTGGATTGAATATTAATTCAAAATTTCTCAATTTTGACAGCAAAATGACTGCAGTTTTTCCTTTGTTCGATTTGAAAGGATTCTTAACCATTTCTTAAGTGGTTTAGCTTGTTTGGGGTCATTTTAATCCTACTAAGTTCAATTTAATGTTTCATTTTCTTATTCATTTTTGTAGGGGTCATTCTGTGCATTTTGAATAAAAACATTTGCCAGTTTGAAAACATCTAACAACTATCCAAAACAAATAGATTTGTTTACATTTACCAACTTCAATAATAAATTCATTCCAAAACACTCTAATTTATTAAGTTGATTCAAATAAGGTATTCAAATGCCAATTTACAACTTCAGATTTTCCAAACATTCATTTCTGCAAAACAGAGCATCATGACATTTCAACATACATATTCACTTTTCTTTTTTTTCCAAACAAAGGTTTCATAATGCATTGCAAACACAAATTTCCAATGAACACCAAATCATTTGAACAAGGTAACAACTTCCATTAATTCAAAAATGATTTCTTTACATCTTTCTTATTTCATTCCTCAATTTCAATATACAGAATACAATTTCCTTCTCATACATTCCAAAAATAGAAAACCGAATTCATCTCTTTCACATTTCGAATTTCAACTTTCATAGCCATAACAAAACATCTTTCCATCGCCAGTAATATACAAGGTCATCCACTTCAAAGTGGAAAAGGGTTACAATAAATAATAATCTCAACAAGGACTGTCAAAACTGTCTTTTCCTTTGCTCCCAAACAACAGCATGAAGATCCTCCATTTATTTCAATTTGATCACAACAAAGGCAGGGGAAAGGCAACGCTCTCCACCCAACCAAGACATCCAATGAAAGGAGAATCCATCCTTCTTCATTGGCCCCCGAGCCCCAACCACAATGCAATAGAAGATGTGTTTCAACTCATGGCAACAACAGGCTTCCACAAACACACAAGCAATCTCACATTTAAAAACACAGTCCAAAACAGAATGTAGTTTGCAACCACATTAAAGCATAACAAACAAGACTTAGGCTTCATCACGCAAGCCAAAGGAGTAAGAAACTATGGGGGATGCTACTTATGTCTCCCAAAGGGGAAATGGGTATCACCACCTGAGAACAAACCACCAAAATACATATCATTTCAAATCCCTGAACATACCCTTATGCCTCCCCCAAGTACCCCTTATTCCTCACATTTCCTTATGCCTCCCCAACCTCTTATGGCACCCCATAACGAGTAAAGAAATGCAAGCTATTTCTTTTTACAAGGTGGAACCCAAATCCCAACTCCCTCCACACTTATACCTCCCCAAAACACTTATGCCTCCCTCAAGAGTACCCCATAGTCTTCTCCTACACCATCCCTAAGCCATACCCCATACCCAACCAGCCAACAAACCAAAACAAACATACAAACATTTACATATTCATAAAAGGGAAGAAGAGCATTTCCAAGAGCCAAGCTCTTACCTCTCCATGATGGAGTTTGTCCCAAGTCCAAAACAACAAGCTTTCCAATGCAAAACAGTCCAAGATCAACAATCCACAAGCATGCAACAATCTCCAATCTTCTCCAAAAGCAAGAGCTCTCAAGACCAAAATAAGTCTCCCAAAATGAAGTGATAAAAGTGAAGCAACCCAAAAACAAGCTAAGGAATTCCAATAAATAGAAGAGGGAAGAGAAGAGGATGAGGTGGATCCATGTAGGATGCCACATCACACATCATCAACCCCAACACAAAAGTCAACTTCATTCTCCAATGCATAATCAATAGGTGGGTGAATAATATGACAGTTTTACTTACACACTCAAGCAAGCCCACACCCCATAAGGACTGAAATTAAAACATGTAAGAAAAGTGCAATAAAAACATTCAACTTGACTTACAAAAATGCATAAAGAAGGGATAAATTTAACTCTCCAACCATAGGTAAGGTTGGTATACAAATTTAAGAGGTATGGGACAAGTTTAACTTGTCCCACAAGCCTCAAAAATCAGCCTCCAAGGACAAATTCGAATTTCAAAGAAGATGGAGTGTTTCATACTCCAAAATCAACTTACACATCTCTTACACATCACTTACACATTTCTTACAACACTTTAATTTTAGGCCAACAACTCTAATAATTACTTTCTTATGACCCAATTTGATTAATTAATTTTTAAACAATATGATTACTCACATTAATTTACCACAATTAAAAAATAATGAAAGGGGTAAACACATCACTTAAATAAACACATGCAAACATTAACAAAGGAACCAAATAAAAGAAAAAAATACATAAAATCCCTTGGTCACATTTCAAAGGTGATCCCTCCCATGGGAATCCCTAACACAATCAAACACACACAAACAAATATAGTTTCCATGGTGACCTTGTTGAATTCATCTAGAATTCCAATGTGGTTGGTCTCCAATCCCCTGATGTTTGTTGTGATACTTTTAACCTACAAAAATACAAATACCTCCTTCGGCCTCATGGCCGCATCAGAACATCCAAATGAATATAATATACTTCCAAAGTCATCAATATATATATGTGAATCACAACAATCATCAAGCCAATCAATAGTGTCACTTAAAATTTCATCAACAACTATATCATCATCAATTTTCATTTTCTAGGTCTACTCAAAATATCCAAATATCACATGTCTGAACACATCTATAATGTAACCATGTCAGATAATATATCAACCTCAATATATAAAATGTCTCTAATAATCATCATGCATCATATATGAATCAGAGTCAGCAATAATCCATGCTCTAACATCTAATCATCATACTAAATCAAAACTATAACAATGTCCATGGTATAGTCAACAGTGTCATGATCAGTATCAAAAGGTGTCAAAGGGAAGTGGGCACTACATCCCCCTCCCCTTAGACTCGACTTCCTCCTAGAAGTCACAGAAAGAGAGATGGGAACAAATGCAACAGAAAAAGGATCACTCCATTATGGGATTGCTTGCTTCAAACCAGTGTGGGTCTATAGAACCCAAGTTTGGTCCAATGCAATTCAGCAATAAGAAGGGAGATTGTAAGGGATGAGTTCTAAACTTTCTGCATGCAAGCCTATGAACATTTAAATCTAGAGAGTAACTTTACGCTATCAACCAAGATACAACACATAGCAATATAACATGAAGAGTTCAAAAGAATCTTAAGAGTAACCACCAAGTAGTGGAATAATAAGGAGAATTCCATGAGTTGAGAAAGACCACATAGTTTCCCAAGGAATACAACATACTACAGTAACAGAAATTAAGGTTTCCACTAGGGTTAAATTATGCTTTCATAGTTCATTGTTTAGGCAAGGCTAGCAGAATCAACCAAGACCAAAAATTTGTACGAGAGACATGTTTACTCAAGTTCCCACAATTTTAGGTCACACAAGATGAGGTTAATCAACAAGGAAGGACACCTAAATCAGCAAGCATTTACAATCGAGGAACTATTTATGGAAAACACTTCTATAACTCGATAGGGTACAGTCAAACTTTCATGGTAAAATTAAGCAATTCCATGACCACAAGGTTTCCTATAGTCTGATTTTTTTTCTACACTTTTGTTTTAAGAATCGAACACACCACACCAACCAAATCTAGAGACGTCAACCATTTAGCAAAAGAATATATATATACATATATATATATATATATATATCCCCTAGCAACTAACATATCAATACAAGAAGTACCATTCTCAATAATACAATGGGATTCATTTATCTTATTTCCTGATCAAGCTCGAAATAACCACAAAGAGAGAACAAGCATAAATCGTAACACCAGAGAGGACTCAAGGTCTCTAGGGAGAAGAAAAAGTAACACGGGGTCCAACTACAATCCAAGGTGCATCGTATCAAAAGTGAGTAACAACTTACAAAAAATCTTGTGCTTTCCTTCCCAACGACAAGAGAGGCAACAACAACAATGTGTCTCAAGAAGAACAAGAAGAAAAGAAGACTTCCCAAAGTTATGTCATATCCTTAACATATGTTGCCTTAAAATTACAATAACTTAGGTCTCCAAGGACAAGACAACACAAGGAGGTTGCTTCTCAAACAAGAGGTAAGTCTCAATCCAAAAAGACCACAACTCACACTCGTCTGAGCTACGGGATGATAAGGGTATGATGACCCAAAACTCCCACAAGAAAGGCACATACATCTATGAACAAGAAAGTACTAAGCAACTAGAACACATTACTAACCACTAGGTGTTTCACAATTCCGGGTAGGTGACAGAAACCACAGGTTCAACTATACATTGCACTCAATACACATAAATCTTACTTATTTTATAACTCAACTAAATAAGTCAAAAGTTGTAGTTTCATTTTCTAAGCACATTCCTTTACGAGTTTTCTTAATTAAACTTCCTCCTATTATGACATCACAAGTTTGTGCTATAAGGACCACTAAGGGGGCATGATATCTCGCCGTTCTGTAAAGGCGTAAAAGAGAAAAAGTGTTTATCTTACTCCTAGGGGAGGTAGATGGACAAAGTTTTCCCTTTCTGTTCTTCTACATGGTTTTTATTTCTTCTATTAATCTACCAAGGTTAAAGCAAGGACCATTTTCTCTTTCTATGTTCAAGTTTATTTGTTAAGCTTCCAGGCCAAAACTCCTCAATTATAGTTTTATGATGTTTGGGTGAGTCAGCTTGTCAATTAAAAATTTAATGAGAAGGAAGGGTAAACATATCACACTATTACTTTTATGGAAAACAACATATCACGTTTTTAATTCTAAAGGAATAAGAGGCATTCAACATAGCAACACATTATTAATTTTGTAAGAACTAGGAAACAATCAATCAACATGGATCACAACAATATTTTGATATTTTTCCAATAATTACAAGTACCTTAAAACATTCCTAGTGGGTTCTACAAGTTCTCAAAACAAGTTACAAGGAAGGCCCATTTAAGAAGCATAATTACTTTTACTGATCTACTAGGGTTTAACAATGTTTGTTGTTTCGGCGAAAAACACTTTACTCACATGATAAGACAAGGAAATTTTTCAAATCTACACCCATATTACCACAGGATACCATCAACCAAGCAATCAGAATGACAAGGAAATATTTTAACTATAAGAACACCACATACTCACTAGAAAGCATCAAATGTAAGCAACCAATCAGCTATCTATTCAACACGGCTTTACGACCAAGAGTTACAGTTTCACATGAAGGATCACATTATAAAATACCACCGAGATTAAATCATCAAGGTCTAATTACACTAATATCTCTAGTGGCATGGTCCAAAAGACTCAAAGCATCCATAAGTGTCTCCACGTAATTCAAAATTAATAGGTCATAGAGTGTTATTCATAGTAACTTAAAACGTTTAAGGAAAGGGTAGGCTTATTTATAGGTCAAGAGGGAAAACAAACACACTTAATTTACACACACAATACTCGAATGGGATTAATTCTAACCATAATTACCAAGATGCATACAACCCTCAAGTCACTACTTTATATAATGAAATAAGGAAATCCTGATAAAACTTAGCATGCCATCGAAAAGAAGCCACTACCAGACACACACTTTTCCACTAACATCCAGAGCCAGCCAAAAGCAACCTGATCCTAACATAATTCATCAGCCCACAATTAAACACCTCTACTCTGACGAGGTTCAAGCTCTTACTAGATTGTAAGAGAATCACCACCACTCGCTAACAAACTGCCAACTAGAATGCACAACACAACGAGCTCTCTATCTAGCAAGGTCAAGAAACGAAAAAGTCACTCTAAGATCCTAGACACCCTCAAGGTTCCATGCATCCAAAACCAAGGCATAACTTTAAGAACCTAAGAAGACATTCAAGACACCAAGGGTGTACCCCCATATGACGAAATGTCACAATACAAGAAGCATAGAACCAGCTCATCATCATGCAAGAAGGAACCACGTAACATTTAGCTAAATAGCCAACAACATAATGAGCTCCGAGTCACCAATCAAAATAAAATCCAAGAAATGTCTACAATCAAGGAAAGTGGCTAAGTAGCTGCATTGCAAAGTCTGAAAATTCTTGCAAAAATATAAATAACTAAAAGAGCCTCAGAGCTTCTCAATCCAATCATAAAATAAGATGCTGGTCCTTGATAAAATAACACAAGATTATGAATGTAAAACATAAAATTTAACACCACATTCACTCCGCAGCCCTTCATGGCCACCAATAGGGGTACTCTGCCTCAAGGTCAGTTCCAAGGACACATACGTAGGATTGGGTCCAAAACGACACTCAGACTTAATGTCCACTCTCCCATACGGGTAACAAAATGGAAAAACTGACAACCAGACCATCTTTCCTAACCACTGAAGGAAGGAAGCTCTAAACAACTTTTAATTAACTCTTCTCGACCCCAGATCACAATCACTATTGTCCAACCACAAGAATCACACAATACAATTTATCATTCCAACCACTCCAATAAGGAAGGGTCTTAAAAGGGCTTAACGCATCATACAATTAAATCAAGATTTAGGACTTGTAAAACAACACATTTTCAAAGGAGAACCAAGTTTCCACTACACTAGAAGTTCACAAAAACCAATTTAATTTAACATTCTTAGTTACCCAGGTTTAGACAAAATGTCCACTAAGCAAGAACAATAACTCAAACAACTTATTATTTTATTATGATTTTAATTCTGGTAGTTCAAATGAACAGAGTAATGTAATATTTCTTCATATCTATTTTTGTTAAATTTTTTTAAAAAAAGGTTGCTTTATAGATTTAAAAGTGTGCTAGGTTTACAATTCATGTCTCAAGTTTTCTAGTGTGCCCAAGGGTCCAAGATTTGAAACCACGGCTCTGATACCAAGTGTAATGCGTCCCAAATACTCCCCACTCGAGACCAAGAACAACCTAGGAAAAGTTAAGGAAAAGTTAAGGAATAAATTATTATTTTTAAGTGTTCCTAAAAAAATTCTAGAGTCCATTACAACGGTTATCAAACATCCTACACAACACTAGGAGAGAGAAATTCATCCCTAGCATAGATAAATTATCTTCTTGCGGGGCGCGTGGAAGAAAATTTCCCCCCGGTGTGGAAGAGAGGCGCGGAAATGAACCTTTCTTCCAGGCACGAGAAGAGACTCATTCTCTTCTGGGTGCGCAAGACGGGTGCGGAAGAGACTCATTCTCTCCTAGGTGCACAAGATGGGCCTGGGCACGTAAGAGGCACATTTTCTCATCGGCATGCAAGACGGGTGCACAAGAAGCTCTGGGTGTGCAAGACGAGTGTGTAAGAGGTTCTAGGCACGTAAGAGGCTTTTCCTCTTCTGCGAACTTTAGAAGGCCATAACTTTTGATAGGGAGCTCCGGTTTTGGCAAACGAGGACTTTTCAAAAATCACTCAATGTCCTCTTTGCACAACAACCTTAAGAATTTAATTTGGATAAATTTTGAAGGGTCAAATTTGAGAAAACACTCTGTAGGATTTTAAAATGAAAACTGGTAACATTTGACTTATAAAATTTTGTTCAATTCGACCTCCTTCCTTTCTCAACATGCCAAACAGACATGCGGGGTTGCTTTTAGAGGAATTTAGGATGGATTGCAAGGGTTTATTTGTGGATTGAATATTAATTTGAAATTTCTCAATTTTGAGAGCAAAACAACTGTAGTTTTTTCTTTGTTTTATTTGAAAGGATTCTTAACCATTTCTTAAGTGGTTTAGATTGTTTGGGGTCGTTATAATCCTACTTAATTTCAATTTAAGGTTTCATTTTCTTATTCATTGTTGTAGGGTCCATTCTATGCATTTTGAATAAAAACATTTGCCAGTTTGAAAACATCTAACATCAATCCAAAGCAAATAGATTTGTTTACATTTACCAACTTCAATAATAAATTCATTCCAAAACACTCTAATTTATTAAGTTGATTCAAACAAGGTATTCAAATCCCAATTTACAAC
Source organism: Taxus chinensis (assembly GCA_019776745.2). NCBI lineage: Eukaryota > Viridiplantae > Streptophyta > Pinopsida > Cupressales > Taxaceae > Taxus > Taxus chinensis. The sequence goes on along the minus strand of CM034155.1, from coordinate 576,574,121 downwards.
TTCAGATTTTCCAAACATTCATTTCTGTAAAATAGAGTATCATGGACATTTCAACATACATATTCACTTTTCTTTTTTTCCAAACAAAGGTTTCATAATGCATTGCAAACACAAATTTCTAATGAACACCAAATCATTTGAACAAGGTAACAACTTCCATTAATTCAAAAATGATTTCTTTACATCTTTCTTATTTCATTCCTCAATTTCAATATACAAAATACAATTTCCTTCTCATACATTCCAAAAATAGAAAACCGAATTCATCTCTTTCACATTTCGAATTTCAACTTTCATAGCCATAACAAAAAATCTTTCCATCACCAGTAATATACAAGGTCATCCAATCCAAAGTGGAAAAGGGTTACAATAAATAATAATCTCAACAAGGACTGTCAAAACTATCTTTTCCTTTTCTCCCGAATAGCAGCATGAAGATCCTCCATTTATTTCAATTTGATCACAACAAAGGCAGGGGAAAGGCAATGCTCTCCACCCAACCAAGACATCCAATAAAAGGAGAATCCATCCTTCTTCATTGGCCCTCGAGCCCCAACCATAATGGAATAGAAGATGTGTTTCAACTCATGGCAACAATAGGCTTCCAGAAACACACAAGCAATATCACATTCAAAAACACAGTCCGAAACAAAATGTAATTTGCAACCACATTAAAAATAACAAACAATACTTAGGCTTCATCATGCAAGCTAAAGGAGAAAGAAACTATGGGGGATGCTACTTATGTCTCCGAAAGGGGAAATGGGTATCACCATTTGAGAACAAACCACCAAAATATATATCATTTCAAATCCCTGACATACCCTTATGCCTCCCCCAAGTACCCCTTATTCCTCACATTTCCTTATGCCTCCCCAACCTCTTATGGCACCCCATAATGAGTAAAGAAATGTAAGATTTTCTTTTTAATAGGTGGAACCCAAATCCCAACTCCCTCCACACTTACACCTCCCCAAAACACTTATGCCTCCTGTTGGTGCTCAAAATTGTCTCGCCCAATTTGTGCCTATGAAAACTTATTGATTTACGACCTCTGTCATTTTCTCTTTCCCTGTATTGTGCCTGGTTAATCTTTGTGGCCATTTTTAATTTGTTCCTGGGTTGTAAATCATTTAAGGGTCTATATTTTGAGTCTCCCGTGCTCTATTCCATCAAAAACTCGGGTTCCCCCATGTTTTTTGTTCTCCACGGTCGGGTATTGTCTTCCTTACTATTTCCGTCCTAAGTACTTGAAGAAAATCAATGGATGTATCCCTGAAGAATGTATTTGAGCCCTATAACATTCCTAATATTTCTGTCCTCGAAGAAAATTTCATTCATAGGCTCAAATAATCATTTTTCTTTATTTTATGGTTTGACAGGTGTTTCTCCCAGTCAAATTTACATCCTAACATAGGTAGGGGACATGGCACCTTTTGGTTAGATGCAACTCAGCTAGTTACTTAGAAAAAATTCATGAAAATCCTGAACTCAAAATGTGTCCACGTGGAGGCACAACGCTCATTTGAAGATTTACTTTTTGGTTTGGGCCTTGGAGTAGTGCCAGGCAGACATGTGGAGGCTTCCGCTGCTTGGCCCAGACTTAGACAAATTTTTATGCAGTTGGAGCAGTTTGGCGGAATAGGACATGTGGCAAGCTCGCGCTCATTCAGGGTCTCCACTTTGGGAACCATCTTGAAGTTGTGCCATGGAGACACGTGGAGGAACCACACATGTTCAGGGACTGGTCCTTGAGTTTAATTCAAAAGAAGCACCAGGGTGACACGTGGAGGCCTCTGCTCACTTTACATTTTACTTATACTGTTCAACGGCCAAAAGGAGACTGCCTCGAAGCATGACACAATGGTGCCTTCTGCTAAGTTTCAAGCATTCAAGAAAACATTGCCAAAACAAGACAGTGTGGTGAGCCCACGCTCATTCAAAGTATCAAATTTTTGGGACTGCCTCAATGTGCACCATGGTGACATGTGGTAGTTTGAAAATTCAAAAAAGTGGGGAGGCAGGCCATCAGAGGCAACTTTGATTTTTTTTTACCCCTTAAGGATTAAAATTTCAAAATGGCCTGCAAGCCCGATGAAGGAAAAAGGTCAATGTTTTCTCGGGTCAACGACAGAGGTGCGGGCTCTCGGGGAAATTTGGAAAAATTTCCTCTTGAGAAAAAATAGTCAAGAGTAAAAAGGGAAGCGTGGCCCCACTCCAATCACATTTGGACACATGTCAGGTTCATTTCCTGGGGGCAGAGTTATAGAGAAAATTTGGAAAATTTTCCCTTTTCCAAAAAGAGAGTAAAATGGAAGAATTTGAGTGCGGTTTTGCTCCAATCATATTTGGACATGTGTCAGGCTTGTTTACCAAGGACAGAGGTGTGGAGAAAAATGATTTTTTTTTCCATTTTTCTAAAAAGTTGTAAAAATTCAAAGGAAACCCACAGGTCTTTTCTAAAGTTCGAATCTGCCACGTGGATGGCCCAAATTAAAAGAAAAGATCAACAACAGCTGTGAGTCTAAATCTGATTTTCCCCCCATTTATCTGAAACACGTCTGGAGGTGTGAATCTCCATGATTTCATGGTTTTTTCTACATGCCAAATAGAGAGGGAAGTTAATGTTGATATCTGAAGTTTGGTGGGAAGATCTGGAGGACGTATTTCACCATTAAAATGATCTGACTTTCGTGCCCGATCAGATTTTCCATTTTTTCTTCTCCTGAGCATGCAAGGGGCCAGATTTGATAGATTAGGGGTGGAAGTGGTTGGAAAATTTAAGGAAGAATGATCTACCAGAGTAAGGAGTTGAATGCAAGAGGTATTCAATGAAATCTACCCCCTCAAGCACCTGGAGAATTTTTACATATCTGATTCTGTGAATCACGAAAGAATCATGGAAAACACTGGTGCATTTAAGGTTTTTGTCATTTAAGAAGAAGAGAATTTGTTGTAAATGCTATAAGTGGCACAATTTTTTTGTGCAAATGGTTGGGAGGTTTTGGAAAGGTAAGAGACTATTTTTTTCAGCAGAAAAGGCTTGACAGATCCCATCCTTTTTTGAGAAGCCGTTTAATAAGCCTGCATATCTCTCTTTGTATCAAATTTGATTGTGTCAAGGTGGTTGTAAGTGTACAGCCATTGACAAGCTTTGAGATTGTTCTGGAAACTTTCCCTTGCTGATAAATTTGATCAAACTTGAGTTATTTTGTGTTAATCTATAAAAAAGTGTATTTATTTCATCTCTGAATGTATGCAAGTAGTTTTTTTTTCTTTCTGTTACAATATTGTACCAAAATCTGGTCCAATAACATAGGTCTTAATCCTTGTGATGGTTTAGTGGCATCTGCAATTTCATTTCTCAGAAGAACCTTCATTTGGGAGTGAGATAAACGGTTTAAAATCATTTTTTTTTTCATTTTGTTGATAGAGATTATTTGTAAGCCTCTGGGTGTACCTTAGGCATGGTTTGGTTTGAATCTTGGAGCTTTATTGGGTTCTCTAACTCGAGCCTTCGTGAAAGAATCCCATAGGCTGTATGAAAAAGTGCCAATCTGGGCCTCCATTGAAGCACATATTCTAGTTGAAGAAACATTTTTTAACTTTTGTGGCATTTTGTTGTTTGATATATTTCCATTTTGCATAAGCTCTCAAGGATCTGGTAAGTCAAGTGCATCTTGTCTCCCCTCCCACCAAAATTTCATTTAACAAGAACCAATCCTACCCATACTACCCCTGTTTGTCATGTGTGTACACAAATGCACAATCCTCATCACTTAAACATGCAGAAGCAAGAAGGGTCTCAAATGTCTTTAGTAACCTTTTCCTTGTTGTGAAAATATCTCCATGATCTAGAAGTGACAACTCATGAGATTCATATTTGGTGTGTTGATTATATTTTCCCCAAGGTCTTCTCTATACAATTTATGCAAAATAAAGGTACTTTATCTCCTTTCATATAACAGAGGTTACAAAATAGGTTCTCTTACCTTGGTTGAAAGGCACAACCTAAAATATTTAGGATCAGATCACATCCTTTTAAGGTGCTGCCCACTTCCTTCAAATCCTGAGTGCCAACAAGTCAGATAGATTACTTCCCCAACTACAAAACCGCATACATGATTATCTATCTACCTCTGAGTATCCTGTCAAAATCCATGATGCTGATCGGTCTTTGAAGGAGATGAAATTTGGGTACCAACATGCTTCTGGCGCCGTTGCTGGGGAGTTCAGTTCAAAATCAAGAACCGGGTAAAACACTTCTTGTATGCTCTAAGTGCTGAGTGCAGTTCTTTCAGTCTTCCCACCTAGTGCACTAGTTTTTATTTGATAAATATCGTTAAAGAAAGGTCATAATCTTTCCATTTCCAGTTTCTTGCATTGAAAGACATTTGACAGATCATATTTAGCACATTTTCACAACTAAGGTGGAAATCCTTAGTGGTGAGTCCATGTTGATCTGATTCTTAATAAGTACCAGTGTCTTAAAACTCTATCAAAGTCAGATTGTTACTAATATTTTCCAAGCTGGAAGGAAGAAGATCTTTCTTTGCTAAGGATCCTACTAGGACATTGTTTCCAGAGCTAGGAAAAGCAAAATTAGAAGGAAGAAAATCTTGGAGAGCTGTTGGAGGTCAACAGACAAGGAGAGGGATCTCTATTGATGAAAGTGATCAGCCTATCATTGAAGACTGCCATTCAAGTGACTCTAAATTAGGTAGCCTCTTCGTGGAATTGAGTTCTCCAACTGGAGAGGGGCCTTCATTTGATTCTGAAAGGTTTTCTTCACACTCTGCACCTGTATTTTTTTAGGTTGATAGATATTTCTAAGAGACAAGGCCTTTGGGGGGTATTTATTTTTTAAAAATTATACTCCTGTGTTCCAATAACCCTATGCCCCCCATCATTTTTTCACCCCTCCAGGATCACCTTGTTGAATCAATATGGCTCAACCTAGGCCTCCATTTATTGTAAACACTTTTGGACCTATAAATTTTGTGGGAATGACTGGATATCCAAATGCAGTGCCTCAAGATGTAAGGAACATAATGCCAAATTTCCAGGGAAATAATAATATCACGGGGGATCAACATCTAAAGCTTTTTATCAGTATGATGGAATATTGTGAGATTGAACATGAAAATATGTATATCAATATATTTATCCATACCTTGGAATAGGATGCATAGGGACTCGTATAAAGCATTTCCAGACAACTCTATTGAGTCTTGGACTGAGATTAGTAATGCATTTAGGTTGCAGTATGGTGATAAGATTGACCCTAGGTTTCTTTTGATAGAATTTTAAAGCATTAAGAAGAACCCTAATGAGTCAGTACGTGATTTCAACACAATGTTTAATAATACCTTGATAAGATTGCCTGTTAGAATAAGGCCTTGTGATGAGTCATGTTTGATCAAATATACTGATGCATTTGATAAAAAGGCTGCATATTATTTAAGAGAAAAAAACCCCACAAATTTTAGGTATTCCTTCACCATGGATTTGCAAACAGAGAACAATATCAAGGCAATTGGAAAGCCTCCAAAAAGGGAAGGTGTAAAGCTAGTTAACCCATAAAAACCCCAAACAAGCAATGCTACTGATTTGGAAGAGGTTGTGAAGACTTTGACAGGGGCTGTCAAGGAGATCTCCTACAAAATAGCCCAAGTTGAGAAGGGAATTAGGAAGAGCTCACAAGTTCAACATAAGTAACAAGGCCAAGACAGGTTCACAAATCACCAAATATATAATGACAGAGGCAAGTTACCTATTAGATTTGGAAATAGGTAGCCCCAAGGCAGAGAGAATAGAATGGTTCCGTATCCTTTGGCTGTTAGAGTTGATGTGGTGGAGGAGACATATGTCATTAATTGGTGTGACAAATGTTTCATGCCTCATGCTCCCTATGAATAAGATCAACAACAAGAAGAAGAAACTGATGATAATGATAATGATGTCTGCATGATGGGATGCTCCATCGGCTCACAATAAGGGGCAACCTCAACTACGGTGATAAGTGCTAGAAGTGCTGCCACATTTTGTGACTGCATTCATAGGGTACCATATTACTTCCCCCTTCTCATAATTTAGAGGTAGATAATGTACAATATTTTGAATTTCCCAATAATGACTTTGAATATTTAAGGGCTTTAATGATAAAGAAGTATGATGGAGGAATTCTATTTGAGGAAGATAGGTAGTTACTGATGAATGTTGTGATTGGTCAAGAGAGGGAATATAACACAAGAAGTAAGGTTGTCAAAGGGGCAGGGCCTCAAGCCAATCCTAAAGATCCCTTAATTTCAAACATTCCTAAAGAGGCTCCTAGGAAAGATGCATCTGCCAAAAGCCCTGAAGTTCCAAACAAACAAGAGTCATACCCCTCCTCATGCCCAGGTTGTCAAGAATACTGTGCCATCTAATGAATGTGTTGGCTTTCCTTCTAATAATTCCCTGCCAAAAAATGTTCCATAATATATTGCCCAAGTGTTGAGTCAAGTCAAAGTCTTTGTCCCAATTATTGAGTTGCTTAGGATTCCTGAGCACAAAAAGAGAGCATTTGAATACTTGGGAGTTGAAAGAAGAGAAGACTGCCCTAGGTAAAAATGTAAATATTATGGAGACTCCTCCAATCATTGAAGAACCAGAAGCACCACCAGCATCAGAAGAGCTAGATGAACCACCTAAGGTCTATTTGGGGAACATCCTTGGTGGACTCTCAAATGAATGTGGATCCATTCTTCACCACTTTGATAATAAAGGATAGACAACTGCACAACTACATGTTTGACTCAGGGGCATCATGCAATGTCATGCCTTTGGAAGTCATGAATGAGCTAAATATCAAAGTGACAGTTTTATATCGGAAGTGCACTGCTATGGAATCTAGAGAAGTGCTAGTGTAGACACATAAAATTGATTATCAAATTTAGTGTCCCTCGTGTGCATTTTCTCTCTCAGGTAACCTGAGGCACGTTTATATCACCACTATCCCCTTGGGGTATTATTCAATTTGGGATTTAAACACCTATCCTAAGTTTAATTCACCCCTTTATGTTTTACCTGTGAGTAATTAAATATTAACTATTTAATTACACCTTTTTACATGTATCCTAACCACTTATCTACCTCATATCTATTCTATCCATATATCCCCCCCTATTTCTCCTCCTCCCAAAGCGGGATATTTCCTGTATTTGAGGTGGAGGGATCACTCTTATCTTTCCAAAAATCACTCATTTTGGCCATCTCGGGAGTCTGTTCCGTGATCGGCACCGACCGGTACTCGGTCGACGCCGATTTTTCGGAGCGGCGCCGATTATAAATAGAAGCCCAGAACTCAGTTCTGGAAGGACATAGAGAGACAAATTGTAAGGGACACATATTATAAGAGAGAGAATGAGAGATCTTTGAGCATCAAGTGTGAACATTATCTATCGAATGAGAGTGGATCTTGTCCAAATCAATCCCTGAGAGGAGCACCGTTACTCTTCTCTTATCACATTCAACATCGCACGTCTCCATTGATTTTCTGGTGACTCTGTTCCTGCATCCAGCACAAGTGGAGCCTTGCCAGTATCTCTCCGGCTTTTGCAGATCCAGCAGACGTTGACGATCTTGCCTTCGTTTTCTGATTCCCAAATCTTCTCGCACTTTGTCTCAGATCGACGCCGATCTATATCAGTCGACGCCGATCTATATCAGTCGACGCTGATCTGAACCAGTCGACGCCGATTCTACATAATCGACGCCGATCATCCTGCAGACAGGTAAAAGGACACAGGTAACACAAATCTAGCTTTGTTTTCACAGTTCCCTGTTTTCTGTTGCTTTCTGTCTGCTGTTTAGATTCTGTTTATTACTTTGATCAGAAAATCTAGTCCTGTACGTACATCTTTTATCATGTATGCTTCTTTACTTAATTGAAAATGTGGACTTGACATCCGCCGAGGGAGCTTACCGCTTCCCGGACCCACTTCTCGGGCAGTCCACCTAAATATCTTTTAACGTGGTCTTTTTCTGTCAAGCATCGGTGTCTCGCAGGTTACTTGGATCTACTGTGTAGAATTGCTCGTGTGCACCCGTCTTATCTACATCGGCTTCCTTATCCATCTACATCTTCGGATCTTGTCCATCAGGTATCAATTTCATTTGAGTTTTTCAAGGTTTTTGTGTTTAGTTTGGTACATTAACTTGGACAGGTAACAAGCGTGAAATTCTTGATCAACATTCTGGCACGCCCGGTGGGACCCAACCAAAGTCCCTTATTGGTAAGTTCATCTCTTTTTTTTAGTTTTGAGCTTTGTTCTTTTTCTTCACTGATTTTTATCAGTTCTGCTTGAGCATTTCCTTTCATCGTTTCAGTTTGCTTCTTTCAATCTTGCTCTTTATTTCAATTCCAATTTCTATTTATAAAATTAGTAAATATTTCATTTTGATTTCAAGATTGTTATTTCCTTGAAATTTTTCTAGTTCCTTAAAATAGAAATTTTCGTTTCACCATTATCTGGATATATCTTTCTGGATTTTGTTTGGTGTTTGCTTAACCTTTTCTTGCGGAGCACTTTGCTTGTTCATGGGATTGTTCGAGGGGAAGAGCTCAACAACGCGCTTTTTGAAGTCCACACACCTTGGAGAGCTAAATCTATAGGTATTTCTCTTTTACGGTGTTTTCTCCTTTTTAGGAACTAAAAAAAAAAAAAAAAAATAAATAATAAAAATTTATTTGTTTGTTGTCTATCACATTCAAACATTTCAATTTTTGGTGCTTAAAAAGAATTTAATAGCATTTGGGAAAGAATCTGTTTGACTTGTCTTCATCGAAATCAAACACTTCGTTTTTAAGTGCTGAAAAAGAACTCTTTCTTTGTCATTTCTGCTGTATGTTTTTCATCTAGTTTTAATTAGGCTGGAAAATTGATCAAAATCGGTAGTGACACTATTTGATTTTTATTTTTCACCCTTGCACACAAAGCCAAAATCACTAGGTATAAAGCATTTAAAAAAAAATTCTTTCCCTGGCCTCACCTACTTGGAAGTGACATCCAAGAGGAATAGCCTACGTGGTACTCGGGCCGCGCTATAAATTCACGGAAGTTCTGGTATATATTGGCAAAGCACCCGACTCCCTTATCGCAATAGGTGTGTGAAGTGCGGGGGTAGGCCCCTATATCAAGCCACGTACCGGTCTTTTACTGAAGTGCCTTTGGGACTCCTCACCAAAACATCCCCCAAACCATCCTTAGTTTGGCTATCTGAGTAGTTCCTGTTCTAAAAGGCCTTCCCTAATATTCTCTTTCTTAAAAGCATAAAAACTTAAAAGAGATAATCACCTACGCTGCTTGAATTATCTGTGCATTAGTTAGGTCAATCTTCTTTTCTGCTTGTTTATGACTATCATCACTCGGTTACAATCTAGAAGAATGGCTCAATTAGCCCCTTCTTCCTCCGAGATCACCACTAGTGTGGATATTTCGGCACCCCCCAGGTCTTCCTCGGGACCGCTGTTAGTTGGTTCCCCATCCTGGTCATATAATCCTTTCTATCAGGCCAAAGCAACCCCATCACATCCAGCTTCCCCTAGTCCTTCAGAAATATCATCTGCTTCTGACTCAGAGTATGTTCCTCGCGGGGATCCTGAATTTCAGGCGCTCCTCGATCGCAATCCGGTAGCCCTCATGGACTACCTAGTACACAAGTCTATTCAAATATCTGATCAGGGACCACCAATCCAGCAAGTGTACGATTATTCTCGTGAACCATCCCAGGCTTTTGTAGAATAGTTAGCATCATTTTTCTCACCTCGAGCCACGGAGGAGGGTGGCGCACCTGTGCCTCCTTTTTCTCTTCCACCGACCATATCGACTAGTTCTCAAATAGTCTTACCTATTCCTAATGCCACAGTTACCTCGACTATTCCACAACCTACTTCTGAGAGGTCCTCTTCTCTGGCTATAATGAGTACGTCTGTGCACCCACATATTGCTGTTAATTCATTTATGCCGTCCATTGTGTCCCAGGGTCAGTACCCCTTTATGAGTCAACCCCCTTCGACTAGTCAGTTGGTTCCTACTTCTCGTCCTCCAGTGGGTTTTTCTTCCAATGTTCCAGCAACAGTGACCTTCACCCATCCTCTAGCATCGGCACCCTTAATAACTAATCTGGCAGTAGAAATCCTCTTTCAGATCTTGTTCCCCAATATGTCCAATCAAATCGGCACCCATGTTCCTCAATCTGTTCCGATTCAGTCAACAAGCATAGGAGTCCACCAATCCCAGGCACCATCCATCATCCAACCTTCATTTTCTCAACCACTTATTATCTCACAGCCTGCCTATACACAGGCTCCTTCACAGCAAATACCCCACCAGGCATCACCCAGAATGCCTGGTTACTCCTCTTATCATCCTATCAATCAACAGATGAATCCCCTGTTGACACCTTAACAACATCCACCATTTACTTCTTATGTAGGACATGTCGGTGTGCCTCCTCCTCAATCTGACGTGGTTCAAATTCTTTTCAAGAAAATCACAGACTTGGAAGCCTCCACCAAAGGGGCTCGTCCTTCATACTCTTTTGAAGAAGTGTGTAATGAACCCATTCACCCCTCAGTGGCTTTTAAGCCTTATCCTCCCCAATGGGAACTTCCTAAATTTTCAAAATTTCATAGTCGGGAGGACCCTCAATAGCATTTGCGAGCATTCAAACATGCTTGCTACCTCATAGTCCAGGATCAGGAGCTTATGCTCTGTACTTTTCCTATGTCTCTAGCAGGTCCTGCTTTAGACTGGTACAATAACATTCCTCAATATTCCTTGTTTTCTTTTCTCAATTGGCCTAGATGTTTGTTGAAAACTTTTTAATAAATATCGCACATAAGATCTCGATTACAGATCTTTATAACATTCGTCAATTCGATGATGAGTCTATTGCAGACTTTGTTGCTCGTTGGAGAGGGATAATAAACCAATTGTCTTTCTCCCTTCCTCAATCCCAACAGATTGAGTTGTTTACTTGATCTTGTGCTAATCATATTTCTTCCACTTTAAGGATCCAGACCTTTCATACATTTGAAGAAGCCTTTACGATGGCACGCAAACTTGAATCTCGCACCATTGAACAAGGGAAGTTAAAACTTCGCTCTAAATCTAAACCAGATTTTTCTCGGTTTACCAAATCAAATCCTTCCACTTCTAAAGACAAGAATCAGGGATCCACCAACGCTATCGTATTAAAAACATCACGAGCCCTGATAACACTTCTAATCAAACACCACGAAGAGACTCCTCATCTTCTCGAAAAGGGTCCTCGTCATCTCGATCTTTCACTTCGTTGGGGGAATCATATGCTTCTATCCTGGAAAAAATGTTGGAAGTCCACATGATCGAACTTCCCCCCATTAGGAATATTGATGAAAGCCAAGAATGTCCATTCTGGTATAGGGAAAATGACTTCTGTCATTATCATAGAACCAAAGGTCATGACATCGAACGATGTCAGACCTTCAAAAATCTTGTCCAGAAATTCATTGATAAAGGCGAGCTCATTCTGGATAACCCAAATGCTCCCCCAAATCAAGCGCTGGATGTCTTTAAACAACCTTTTCCCAATCATTCCCCGAACCATGATGCTTCAGAGTCTCAAAAACCAAACACTCATACTATCAGCTTCATCTCTACGGAAGAATCTTCTTCTAAAACTAAGCCATTTGCGAACACATCGACCGAATCAGAACCTCCTTCCGCTTCGTTAATCGTTGGGATTCCACCATCTTCAGATAGCCCGTCTTTGAATATTCCAACATTATTAGATACGGATTCACCTCTCTCTGCTTCTTTGTCTGATCTCCCGTCCATACCCGAGACAGTGTCATCCTCATCTGTCTCATCGTCAGACATTCTTTCAATGCTCGAGGCAATTACATCCCTTCGAGTTTCCACCGCGGATACATCTACTTCTGTTTCTCCCATTTTTGCTGCGACTATGCCCTTGGTGAACGTACCTATAGTTGTGCCGACTTCTAACGGAAGCATCTTCAATTTTGACTCTTCCTGTTTCCTTTCCTACAGTAGTTTCACCCACAATTACTGTACCAGAAGTAGTTCCCTCGCAAGGAACTGCTTCTTCATCACTCACTTCTTCCATCACCAATGCTACTTTGCCTATTAAGGGGAAATCTAAAGAAGTAGCACCAACACCTATACGCTCGGTTCCTGAACTTAGACTGAGACAACCGAAATCTAATGTTGCGTCATCAGTACCTCCCCATTTGCTTCCCCCGAAAAGGTTACAATCACCTTATGCGGTTGAAATTGTCACCATTCCTAAAAAAGGAAAGCCCATATTTCAAACCATCAAGACTCTTGGTGCTTTCCCGCAAAAATCTCTCTCTGCGCCTCATAAAAGATTGGATTTGTCCACTGAGAAGGCGTCTTCTTCTACAAACTTATCAAAACCATCATCTTCTTCTACAACACATTCTTCACCAGCACCTCGAAAAGTGGACTTACCTACTAAAAAGACATCACCTCTTTTATCAGAGTCATCATCTTCGTTACCAAAAACCAGGACACCCTCTGTTCCTCCGATTATACCTACTTTGGAAGCTTCTCCCTCATCTAAATCGACATTATCTAAATCATCATTAGTTTCGACCAAGCAGCCTCCCTTATCTCTGAAGACCACAACACTTGTCACATCTCCATCATCTTCAAAATCTATTTTAGGGGCTCCTCCTCCATCGAAATCAATCATGTCTCACTTACTTCCATCTCAAATGCCCAAGGCTGCTCCTCCAGAGGTCCAAAAAAATAAGATGATCCCTAAAAAGACTGTCAAACCTAACATGCAGGTTCTTTTACCTCGGCAGTCTGTTAAAGTAAAAGAGGCGCCTTCATCATCTCTGTCCTCATCTTTGTCTACCGGGTTCTATACTGAAATCCTTCGCCAACTTATCCAATCTTCATCCATATCTCTTCCTCTGATTAAACCCTATAACCCTAAAGGAGTTAAACCTACCTGGTTTAACTCTGATTTGATTTGTGCTTACCACCGTACCTCTGGGTCATGATACCGAGGGATGTAAAGCTCTTCAATCTGTCGTCAACAGCCTTTTGGAAGAAAGTGATCTTTTGCTGGAGGAGGAGAAACAAGTATCTCCTATCATCTTAGCTCCATCTGAGCCCCAACGATCTACTCAGGCCTCTACTTCTAGTGATTCCACTCCAAATGATCTTCCACCTTCTCAAATCGACACAATTCATATCGCCACTAGAACCCAACAGTATGATAATCCATCCTCATCTACAACATCTCGACCACGGGTTGTCATTTCTGTAGCCCCCGAAGGAGTTCCTCCTTCCTCATTAGCCCCGAGACCTCGGGTCTCTATTCGTGCTACACCTCGGGCTCAAATTCCCGTGTCAGTTGAGGAGAGTGTTATGAAACAACTCACCCAGGCTCCGGTCAAAATGTCTCTTTTTGACCTCATTCAATCCTCTCCACAACATCGCCAGGCTCTGATTGATAATCTGCGTCATGCATCGCAGTGAATTCAGATGAGCCCCAGCCCTTCGAGATGGTTGTTGGATTGAATAGACCATCAACCACCATTTCTTTTGAAGATTCAGAAATTCCTTCCCTTTCTTCCGAGGATTTGGAGGCTCCCCTCTTTATCACAGTCCAAATCGACAACACTACATTAAAACGCATTATGATCGACAGTGGTGCTGCACTCAACGTCATCTCCTCGCACACATTCGAGCAACTTAAGTTACCAAAGAACGTAGTGTCACCCCCGCCTTTCGCCCTTCGATCATTTAACGATTAGCTAGCAGTTACTTTAGGAACTGTGGTCTTACCCATTCGAGTAGGTAAGAAGCTGCTTCACGAACTCTTTTACATTGTTGAAGGGAAATTCCACTATAATATGATCCTCGGACGCTCCTGGATTCGTGCAATGCATTGTGTCCCATCCACCCTCCATCGATGCTTAAAATATCAATATGAGGGAAAAATCTATACTCATCCAGGAGATCCTTTTCCTTCCGCACAATGCGACATGACCACAGGGTCTGCCCCTCTAAAGGAAAATGCTTGTTCTCCTGACGGGGCCTCATCTTCTTCCATACCTGCAACCAAACTACCGGATGTACAAAATTTAGAAGAGACATTGCAGCGTTTCTCACTAGGAGAGCTTCCTCTCCTTTCTTTTGACACCCATCTCAAACCTAGTGAGTATGGTAGACCAGACAAACAACCTGAATATCAGCCAGGTCTTGGTCACATCGTCACCATTGGTCTGCCCAATCAACAGACTAATTTCATTTACGGTGGTCTTGATACGCCTCACTATCGCCCGGATTCTCCTCCTAGGACCAAACCTTATTTAACAGGGTTCGATTGTCTACAGAATCCCACGTTTGCAAAAACTTATTTATATCGATGCGCATGGAAGGGCTTTGGCTTAGGTAAATATGAACAAGGTGTGCATGACCTCGCGTCCATTCCAACTCTCAAGCCACATCAAAAATTTGGTTTAGGATTTAAACCTCTTTCAAAAGCCACCATCACTGTTCTCGATGAGCCTCTTCCTATTGAGGAACCATCTTCTCCCGCTAAGTCAGAAGCATCACTCGATGTGGACGACGCCATTTCCATCCCGTCTAACTTTTTTTTTTTAGTCAATACCATTTCCTTAGGGCCACTAGCCTATAAGACTAATGACAGGTCCACTTCCATACCGTTAATTTTCCCTAAAATAGTTGGAGACGACTCTCCTACTATCAACACTATCCACTGTGCGGATGATGATTCTGTCCTCACCTATCTGGGGGCAGAGGATTCCTATCTTCCTAAAACCATTCCTTCTGACACGTCTACGCTTCTCAACGAAGCCACTGTCGACCTTAATATAGGGACTTCTAAAGACCCTCGCATCATTAAGGTCGGCCAATCCCTTAATCCACAGGAGTTAGGAGACTTTACCACTTTTCTTTCCAACCATCGTCAAGCCTTTGCTTGGTCATATGAGGATATGCCAGGACTCGATCCCGATATCGTGGTCCACAATATCGTTACTCTTCCCGACATCAAACCGGTTAAACAAAAATTGCGTAAAATGCACCCTAGAGTAGCCCTTCTTGTTAAAGAAGAATTGCAGCGCTTGCTCTCGGCTAACTTCATCCAACCCATTGATTATCCACAATGGGTTTCCAATGTAGTACCAGTAACTAAAGCTACTGGGAAAATTTGAATTTGTACCGACTTCCGGGATCTTAATCTTGCTTGTCCAAAAGATGATTTTCCTCTACCTAATATCGACCAACTCGTGGATTTAACTGCGGGTCATGAGATGCTTTCTCTTATGGATGGTTTCTCTGGGTATAATCAAATTCTCATCGCACCAGAAGACCAACATAAGACTTCTTTCATAACTCCTTGGGGGACCTTTTGTTATCATGTCATGCCTTTCGGTCTTAAGAACGCAGGAGCAACCTATCAGCGAGCAATGACCTACATCTTCCATGATCTCTTACACAAAACTATGGAAGATTACGTCGACGATCTCCTCGGTAAATCCAAACGTCGTCAGGATCATCTTTTCATTCTTGCACCTCTCTTTGAGAGGCTTATTCACTTTTGTCTTCGTCTAAATCCATCTAAGTGCGTGTTTGGCATTCTCACTGGTAAACTTTTAGGTTTTATCATTTCCATTAGGGGTATTGAAGTAGACCCCACAAAAATAAAAGCTATCCTTGAGATGCCTCCCCCTTCTAACTTAAAGCAACTCCGCAGTCTCCAAGGACGTCTTCAATCAGTGCGTCATTTTATCTCACAATTGTCGGACCGTTGTCAACCTTTTCATCATCTCCTCCGTAAGAATGTTCATTTTGAATGGGATGAACATTGCCAAAAGGCCTTCAATGATCTCAAAGCTTATCTTCTTTCTCCACCTGTGCTTACACCTCCACGCGAGGGGGAGCCTTTCTATCTTTATATCTCTGTGACTGACCATGCTCTGGGAGCCATGATCTCGCATCGGGATGCTTGCGGTAAAGAACAAGCTATCTATTACATCAGTCGCACCCTCCATGAGTATGAAACACGTTATTCCGAAGCTGAAAAAGCTGTGTTGTGCTCTCTTCTTCGCAACTTCTAAGCTTCGTCATTACCTCCTTAATCACAAAACTTACATTGTCACAAGTGTCAATCCACTCAAGACAATTCATGCGAAGCCTTATCACAATGATCGTATCACTCGTTGGCTCATGCTTATGATAGAATTTGATCTCGAGTTTATCCCGCAAAAGTCTATCAAGGGTCAGGTCATTGCAGATCAATTAGCTGATGCTCCTCTTTCAGACACTCAAGTCCCCCTTGCTCAATTCCCCGATGAATATATCCAACAAATTGATTTTGGTCTGTCTCCATTTAAAGTAAAGCTCTTCTTTGATGGATCCAAATGCCAGCAAGGGGGAGGTGCAGGTTTCGTGATGATTCCTCCTTGGGGTACGCCTATCCCAGTCGCACACAAATTGAACTTTGAGTGCACCAATAATATGGCTGAATATGAAGCTCTTGTCTTGGGTCTTCAAAATGCCATTAATCTCGGCGCTCGTCATATTGACATCTTTGGTGATTCTGAACTCATCGTTAATCAAGTCACGGGTGTCTATCAATGCAGGAATGATATCCTTCAAAAATATCATGATATCATTCTCGTTCAACTCCAATCTTTCGATAAATTCACTATCCAAGCTATTCCTCGCACTGCGAATCGATTCGCAGATACAATGGCTTCGTTAGCCTCACTTATCCCACCTTTTACTGAGGACTCGCGACTTTATGTGGCTGTGCAACGATTAGATCAACCATCTCATCTTAGGCAACTAACTTCAATCCATGCTGTCACAACCCATACTCAGGATGAGTGGTATCAACAGATCGTTGATTATCTATCTCATTCGGTGCTTCCTCCAGATCTAACTTCCAATGGTAGAAGATCTTTTATCCTACGCGCTAATCGCTATACTATTCTAGGCGGGATCCTCTACAAACGCGGCTTTGATGGTATTTTGCTTCGGTGCCTCAAAACCCTTGAATCATCTAAAGCTATCCAGGAGGTCCATGACGGTATCTGTGGTGGCCATTTTAGTGGCTTGGCCGTAGCTAAACGCATCTTACGTTTGGGATATTATTGGCCTTCTCTTAATCGAGATTGTTGTGAATACACTAAGAAATGTGTCAAGTGTCAACAACATTCCAATCTCACACATATCCCTAGTCAAGCTTTACAACCTACAGCGGATTTGTGGCCTTTTTCACAATGGGGTCTTGATCTCATTGGTCTCATCAATCCCCGTTCTTCACAGCGTCATCATTCTATCATTACTGCCACTGAATACTTTACTAAGTGGGTGGAAGCTATCCCTCTTTCTTCAACAAAAGCTAAACCCATAGTTGATTTTGTCTATCAACACATCATTTGTCACTTTGGTGTTCCACACAAACTCATCACAGATAATGGTAAGTCTTTCAAAAACGTTGATTTGCAGAACCTCTGCGACGCTTTCAATATCAAACTCAGCTTTTCTTCTCCATACTATCCTCAAGCTAATGGTCAGGCCGAAGCTTCCAATAAAACTTTGCGTAATATCCTCGCAAAGGTAACTAGTCGAGCTGGTAGGGATTGGCATTTACATATCCCTTTTGCTCTCTGGGCTTATCGGACTAGCATTCGTACTCCTACTGGTGCTACTCCCTTCTCTCTCGTCTATGGGTCTGAGGCTGTTCTTCCTTTGGAAGTCCAAATCCCATCTCTCCGTGTTTCTCTTAGAGAATTTGTCTCTGATGAGGACTATCGTCAAAATCGTCTAGCACAACTTGAATTATTAGATGAGCGGCGTCTCAACGCTCTTGAACATCATCAAGTCTATCTTGAGCGTGTCAAACGTGCTTATAACAAGCACTTGCAGCACCGTGACTTCAAAATTGGTGATCTTGTTCTTAAAGAAAATCAAAATGTCACTACACTCGAAAGGAGTCAGCGTGGTAAGTTTGCTCCCAACTGGATGGGTCCGTACGTTATCACTCATAAATATGGGTCGGGGGCTTATCGTCTATCTTCCATGGATGGTATACCTGAAGTGGAACCTCTTAATGCCTTGCATCTACGGCCCTTCTACTGTTAAAATCTATCTTACACAAATCTAGTCGCAAGACAGATCTTTCATCCATCTAACAACCAGTCATATACTTTCATGGTGATTCGAAATTATGTGGTTCTCCGCCTATTGTCTTTTTTACCTTAAATATGAGTATCGCGGCTCTACTCATAGCATTTTTCTTCTGGATATGTTTCTCCTCATGGTAGGAATACCTTAATCACTGTTTCATTTGTCCCAAGTGCTTATCTTAATCGGATCTACTCGGGGCATGAGTGCGTGCTCTTTATACGTTTTCTTCCCCTCTATCTGATCTATCTAGGTCTAAACTCAGCTTCTTCCAAAAAAAATTTCAAAAAAAAAAAAAAAAAAAGATAGACTGATCCCTTGAAGGACAGCTACCCATACAATCAAATGAATCAAAAGATATAGACCATGCCCTCGAAGGATGGCTATCATTAAAATTCAAAATACAGACCGCTCCCTTGAAGGACGGCTGTTTCTCAAAGGAATACTCAAGGCTTCTTGCATTGATCAGCCTTTCAGTCAGTTTATACACTTTTTAGCATCACTGAAAGACTTCCCGTATTGATCAGTCTTTCCATATCGAGAAAACTTCCCGCATTGATCAGTTTGCTTTTCTGCCAGAAATCATGAAGCTGAGATATAAGACCTTTTGTCGATCATATGGAGAATCCTATTTTCCCAGTATGAACATGTATTCTGTCCCTTGTAAATTTCGACGAGATACCTACTTACTGCTCCTTCCATTTCCCTCCTAAATCTGGTTTGCGGCTAGTTAGTGTCAGGTTTATTTTAACCTCATATAGGGCCTTGTATGCATAATCTTTTGGTTTCCTATCCAGATTCTATTTATGGTCGGTTGGGAGTCCAGCTTATCATTTTTCTTCTTATCTGGGTGTATATCCTTTATTTCTAATCAAGGTCATTTTCATTACGTCCTTGGCTCTCACAGTGAATATTTCCAATTATTTCATCCAGTTAAATTACCATTTAACATGTTAATTTAATCAAACTCTATCATTTATCTAATTTCATCTGATCTACTTTGTCCAAAACACATCTCATCGCCTCTATTATAAACACATGTGAGTCTATCTATCTATTTTTATCAAAATTTAATTAAAAATCTCAAAAAATATCAAATCCATTCCAACTATTAACTCCTACCTATCTATCACATCATCTAATCACTTGTCTATCCACATAACATTACATCTATCTTTATCTATTTTCTCAATCAAGTTAAATCCACATATCAATCACATCAAATCACATCTATTTATGTCCTCTACATCTATGTCTATCCAATTATCTATCAATCTATGTCTATATCCATCACAATTACACTACATCTATCCATGTATATCAAAATTAAAAGCAGGAGAACAATCATATGACAAAGGAAATGATGAATCTCTATATATATACATGAGTGTCTGTACAACAAAAAATGGGTGGCTCTCAATCAAGCCATCTATAAAATGCCTTCCAATCGAGGCTACATCACTACACTGATACAAAATACATCAATCTCTATATCGTAAAATCTGATGCGTGGAAGACACTATCTCCTCCACCCTCCTCTGGACCAGGCTGTCTCTCCTGACCCGCCTATCGAGCTAGACGCACCTGCTGCTGGAGGCCTCTGCCCACCTCGGTCTCTCCCGGTGCTCCCTCCCTCTGATGCCCCACTCGCTGTGGCTGTCGCTGATCTCCTCCTCGCCCCGTACCGAGGCACATCTGGGGCATGCTGCGCTAGGGCATCCTCGTAGTATCTCACCTCAGCGAGGAGAGACTGATATGTACTCAAGCTCACGGTACCAGGTGCTCGTAGTGGTGCTGCTGGTGCTGCTGGTGGTGCCCCTCCTATGGTCGTGCCCTGTGTCCCAGACTCTGACATGGTACCTGTCTCACCATATTTGGCCCTGAGGGCCTCCCTATGTCGATGGTAGTGATCCCTCTGCTGGATCACTGTATCTCACTCCTGGCGAGCGGTGTCTCTCTCCAAAATCAGGGCATCCCTCTCCACTGTCAGAGCTCTGATCTCCTCGAGAGCCACCTGGTGTGTATGTGTCAGGGTGGCGTGCTCTCCCTCCAGTCTCTCCAGCACTGTAGCCATATCCTCCTCATCGGCATCTATAGATGCCGGAAGGTGTCGTGGTAGCTCTGTCGCATACCATGCCGCATAACCATCATCCACTCCGGCATCATCATCACTGTCTGTGGAGGGTGGGGCCTCTCTCAATGGATCTGCCGGGATCAAAATCAGCAGATCAGTCTCTCTGTTGTCTCGCCTGTAAGGCCTGTAAGTAGTCGGCACTGTCTGTACTAGGCCGAACTGTCTCAATACCCGTATAAACGGGACGCGCTCCCACATATCAGGCCTATGGCCCCTAACCACCCTGCTCCGTCTCAATCCCACCAAGTGAGCATCCTGACCGGCCCATGTCAGAAATACCCGATATGGTCTCCAGATGACCTGCTCTGGTGTCAGCATCCTGAAACGCTCAGCATACCAATCTACGGATCTCCCTGTATCTCCCGAGGCCATATCGGCCCACCATCGCCGGAATCCGTAATCAATAGCTCCCACTGCTGCTGGCATCCAAGGAAGCCCAGATGGCCTGATCACTGCTATATGCTCATATGCCCAGCAATGGAGCACAAAACTGACATCAATACCTGTCCTCCGGCCAGTGGTATACATCCATAACTCATGATATATCTGAGCTATCAAGGCATCAGCAAAGGCGAACACCTGTCTGAACTGCAGGATGTCACAAACGCAATCTAGTAATAACAATGGGAATCTCCCACCTCCTAAATCTGGTAGAGAAAAATAGGAGATCGCCATCTGAATCAACACTATCCGTCTGCTCCTGGGAACATCCTGTCTATACTGCGAGGCTATCCTCACTGCCCCGGACACTATCTCTGAATCGTCTGCCCTGTCTCCATACAATCGAACTAGGGCTCTCTGCTGCTGCTCTCGTGGCGTAATCTCTATCGGGTCCCCAGTGATCGGCAGCCTCAAAATCCTGTATATATCCTCATGGGTGATGGTCATCTCACCCGTCCTGAACCAAAAAGTGCAAGTCTGGCTATCCCATCGTCGCACTAGTGCTCGCATCAACTCTACATCTCGCGGCACTCGTCTGTAGTACCGAAAGCCCCCGAGCCCGGCTAACTCTAAGTGGCGCCAATCTGCGTCAGTGACGTCAGGGAGAATGGTCTCCAGTAGCTCGGGAATCACATCCCTCATGTGTAGTACCTCTCGTGCCTGCATCCACGACATCAAGAGCAATATTAGCTTCATATTTACCCAAATCCGAACATCCAAAACAAATTTTATCATTTTCATCCAGATGTCTGTCCAATCGGCGTCGATTAAATACAATCGGCGTCGATCTAACATAGTCGACACCGATTGAACTCAATCGGCGCCGCTTACATTACATCAACGTCGATTCTACCAATCGACGCCGATTTTCAGGCCGGAGGTAAAACACACTCTGGCCTCCCACCAAAAAAACCAAAAAAAAAAAAAAAATAAAATAAATATGACGGGTTCAAGAAGAACCACTTACCCCAGGTCGTGTCCTCCTCCGCTTCTGACTACTTCCAGAGGCTTCCATGGTGCTCAAATCCAATTTTTGACTCTCTCTGAATCAATCGTCACGGTGTAAATAAATCGTTCACGTTTTCCATTCACATATTTATATGTGTTGTGAACGGTCGGCGCCGATTTTTTTGGTCGGCGCCGTTTATTTAGGTCGGCGCCGATTAGTGTGATCGCCGCCGATTTTCCATATCTCTTTGCCATAGTGTTGATGCTTGGCTTATTTATCTGGTCATTATTGTGCGCTGAATGTTGCCTTTTGGCACATATTTTTGATATCACCGTCCATTTCGAGTTTGTTCCCTTTGCGTGGGGCACTCGTACTTTTTGGCAACTTAGAGTTAACGGGTCTGTAGGCACTAACGTCGTCTGCTTTGCAGACCATCTGGTTGTCCCTACCAATGTGTCTCTCTTTAGATGCTGACTATTTTTCCGCTCTCCTTACACTCATGGGTCTGTAGGTACTAACGTCGTCTCATGAGGAGACCGTCTAGTCTGCCCTACCAATGTGAGTTCCTTAGGTGGTTGCCTCTTTATTCATGTTTGTGCATCATTAATGATCAGATCTACTCCAGACATCCAGCTGGGGCATCCCGCGTTTTCATCTACCTTTTTCAAACTTGGGATCGTTTGTTCTATCACCCATCCCATCCCTAGTTTGAGGGGGATCACATCATCACTTTTTCTTCCTTTCTTCCATCTCCTTGTTTTTGTCTCATAACCTTGCTTATCGCAAGTTACTTGACAAAAAGGGGCAAAATGTAGACACCTAAAATTGGTTATCCAATTTAGTGTCCCTCGTGCGCATTTGCTCTCTCAGGTAACCTGAGGCACGTTTATATCACCACTATCCCCTTGGGGTATTATTCAATTTGTGATTTAAACACCTATCCTAAGTTTAATTCACCCCATTATGTTTTACCCGTGAGTAATTAAATATTAACTATTTAATTACACCTTTTCACATGTATCCTAACCACTTATCTACCCCATATCTATTCTATCCATATATCCCCCCCTATTTCTCCTCCTCCCAAAGCGGGATATTTCCCGTATTTGAGGTGGAGGGATCACTCTTATCTTTCCAGAAATCACTCATTTTGGCCGTCTCGGGAGTCTGTTCCGTGATCGGCGCCGACCGGTACTCGGTCGACGCTGATTTTTCAGAGCGGCGCTGATTATAAATAGAGGCCCAGAACTCAGTTCTGGAAGGACACAGAGAGACAGATTGTAAGGGACACAGATTGTAAGAGAGAGAACGAGAGATCTTTGAGCATCAAGTGTGAACATTATCTATCGAATGAGAGCGGATCTTGTCCAAATCAATCCCTGAGAGGAGCACCGTTACTCTGCTCTTATCACATCAACATCGCACGTCTCCATTGATTTTCTGGTGACTCTGTTCCTGCATCCAGCACAGGTGGAGCCTTGCCAGTATCTCTCCGGCTTCTGCAGATCCAGCAGACGTTGACGATCTTGCCTTCATTTTCCGATTCCCAAATCTTCTCGCACTTTGTCTCGGATCGACGCCGATCTATATCAGTCGACGCCGATCTATATCAGTCGACGCCGATCCTACCAGTCGACGCCGATTCCACGACACCGATTCTACATAATCGACGCCGATCATCCTGCAGACAGGTAAAAGGACACAGGTAACACAAATCCAGCTTTGTTTTCACAGTTCCCTATTTTCTGTTGCTTTCTGTCTGCTGTTTAGATTCTGTTTATTACTTTGATCAGAAAATCTAGTCTTGTACGTACATCTTTTATCATGTATGCTTCTTTACTTAATTGAAAACGTGGACTGACATCCGCCGAGGGAGCTTATCGCTTCCTGGACCCGCTTCTCGGGCAGTCCACCTAAATATCTTTTAACGTGGTCTTTTTCTGTCAAGCATCGGTGTCTCGCAGGTTACTTGGATCTACTGTGCAGAATTGCTCGTGTGCGCCCGTCTTATCTACATCGGCTTCCTTATCCGTCTACATCTTCGGATCTTGTCCATCAGGTATCAATTTCATTTGAGTTTTTCAAGGTTTTTGTGTTTAGTTTGGTACATTAACTTGGACAGGTAACAAGCGCGAAATTCTTGATCAACAGCTAGTAGGGGGATGTGTGAAGGGCTTAGTGGTGGAGCTTGCAGCTTACCCAGGTAAAAACTTAAAACTTGATGTTGTCATTGTTGAATGCCCAGCCAAGTGGGGCATGCTACTGTCAAGAAAATGGGCTGCAAGTGTTGGTGGGAGTCTCCAAATGGATATGTCTTATGCTACCATTCCAGTTGAGGGCAGCCTTGTTAGGTTGTATGGGGAAAAGAAAATGTTGCATCTTATTGAGGATCCCAACAATGCATCTTATGAGGTATTGTACACAAATGTTGATGCAGACTACTTTGTGGGATTTGCTGATGGAAAGGAGCACAAGATTGAGGAATGAAAATGCCTTGAATAAATGGTCTCTCCATGGACTCTATTGTTTGATGGAGCTTGCTCCAAATTTGGGAATGGTGCTGGTATTGTTCTACTTTCTCTAGGTCAAGAAAAATTTGGTTTTTCCTTCAAACTCAAATTTGAATGCACCAACAACATTGCTGAGTATGAGGAATTTTTTTTGGGTTTAATAATTGCTTGGAAATAAGGTGTCAAGAAAATCATTGTCAAAGAAGACTCAGAATTAATTGTGAAACAAGTCAGAAAACTGTATGCCGACAAAGAACCAGTGAATGAAGCAATACAAGCATGCAGTTTGGGACTTCATTGAGATGTTCGATTCATTTAACATAATGCATCATGATAGGAAGTTAAATTACTTGGAAGAAAAGTTTGCAGTGTTGGGGTCTCGGTTTGACAAATGCATAATTTCCCCATATTGTGAATATGAGGTTGAGGTATTGACAAGACCTTCTGTTCCTGACAACATCAAACATTGGCAAGTTTTTTATGATGATACTCAGATCAGAAGATTCCTGTAAAATGAGGGAGAATTTTCTGATCAAAGTATTGATTGGGAGTCAATGGTTTGTGCAACAGAAGGAAAAGAAACCTTATTTGGCAAGGATATCATCCAACTAAAAAAATACCATTCCTAGAGGGTTGGTTGCTCTTGAGTCCAATTTTGATAATGTTGATGGCATTATTAATAGATGTATGACAACCTCAAGGGATATTAAGGAGCATGATCTTGGTACAAAGGAGAAGCCAAAGAAGATTTGTTTAGGCAGTAATCTCAGCAAGGAGGAAAAGCAGTCCTACATCCAGCTATTGAAAAAATACCAAGATTGTATGGCTAGGACCTATTCTGAGCTAAAATCATGCAAAGAGGATTTGTTTCAAGCATGAGATCCCCTCAGTGTCTAATGCAAATCCATTCAGGTAGAATCAGAGGCCCATCAATCCACTCTTATCCCTCAAAATGTAAGAGGAACTGAAGAATCTAAGAGATGGAGGGATTATCCATCCCACAAGGTATTCCTCTTGGGTTGCAAACCTAGTGCCAGTGAGAAAGAAAAATGGTGACATCAAGCTTGTGTGTGGATTTCAAGAATCTAAAAAGAGCATCAATGAAGGATAATTATCCTTTTCCAAATATGGAGAACATGCTACAGTTAGTGACTAGTTCTGAGTTTCTTTCCACCTTGGATGGTTTTTCTGGCTATAACCAAGTTGTGGTGAAGGAATCAGAAAGGATCAAGACAACCTTCACTACTCCTTAGGGGACCTATGTCTATGTCAGGATGCCCTTTGGTCTGATGAATGTTGGATCCACCTTTCAAAGAGGAATGGATGTTGCTTTTGCTGGTTACATCAATGAATTTATTGCAGTCTATTAAGATGATGTAACTGTATTTTCTAGAAAGAGAAGTGATCACCTGCTGCACTTGGAGAAGATGTTGATAAAATGTAGAGAATATGGCATCTCACTCAATCCAAAGAAATGACATTTTGGAGTGCAGAAGGAAAAGTTGCTTGGTCACATAGTGTCACAAGAAGGAGTGATGATCGATCCAGAAAGAGTAGAGGCCATCAGCAAGGTCCCCATCCCAAAGACTAAGAAAGGAATTCAGTCCTTCTTTGGGCAGATAAACTTCATCAGAAGATTCATATCAAACTTTGCTGAACTGACCATTCCAATCACTTCCATGCTGAAGAAGGACCAAGCCATTAAATGGGAGGAGGATGCCATCCAAGATTTCAATGGGATTAAAGAGGCACTCAAGCATGCACCTGTACTGATAGCTCCAGATTATAAGAAGCCCTTTCAACTGTTCTCTTTTGCTTCAGAGAACATTATAGCTTCTGTCCTGCTGCAGAAGGATGATGAAGGGGCTGAGAGGCCAATTACCTTTTTCAGTAAGGCATTGGAGGGGGCAGAACTAAAGTATACCATTATGGAAAAGTAGGCATTTTCCTTGGTAAAGGAAAAAAAGGTTTTCAGGCCTTATATTCTAAGTTCAAAGGTTGTTGCTTATGTTCCCCATACCATGGTGAAGGACATCTTTTCAGAGATGGAGGTCTCAAGCAAAAGATGTAGGTGGGTGAAAAAATTGCAAGAATATGATATGGACATCCAAACCACAAATTTGGTTAGAGGTTTGGGCTTGGCTAAGCTTATGGCTAAGAGAAACTTAGTTGAGGTAAATGAGGTAGAAGAAGAAAGGGCAAGTGTATTTCAAGTATTGATGAATTTTGAATGGTATAAAGATGTAATCTTTTATCTCAGACATTTGAGCTGCCCTGAGCACTTAAGTAAGAACCATAAGAGAGGCCTTAAGTTGGCTTCCCAAAAATATGTCATCATTCATTATGAGTTAGCTTGGAAGAAACCAGAGGGAGTCCTTTTAAGGTGCATTACTGAAGAAGAATCCGCCAAGATAATTGTTGATCTCCATGGAGGAGTTTGTGGAGGGAACTTTGTTGCAAGAGTCACAACACATAAGGTCATGAGGGTTGGTTATTGGTGGCCAACTCTTTTCAAGGATACAACCTTGTTGGTTAGAAGATGTGAAAGTTACCAATGCTTCTCAGGAAGACTGAAAGCTTCAGGCTCCCTCCCTTTGCAGCATGTATCAATTGAAGCCCCATTCAAGCAATGGGGAATGGATTTCATTGGTGAGATTTTAGACCCTTCAAGTGCTGGCCACAATGGATTCTTGTAGCAACTGATTATTTTACTAAATGGGTGGAGGAAATCCCCACCAAGAAGGCAACACACCAAGTTGTCATGGACTTTTTGTTGAACAACATCATCTGCAGGTTTGGGGTGCCACTCAAGATTGTAAATGATAATGCCATGAGCTTTAGAGCTAAACCTTTGGTGGAAATGTGCAAAGAGTATGGAATCAACTTGACATATGCTTCCAATTACAATCCCCGAGGAAATGGGCAAGCTGAGTCCAGTAATAAAAATTTGTTAAAGATCATCAGAAGAACATTGAAGCAGAACAAGAGAAGGTGGGGTGAACAACAGAAGTTTGCTATCTAGGCAGATAGGATCACTATCAAGAGGGTCACTAGAAAGAGTCCATTTGAGTTAGTGTATGGGACTTAGGCTTTATTGCCTCTTCATATGCAACTGTCTTCATATCAGTTTATGTAATAGCTAGAAGATCAAGAGGTAGGTCCGTATGATGCTCACATTAACAAGATTATTGACCTTGATGAAGAGAGGAGGGCATCCCACCAGAGGCATGAAAAATTCAGAGATAAACTAAAGAAGTTATTTGACAAGAGGGTCACTCCCAGAGCTTTCAATGTTGGAGATCTTGTGCTACTATGGGATAGCAGACATGAGGATAAGGGTAAGCATGGAAAGTTTGACTCATTATGGATGGGCCCTTACTCTATTGACATCAGAATTGGGGAGCATACCTTATTCCTCAAGGAATTATATGGTGAACTGCTCGAGTTGTTCTGTTAATGGTAGGCATTTGAAGCATTTCCTAGATTGATCCCCTTGAATCAAGGCATGAGTCTTGTGTATAGTTGTGTTTTTGCTCGTTCTGGTCCTTGGTGACTTGTTTCTACTGGTTTCTCTATTTATTTTTGAAAGATGGCTCTGTTTTTATGCTCTGCAAGGTGACTCCATTTCCCAATGGATATTTTTGGTACTTGGTCTACTTTTGTTCTTGTGGCACTCATAGGGAGTGCCCATCCCCGAGTCGGAGCCTATGTTGGTGCTCAAAATTGCCTCGCCCCATTTGTGCCTATGAAAATTTATTGATTTACGGCCTCTGTCATTTTCTCCTTCCCCGTATTGTGCCTGGTTAATCTTTGTGGCCATTTTAAATTTTTTCTTGGGTTGTAAATCACTTAAGGGTCTGTATTTTGAGTCTCCCGTGCTCTGTTCCATCAAAAACTCAGGTTCCCCCATGTTTTCTGTTCTCCATGGTCAGGATTTGTCTTCCTTACTGTTTTTACCCTAAGTACTTGAAGAAAATGAATGGATGTATCCCTAAAGAACGTATTTGAGCCCTGTAACATTCCTAAACTTTCTGTCCTTGAAGAAAATTTCATTCCCAGGCTCAAATAATCATTTTTCTGTATTTTATGGTTTGACAGGTGTTTCTCTCGGTCAAATTTGTATCCTTGCATCGGTAGGATATGTGGCACCTTTTGGTTGGACGTGGCTCATCTGGGTACTTAGAAAAAGTTCATAAAAAGACTCAACTCAAAATGTGTCCACATGGAGGCACGACGCTCATTTGAAGATTTACTTTTTGGTTTGGCCTTGGAGTAGCGCCAGGCAGACACGTGGAGGCTTCCGTTGCTTGGCCTGGGCTTAGAAATTTTTTTATGCAGCTAGAGCAGTTTGGTGGAACAAGACATGTGGCAAGCTCACGCTCATTCAAGGTCTCCACTTTGGGCACTATCTTGAAGTTGCGCCATGGAGACACATGGAAGAACTGCGCATGTTCAGGGACCGGCCCTTGAGTTTCATTCAAAATAAGTGCCATGCTGACATGTGGAGGCCTCTGCTCACATTGCATTTTACTTAGACTTTTTAATGGCCAAAAGGAGACTACCTCAGAGCATGACATGTGGTGCCTTCCTCTGAGCTTCAAGAATTCAGGAAAGCCTTACCAGAATAGGACACGTGGCGAGCCCACACTCATTCAAGGTATCAAATTTTTGGGACCGCCTCAAGGTGTGCCATGGTGACACGTGGCAGTTTGAAAAGTCAAAAAGGTGGGGAGGCGGGCCATCGGAAGCAACTTGGATTTTTTTTTTTCCCCTTAAGGATTAAAATTTTAAAATGGCCCACAAGTCCGATGAAGGAAAAAGGTCAATGTTTTGCCCCGGTCAACAATGGAGGTGCGGGCTCTCAGGGGAAATTTGGAAAAATTTCCTTTTGAGAAAAAAGAGTCAAGAGTAAAAAGGGAAGCGTGTCCCCGCTCCAATCACATTTGGACACGTGTCAGGCTCGTTTTCTGAGGGCGGAGCTGCAGGGAAAATTTGAAAAAAATTCCCTTATCATAAAAGAGAGTAAAATGGAAGAATTTGAGCGTGGTTCCACTCCAATCATATTTGGACACGTGTCAGGCTCGTTTGCCGAAGGCAGAGGTGCAGAGAAAAATGGAATTTTTTTCCATTTTTCCAAAAAGTTGTAAAAAGTCAACGGAAGCCCCCGGGTCTGTTCTAAAGTTTGAATCTGCCATGTGGATGACCCAAATTCAAAGAAAAGATCAACAACAGCTGTGAGTCTAGATCTAATTTTCCCCCAATTTCTCTGAAACACATCTAGAAGTGTGAATCTCCATGATTTCTTGGTTTTTTCTACACGCCAAGCAGAGAGGGAAGTTAATGTTGATATTTGAAGTTTTGTGGGAAGATCTAGAGGACATCTTTTGCCATTAAAATGGTCTGACTTTCGTGCCCGATAGTATTTTCTATTTTTTCTTCTCCCGAGCACACAAGGGTCTAGATTTGATAGATTAGGGGTAGAAGTGGTTGGAAAATTGAAGGAAGAATGATCTACCAGAGGAAGGAGTTGAATGTTGGAGGTATTCGATGAAATCTGCCCCCTCGAGCACCTGGGGACTTTTTGTAGATCTGATTCTGTGAATCACGAAAGAATCATGGTGAACACTGGTGCATTTAAGGTTTTTGTCTTTTAGGAGGAAGAGACTCTGTTGTAAATGCTATAAGTGGCACAAATTTTTAGTGCAAATGGTTGGGAGTTTTTGGAAAGGTCAGAGTATGATTTTTTCAGCAGAAAAGGCTTGATAGAGCCCATCCTTTTTTGAGAATCCGTTTAAGAATCCTTTATATCTCTCTTTGTGTCAAATTTGATCGTGTCAAGGTGGTTGCAAGTGTACAGCCATTGACAAGCTTTGAGATTGTTCTGGAAACTTTCCCTTGTTGATAAATTTGATCAAACTTGAGTTATTCTATGTTAATCTTGAGCAAAGTGTATTTATTTCATCTCTGATTGTATGCAAGTATTTTTTCTTGTTTCTGTTGCAATCTTGTACCAAAATCTGGTCCAATAACACAGGTGTTAATCCTTGTGATGGTTTAGTGGCATCTGCAATTTCATTTCTCAGAAGAGCCTTCATCTTGGAGTGAGATAAATGGTTTAAAATCACTTTTCTTTCACTTTGTTGATAGAGATTATCTGTAAGCCTCTGGGTGTACCTCAGGTGTGGTTTGGTTTGAATCTTGGAGCTTTATTGGGTTTTCTAACTCGAGCCTTCATGAAAGAATCCCATAGGCTGTATGAAAAGGTGTCAATCTGGGCCTCCATTGAAGCACATATTCTAGTTGAAGAAACATTTTTAACTTTTGTGGCATTTTTTTGTTTGAGATATTTCCATTTTGCATAAGCTCTCAAGGATCTAGTGAGTCAAGTGTATCCTATCTCCCCTCCCACCAAAATTTCATTTAACAACAACCAATCCTACCCATACTACCCCTGTTTGTCATGTGTGTACACAAATGCACAATCCTCATCACTTAAACATGCAGAAGCTAGGAGGGTCTCAAATGTCTTTAGTAACCTTTGCCTTGTTGTGAAAATATCTCCATGATCTAGAAGTGACAAATCGTGAGAGTCAGATCTAGTGTGTTGATCATTTTTTCTCCAAGTTCTTCTCTATAAAATTTATAAAAAAAAAGTACATGTGTCTCCTTTCATATAACAGAGGTTACAAAATAGGTTCTCTTACCTTGGTTGAAAGGCACAACCTAAAATAGTTAAGATCAGATCTCATCCTTTCAAGGTGCTACCCACTCCCTTCAAATCCTGAGTTCCAACAAGTTAGATAGATTGCTTCCCCGGCTACAAAACAACATACATGATTATTTATCTGCCTCTGAGTATCCTGTCAAAATCCATGATGCTGCTTGGTCTTTGAAGGAGATTAAATTTGGGTACCAACACCTCCCTCAAGAGTACTCCATAGTCTTCTCCTACACCATCCCTAAGCCATCTACCCAACCAGCCAACAAACCAAAACAAACATACAAACATTTACATATTCATAAAAGGGAAGAAGAGCATTTCCAAGAGCCAAGCTCTTACCTCTCCTTGATGGAGTTTGTCACAAGTCCAAAACAACAAACTTTCCAATGCAAAACAGTCCAAGATCAACAATCCACAAGCATGCAAACAATCTCCAATATTCTCCAAAATCAAGAGCTCTCAAGACCAAAATAAGTCTTTCAAAATGAAGTGATAAAAGTGAAGTAACCCAAAAACAAGCTAAGGAATTCCAATAAATATAAGAGGGAAGAGAAGAGAATGAGGTGGATCCATGTAGGATGCCACATCACACATCCTCAACCCCAACACAAAATTCAACTTCATTCTCCAATGCATAATCAATAGGTGGGTGAATAATATGACATTTTTACTTACACACTCAAGCAAGCCCACACCCCATAAGGACTAAAATTAAAACATGTAAGAAAAGTGTAATAAAAACATTAAACTTGACTTACAAAAATGCATAAAGAAGGGATAAATTCAACTCTCCAACCATAGGTAAGGTTGGTATACAAATTTAAGAGGTATGGGACAAGCTTAACTTGTCCCACAAGCCTCCAAAATCAGTCTCCAAGGACAAATTCGAATTTCAAAGAAGATGGAGTGTTTCATACTCCAAAATCATGCTTACACATCTCTTACACATCACTTACACATTTCTTACAACACTTTAATTTTAGGCCAACAACTCTAATAATTAATTTCTTATGACCCAATTTGATTAATTAATTTTTAAACAATATGATTACTCACATTAATTTACCACAATTAAAAAATAATGAAAGGGGTAAACACATCACTTAAATAAACACATGCAAACATTAACAAAGGAACCAAATAAAAAAAAAAATACATAAAATCCCTTGGTCACATTTCAAAGGTGATCCCCCCATGGGAATTCCTAACACAATCAAACACACACAAACAAATACAGTTGCCATGGTGACCTTGTTGAATTCATCTAGAATTCCAATGTGATTGGTCTTCAATCCCCCGATGTATGTTGTGATACTTTTAACCTGCAAAAATACAAATACCTCCTTCAACCTCGTGGCCGCATCAAAACATCCAAAAGAATATAATATACTTCCAAAGTCATCAATATATATGTGAATCACAACAATCATCAAGCCAATCAACAGTGTCACTTAAAATTTCATCAACAACTATATCATCATCAATTTTCATTTTCTAGGTCTACTCAAAATATCCAAATATCACATGTCTGAACACATCTATAATGTAACCATGTCAGACAGTATATCAACCTCAATATATAAAATGTCTCTAATAATCATCATGCATCATATATGAATTAGAGTCAGCAATAATCCATGGTCTAACATCTAATCATCATACTAAATCAAAACTATAACAATGTCCATGGTATAGTCAACAATGTCATGATGAGTATCAAAAGGTGTCAAAGGGAAGTGGGCACTATAGGAAAACTCCAAGTGTATACTATCCAGATATATTTGTAATAAGTATATATCCATATAAGTGTTTGACCTTAAATATACCAAGCCACATTGATTGAAAATTTACATGAATACCCTTAGGCACCATTTATTTGTTAAGAGGACAAGATCTCAAATATGAAAGTCTCATGTGAAATATTTTTAGTAAAAAATCCTATTGAATTTCATTTGATGTTTATGAAATTATCTACCATCAAACTTACATCTTCATTCATTTTTTGAAGGAAATAAATTTTTTTTTGAAAGAGTCACTGTACTGTATGTCCTCTATGTCCTTTAGTAATTGCAATGCAAATAGTTCTAATGAAATTTGAATTTATACCTCAGCATCATATAAAATATGAAAAGGTGACATGTAAATTTCCCTCTTAGTTGTTATCTGATTTTCCCACATGGCATCAAACAATTTCTTATGCCAATTCCTCTTATTGATGTCTACCATCTTCCTTATGATATTTACAATATTCTTATTACTTGATTCTTGTTGACTATTAACTTGGGGATAATAGTCGCATGAGTGCGAGAGTGATATTCCATACTTATATTAGAAATTGATGAACTCTATAAAGGAACATATGAACATATAAAGTAACATATTGAGAGTGATATTCATAGGTTTGGCCTATACAAAGTTGGTGAATTAATTGTTGTGGTAAGAACATATGAGTTCCCTGAACTTGAGTTTACATTGAAAAAACCTAACAAATCAAGTCCTCGTTTCTAAAAAGGTTATTGAATAACCACTATCCTCATGGGAAGATCATCAAACTTAGTCCTACCTATGAATTTCTTGCAAGGTTCACATTTTGAAACCGATTAGCGAGCATCTTTGAAAAAATTAGGAAAATAATAACTACCTCTCTATTAAAACACATATGTAACCATGCTGAAGTAATTCCCACAAAATTCTGTAGAATGGTAGGGTTTCAAGATTTGATTTTGTCAATATTTATTGACATATCTCAAAAACAAATAATGTATACTTTTTTATACAATGAATTATCCAATATTACATACCTAGAAGTCTGTAATTTTAGAGTCTTTATTTTATTGTATTTTTATGGGATGGGAAATCTCCATAAGCAAGGTGATAGGATATGTCATAATACCATTCATCAGTAGTGTTCAAAAAATATTCCATGAGGAGACCTCTAGTTAAGATTTCATAAAACTGAAAATTATCTTTTTCTTCTTGAGTCATGTCATATTCATATTCTTCAACCATCCTGTATAGTCGATTTCCTCCTACCAAATTTGAATTTTTTATTTGTAAATCATACTCATGGATTTTTGATACCCAAATTTTCTCTTTTGGATACAACGTCCCCTAGTGTCACAATGAAATTAATTGCTGATCTTAGAACCATTATAATATGATAAGAATTCAATATGTAGAATCTAAAATCATTTATCTCCTTTACCACTTCATAATCATGTTTTTTCATCTGTGAATAGTAAATCTTGTGACTTATTAGTGGTGACTGGTGAGCTCATGATAGAAATTGTCAATTCAATATCTTCATCATTCTTTTCCACTAAGAAGATAACGTCATCTCATAAGAATAAAAATTCATGATTAAGTCTGTGTAAATCTCTAGAATTGCTAAAGTGGGAGTATTAGAAATGACTGATTTCATTTTTAGTAAATCTTTTTTACCTTCTTGATTCCAATAGAATGATTCCTTTGGATTCATCATATCGTTGATAGATTTGGTAGGCTATGAAAAATCAAGAACAAATATTCTAATAAATTTCACTTTTTTTAAAGGAGCGAACACCCATCTTACTTGAATGTGGGTCCAATTTCATGATTATATCAACTCTCTTTGGGTTAATAATAGTTCCCTTTTTATTCACAATATGACCTAGAATATTTCCTTTTGTTACCCCAAATATACATTTATTTCAATTCATGGATATGTTGTGTTCAGAACACCTCAACAACACTTTCTTTATGTGAGATATATGAATACATATAAATTGTAAGGATATACAAAAATGAACTTACCTTTCAAATGTTTGAAGGCTAGGTCCATGTCCCTTTGGAAAGTGGCTCTGACATTTATAAATCTTAAGGGCATTTGATTGTAGGTGAAAGTGGCCCAAGTGGTGGTGAATGTTGTTTAGAATTGGTCATATTAGGCCACCTCCACATGACTATATCCAGAAAAATCATCAAGCATGGACATAAATTCTGAGTCTATGATCTCTTGAAGAATTTTATCCATGACTGAAAATTGGTAATTGTCTTTCAGAGATTCTTGATTCAAATTCCAAAAATGTACACAAGTTCTTATTTCACCATTCTTCTTCCGCATGGGCACAATTTTTTCTACCCAAGTGGAATGGTGAATTGGAAATATGTTTCATACATTAATAAATTTCTCAACTTCTTCCTTGATAGTTCCCACAATATTTGGATTATCTTATATTTGTTTTTTCTGAAAAGTCTTAGCAACCGTCATTAGTGGAATAGAATGCTTCATAGTGTTAGGTTTATATGATTTAAGATCATAATACGTATATACCAAAACATTTGAATACTTTTTTAACAAAGTTAAGAAGTTTATTTTGGCTTTCGGAGAGCAAAACTTCCCAATATCGACAGTTACTTGATAAAACTCAGCCGCATTCATAAAATGATCCTTTATTTTACTTTGAATGAACGTATCGTGCTTATAAAAAAAATCTTCAAAATAAACAAGACCTCTTGGAATTTTTTCCATTCAGTTTGATGACTGCAGTATCATCCACTCCTTTGATTCCTTCTGTAGAGGTGTATTTTCTACAACCATTGCAACATCCCTCAAAGTAGAGATTCTTAAAATTATTACTTTTTTGCAGGAAGGATAACAAATACTCATCATCATTAAACACTTGAAAATTATAGAGTTATCGGGTATACTAGGTGAAGAAACCATTTCAAGTAAAAGTTTTTTAACTTTGAAATCTGGGAGTGTAGTCATCAATGAGGCAGAAAAAGCTAGCGAATCACCTCTCGATTTTTTATCTCGAGGAAATACTTTGATGGGGAAAGCATCAAAAGTTACAATACAGTCTTGAGATATAAATTCTATAGCTTCTAAACCTCGAGCTCTTTACTTTAACTTGATTATGGATATGTTTAAAAATAAGGTACGAATAACCTTTGACAAACAACCCCTTGATACCCATTCCTTCTTAATCTTGCATGCCCATAAAGATTTTTCATATGCATTTATGTTTTTGTTATTAATGGTAAATAATTTTGAAGGGACTATACCCTGTTTACATAGAGGGCCTAAAAGATAGAAATAACATTAAAAGGTTCCACAAAAAAAGGATCAGCATTCAAAATAGGTGATAAATCCAACCGTAACAAAAAAGTTACAACAAAAGGAAAAACAGTGCTAGCGCTGCAACCATACAGCTAAAAAACAACAAAAGAACAAAAAAATGAACGATGAAGACCGGTGTCTGCAACGAAAACCTCCTTTACTACTTAGCAGCTCTGGTAATTCTAGATTTAATGATTTACAATGAGGTAAAGAGAGCCACCATTATCATATGTGTGGGGTCATACGCATTTGTGTTGTTAGTGTTGGAAAATTACAATTTTTATGACAATGGAAACAAATCACCATGAGGGGATATAATTAAAATAACTGTTGAAGGAACCATTGATGAAAAAATTCCATTGAATTCCATGTTCCATACCTTGCTTCCTAGCTCGTTTAACCTATTTTGAAGAAACGGAAACTCTTCAATCATTGTATGTGTCATGAATTAATTTCCATCACCTCTATCTCAAAAGAGAACGTTGGATCGTAGATCATCGGTATTTTATAGAATATACTTAAATTTAGGCTCTAGGAGAAGTTGTTTAAATTTATTCTTTACTGGAATGCTTTCAAATGAGCGCATCCAAAAAGTGGACAAAGTGTGCTTGAACAATCTCGCTCTCTAGTGCCGCGAGGGGTGCAAGTTTAGTGCTATTACCAATCAAGAACTCTTAGTGAACTTTATAGGAATCTCATTAGAATAAATCATGTTAGAGAACTAGTTCCCACTGGGATCCAAGGCCGATGATTCAAAATTTGGTGGAGATGCACTGTCCTTCCAAGCTAGCTCCAAGGGTGGTGCGGTGCTCATGATTTTCCATATCTAAGGCAAGAAGGGTAATCACTGGACATAAAAATGGAATTACAAAGATCTCGGCCCCACCGATGCTATAGACACCTAAACAATGGATAAGGCCACCGAGGGCAACACTACAGGTGGAAGCAACATTGGAGATACTATGCCTTCTTCTGCTGCCAGGTGATAAACCTATGTCTCACCCAGTCTCAGGGGTGTCATGGAACAATATGGTGACACCATGCGTTGCAAAAATGAAGAAAATTATAATCGAGTTACCTATTTATTCGAGGACACGATGGATTCTGATCTGCACAAGATTTTCAAGTGGTTTAGAGACATCATGTTTGTCTACGTGGCCATGGATTATAAGAAAGGAGTTAGCAGGTGGTTTGGTTTTGTTAATTTTGTCAACATGGAGGATGCACAAAGAGCTATCAATAATCTTACTACTTATGGTTATGATAATCTTATTCTTGGATTCAAATGGGCCACTCCTGTGGTATTTTTATAGATGATTTGTATTCTACTTTTTTTAACCCTTAAGACAATACAAGATGTTGAATTTTTGTAATGTTTGTTGTCTTCCACTGAATTTAATATAAATGATGATATAAAGGATTTGACGTTGGTTTCTTTGTTCTTCTAACACACCCATTCTTGTAAGAGAGTGTCTTATGTTATAAAGTGTCATTCTATGTTGTTTGGTACTTGATGATTTGGTAGATCTATGGGGATTCAACCAAATTAAAAGATATTTATTTTTGACTAAAGAAAAAACCTGTAATCTAAATCTGATGGAGAAGCGTTGTTCGCTCTTGACAAGAAGTTTACGCGAGCTTAAGTATTCTTATTTTTATTTAAAAAGGTTTTACTGTGATAACCAACGATTTGAGTGTCTACAAACCAACGATCATGTTTCTCCAGACATGTGAGGATTTCACTACTTTTCCCTTTTCTTGAGCTAGGGACGACAGTGATTGCTTCTGATAGATTGACCTGCAAGGAGCTTTAATAGGAGGATAATAATACACACACATGCCTCATATACATGTTGGATGATGATTAAGGAGAATGATACAAGCATTACATATTGCACTCTTTACAACAAATATGTTTTACATTTTAAAACATAATGTTAATGACATTTTAAAACTATTAAAAACGTTATACGAAGGAAACAAATAGAGCCTAGCGGATGCTAGCCAGTATAAAAAAAACATTGATGGCATCTTGTAGAGTGTAATGGGGGGAGCTCAAAGAGAAGGATAACGAAGACATATATTTTCATCAGCCACAGCAAAATATCATTTTTCTAGACAAAAGCGGCGTGAAGAACATCATAGAATACAAGTTCATCGAGCATGGGCAAAAGGTGGTTCACAACACTACCATGCGTATCCGCAAAGTGTTTAAATCATGCCTTAACAAGTGTGATATCTAGCACCGCAAGTGGTAAAAGATCGGAAATGCTACCAACCAAGAATCATCAACCAACTTTATAGGAATATCCTTAGAAGAATTTTTTTTATAGCGCCATCGTCCGTTGGGATCTAAGGACGATGTTTCAAAATCTAGTGGAGATGCATTGTCCATCATGGCTGGCTTCAAGGGTGGTGCAATAGATTTAATTGATAACACCTTTTTGTATAGCTTGTGTGACTGTCTCTAGTAATGTGATTTTCTATAATATGTTTTTATCAATCAGGGGTAGCCTTTATTCATAATATAGCCTTTGTTTTTGGTGTTCCTCAAAATCCCTTATAGTTGTTTCTTTGTTGTTTTGCTATGCTTGGCCTAACGTTATTATGGTTTTGGGGATGTCTCTCATACCTCTCGATTATTTTTTTAAGATAATATTGTATGTCATGTTACATTTAATATAGTATAAGATCTTTTTGATCATATAATCTAGCCAACGCATGGGAAAAAGTTAATGATGTCATCCATTTTTTACTATGCGTCGACCTTACTTACAAGATTCGTGGGACTATTTAATTGTTCGGTTGTGATTTTTCTTGTCCCCACTCATTTTCTCATGTTTTTGTTTGTTTTTTTCCCTTCCCTATCATGACATCTACGTATGTTCCATTCATCCTCTTACACAACAACAAGCGAGAAACAACTTTCATCTCTACTATGTCTAATAGTCATCTTTGCAATGTCTTTTGTATAAACTCCATATATTTTATGACTATGATTATGAATGGCTTGGGTGTGTATTATCTCCAGAGCACTGGGAGAGCTTGTGTAAATTCTGAGATTACAAGTGTCATCATGTTTCATCACTTGGTGCTATGTGTAGATAAAGCAATGGACATGATAGTCATGTCTTGTTTCATTTACCCAGATCATTGTTCAAGTTTTGTCAAATCTCTAGCAGAAATATACATTCCTTGTCTCTTTGTAAATTTGAATCCTTTTCCATCACTTTTTTAGGGTGATAGCAGGATTTTTGATGCCTTTGAATTGAAATTTTGGATCCTATTTGAATTTCCCAACACTGTTCAAATCATCTTTTTAATCATAAGGGGAGTCTATCTCTAGTGTGTCATCCATGGACCTGGTCGCATTCGCAATACTAACCTTACCCCTTCCATATCACATGGTGTACTTAAAGTCATATTGTTGGCACATCCTTTTCCTTTCTTAATATGATTGCAATGCTTGGTTGGGTGGAACCCTAGGGTTTGTATATCATTTCTGATCTATTTATTTGTATTCACGGCTCTATGTTTTTGCAAGTCTTATTATTCATGTTACATGTTGGCCTTGTTGTCTTTCATATTCATTGTTAGTTATTATATGTAGCCTTTCATCAATAAAAATGTGGGATAATTGAAAGGTGGGGACCCATCAACCCTCCAATTCATAGCTCCGGTAAAAATCCTTTAACTATATAAAAAATAAAATTATGTAATTTGTCCCTAAATTTATTTGACAAAAAGTTTTTGTATAATGTTCCTGACTATCTTAATAATGTTTATATGTATAACATGTCTGATTATCTTTAGGAAATATTTAATACAAAAAAGTATTTAAACGATAATAAATATCTAAATAAATGCAAAAAGTGTACATAACATTTTTATTTCTTGTGAATTCTTATTTGATTAATGTTCATTTACCATGATGAGCTACACTAGCATTACCTAGCAAACGTTAAGTATTAAATCTATTACTTTGAATTTTTAAGGTCATATTATCCTCTCAACTTCAACTATCCCTTTAAAATAATAGTTCACATCGGTTTAAGGTATATAAAGAATTGAAAAATTGTTAGGCACTCCAACAATCAATCTATTCATAGATATCATGAAAATAATTTTAATTTAGCAATGAATTATTTTGTGAATTTGGGATTCTAGCGTGACAAATAGT
This sequence comes from Taxus chinensis, assembly GCA_019776745.2. NCBI lineage: Eukaryota > Viridiplantae > Streptophyta > Pinopsida > Cupressales > Taxaceae > Taxus > Taxus chinensis. Next base: position 576,533,843 of record CM034155.1, on the reverse strand, counting down.
ATTACAACGAAATTCATATTCTTCTTAAAATGATTTACTATAATTCTACCTTAAGAAAATGAGTTTTAATTTATTTCGTATATATATTTAATTACGAAATGATATCCTCCCTGAGAAGGGGAGTAGGAGAATTTTAATTTTCAGTTAAAGTGACAAGTGTGGGAGGTAAATGTTTGCAGTGATTTCATGTTCTTTGTTTCGAGGTAGGCAAGGATGGTGGAATGTGACGCGGGGGGTTAATGATGAATGACGACACACATTTATACATATTAAGGGGATGCTAATGTTCCTGTAATCCAGGTTTATTTTTATATTGTAATATGGGTTTATAACTATTAAGGGGATGATAATGTTTTTGTTATCTCTCGAAAGTGTACCCTGTAGAGAGATGGTTGCAGGTGTTCTAAGCTTGCAAAATTGATATCTCTCTTTCGTAGATACAATGGAAACACCTCAGGTCTGTGGGTATACCTATTTTGAGGTGAGTCTCCAGTATCAAGGTCGGTTCCTTATTTATGTATCCTAAAACTAATTTTCTGGGATTTGAGGGTAAAAGATGACTATAAATGGATTCAAAACTGGGGTGATACACCAAAATTGTATGAGGTCTTTGACTGAGTACATGCATAATTGATATGAGAATGAATTCTTGATGCACAAGCCAACAATTTTCTGTAAAATATTAAAGGAAACACTTTGATGTATTGAGGGAAAGTATCACAACAATACTCCTAAGTTAAACATACACATTAATATCATGCAGAAATTACTGAATTTTGTAATAGGGTAAGATGATTAATCAGGGAATTCAACATTCACAAGATTAATAAAACATACACAAGACAACAAATAATTGGAAAGGCAGAAAATACTTCTCATTCAGAGGGAAAAACTTGGAAAAATCTTCTTCAGCACTCCTGTGTCTAAAAGTCCTTTCTTGTGCTTTGCCAAGGCACACAATATATAGCAAAAATTATTCCCCCACCCTTCCTAAAAATAGGCTAAAATTGTACTCACCCATGCATCCTATTTTTAACCTTTATTTATTAATAAATAAAGGAATAAAATAGAGCAAGCTAATACAAAGAGGCATTAATAGCCTTGATTACATCTCAGTCAAACTGCAGTTGATTGTTCTATTTTTAAGAAAAATCATGGGTGAATAATTTGCTAATAATAAATCTTGCTTGATGAGTAAGTCTCCTTCTTGGTGCATGCAAATTTGTCCTTTTGTGTCCTGATGTGACATCTATAATTCTGATCCACTTGCCTCCTTGGATGCACATGCAAAATTTATCTCCCTGTGTGTGAGAAAAATCAATTACATTATTTGCAATACTTGCAAAAATAATTCACTCAAACATCTATCTTGATGGGGACCACTTTTGTTTTTGATGCTGACACTTGTTCTGTCTTCTTGTGGTCACATGGATAACACATTGTGAATCATCTCCAACCTTCCCACTAGTGGGGACCACCTTTGCAGTTGACCACTTAAGGGTACGAGGTATCTTTTGTAAATGTTAAGGTAAATATTCTTTGGTTATACTCCACCACTTACCTATCATTTGATCCTCAATACCTAGTCATAATATACACTTATGATACTTGAAAATGCTTTGGGTTCCATGGTATATGCTTGTTATCAGCCTCTTTTGGGATCATCATTATAATACTTATCGGCTTTTGTATTTTGAGTGGACTAAGATTTAGACTTTACCTTTTTCAGTGATCATTGTTGTCGGCCTTCAATCGGCCACCTTTGATTATTTGGGACACATATATCACAGACCTTAAAAGGTCAAAGAAATGATAATTTTGTTTTAATCATGGGGCTGACCCCCTATCCACGATGACTTAGCCCTTGGAAACTTGTCGGTGGCATGGTTAACTCAGGTTGAGTTAGGTCCTTTTGATGAAGACCGTCGATCTCTGTACTGTTGGTTCTGTGCCTTTGATCTTTGAGTACCCATAGTTAGGGTTTCACCTTCACATTTAATGGGGTAGGTGACTGCTGTTATGTTTTGAACGATTCTCAGCCATTGATCCTTGCACGACTTGATCTCTGAGCGTCAATCACTAACTCTGGGTGAGTTAGGTTACATCTGGGTTGCTTTGGAATTTTTAATGATCCTTGATCATTGATTTCAGTATTATGGTTGAATGTTGATCGTCGATGCTTAACTTTGGTTGAGTTAGATTGTATGAGATTGAGTTGGGTTGATAAAATAACTCAACCCTAACTCATTGTTTACTTTTCATTTCTCATTTCACGGGCGAAGCCCTGGAAAAATTTCCACTGCCATTGTTGACATTTTGCGAGCTCGATTCCTCTATCTATGTACAGTTTTCTGAAATGGTGGAGCTCTGCGAGTGTAAAAACTTGGCACTTTTATCCTTCTATATTTTTTAGCTCTCTGTTTCCTTAGATCTAGGCAATGAGTTTGATCTGTTTAGATATTTCTGAGCAAGATTCGGTCGATTCTCACCGTTATTATCATCTTCGAGCTTGGCTTCTCTACAAAAATGGTTCTTGTCTCTGTCTTTGAGGTTTTTGTGAACCATTTTTTATTGTTCTCTATGGGGTTCAGTTTTTCTTGTGGCCATAAGGGCTCTAGTATTTACTTGTCATTTTTTGGTTTGCTATTTGGCCTCTGCTTTAGATTTCTGAGCATAAACCTATGCTTATTCTCTATTAATGGAGACTTTAGGATTTACTGTAGAGGGTTTTGGTGTTGTCTAGGCATTGTGCTTCATTTCTGGCCTTTGTTTTTGGAGTTCTGAGTTCGACTTCTTTGAGTTTCTATGATCTTATGGTCTACACTCTCTATGTGATCTCTTGGCCACCATTGTTGAGAACTTGAAGCTTCACTACTTGGCATCTGTGCACTCAGTTAGTTCTTGAATATAATGGCCACCATTTTAGAAAAGGGTAAGACCTCTATATGTAACCTCCAAATTGATTTTGTCGAGCTTTTTCACCATATCTTGGTCTGTTGCTAAATATTTTGTAATTTCTTTCCTCTAAAGGGTCTTCTGAGCTCGAAAATAGTTTTGCATCCTCATCGTTTACTCTACATTTTGAGGTTTGAAGTTTTAATTCGAACCTGGTAAGTTTTGTTCCATTTCAAAAAAAATGTGTAAAACCCTTAGTAGATATGTAACGACTCAAAATAATAAATCATTGTTCTGTCTGTAATGGGTACTTGAAATATCTTTCCTTTTGTTTCCTTAACACTCGAAGATGGAGATTTTTCTTGAAACTAGAAATAGAAGGGGATAAATGTTGATGGGTATTAGTGTGAAGGGTTTTGAATGTATTCTTTTGATTTTGCATTATGCATAAGCATTTCAAAATGTTCTATAACTCCTTGATGGTTACTTCTATTTACAAATATGTAGCTTGTCTACGTTCTAAAACTGTAAATGCCTTCTCTACTGGATTTTCTTCTTCTTGAGTTATTCTTTGAAGTTGTGCTTTTCATTTTGAGTTGTTCTCGAGCTTGCAGCCTGTAATATGATGTCTGTATTTTTTGATATACATTGTTGAATTTCACTAGTGGGTGAAAGGTGGTTAAGTTAATTGAGTAGCCCAAACCATAACTTTTCATTTTCATTTCGTAATGGCAATATGGAGGGTGAAGCCCTAGAAAATTTTTATAGACACCATAATGATCTCTTTGAGCTCTAAACTCTGAAATTTTTGTCTCTATAAGCTCTGATTTTTTTCTGAATTTTCAAGTCCTGAGATGGATTCTTTTACATTCTTCTCTTGTATGAGTTTTGTGCTTGAAGGCCTTCTTGGGATGCCTGGATCTCTTTCCATTCTTTCATTTTCCTTTTCTTAGCTGAAAAGTCCCTCTGGGAATGGCCTTCTTGATACTCAGTTTTCTTTTGACTCATTGTGGGTTCCTTCACTATTGTGCTACTGGACCTTGAGTTGTTCTGAAATTTTGTGTACACCTTTGATCTCCAACACTTTGAGCTAGAGTTCATCATGCTTGATTTTTTTCTTTATTGATGTCATTGTTTTTCTAAAACTTTTCTTTTTTGGATAGCACCTTCGACTAGCTCTGCATAACTGAAAATCATTTTGTATCACTGTTGAATGCTACATGAAGGCCTTCTTTATTCAGATTTGAGATGTTCCATGGTGAAACTTGCATTTAACTTGAGCTCTGAAGCTATAATGTAGCAGTCTGTACACTTGATACTTGCTTCATTTGAAAATTGTACTTCTAGAATGGCTGCAACCTTGTAAGATTACCTTGAAACTTCATTTTTCTTCAGCTGTTAAGCTATAATGAGTGATCCAAAGTCCTTCACTTGATGACTGAAAGTGTAGTTCCCATTTATTTTACTTAAATACTATATTTGATCTTTATTACAGCTTTAGTATGCATGCTGGAAAATATAAAAGGTCAATTTTACATGGTGAAGCCCTTTCAAAATTTTCTCAGATTCTTTCTCATTTTGTTTCAGCTGTAATCTTATCCTTCTAGTTAACTTTAGCCTTTATATTCTGATTCTTCTGCTTCACCTTTGAGTTGTATTCTTCCTTCATATCAATATGTACTTGTGATTTATTCCAATCTTGATGTACCATAGGATAGAAGTCAATGAACTCTGCAATCTTTATCTAACAGTGAGGACTATAAGACATGATTTTATTTTCTTCTTTATTGCAACCTGTACCTACACACTTAAGAAAATAGTTAGAAAATATTTAGGATTTTTGGCCTCTCTTATGTTCCATGGTTTTTCTTTTCTTCTCTCTCCTTATTTCTGAGTGAGTAAATCATGTATGTTGTTACAGAAAAGTAATTTCTTTAGTTGTGCCTTTGATCCTCATGTAATTTATCTCTCCTATGTTGTTAAGAGATCCACCTTCATGAATTTGGATAGTATAGGAATATGGATTAACCCTGAGCTCATAAACTGACAGTTTTTTCTTTTCTGTTTTTAGGTACAGTGCCTTCTATCGAGATGGAGACAACAAAGCTGGGCTGGAGATACATCAACCAAACAAAAGAAATACCCCAAGGCAATGATGGGTTCATTCATACTCCTCTATTTTATCTTTCATGCATATGTACCTCTTACTTCAGTAGCTGTATTTTACTTTTCAGTTACATCCCACGACTTGTGTGGGAACATTTGAAATTCCTTATGAATAAAAAATTGAATTCTGAAATTAAGTTGTGTATTTCTTTCTGCATTTTAGCTTTCTATATGGATTGTATGATGAATTAAACAACTCAATAATATAATTGAATGTCTTAATCATAAAGGAAAGAACCTTAAAGATACATGTAACATTTAGCAATGAACTCTGACTGTTGTAATCTGTAATTATGATTGTTGTTCCAAAACTTAACACTTCATCTATTCTGAAATTCGATGTCTTCATCAAGATAACACATCTATCCTTCGGGGCTTTGTGTTCTTTTGCTGAAGATAGTCATGAAATTGCAGACTATGTGATCTGTTACATTTTTTAACAGCACACATAGCTACAGATTTCATGTAATCATTAATTAATTCAACAGAAACAATCATGGACTGAAAGAAACTCCCCTAGCTTAGGTTCACTTCATTCTTTTCCATCCATCGTAATGAAGTTTTGAGTTGCCCATTTTTGCACAAGTGTAAAAATTGTCAACATTTTTGGCAATCCTACGGGGAAAGATGCCTGCTAGCTTGTAAACCAGTGCCTTGCTCTTGTCCATTGGGCATGGAGTCTAAAGCATGTAACCTAAATCTACCTTTCCGAAGGTCCAACCCTTCCAAAACAAACTAAAACTAGAAAGGATATGGTAAACCAGATCACGTGCATGAATGCACTTTATTGAATTGAAAAACATTGCAATGTGTAGGAACTGCACTTATTGAAGGGAAATCCTACTCTAAACAGATACTGTAGGATTTTCAATAACAGTGTTTGAGAAACATACCATTCACAGGAATGGGAAGTTCCTCTCCATTTAGCCTTGAGAGCTGAAAAGCATTGTGTTCTTTGTAAGATGAAATCATGTAAGGACCACTCCAGATTGTATCAAACTTCGTGTGTCTTCCTAGATTTACACGATCAACATCCCACTTCAACACAATATCTCCTTCATTGAAGACTCTGAACTTAGCCTTCTTATCAAAAGTATTCTTCATATGTTTCTGATTCTTTTCCATGTTTACAGGTGAGCTTGATCTCTTAGCTCTTGTAATTCCATTAATTCTACATAACAAACCTAGAATGGTTCATTCTCAAGAAGCTCCATTTGATGTAGCAAATCTAGTGCAGGTAACTCAACTAAAATAGACATTCTTGCTTCTCTTCCATAAACAAGTTTGTATGGTGAATTACCAACTGATATCTTTAGGAGTCACTCTATTAGCCCAAAGTGCTGAATTCAACATTAGATGCCAAGCTCTCTAGTTATCTTTGAGTGTTCTTCTGATGATCCTTAAAAATTCTTGTTAGTACTTTCAGCTAACCCATTACCTTGTGGGTAATAATTAGATGACAAACATTAAATAAATTCCATGGTTAACAGCCCAATTTATTACCTTTGCACCAAGGAATGCTAAAGCATTATCTGAAATGATAGTTGTTGGAACACCAAATCTGTAAACCATACCTTCATAAAAGGATAGTATCAAAGTTTCATTAGCATCTTTCAAGGCTATTGCTTCATTCCAGCGTGTAAAGTAATTTGTAGTAGTCAAAATCCACTTGTGTCCTTGTGACAAAGGTGGGTTTATCATGCCAATAAAGTCAAGACCCCACTGCATAAAAGGTTGATCAACTAAAATAGGTTGCAAGGGAAGTGAAGCTAAATGTTCTTTTCTAACAAAGAAAGTAACATTTCTTAAACTTTCTGATCCATTCAAAACAGTCCTTGAATATGCTGGGCCAATAGTAACCAACTTTCATAATTTTAAGGTTGTGGTACATGCTGAAAAATGACCTCCTGCAGGTCCTTCATGGAATTCTGATAATAATTGTTGAGTTCTATCATAATCAACACATCGCAGCAAGATTCCATTTATATCATTTTTTGAATAACACACCATCAATAAAAACATAAGGTACAACTTGTAACCTGAAATACCTTTGTTTATTCTTGTCCATACCTTCCAGATAAATGTCCATGTTGTAGATAGTTAACTAAATCAGTCATCCATCTTGATTCCTGAACTTCTTGAGACAAGTTCAGGTTGTTGATTTTCTGGTTGCACCATGAAATTTGATTGTTGATACGTAACTTCAACATGTTGTTTTGGATCCTGTAACCTGTTGTTTTTCCATATCAGCATTAGGTGTTCACACAAACCTTTACCTCGAACTGTCTTCGCAACATGGATATCAACATCATATTCCATGACCTTCAGTTATCCAGCCTGCTCTTTTCTCATTCAATTCTTTATTTAAAAATAAATCTTTTACACTTGGATGAGAAACAAGAACATGAATTTTGTTGTTTGAAATCATGTACTTAAAATTCTTTAGTCCTCTAACTACTAAAAGTACTTGTTTTTCAAGAAATGTGTACCTTGTTTCATAATCATGCAAACTTTTCCAAAGAAAGCAATTGGCTACTCAACATTTTCATCATTAACCTGAGTTAATATGGCTGAGATTGTTTCAGCTCCTGCAAGTGCATACATTGTAAAATATTTATCAAAATTTAGATTTGCAAGAGTAGGAGCTTGAGAGATTTATTTTTTAATTGCTTCAAACCCTTCTCTCCCTTCCCTTTGTCCAAGAAAGTCTTCTCTTTCTTTAACATAGTTGTCAATGGTTTCACCAATGCTGCAAAATCTTGAACAAATCTTCTAACAAAGTTGATTTTTCCCAGAAAACTTTGTAATACCTTCTTGTGATGAGGTAATGATAGCTGTGATATGGCTTCAATTCTGAAAGGTCAATTGCTAAACCTTGTTTAGAAATAATATGACTAAGCAATTTACCTTGATGTACTGAAAAGATAGAATTTTTGGGATTCAAAGATATTCCAAACTGTCTGCATAACTAAAAAGTTTGTCCTTAGGTGTATTAAATGCTCATCTGATTTTTTTGAAAATACAGTAACATCATCTAAATAAACAAGGATGCATTTATTTAACAAGCTACAAAAATCCATGTCCATTGCATGTTGAAACGTTGCACCAGCATTTGAAAGGCCAAAAGGTATTCTTTTGTAAGCATAAGTACCCCACTTGGTGGTAAAATTTGTTTTGTACCTATCTTCTTCTCGAACTAGAATCTGATTGTATCCACTATAACCATCTAGAAGAGATAGTCTATCTGAACCAGAAACTGTTCTTAAAATTTGATCCATATTTGGAAGTGGGTAATGATCTTTTAATGAAGCTTTATTAAGATCTCTGAAATCCACACATAATCTGATTTCTCCATTCTTTTTCCAAACAGGAACAAGATTGGCTACCCAACTTGAATGCTTAACTGGAAAGATAATACCTGATTTGATCAACTTAGATAATTCTTTCCTCATTAGAGGTTCTATTTTGGGATTTACAGGCCTCTTTTTTTTCCTGACTGGCTTGGAATTTGGCTATAATTCAATAGTATGTTGTGCCAAACTGGGATCAAACCCTTTCAAGTCTTGGTATTTCCAAGTGAAAACATCTTTAAATTCCTTGCAAAGATTAATAAAGGAATGTTTTTCAGCTAGAGAACATACCTTTCCAAGAAACAAAGTTTTCCTTCATCAATTGAGATCTCTTCATAGTTATCAGCATGTGTTGACATCTTAGTTTTGTCTTTCCTTAACTGATCATCAGTGCTGAAGATGTCTTCTAATGTGACCAAGCCTCGAGGTAGTTTATTCTTCTTTAATTGAACAATTTAGTCACCATATAAGTGTTGTAATTTATCTTGATTTACTATAGAAAATTCAGCTTCTTGCTACAAAAACCTATAAATTTGTTCATCATTTTAAAAAACCTGCCAATTCAAATCATTATCAGGTATAGAAGGCCTGACAATCAGCTTTATGTGAGGCTGAATCTCATTGTTTTTAATCTGTTCCAGCACTTCAAAACTGTCACCAATTGTTGCAAGTCTATCTGCATGCTTATTTTATGTTCTAGGAATGGACTGGATATTAATAGCATTGAAATATTCCATTAAGTTTGAAACTCTATGTCTATAAGACTTCATTAATGGATTCTTACAAACATTGAAATTTCTTACTTGATTGATAACCAACTCAGAATCACCAAAAATCTGTAGCATGCTAATACCTCTCTTTCTGGCCCAAAGTAAGCCATGAATTAATGCTTCATATTCAGCCACATTACAAGTGCATGAAAATTGGAGACTCAAAGCTGAAAAATACCTTTCATTTGTGGGGGAAGTGAGTATCAAACCCACTCCTTGTCCTTTCTTGTTCTTAGCTCCATCAAAATGAAGCTTCTAAATCCCTTCTGCTACATTTTTTATTTTGGACAGTAAGGGAATTGGTGTGTTTTCCTCATGTAGAAATACACACCAAACATATGTTCTTCAACTTCTTTGAAAGGATCATGAGCATGTTCTTCATGTGTCTTTTCATCCATAAATAGGTTAGAAACACCATCTAATGCTGAAACATGAGCTATATTATCGAAATCAGAATGTTCTAAGGCTGCATAATTAGCTAATGCATTAGAAGCATGAGGCTCAATGTGAAATCTGGCCAACAGTTCAGAATTGATAGTAACTTTGGTTCCATAACGTGTAGTGAAAAACAAGAAGGACCAATCTGAAGAGAGATAACCTCCTATTTTTGTTGTGAAATCTCTAGATAAGCATATAGCAAAATAAGGTGGTAAATCCACAACAGTAATATCTTGCAAAATGGAAACATTTGGGAAAGCATGCAATGTTACCTCTAGATTTGTGATGACACCAACTATATTCGTTGCAATCCCATCAAGATATAGAACACTCTTCTCTGTAGGTTCATAATGCAAACCCAATTTTTCTGTAATTATCTTTTGGCATAACTGTGCTACTTGCACTGCTATCAACCATACATTTATGAATAATATGTTCTCCAATAATCAGTGATAAATAAAATGGTGGTGGTTTCTTGATGTCTTGGGCATTTAAAACCTTTTGAACCATCCATTTAACTTCTTTAATGTGGTCCTGTTCCATTGTTCCAAGGACCATATCTGTTTTCTGAACTTCCTTTTCTGTTGTTTCTGAAGAAATCTGTAGCTTAGAAAGTTTGTGAGAAAGTAAATCTTGTTGTCCTTGAATACTTAGAGCATCCCACATTGAGATGTTAACATTATTCTTTTTCATTACATCAACAATGTTAAAAGAAGCAACAGTTTTAGAGACAAATTCTACTGTTTTAGCATAGGCTTTAGTGAAAACTGATTTTGCTTCTACTTCTTTTGATATTTGAGGTATAAATAACCTTCTTGGGTCAGGCTGTAGCTATTTTTGCTACTCTTTACCAGCTGAAACACTTGCTATTTTTTTGTGGAACAACAAAACTATTAGCTGATTTTTGGCTGTAGTTGTTGTTTTATCAGTGACAGTGGGCAGAACAGGCCTATTTTTCTATTTTTACTTTCCTAGGCCTTTTCCTGAGCCCTAGTGGTAACTGCAATGAAATAATCCTCACTAAAACTGACTAAGTTCTATTCAGGTGCTTTCTGAACATGATTTTCTTGCTGCCCACCCTCCATTTGAGGCATGAATAATGTCTCAGATTGAGGTTGTGCAACAAGACTTATGTTCAGAAAAGCATTTGGGAAACTTGTAGCTGAATGAGGTTGATTACAAGGTTGAAACCATTCTTCTGTAGCCATATTAACTGGGACTAAATTGTTAGATGAACTAGGAGCCTTTGGGTCAAACTTCCTTTGCTGATAAGGCTACCTATAATTTTGATTATGTTGGTAAGGCTACCTATTTTACATGTTGGTTTTGCTGATAAGGAGCCTGATAAGGCCTGCTAGGTAGTGCAAGTCTATTTTCAATTGAATTCATCTTGTTTCCCATAGTCTGCAAAGCTTTAAACACATCATCTTGATGGGGTTACAATAGCAGGTTCTATAATCATGATAGGCTGTGGAATAGGTGCTAGATCTGCCAAAAAGGGCATTGAAGGCCTTGGTGCTAACTTGTCTACTTGAATAAGACTATTTTCAGCTTGGATGGATATCATAGGCTACTGGGAGAGTTTCACCTCCCATAGACTGAATCATAGTTGAAATATCATTGTTTAATGCTCTAAGATAATAAAGAAAAGCATGATCAGCTTGAGGCTTAACACTTGTTGGAATTCTTTCCCAAGTTTTGGAAAAATGAATATTGAAACTAGACATAAATTCATGAGGATCTCTTCTAATCGTAGATAATTGTTCGATAAGAGATAAATGATCTGAATTATCTTGAAATTGTTTCAATAAATTTACCACCTAACTCATCCCAAGTTCTTATGGTTCCAATCTCTAGATTTCTATACCATTACAAGGATTTTCCTTTAAAGGATGCAACTAAAAGTCTCAAAGCCACATCTTCATGGGTTATGTTATGAACTGCACATAGGGCTGCAACATCTTTGATATGCTCTGTTGGTGTAACCTGATTTTCACCAGTGAATGTAGGCAAGTTTTCATGGCAGCATTAGGGATATCATGATAAACTGGGATTACTAATGGGCTGCCATTAGTAAAGGTCACAAAATTCCTAGGTGGTTGAATAGCCATTTGAAAAACTAGGATCTGAATAGAGAAATTGATACGTGGTGAAGGAATATTAGGAGGAGGGTTATCAAAACTAGGCCTATTATAAGGTAAAGTATTACCAACTCTTCTCCTTCTTGCAGAATTCAAAGGTAAAGAAATAAACTCAGAAGGAATTCCTCTTACCGATGATCTTGTAGTCACTTTAGGCATGGAACATGCTACAAAACTGGTCTGAAATCAGCTTTACAAAGTCACCAAATAAATCTTTAAATCTTTAGAATAAATTGCTGCAACTTGTTGATCCAAAAGTAACTTTTGCTTACTGTGATTATTTGTAAAATTGTTGTAATTAGATCATAGATTTGATTCGTGGTCCCACCGGGCATGCCAAAAACTGTTATCTCTCAAAATTGCACCCTGTAGAGAGATGGTTGCAGGTTTTCTAAGCTTGAAAAATTGATCTCTCTCTTTCGTAGATACAATGGAAACACCTCAGGTCTGTGGGTATACCTATTTTGAGGTGAGTTAAGGTATCAAGGCCAGTTCCTTATTGATGTATCCTAAACTAATTTTCTGGGGTTTGAGGGTAAAAGATGACTGTAAATGAATTAAAAACTGAGGTGATACACCAAACTTGTATGAGGTCTTTGACTGAGTACATGCACAATTGATATGAGAATGAATTCTTGATGCACAAGCCAACAAGTTTTCTACAGAATATTAAAGGCAAAACACTTTGATGTATTGAGGGAAAGTATCACAACAATACTGCTAAGTTAAATATGCACATTAATATCATGTAGAAATTACTGAATTTGTAATAGGGTAAGATGATTAATCAGGGAATTAAACATTCACAAGATTAATAAAACATACACAAGACTGCAAATAATTGGAAAGGTAGAAAATACTTCTCATTCAAAGGGAAAAACTAAAAAAATCTGCTTCAGCACTCCTGTGTCTAAAATTCCTCCCCTTGTGCTTTGCCAAGGCACACAATATATAGCAAAAATTATTCCCCCACCCTTCCTAAAAATAGGCTAAAATTGTACTCGCCCATGCATCCTATTTTTACCCTTTATTTATTAATAAATAAAGGAATAAAATAGAGCAAGCTAATACAAAGAGGCATTAATAGCCTTGATTACATCTCAGTCAAACTACAGTTGATTGTTCTATTTTTAAGAAAAAGCATGGGTGAATAATTTGTTAATAATAAATCTTTCTTGATGAGCAAGTCTCCTTCTTGGTGCATGCAAATTTGTCCTTTTGTGCCTGATGTGACATCTGTAATTCTGATCCACTTGCCTCCTTGGATGTACATGCAAAATTTATCTCCCTGTGTGTGAGAAAAATCAATTACATTATTTGCAATACTTTGGGTAAAAATAATTCACTCAAACATCTATCTTGATGGTAAACCACTTTTGTTTCTGATGCTGACACTTACCTTGTCTTCTTGTGGTCACATGGATAACACATTGTGAATCATATCCACTTCTGACTAGTGGGGACCACCTTTGGGTTGACCATGATAATGGTATGAGGTATCTTTTGTAAATGTTAAGGTCTCTATTCTTTGGTTATACTCCACCACTTACCTATCATTTCCTCCTCAATACCTAGTCATAATATATTTTGACTTATGATACTTGACAATGCTTTGGGTTCCATGGTATATTCTTTTGAATCATCTTTTGTATTTTAATACTTATCACTTTGTATTTTGAGTGGACTAAGCTTTAGACTTTACCTTTTTTTGATGATCATTGTTTTTCTAACCTTTAATCGGTAGCACCTTTGATTATCTAGGACACATATATCATAGACCTTAAAAGGTTGCAGCAAGGCCTTCTTTATTTTAAATCAAGGGCTGTTCCCCTGGTCCACAATTGAATCAATTTGAGCTTGGAAAATTACTCAGTGTCATGGTTAACTTGATAATTGAGTTAAAACTTTTTTCTGAAGATCTGCACCTTGTATTACCTTGAAACTTCATTCTTATTTGATGTTGATCTATAATGAGTGCCCCAAAGTCATTCACCCTTGATGCATTTAATGGGGTAGTTGACCATTTATGTTTTGAACCTAAATGAATGTATTCTCATCTTTATCCTTGCAACTTTGATCTATGAATGCCCTGATCACTAAATTCTCAGTTGATTCTTACTCTATTCTGTTGGAGTTTGTAATGATCCTTTCAGTTAATTTCAGCTATGGTTGAATTTGATTCTTCGATGCTTCACCTTTGAGTTGTATTATTCCTTCATATCAGGTATGTACTTGGGTTGATTTAACAACTCAACCCTAACTCTTGATATACCATAGGATTCTCAGTTAGTGAACTCTGCAATCTTTCATCTAACAATGAGGACTATAAGATGTGATTTTATTTTCTTCTTTATTATAACTTGTACCTACACACTTAAGAAAACAATTAGAAAATATTTAGGCACTTTTGTCCTCTCTTATGTTCCATGGTTTTTCTTTTCTTCTCTCTTCTTATTTCTGAGTGAGTAAATCATGTATGTTACAGAAAAGTACTTTCTTCAGAAAGATTGCGCCTTTGATCCTCACCGTAATTCATCTCTCTTGTTGTTAAGAGATCCACTTGCATGAATTTGGATAATATAGGAATATGGATTGTACCCTGAGCTCGTAAACTAACATTTTTCTCTTTTCTCTTTTTAGGTAAACACCTTAAGCAGTGAGATGGAGGGAATAAAGATGGAGCTGGAGATACGTCAACCGCAACAAAAGAAACCTCAAGGAAATGATGGGTTCATTCATACTCCTCTATTTTCTCTTTAATGCATATGTACATCTTACTTCAGTAGATGGGGACTTTTCAGTTACATAGAATGGCTTGTGTGGGAACATTTGAAATTCCTTATTTCTAAAACATTGAATTATGGAATTGAGTTGTGTATTTCTTTGAGTTTTAAGCTCTTCTGGTATGCACTCTCTATGTGATCTCTTGGCAACTCATTGTTGAGAACTTGAAGCTTCAACTTGGCATAAAGTGAACCCAGTTACCTTGAATATAATGGCCACCATTTTAGAAAAGGGTAAGACCTCTATATGTAACCTCCAAATTGATTTATTGAGCTTATGTATCTTGGTCTGTTGCTAAAATTTAAATTTCTTTCTCTAAAGGGTATTCATCAAGAAAACAGTTTTGCATCCTCATCGGGCCTTTACTCTTCATTTTGAGGGTTTAAATAGTTAATTTGAAACTATGGTAAGTTTGTTACCATTTTGTAATTTCTGCACACAACCCTTAGTAGATTTGTAACGGCTCAAAATAATAAATCATTCATAAATATCTTTAATGGGTACTTTAAATATATCCTTAGCTTTGTTTCCTTAACACTCAAGATGGATCATTTTTCTTGAAACTAAAATAAAGGGGATAAATGTTGATGGGTATTAGTGTGAAGGGTTTTGAATGTATTCTTTATACGATTCTACATTATGCATAAGCATTTAAAACCATGTTCTATAACTCCTTGATGGTTACTTCTATTTATAAATTTGTACAGCTTATTATTGTTCTGTAACTATAAATTATCTACTAATTTTACTTCTTCACTCTATTCTTTGAAGTTGTGCTTTTCATTTTGAGTTGTTCTCACAGCTTGCAATACAATATTGGCAGAGTCTGTATTTTTTGATATACATTGTTGAATTTCACTAATGGATCAGAAGGTGATCAAAGTATTTACACTAGCGCTCAGTCAAGGATAAATTTTCGGTATGCACTTTGTAATCGCCCCTATGGACGCTAATGTCCTAGGGGAAAAAATCATTTTCTTAGTAGAAACCATAATGTCTCTTTGAGCTCTACAATTTTCAGATATTTTGTCTCCAGTAAGCTCTGAACTTTTCCTCAAATTTTCAGAATTCTGAGATGTATTCTGTTATACATTCAGTTACAATTCAGAACTAATTAGGACAAATCAGAACGTGTCATCTACATTAGCAGTTTGGGAAGTAGTCATGGAAGGAGGGAAAATATATTCCTCTTGTTGACAATTTTTGCACTTGTGCAAAAATGGGCAACTCGAAACTTCGTCGTTATGATGAAAGGCATTGGTGAAGTATCCTTAAGCTAAGGAAGTTTTGATGTTATTGGTTACTGCTGAATTAATTAATGATTCACTGAAATATGCAGCTATGTGTGCTAATACAAAACGTAATAGATCACATAGTCTGCAATTTCATGATACCTTGAGCAAAAGAACACAAGGGCCCCGAAGGATAGCTGTGTTGTCTTCATGAAGAAAATGAATTACAGAGTAGGTGAAGTGTTAAGTTTTGCGACAACAAACATAGGTACAAATTGCATAAATCAAATTTCATTACCCAATGTTATAGGTCCTCATTAATGTTCTTTCCTTCATGTTTAAGACATTTAATTAAATAACTGAGTTGTTTAGTTCGTCATACAGTCCATACAGAAAGCTGAAATGCAGAAAGAAATATACAACTCATTTACAGAATTCAATGTTTTATTCATAAGGAATTTTTAAATGTTTCCCACACAAGTCGTGAGATGTAACTAAAAAGTAAAGTACAACTACTAAAATAAAAGGTACACATGCATGAAATAGAAAGTAAAGGAGTATGAGTGAACCATCATTGCCTTGGGGTTTCTTTCCTTGATTGAAACATCTCCATTTCTAGCTTCTTCTTCATCTCCATTGTAGAAGCCACTGTGCCTGAAAAGAAGAAAAGGATAACTATCAGTTACGAGCTCAGGGATCAATTCATATTCCTAGACTGTCTTAATTCATGCATATGAATCTCTAATAACATGAGATATATTCTACTTGAATATCAAACTGCATACATGCTTTATTCACCCAGAAAGAAGAAAGAGAAAAGAAAAGAAAAAACATGGACATAAGAGAGACCAAAAAACCTAAGTTTTTGTAATTGTTTTCTTAAGTGTGTAGGTGTAGGTTACAGTCAAGAAGAAATGAACAAGTCATAAATACAGGATGAAAGAAAAATTAATGAAGCTCAACTCAATTTTTCTTTAAATAGAATAGTTTACAAGACATGAAAGAGACTAGCAATAGAAGCACATGTTTCAGATGGAATCTGAAGAAGAAGAATCATAATTTGAAAGCTGATTTTTGGCTGGAAAGAGAGGTTTACAACTGAAATAGAATAAAGAAGATTCTGGGAAAATTTTGACAAGGCTTCGTCATGTAAAATAGACATTTACAATTTTTCATCATGCTACTTTTAAACTACTACATGATTAAAAGAATTATTTAAATCAAGTAAGTGATACAGAAAAAATAGTAAAGCATGCCATGATCAAGATAAACAACTATGATGTCTCATTTTTATCTACCAATTCAACTTCAAACATGAACTGTTATGTTCTATATTCTAAATCATAAAATGCAACTACTATAGCTGGAAATGGATGGAAGAGAGAATTCTGGAAAAACTTTGCCAGGGCTTCGCAATGAAAAATCAACATTTCAGATTTTCCAACATGCTAGAAATGTTACTATAAAGGAAATAAAGCATATATGTAAAAGAATCAATGTTACAGGGATCTTAATGAGCATCTGAATCAAGGATTATGCTGAGAAAAGTATCAACACAGATGAACTGCTTGTAATTTTCCAGAAAGTACATACAAGGTACATGAAAGATTGATACAGAAAAGAGTATCTCATAGTAAAAAGACATCTTAAGTATAAAATATTAGAAATATATTTCTATTGCAGTTGACATCTCCAGTTAAATATTCAATCACGGTTATCATCAACTTCAGAATCAAAGAGTGCAAATGCAACTACAGGTTACAAGGGATCAATTCGAAAGGTAAAATGAAGAGAGAGGTATAAAAAATAATGTAGTTTTTGAAACAACTCGTCTCAAAGGATAAGTTTCAATAAACACATCAAATACTTGTTCAAGCATGATACACTAATTGCAAAGCAGAATTCCTAAAGATTTCAGAGTTTAATGCTAGACTCCAAAAGTGCTAGTGATGGATTTCGAAAGACCATATCAAGCTAAAAAATAATGGAGTTTGAAAGGCAAAGAAGCTAATTATATATAGTATAACCATATAGTAAAGCTCAGAGAAGAAGATCTATCAATGCCCAGTAAATGCCAAATCAGATATACCAAGTCTCCTTAGTACTAACAATAGAATGTGGTACGTAGAGGTATCTGAACAAATATTTAGGTGGGTTGAGATACGGCATGAAACAAAAGTAAAAGAACTCAGGAGAATTTTTTAGGACAAGAAGATAATAATACTCAACTCATAAATACCCAAACATATGGCTTGAAGCATTATTATCACTGAACCTCAACTCAGAATGATGAAACAGTATTGAAGAAATCAAAGACTCAAATAGAAAAAGCTCAAAGAAATTTCCATGAGCAATACTCTGTCGTGATAAAATGACAAGCTATTATACAAATGATGATTTTTTTAGCTACAATGCATACCTAAGTGACACTATGGTCAAACCATTGAAGCATAAAAGTGAGCCTGAGTTGAATGCTTTCTATGCAAGAATAATATAACGACAGCATTGGGGAAGACCATGTAGAAGTTTACAAGATAAATTGAGCTCGAAATCACAACCCATGATTAAAAAAAATCATGTCGATGCAAACTCAGAATGTGATTTAAGAACATAATAGTAAAAACATCGAGTTTGAAATCTTGGGTCATGGCCAAGCATGATGATGTAGAGGTCCAAAATAAAGGCTATATCTTTGAATACAAAAGCTTAAATAGAACAATGGAGGCCTTCCAATATAAAATATAGAATCCCAAGTTCAAAAGAATGCTAATACAAAAGGATATTACTTTGCATAGGCATAAAGTTATCAGGGAACCATTAAAGAACGCGCATATCAGCTAAGAAATCTAAATATCTTTGTAGATTCTTACCTTCAGAGCGATAGCCTTTGTACAGTGGCGGGTTAAAAGACATGAAACCAAGCTCACAAAACATATCAAGAAAGCACGAAAGAAGAGTGCAGGTTTGAAGGATCGAATCCACGACATCAAATGCAAGATTAACCATTAGAATAGAACATCCAGAGTTCCCTTATGACGACAGACCCAATTTTTACAAGGTGCTTTTACAGGTGCCAAGTAATGAAGCTTTGAGCTCTTAACAATGGCGGCCATCCAACAAAGTAAAATTGAAACAAATGGAAGCTCAGAGCATTCCTCAAAGATAAACAGAAGCTCATGAGAAACAAACAAATAGAAAATGGTCCTCAAAGTTCAAAGAAAATGACCATGATCAGGATGACACCAACCATATTAATTTTAGGGGTAAAACCTAACTCACAGTCAAGCATCAATGATCAAGTTTCAACCGAGTATGATGATCAATGGCCAAGGATCAAGCTCCAAGCTCAAACCAATTAACCACAGTCAATAGCCACCGACCACCTTAAATGCACAGTTAGAAAACCCTAATCACCAGGTTCGAAATTGACGGTTTAAAATGATCAAAAATATCAAAGAAAATTCAACTTGAAGTTGCATATGCCACTGAAAAAATGCACGGAGGGGCAAGTCACGATGGAGAAGGGGCCAACCCACGTCATAAAATAAAAAACAAATCATTTAATTCAAATTTCAATGAATCAACTATAGTCTAAACCTTAAATAATGCCAAAATCCGACCAAATTATACCTAATGATCACCGAAAAGGTGAATTTCTAAATTATACAGTATTCAGACATACAAAGCCGACAAGTATTATATGGTCTTGTATAATCAAAAGGTGGTAGACTATAGAGTGTAGCCTATGACAATAATCAAAAGTGGACAAGCATGGTTTGGTGACCTTTACAAAGTGCCCCCATATGTAACTATAACCATGGTAATGTGCTAAGTCCACAAAGGTGGCCAAACTCAAACAAAGACAAATTCGTATATCAAAGGGTGTTCCCCACATGGAGCTATCACAGAACAAAGGAGTTATTTTTGCATGCTTCACAAGAGGAAAAAACAGAGGAGACAAAGTTACATGCCCATGGAGAGAGACTTGTCTAGCAAGTAATCTTATTTTTAGCAAATTATTCACCCTTCTTTTCTTAAAAATAGAACAGTCAACTTCAGTTTGACTGTATTGTAATTAAGGCTAATAATGCCTTTGTAATTGCATGCACTATTTTTATTCCTTTATCTATTATTAAGTGAAGGATAAAACTAAGATGCATGGGTGAGTACAAGCCTTATGCTATTTTTCTGGAAGAGGGTAAATTGTATTTTGCTATATATTGTGTGCCTTTGCAAAGCACAAGGAGGAATTTTTAGATATAGGAGTACTGAAGCAATTTTTTGCCAGTTTTGCCTTCTGAGTGTGAAGTATTTTCTTCCTTACGAACTGTTTGCAGTCTTGTGTATGTTTTTGTTAGTATTTTGAGTGCAAATTCCTTGACCAATCATCTTACCGTGTTGTAATATCAATAAATTTTTCTTAATTTTAATGTGCATGTTAGCTTATTAATGTTGTTGTGACATTTTCCCTCAGTACCATCAAGTGTTTGCCCTTAAAATTTTTGTAGAAAACTATTGGATCGTGCATCAAGAATCCTTCCCATATCAATTGTCTATATACTCAGTCAAAGCCCTCATATAAATTTGGTGTATCACCTCAGTTTTTTTCAATTATTTTTACAACCATCTTTTCCCTAAAGCCCAAAAGATAAATTTAGGATACATCAAAAAGGAACCGACCTTGATACTGGAGACTCACCTCAAAATAGGTATACCCATAGACCTGAGGTGTTTCCATTATATCTACGAAAGAAAGAGACCAATATTGAAATCTTAGAAAACCTACAGCTATCTCTCTACAGGGTGCACTTTCAAGAGATAACAGTCGCTCTGGGAATGGCCATCTTGATACTCATTTTTCTTTTGACTCATTATGGGTTCCTTCACTGTTGTGCTACTGGACCTTAAGCTATTTTGAAATTTTTTGTACACCTTTGATCGAGCTAACACTTTGAGCTAGAATTCATCATGCTTGATTTTTGTCTTTATTAATGTCATTGTTTTTTCTATAACTTTTCTTTTTTGGATAGCACCTTTGATTAGCTCTACATAACCAAAAATCATTTTGTATCACTGTTGAATGCTGCATGAAGGCCTTCTTTATTCTGAGTTGAGGTGTTACATGGTGAAACATGTATTTAATTTGAGCTCTGAAGCTATACTGTAGCATTCTATACACTTAATACATGCTTCATTTGAAAACTTTACTTCTAGAGTGGCTGCACCTTGTAAGATTACCTTGAAACTTCAATTTTCTTCAGCATTTAAGCTATAATGAGTGCTCCAAATTCCTTCACCTAGATGACTGAAAGTGTAGTTCCCACTTCTTTTTCTTAAATATTGTATTTGATCTTTATTACAACTTTAGTATGCATGCTGGAAAATATAAAAGGTAAATTTTACATGGCGAAGACCTGTCAAAATTTTCTCATATTCTTTCTCATTCTATTTCATCTGTAATCTTATCCTTCTAGTTAATTTCAACCTTTATATTTTGATTCTTCTGCTTCACCTTTGAGTTGTATTCTTCCTTCATATCAATATGTACTTGTGATTTATTCCAATCTTGATGTACCATAGGATGAATTTTGGTGAACTCTACAATCTTTATCTAACTATGAGGACTATAAGACATGATTTTATTTTCTTCTTTATTGCAACCTGTACCTACACACTTAAGAAAATAGTTAGAAAATATTTAGGATTTTTTTCCTCTCTTATGTTCCATAGTTTTTCATTTCTTCTCTCTCCTTATTTCTGAGTGAGTAAATCATGTATGTTGTTACAGAAAAGTATTTTCTTCATTTTCAGCTTTGATCCTCATGTAATTCATCTCTCCTGTTGTTAAAAGATCCACCTATATGAATTTGGATAATATAGCAATATGGATTATACCCTGAACTCACAAACTGACATTTTTCTCTTTCTTGTTTTTAGGTACAATGCCTTAAGCAGCGAGATGAATAGACAACAAAGATGGAGCTGGAGATGCATCAACCAAAAAAAACCCCAATGGAATGATGGGTTCATTCATACTCCTCTATTTTCACTTTCATGCATATGTACATCTTACTTGAGTAGCTATATTTTACTTTTCAAGTACATCCCATGGCTTGTGTAGGAACATTTGAAATTCCTTATGAATAAAACATTGAATTCTGAAATTGACTTGCGTATTTCTTTCTGCATTTCATATTTCTATATGGATTGTATGATGAATTAAACAACTCAATAATATAATTGAATATCTTAATCATATAGGAAAGAACCTTAAAGATACATCTAATCATTTAGAAAAGAACTATGACTATTGTAATCTGCAATTATGATTGTTGTTCCAAAACTTAACACTTCATATATTCTACAATTCAATGTCTTTATCAAGGTAACACATCTATCATTCAGGGCTTTGTGTTCTTTTTCTAAGGATAGTCATGAAATTGTCTTACTTTGAGTTGAAGGCAAATAGGGAAGATTTGTTCCAACATGAGATTCCTCTGGAGTCTAATGCCAAGACTTTCAGGTAAAAATAGAGGCCCATGAATCTGCTTCTTTCTCTGAAGATGCAAGAAGAATTAAAGAAGCTGAGGGATGGAGGGATCATTCAGCCCACAAGATACTCTTCTTGGGTTGCAAACCTAGTGCCTGTTAGAAAAAAAAATGATGACATAAGGCTATGTGTAGACTTGAGGAACTTGATTAAAGCATCACTGAAATATAATTACCCTCTGCCAAACATGGAGAATATGCTACAATTAGTAACTAGTTCTAAATTTTTATGTACTCTGGATGGTTTCTCTGGCTATAATCAAGTTGTTGTGAAGGAGTCAGAAAGAATAAAGACAACCTTTACTACTCCTTGAGGAACTTATGTCTATGTTAGGATGAGTTTTTGCTTAATGAATGTTGGAGCAACTTTCCAAAGAGTAATTGATGTAGCATTTGCTGATTATATCAATGATTTCATTGTTATTTATCATGATGATGTAACTATGTTTTCCAGAAATAGAAATGATCACTTGCAACACTTGGAGATAATGCTAATAAGGTGTAGAGAGTATGACATATCATTTCATCCAAAGAAGTGCCATTTTGGAGTGCAAAAGGCAAAGCTTCTTGGTCACATTGTATCAAAAGAAGGGGTCATGATAGATTCAAAGAGAGTGGGAGCCATTAGCAAGGTTACCATTCCAAGAACTTAGAAAGGAATTCAATCCTTATTTGGAAAAATAAACTTCATCAGAAGATTTGTGTCTAACTTTGTTGAGCTGACCATACCCATTTATAGAATGCTAAATAAGGACCAAGTTATCAAATGGGAAGAAGTTTCCATTCAATATTTTAATGGGATCAAAGAAGCACTAAAGCATGCCCCTGTTTTGGACACTCAAAATTACAAGAAGCCTTTTCAAGTGTTTTCTTTTTCCTCTGAAAACACCATTGCATCTATTTTATTACAGAAGGATGATGAAGGGGCTGAGATACCAATTACCTTTTTTAGTAAGGCATTGCAGGGAGCTAAGTTGAAGTACACCATCATAGAGATGCAAGAATTTTCCTTGGTGAAAGCAACAAAGGTTTTTAGACCCTACACCTTGAGCTCTAAATTTTTTGTTTATGTTCCCCACACTATGGTGAAAGACATCTTATCATAGATGGAGGTATCAAGAAAAAGGTGCAAATGGGTGAGCCAGTTGCAGGAGTATAACATGGATATCCAAACCAAGGAAGTAGTAAGAGGTTTGGGCCTAGCTAATCTTATGGCTGATGGAAACTTGAAAACTATTGAGGTGAATGAAGTAGAAGGAGAAAGGGTGGATGTCTTTGAAAAGTTGGTAAGTTCTAAATGGTACAAAGATATAATCTTTTATCTCAGACATCGAGTATCCAATTGTGGCCCTGGCTTGAATTTGGGTTGATCACTCCAATGAAATCCAAACCCCATTACATGAATGACTGATTTACCGAAATTGGGCAAAGAGGTAGGGCTGCTAACCTTTCCTTCCCTATGAAGAATTCATACGTCTTGCAATTCTTGATCAATGAGTAGCAATCTCTAAACATTGTAGGCCAATAGTAACCAACCCTCATACTTTTGAGCTCTTTTACCCATGGAGAAAAGTGGCCTCCAGCTTCTCCATCGTGGAACTCATGTAACACTTTCTCAATTTGGATTGTCCCAATGCACCTTAATAGGACGCCATTGATGTCCCTTTTGAACAAAATGCATTCAACAAGTTTATACGAGATGGCTT
Organism: Taxus chinensis; assembly: GCA_019776745.2. Classification (NCBI taxonomy): domain Eukaryota; kingdom Viridiplantae; phylum Streptophyta; class Pinopsida; order Cupressales; family Taxaceae; genus Taxus; species Taxus chinensis. The sequence goes on along the minus strand of CM034155.1, from coordinate 576,509,812 downwards.
GTAGTCTAAAGTACCTTCTCTTTGTTATACTCATTTCTAGAGGACACAAACCATTTAGAGATAATGTACCAAATATTGAGTCCAACATGGAATGGGTGTATCTTTAGATAGATGCTCTAGCTAATTCTACGTTAATAAGAAAACCTCTTCTTCATTCACTGAATCACTTTGTTGATTGGAAGTGAGTTATTCACACAGACCCTTGCCAAGAACCATCTTGGTCACTTTAATTTCAATATCATAATCCATTACAAGAGTGATCCAACGTGATCTCTTCTCATTCAAGTCCTTGTTTAGGAGAAATTCCTTGACATAAGCATGACACACCAATAGTTGGATATTTTTGTTCGAGACCAAGTGTCTGAACTTCTTCAAACTCTTAATGACATCAAGGACATGTTTTTGAATGAAGGAATAATTTACCTCGTAATATTCCAACCCCTGACTGAAGAAGGCTATGGGCTATTCTGAACCTTCCTTGTTTGGCTGAACCAAGATAGCTAAGATTGTGTCTGACCCTCCAAAAGTATGGGTTAATGAGAGTTAGGTCCTATGATATTGCAAGTTTGATGGCCTCAAAACTCTCTTTGCCTTCTACTATCCATTTGAATGTAAGAATATTCTTCAACATCATCATCAAAGGCTTTATAAGGGTGGAAAAATTAGGCACAAACATGTGGACAAAGTTTATCCTTCCTAAGAAGCTTTGGAGGGATTTCTTGTGATGTGGCAATGGTAGTGTTATAATGACTTCAACTCTTTTAGGGTCAATTTTCAACCCTTCTCTTGAGACAATGTGGCCTAAAATTTTTCCCTCGTGTTCTAAAAATACACATTTCTTTGGATTCAATGACACTACAAGCCTTCTACACCTTTGAAATACTTACATGAGGTGAAAGAGGTGGTCTACTACATTCTTTGAGAAGAAAGTGATATCATCTAGATATATACCAGCACAATCTTGTTGATTAATCCCTTAAACGTCATATCCATAGCTCGTTGAAATGTTGCTTCGGCATTGAATAATCCAAATGGCATATTCTTGTAAGCATATGTGCCTCATTTTGTGGTGAAGTCCATCTTGTACTGATCTTCCTCTTGTTGGTGTAGGTGGTATTTTTCTTCACTTATTATGTGTTATTCCACCTCACCGGGTGATTCATCTCACTTAGGTGGACATGGATCTAGGTGTCATCTTAGTTATGAAAGATTCTCTTATAGAATCTATCATATGTGTAAGTGTGTCATAGGAGTTACATTCCCATTTGGGAAAGTAAGTCCTCTTCTCCATTATGGAGGAATATTCTCTTACATGGGAGTTACACATTCACTCCCCTATTTGTACTCACCTCCTTTGATCAATGAATAGTCTAAGCTAAGCTAAGCTAAGCCAAGCATTCCATTCTACTCCATTTTTTGAATCTTGAGCTCTCATATGCATGCACATTGCTTCACAAAGATTATTTGCTTCAATCTCACAACTCCTACACTTTGGTGAAGTGCAACTACTCGATGCATGTGTATTCTTTCCAGGTCTTCATCATTCCTATTATACCTCTTTCACCATTATCTGATTTTATCTTGAGTATCCATATAGCAATGAAAACCTTTCAGAGCCATCTACAACCTACAAGATCTATTCCATTGATGGAAGTGGATAATGATGCTTGAGTGATGCTCTGTTAAGATCACAAAAGTCCACACATAGTTTGATTTCTCCATTGCGTTTCCTCAAAGGCACCAAATTTTCAACCCAATTTGAATGTTTGATAGGGAATATGATGTTGGCCTCAATTAACTTGTTCAACTCTTTCCTCATGAGAGGTTCAATGTGAGGGTTTAATTTCCTTTGCTTCTGTTTGAAAGGCTTACATCCCGGATCCAAATTGATAGTGTGTTGTGCCAAGCTTGGGTTTTAACCTCTTAAGTCCTTGCAAGTCCAAGAAAAGACATCTGGGAATTATTGAAAAATTTGAGCGAATTTATATTTTTCTTGTTGAGTACTTACCTTTCCAATTCACAACATTTTGCCTTCTTCTATGGAAATGGGCTTTGAATATTCACCCTTTACCTGAATATTTTATTTCTCCTTCCGGAATTGATCATTTGGGTTGAAGATTGACTCCAAACTTACAAGGCCCTTTGGTAATTTGTTGGTTCTCAGCTGCACCACTTGGTCGTCATACTGCTGTTCCAACTTGTCTTGGTTTCTGATATAGAACTCAACTTATTCTTGTCAAAAATGACAATTTACTGATCATTCTCGAAGACTTGACAACTTGTATTATTTTCTAGAACAGCTGGTCTCATGACCATTTTAATATGGGGCTAAGATTTCACACTCTTAATACTCTCTACTACATCACATGTCACCCTGATTGCTGTGAATCTGTCCATTGCTTTGTTCTTCTTCTTTGGGGTGGAATTGATACTAAAAGCTTAAAAATATTCGATGAGATCCCATACTTGATTCTTGTATTTTTTTAACAGATCATTCTTGGTAGAATTTTGTGCTCGGACGTGATTCACAACTAGCTCACTATCACCAAACACTTGCAAGTTGTTAATCCCTCTCCTTCTTTCCTAATGTAGTCCATGGATCAAGGCTTCATAATCTGTTGTGTTGTTCGATGAAACAAGTTGGAAATGAAAGGTTGAGTAATATTTCATACCTTTAGGTGAAACGAGTATAGCTCCTCCTTCGACTCCTTATCTACTTCTTGAGCCCTCAAATAATAACTGCCAAACCTCATTATCATCCTTATGGTCTGGTTTAGTGATGTTAGGAAGAGGATGATTATCCTCATGCAAATAATAAAATCCTATCTCAGATTCCTCCATTTCCTTGTAAGGGTCAAAAACATGCCTCTTTCTTGCTCATTCATCAAGAGTAAAGTCCAGAATACACCCAACCTTGGTATTTGCCTCATAAGTGCTTAGGAGGTCTTCTAGATCAAAGGATGAACAATTCACAATGATTAGGCTGGGTACATGAGGCTCAATATGGAAATCCATAATGGGCTCAAATATGATCGTAGCCTTAGCTTCATACCTTGTTCTAAAAAACATGTGTGACTAATCAACAGATAAACAACCTCCAATTTCAGTAGTGAAGTCTCTTGATAAACACAATGCAAAGTGTGGTGGAAAGTCTATGACTAATATTTTTTGCAAAATGGTCACATTGGGGCACACGTGTAATGTGAGGCTTAAATCCTTGATAACTCCAACTTTTATTACCGTTGTCCCATCCAATTGCCCTACGCCCCTAGAGATGACTTTGTATTGAAGACCTAACTGAATCAGTTATCTACTTTGACATGCCGTAGCTACTTGCTCTCAAATCAATCATACAATTATGTATCAATTTGTCCCCAATGATCAATGAAACAAATAACGAAGGGGGATTAAGATTCTTACCTTGTTTTCCTCCATGATTTCCCCCAGGTTGAGCTGCATTTGTAAGCACTTTCTCTTATTGCTTGGGGGCCCGATTTGAGGTTGACCAATTGGCTATAGTAGCCTGCAAAAGGTCTCTCTGTCCTGGGATAGCCAATGAATCCCACATTGAGATGTTTACATTTGTTTTCTTCATTTGTTTAATGATGTCAAATGGGGATGAGCTAACTCTTTGCTGCCCTTTTCCTTGCACATTCTTCTCTAACACATGGGTTGTTACAACCAATGCTTGAGTGGGTCTTGAAGGTGGTTTGGGATGAATCTACACATTGGGAGTTACACTTTGTGGGGAAATAGAGGGTTGTGGACCATTTTAATCAGAGGATTTCTCCTCTCCAATATTCCTCTTCTTGGACCGTGTATTTGATGCCACACTATGAGGAGGTGCTCAATTCATACCACATAAATCTTTAGCCTCCCAGTTGATAAGCACAGTCTCAGTTACAGGTGCCTCTTTCTGGGTTTCTTACTACTCATCTTCCTCTTGACAGGGCTCTTGGGGCACACCAATGGTTTGTACCATCAAGACTTGGTTTAGTGCACCATTGAAACACATTGACTGGTTATGGGGCTGATTGCATGGGAAAAACCAATCATATTCATGAGCCATGTTGTTTTTTGTTGGAACCATGGCCCTTGATGTCGAAGCTGTGTTTGGATCATATGGTCAGAAAGGCCTAGCAACTTAAGGTTTCCCTTTGATTTGGTTTTGATTTGCATCCTGAGCTAGTGGTCTATTTTGATAATATGGGGTCTAGCTTGATATTGAGCTTGAGGTTGATACGACCTAGAACTCTGAGCTTATTGTCTCTTGATAGTCACTAGTTCATTCCCTGGCTTTTGCAATTGTTTTATAACCTCTTGAAGCTCTTTTGAAGTGCTAGAATATGAGGTGGAGTTTTCATATAAACTTTGATTCCTTAGAGCAGGTATGTGAGCTAATGTGGGTATTTGACTAGTGCTTGGAGCTCCTAGATCTTAATATAGAGGCATAGGTGGTCTAGGTGCAAGTTTACCAACTTGAATTAAGTAATTTTTGACTCGAATAGAAATGTTATATGAGGTGGGTAAAGTTATACCTCCCATTGATTGAATCATCATGGAAATATCAAAATTTAAAGCTCTAAGGAATTATAGAAAAGAACCTTCGTCTACCAGTCTCATGACCACCAAAATACTGTCCCACGTATGCTGGAATTTGAAGTTGAGATCAGTCAACTACTCATTAGGGGCCTTCTTGATGGTTGTCAAATGTTCCAACAAGGATATATTGTTCCCTTTTTCTCTAAATTGGTTATGAAGGGTTGTGCACAGATGATACCAATTCTGGATAGACCCTGTTGTTAGAATTGTAAACCATTGGAAAGCTTTACCTTTAAAGGAGGATGCCAATAGCTTAACAACAATATCCATTTCAAAAATCTCATGAATTTCATAGACATTTGTAATGTATTAAATGTGATCATTAGGAGTAGCTTGGTTCTCTCCATTGAAATATGGAATGCTCTTCAATGCTGCAATTGGAATTAGATTTTGTGTGTTGAGAGCTAGCGACCTGATGCTAGTGAAATTGATGTATGGGTTAGACTGTGCCATCCTGATTGGATAAAGGACTCTAGTTGATTGAACAAAAGGCCTACTAGGTGGAGATGTTGACAAAGTTCCATTTGGCAAAGATGGAGACCTTTGGGCTCTTCTTACTCTGCTTACTCTTTCTGGGGATAAATGTAGATAGAAAAATATTACCTCCTCTCTAGTCCTTGACCTTGTTTGTATTCTTCTCATGAACTTGGAAAGCTTGGACTGTTGAAACAAGTGGGTTCTGCCTTCTTTTGGATTCATAAGATGTGCAATCTTAGAGCTTCTTACAAGCTGAGAACTTAAAAAAATTGCACATCAATCTTGTTGTAGTAAAATCGAAAAACTCTTCTTGTCCCACCAGGCGTGCCAAAAATGTTTTTTACAGAATCACAACACCCCTTGAATCACTAAATTGATGGGTTAAGATCCTCAGTGTGAATGCACAACATGGAGCATCTCTCAAAGTTTTGGACTTTGCAAGTCAAGAGATATCTCTGGATAAAGGTCGGCTCCCATTCCTTTCTTTGGGTGCTCACATTCATATTGTAGAGGCTCTGTCCTAAATCTTATTACAATTTTCCAAGGAGACATAGTTAAAGGGATGAAAGAATTAAAACCTAATCTAACAGAGGTGATGCACTGAAGGAATGTTGAACATTTTCATTTCCTTTAAACACGAACCATTAAAATGTGAGACAATAACCATGCACCGATGACCAAGATTGCAATGAGGGATGAAGAAGAAGCAAATAAACATAAGATAGGGTTGAAATCATCCACGAGCTTAATATATTGATCCAAGAATTGATACAGTACATTACAACAATTGAGAGGTAGAAATTACATTACAATTTAGATGGATGGGTTTAAGACTCCATTAATTTATGTGCAAAATAGAGAAAAGGGAGGGCACAAATGAAGAATGTCCAACCCCTTGAAAATTTCCCCTCTTGTTTGTTATAGAGGAAGAATGAGAGAGAGAAAAGGAGGGAAAAACCAACCTTGTTCCAACCGACCCTGAAGGAAAGTTGAATTCCCTTGCCACAATGATGGGTCTCTTTGCAACATGCCCCCATCGTTGTTCCTTACAGGGAAAGAAGGGAAACCCATTCTTCATCATGGTGGCAGGTGGGAGACTTGACAGACTCAAAATGGCGGGTCGAGATATTAATGGCAGCAGGTAGGTATAAGGTTTCAAGCTCTCTAAAACATCCCTTAGCACTCAATTCCAAGCTTTTGATCAAAAAATATGGAGAATTGAAGGGATTTTAGATCAGGAGTTTGTTCATGCATATCCACGTGGCGACCCTACACATCTCAAGTTTTCACTCCCCTCTTCTACAATCTTGAAGTTACACCTAAGAGATATGTGGTACCTTCCATTGGCTCTCCCCTATTTCCCTTGTATTCTACCACAAGCCCCTCTGTTGGCGGAGACAATGTGCCTAACCTAAGACACGTGGTGAGATGGAGCATGTTTGAGTCTTCACTTTTGATCGCCCCTTTGAATTTACGTGGATGATACATGTGGAGGTCTCTGTAAGCCTGTCCCGAGCTTGGACTTTTCAATAGTAGGTGTTCCCCTTTTCAGACCTGGGACACGTGGAGGGCCTACGCTTGTTTGGGACTAGCCTTTTGGGTGGGCCTTTTGAATTTGCATCGTGAAGGCACGTGGTATCTTCCATTTCCTCTACCTTGCTTAGAATTTTCAATGGTTTATTCTACCTTTTTTGGGCTCTAGACACATGGCAAGCTAGTCCATGTTTGAAGGCTGCCTCCAGATTTTCCTTTTGAAATTGCACCGATGAGGCACATGGAGGCTTTTGCTTACCTTTTTTACTTAGTTGTTTCGATCATGTTTCCTTTCTTAATCCCTGACCACGTGGTGGGATGGTGCATGTTTGAGTCTTCGCTCCGGGCTGCACCTTTTAAAGTTACACAGATGAGACACGTGGAAGTTTCCACTGGCCTTTCCATACTTAGCCAATTGAACGGGCTTGCTACCTTTTTTTATTTCTGTCATGCCCTAGACACGTGGAGAGTTGGCGCTCATTTGAGTCTCCACTTCTGACTACGAGCTGACACACAACTCTTTCCACTGCCCTAAGACTTTTCAAATGCTGACTCTGTCTCCTTGTTGCTAGCATATGAAGCACATATTATACCAAAATAATTTAATATAGTAAAGTTAATTAGAAAAAAGGATATCTTTAGGAGATTGCGATATATGTGGGTAGTCAAAATTATTCAAAGAAGAATGATGCAAAACTACATGGATTAGCTTGTCAAATATTTTGTGATATTCCATGTTCATCAAAGTAGCTTAAGCTTTAAAATAAATATAGATCTTCATCAGGTTGCAGCCATTGTAAATTTACCTCAAAATACTTCAATCAAGATATTTGTTTCCCCTATATTAAAGGCCCATGCTTCCAACAGAAAAAGGACATAAGCATTGCACAAATGAACAAAATAGGAAGGTACAAGCTAATGTAACCTTTGAGCTATAATAGAAAAAAATTATTCAGAAGCAAATGTCCAAATGAGTATAGAAATTTCAAGCCTCATTTTAGTTTCTTAAAGATTACAAATTATCAAAAGGTTCAGTAAATTACTTTTGCAAAAGACCTCATAAGAGAAGGAATCTTTCAAATGACCTTTTCTAAGTAGTAAAAGAGCAATTTCTATGAATAAGTCCATGTCATAGAGGACAGTCAGGTTTTCTCAGCTAATGTTGCTCAAGGAGTAGAATCAATATTATCCAGGTAAACAAACAAGGTACAAGTTGTAACTTTTCTCAAACTGCTAAAACATTCCATAGAGTTTTAAGAGTTCAATCATCCATCTCAAAACTTGAAAATTCAGAAAAATCAAAGCTTATGCTATAACAATGGTGACCATTATAGTATGATCTTGACTTCATGAAGGATGCAACAATATCAGTTTTAAAATCACAAATATCAAAGCAAGATAGCTTAGAACCCTGCATAATGCCATCACAAATCGAACTCAAAAGTTTTGAGAGAATGATAAAATTGTTTTTAGAAGTAACAAACCCTCAAACCAGATATAAGTTGATTCATAAGAATCAGTAAAAACAAATTCTTGTCACTATGGGGTGTCGTCACAAAAAAGAGGAGAATGAAATAGAGTGCAAAATGATTCAAAATCAGGGTTAACAAGAATCCAACTCCCCCAGATTTGGGTTAAAAGGGAATAATAGTAGAGGCAAGCTATCTCGTGGATGAAACAAGTAAGTAAAGTTGAGCATCTTATAGTAACATATTCACAGAGAAATCAATAGATTTGAAGATATTAAGTTATTTAAATAAAAATCTAAAGTCAACCCACTATTAAAAGGACAAAGAAAAAATCTTTTAAGAGTTGGAACTAAAGTGAAATATCACGCCAAGTCCTATAGCCCATACCTATGTCAAATAATCACAAACCCATTAACGGGTATTAGTGGATCTAGGATTTCTAACCATTTACCTAAAGATAAAAGGGTAAACAAATTCACAGATACGAGCCAAGCTCATGGAACCAACCAAGAAACGCATGGCCTCCTTACAAAAGGTTTCAATGTTTTTTTCACTCCAAAGTAGATAACTCACCATCGCAACGGATATACGAATGAGTAAAAATAGAGATACCAACCTCAGCCTCGAGAGCTTCAAGAAAAAGAAATGCAAAATATTGTATACCCAGAATGGAAATCGTCTAGAAAACCCTCCAAACTCGGTTCAAAGTAAGCTAACATGAATAATCATGAAAACCATGATAATAAAATCTTACCAACTTAAAGTAAAATAGAATATTCATTATTGAGCCATTCAGAAAAAGATGAATCTTGAGTTACCTTAGAAGTAATTTGCATTCATGAGTTAGGAAATGAAGTTTCAATGGTAATGGACGAGTTATCAAATAGAAGGATCCATCACGAAACCCTCGCCTCATAGAAAGAAGCACAAAGAAAGTGAAAACAAAACCCTCAGTCTTGAGCTTGAAACCCACAAAGGTAAAGCACATACAAACTCCAAGTTCCTCCAATTAATCCTCTCAAAAAACTTCTCATCTCAAAGTATCAAAGTAATGATGGCCTAGTAAAAAATGGCCAGGGCTTCACCCACTTCTGGAGGAGGTTTGAAGTCAGATTGAGAAATGGTAAAGTTTTGTGTATTTTGTCACCTTAACTCCTAGTGAGTTAGTTTAACTCAACCTGATTTAAAAACATGCACATGGAAGAGCTTCAAAAACCCTAACTTTTCTTGGGTTAGTCTTGAAAGAAGAGCCACCAAAAAATATCAAGGGATGATTCATCATGGGGAGGAGACCAGCCCCAACAAATAAATCATTGCATTGATCCAATTAAGGTCCAAAACCATATGCTACAAAAATCACATGCCGAACCCTTATAATTATCAATGATTAATTGAAAAGACCCGAAAAGATTATATGATGCCGTATGATTATTGAAAAGGGAAGGATGACCACATTGCCAAGGGTGGATTTGATTATTATTAACCAAAAATCTAAAGTTTTATATCATTGACGTTTGTCTATGCCATTGACCAAAAGGTGGTCATGATTTTTAAAATCATATCCTTAAAACAAAGCATGTATTATGAAACCAAATAAGACAATATAAGGACAGGGGATCACATGCTAGACATTAATAATTAGCTCAACCCCTTATTACCATTCATCACACTTTGCATGTATAGAAGGTATATTGCTTTTAAAATGGACAAGTGGCCCCTATAGCTTGAAGCCAAAACATCATGATCAACATGTAGATAGGGAGAAAATGACAAAATAAGAAGTGCTCAAATGTAAACATCAAGGCCTGCAGGTGGTCCCCATACATTGGGTAAATTTTGCAAAGTATTATAAATCAAAAGAATTATTTTCCTCTTACACAGGGACATATTATTTTGCATGTGCATCTAGGGGGCAAGTAGATAAAAATTATAGATGTCACATCAATCACTAGAAGACAAAGATTGCATGCATTGGAGAAAACTTGCTCATCAAAAAAAGTTTATTATTCGTAGAATTATTCACCCACATTTATTAAAAATAGAACAGTCAACTACAGTTTGAGTGAGTTGTATTTTTGGTAAAAAAGGTAATGTCTCATTATATTAGCATGTTTATTTTATTCCTTTATTTATTTATGATAAAGGATAAAAATAGGATGCGTGGGAGAGTACAATTTTTCGTATTATTTTAGGAAGGGTGGGGGTGAATAATTTTTCTATATATTATGTGCCATTGGCAAAGCATAGAGGAATTTTGGACATATGTGTGCTGAAGCAGTTTTTTGCCCTTTTTCCCCTTGAATGAGAAGTATATTTTTCCTTTCCAATTATTTGCAGTCTTTCGTATGTCTTATTAATTTTTGTAAATGTAAAATTCCTTGATTAATCATCCAACCATGTTACAAATTTAGCAATTTCTGCAGGATATTAGTATCCATGTGTAGCTTACCAATGTTTTAATGAAACTTTTCCTCAATGCATCAAGTGTTTTCCTTAATATTTTGTTGAAAAACTATTGGTTTGTGCATCCATAATCCATTTTCATATCAATTGTGCATGTACTTAGTCAAAGACCTAAAACAAGTTTGGGTATATCACCCCAGTTTTGAATCCATTTACAGTCATTTTTTACCCTTGAAATATATATAAAATTAGTTGTAGGATACATCAAGAAGGAACCTGCCTTGATACCGGAGACTCACCTCAATAATAGGTATAGCCAAAGACTTGAGGTGTTTCCATTATATCTACGAAAGAGAGAGATCCATTTTGCAAACTTAGAACACCCGCAACTATCTCTCTACAAGGTGTACTTTCGAGAGATAACTATTTTTGGCATGCCCCGTGGGACCACAAGTCAGATTTGCAAGAAAATTACAATAGTTTTATAGCAGATTCACAGCAAAGAAAAGACACTTTTAGAGAAACAAGATGGAAAAAATTATTTTAAAGATTAAAAGATTTATTTTGTGACTCTGTAACGCTAATTTCATACCAGTTTTGCAGCATGTTCTTGTCATCACCAATCCGGTACTGATGATAATTCTTCACCGGGAACTCCTCGTGCTATGATTATTTACTAATGCACAAATTTTAGTTTTGTGGATGTAATATGGAAACACAACAACAAACATAACATAGGAATACCATAGAATATGATAAGAAGGAATGATGGTAAATTTGAAATATCAATGTAAATTATAATATTAACATGAAATTGTTTACAATCTCATCCAATGAGGTACTTCAAGTGTTACTGACTTCACTTGCCTTCCACCAATACTATGGAAGAAACTTCACAATTACACCTCTTAATGGATTATTTAACACACCTTCAAAATGATGGATTCCTTTACACACTTACTCATACAATATTTCTCACTACTTCTTTCTATGCCTAAATGAGGGGGGTGGCCTCTCTATTTATAGAACTTCCAGGCTTATCCATTTTATCTCTAAGATAGGATAAGAAATCCACTCTGACGAATCATATTCCATACCTTAACTCTTATCTGTACATGTAAGCCTATCTTTTAAGATAAGATAAACCTTATCATTTCACATGGGTTCCACATTTTTAGACTTTTTACAAATAAAATACACAAAATATTTATGACCTCACTCCTTGTCCCTTATTACCAATATAATATTTCTAATTCCTAATCATGTAGACCCTACTTCTCTACTTACCCCAACTTTGACATTTTGATATTACCAGACCACCTTACAATAAATATTTACTTTCTACCACAAACATTCCCTATTGTACTTTTGACTATTACCGTACTATACATTATTGACGGCATCGTACTGGTAGCGCCGTTATCTTCTATCGGACGCTACTACTAATTATATTTAACAACATCCTATTTGTAATATATACAATAACGGAATAGAAATTAGGGAGGAAAATTTTAGTGTCGACATTCCATGCCTAAAGTGACTACAAGATCAATGGTAAGAGGAATTAATTCTGAGTTTATTTCTTTACCTTTGAATTTTGTAAGAAGGAGAAGGGTTGGTAATTACTTTTCCTTATAATAGGCCTAGTTTCGATAATCCTCATCCCAATCTTCCTTCACCATGCGTGAATATTTATGTTATGTTTCTAGTTTTTTCCAATGGCTATTCAACCACCAAGGATTTTCGTGACCTGTACTAACGACAGACCATTATTAATTTCCAATCTATCATGATATCCCTAATTCTACCATGATAAGTTTACCTACCTTCACTCGTGAAAATCAGGGTAACACCTACAGAGCACATCAAAGATGTTGCAGCCCTATATGTAGTCAATAATATTACTCATGAAGATGTGCCTTTGAGACTTTTAGTTGCATCCTTTAAAGGGAAAAACTTGCAATTGAATAAAAATTTAGAGATTGGAAGCATAAGAACTTGGGGCTGAATTAGGGGGTAAATTGCTGAAAAATTTTCAAGATAATTCAGATCAATTACCTCTTATAGAGTAGTTATATTGGATAGGCATTGGTGATCACAAAGTGGTAAAGGAACTAGAAAAAACTATAGACCTAAATCAAAATCCATAATTTTTTCTCCTATTTCTATCTTATATTATGAAATTTTTAACATTTTGGGACGAGAATGAATCAAAATTACTTGAGTTTGTAGACCAATAAATACACCAGCTCATATAGAGGTCATTAGACATGATTTTATAAGGATATAACACTCCATTTATCATCGATTATGCTAGAAAAACCACTAGTAATTTTTCAAACCTATCCACACAAATCCATCAACCTTATAATATATTTTGGGACACCAATAATGTTCCTTGGAAACATACTCAAAACTTACCTTCAAGATATGATAGTTGGATACAAGTATGGTCTATCCTATATAATTAGAACCTTAGAAAATAGAAATGGAACTATAATTTATTTAATGGGTTATGTGAAATATTTAATCCCAAAATAGTGTTCACACCAAGTAGGGGCATTACAATTTTTACATGACTATATAACACTAAATATTCAAGTTGGAAAAAAACGACCACAAAAGCATCCCTCTAAGTCAATATTAAAATCTACATAATTTTTCATATACTAAATAATATAGGTATAGGCCATTGAATCAGTATCTAACAAAGCTATAAATATTATAAAATACAATAGTTTTAACATTAGTTCATATGGTAAGTATTTAGTTATTAATTAAAATAAGTATCAAATTATTCATTTAAAATTTTGGGAGACTATACCATTATAATTTTTTTTTGAAAGATGATCTATCTGACATGTATGCAATATTTATAAAAATAACACCCACAAAAATGATTATAATTAGGATTTATCATACAAGTGAAAAATTACCAAATTTTTGTAACTATACCATTGTGATAATCTCGTCAACTTGATAATTTTTTTACATATAGCCTTCAATCAACAGTCTTAGAAAATTTTAATAAAAACCCTTATATTGATGAAAACCTAATTTATAACATGAAGCGTAGAGTAAATACTTTCCAACACTCAATCTCTGAACCTTAAAATATAAAAAATGGTCAAGGGGCTTAGTGACTGAAATGAATTCCTCTCAATTAGGACAATGGGTGATATTAAATTTGAATGTAATTTTTCATCTAGAAATATCCCTCAATACCAAAAAATAAATTTTTATAGTTTTGAATGCATAAAACCTATCATTTTGATTTATAGGAAAGGGAAGTATTTAAGTCTCTACAACCATTATATCTATGAGAAAAATACACTTTGATTTCTCACACATAGAGAAAAAATATATCTATTGTTACCAACGATATAAAAATTCCCATGTCTATTACACTTGAGAAATCTTTGTCAAAAATTATTGTTTATTTAGTTTTCCCTAACTCCTAGAGAGGATTTTATGGATCCATCACCATACTATAATAAATAGGAACATGTAGTTAACAAATCAGGCACTCAATATTTCATTTATGCTGCGAAATGGGTTATTTTATATATGGATATCACTTAATAAAATTATTCATTAATGACCTATCCCCTAGTTTTCTCGTCAGTTAGCTGGTCATAATTATCATTTTTATAGTATGGTTATCACTTGTCCATATAGTTTTGGTCGTCTCTTAGGGAGTCTTAGGTGTCATAATATTTTTTATTTTTGTTACCAGTCCTTGATTGGGCTACCTAGGGTAATGCTAGGGAACCCATGGGTGCCTCAGTATGTGATTTTAGGTGCCCTGGTCCCCGTAACATTTGGGTCTAATTTATCTATTCAAGGTCAATTTTTGTCATTTTTCCTTCATTCCCATACGTAATAGTGTGCATTTCGAGTCATTAGTGTCAAAATTTGAATAAGATTTCCCTATATAAACATAGCATACTTACTACATTATTTGAAAATGATCATATATCAAGCGTGCATTTGGGCATATTCTCTATTTGCATCACACAAGCATAGTGGGAAAGGATTGTATTTATTCTATTCTACGATTTTCATCTTTACATCTAGTTATTTTCTCCTACTTCTGCATCATTGACACTAGGGAACCCTAGGAACATAACTTCACGCCTAAGCACACATAACTACATTGGGTCTGATTATTTTCAATTCACAATATTCATTTTTCCAACTTTTCTGATGTTTCCTCGGACTCCTCTAGGTGTCTTTAACCCTAATCGTAACAGTTCTCACATAGAGATCTATGGTAGCAGTAGGAAAGTGACTCTTGAATCTACTCAAAAGGAGAGTCAAGAGTTCTTGTGGATTCGTCTTGTTTTTGAGAAATAAAACATGAACCCTTTGACTGGAGGTGTCCATGAGAACTTTTTGCACATCTACAATCAAGGGCATTGAATGGTAAAGGTGTTGGAGGTAAGGAATCTCCTATTGTGCACAAATTCAGAGGTTGTTGCTGATGACAAGCCACCTGAAAATAGTGAAAATAGGGCCCCTTACCCTTCTGCAAAGAATGTTTCATCCCATAGGTGCAAATATATTATAGGTAGGAAAGAAGTAGGGGTTGACCAAGGGAATACTAAGGGAGGGAATTAGAACACCTCCTTTATATCTGTGACAACAAATAATATGGGTAAACTACAAAAAGGATATAATGGGAAGAGGAATGAAGGCCCTTCCTTTCCTGACATTGTTTCCTAAAATTCCATGGATAGTGTAAGGAATTCAAATAAGCTCTTGAATCCCTCATAGTAGACTCCATCACCGAAGCTAGAGGAGGATCTTCTTCACAACGTGTTAAAGAAGGAAAATATTTCCCAACTTTCCCTTATCTATAGATTTCACAAATTTTTGACTAAAATTTCTAAGCTCCATGAATTGATAGATTAGAGATGCAGGGAAAAGATACAAGGTAAGATTGAGCTTTATCCCTGTGCTAATTCATACTTCATTGTTGTATTTGAAACCCCTGAAGATAGGGATTTGATTCTTGACCAATATTAGGGTTGGGGTGAAAACAAAATCATGTTCAAGCCATGGTATCCATCTTTTTACCCTCTAAAAAACTCTTTTAATACCTACCTTGTATGGGTTCATTTGTTAGGATTCCATCTTCAAATATGGAATAGATCATGCCTTCTTGCTATATGTGATACTATAGGATCCTCTTTGAAAGTTAATGATAAGAACTTTGTTCAAACCCACACTACATATGCTATAATCCTTGTAGATCTTGATACCTCCTAAGTCTTACCAATAGAAATCAATCTGGAAATCAGTGAAAGAATCTAGGTGCAGAAGTTAGAATCTGAGGGTCTTTCTTTCAAACATAGGCGATGCTTCCAAATAGGTCATATTATAGAATATTCTAGACACTCAATCCACAAGATCAAACTAGTGTGGTGGAAGGAATATCTACTCAAACATCTAACGATTAATCCCCATGTAGACCCAGTTGTGAAATCTTTCAACCCCTTACTAAGGGACATACATGTCATGGAAGGTCTTATGAAAAATACAGAAAAGGAACCTCAAAATTCTTATTCCTAGGGTATTGTTTCAGTGATGATTTGTACCTGGTTTCCCCTTGTGGAGCGAAACATCCCTATTAAGACACATGAATTTATTCTTATGATATTAGTAGTGGAAGGAAATGAGGAATGGATGGTTGCAGATAGTAAAAAGATAGGACACACAAAATCTAAACCCTCCATTGCCTCGAACAAGGTATGAGTCGTGTCTTTTTCTGTTACTCTTATTGCTTTATTTGGGATGGAGGACTACTATTTTTGGTTTGTTTTTTATCGATTTGTGTTTGTTGGCTGGCTGTGGGTTAGTTGCAGACCTTCTCTATTTCTGTTGCACATTTTATATGCCTTTGACTTGGTGCTACCCTGTATATCTTGATTTTTATACCCTCTATCTTTTACTCTTTACTGTTATATCTGGGTTTTGACCCATGAGATATATAGGGGTATAATCCCCCTCAAAAAACTATTTATCAATAATAAAAAATCTATATTGATTCTGGAATGTAGTGAAGAATTTAGTCATAAATCCACCATTGTGGTAGCTAAGGTCAGTCTGACCCCTTCATATGCATTTTTTTAGGAAGTTGATGTTTTTTACGGGGTTTTGAAGGTATGTCTTCATCACATAACTATAGAGACATACACGAAGGTATTGCGATAACAGAGTGATCAATAGAAATATATTGTGAATACTTTGTGACATTGGTGAATTCAGATCCTAAGATTTTCTACAGACCATGGTACCTATATTACATTCTAGTATGCCCACATGTGCCCCAATCCTCTCCTTAGTGCCCTTGTCTGCACATCATCATGTTCAGTCATGCACATAGTGAGGTAAGTTAAATTTAGGTTAGTACCTTATCCATTCTATTTCAATTATTTTACTTCATTTAAATATCAAAATAGAATATTTAACATCAATATTTCATTTTATATTAGCTATTTCCAATATTGTATCTATTTTTATTAACTTGGTATAGAGATTCAAAATTAATATTTTAGTTAATCATTATGGTGTACCCATCCTTTCGAATAGTTTTCCCTAGGATCCAATCAAACCCTAATAGCTAAAGATCACTCCACTTTTTCGGCCATCATGTCTCACTTTAATTTTAACCCTATTTATGATGAGGCTGCCATAGTTAAACTTAAGGATCTATATATTTCTCCACTTGCTACACCAGATCATATTCAACATCTTATACATGGACAACAATATTTGTCTACTAGTTTTGTAGATTCCCATATAGGCATTAGCATTGTTGAGGATCCTATCACATTTACTCTTTGTACACCATGACATACTGTCACTTGTGATAATCCCTCTAATATTTCACAAGATACTTCAGATGATTTACTTATTGACTACTTATTAGGTATTGACAATCATTCATGGTTCCATAATGATTCTTCTATTACTCTAACTATGGATATAATTTCTTCTCATGACTCTACCATTCCTTACATTACTTCTCATAATAAATCTCCTACTATTTTACATGTTCCTTTGCATTATGTTGATGATCCTATTGATATCCTCCTTAGCAACATTATCACTTGTGAGGCTTTATCTGATCCTAGTCACAATTCTTCTTCTTTCTGCATTGCTGAATGTAACTCGCCTACTCCATCGTTACTTTCTCTTGATATTACATCTAATATTATGCACGGGTAACTGGCATCTATCACTTCTTCTTCTCCTATTATAACATCATCTGCAACTCTTAGTCCATCCTTTCCTATATATGTGTCTCCATCGTCCAACTCATCTATTAAGGTTATTTCTACTACTAGTATTACCATAGCTATGGATACTTTATCTATCTCACCTAATATAGCTTCCTTGGAACCCAATCCTAGTGTTCCATTAGCATTCAAATATTTTTTCGCACCTCTTGATATACCTATGATTACTCATAATAGCAAGCTACAACTACTTAACACATTGTTTCCATCTTCAACCATTCTTTCATACGACATTATCTATTTCACACATGTCGTAGGTTAGATCCAATCTTAGGTTCACTCCCTCACTTTAGAAATTAGAGCCTATAATGTTACCATTGAAAAAAATTCATTACATTGTAATTTATTCCCTAACAAGATTCATATTTGCATTTACTCAAGATGTTGACAAAGCACTACAATGGTACACTCATCTTTCCTTTGGGTCCTTTAGTACTTTCTATGACATAAAGTATTCTTTCCTCCATCAATTCATCATCAAAAATGGCCCTAAAGTCACTTATGATCACATACCTACATTACATTAGGGATCCTTGCAATCTATTAAGGATTATATCTTGCGATTCAATGCTTGTACGCATCAAATAGTATCTCAACCTATTGAATTAGAAAAGAAATTCATTTTTTGTCGTGGCCTAATTCCTCAACTCAAGAAAAGAATGTAATATGCTACGTATGAGTCATTCATCTTCTTATGTTATAAATTTATTGATCTTCAAAAATATCTTCTATAATCACCTATTGTAGAACCTGCACATATTTCACAGGCCATTGCTTCATCTAATATTCCACCTTCCCATATTGTTTCACATCCAAATAAGTCTCCATCTTTGCATCACATATAGTACAAATAAGCTCATCCCATTCCACCAAAAAATCACTCTTCTTCTCTGAATCCACGATAAGCTAGTACTTCCACCATGCCGCCTCAGTCGTGTGAGCATCTACATTTCTCTCCTCATGATCACCCACATGACGTGCTGTGTGTTTTACGTAATGAGTGATGAATTCACCTACCCTCCAACTAACGTCATCAATTTGACCAACCTTATTATAATTACCATTGCATAAATGGCCATAGGGAATGATTTCCTCCCCCTTCATGATAGATTACAACACAGAGGATACAAGTATTATCTCCTTTGGATCTCGTGACTGACTTGTGTCTCCTCTACCACATCAACAAAGGCCTACTCTATTTTAATCTTCTCCTTTAGGTACTCATTTTATAGGTCATTCATCACTATCACATGCGTTTTCTGCACCTCATCCACTACTTCCAACATTACATTCATTTCATCCATTACATCCACTACATTCACACTATCAACCACTTCATACTACTATGTCATAAGGTCTCCCAAAACCATTTGTATATCCCATTGTTTTTGCATATGACATTCTTTTTTGTTCATTACGCTCATGCTGCATCCATCCAACATGCTTCCACTAAGTTACACATCCTTTGTCTTTCGTAGGTGATTGTTATCACCTTACCCCCAAGATGATGCATTTGTGTTCTTACGGTTCCTACATGATTGTTGAGGGATTTTTTATAAGAAACTTTCATCATGTTCTTCCTCATTCATCTAGTGCACTCAATAATTTCCTGATGATGCACTCTTGGTTATGTGGGTCATCCTTGAATGTTGAGGAGTGTTTACTCAATATGCTTATTCATCCACATGCTAGGGACATCACTCATTCTTCCCCTAATTTCATCATACTAACAATTTATGATCACATCCTATTATAATTAAACATAGTTCACGTTTCTCTCTTTAATGATTATACATCATCCATTTTTACATTTTATTTTACTATCACCAATACATTAACTATGCGCTCCACATTTCATTCAATAAATCACATTACATATGTTGTATATTATCATCATTCACCATACACATTTTTTCTACCACTACCAAAATTAAAATAGAAATATACATTAATAGAACAAGATAAATAGACAACACATTAGAATCATACATCATCAACGACATAACGACATCAAAACACTGCAACATAGGTTTATAAAATAAAATAGATGTCCATACATATATAGCAAGTATAATCAATACAACAAAACATGTATCCCATAACTGGGGGGAAACTCCCCTATATCATATAGTAAAACTCAAACCTCATCATCAATAACGCTCCTGAGCACTATAACCACTCTAGAACCAGATTCCCCTCCATCAATGCGATGTCACTGTTTGCGGCCTCAATACTACTTGAACTACCTCTGTAATAGGGTAATCTCTATAGCCTTCTCTAAGAAAAGACCATTGCAAATCTATATAGTGTGTAAAAAACATCTTGTTTCAAGGGACCACATTCCTCGTCCCTCTCGTCTAGCAATAGAGTACATATCTCCACTACTATGGCCACCGAATAAATTTTTTTAGCATGCTAACCTGTGATACCATCCACGCGCTAAATTATACCTCCACCAAGCAAATCGGTTGACACATTCTATGTCAATGTGTGAATGGATGTATCTACATGATCAAAAACCACTACACATCACCTACACAGACAATTTCCAAAGCGTTATACAAACATATAAAACCATATAGGAAAACCATATAATACACAATGTGCATATACAAATACTTATGCTCTGCTAAACCACTGTTATGGGATTGGGGGTGTGTGCTTCCTCCTCTTCTCCTCTAGGGGGTAACTCCTTTGGACCTTCAAATAATGGATAAAAAAATACCCACCGATGATCTGAACAACACAAAGGGTACTCATTCATATAACTTGCGTCATCTCCATCAACGGGTTTGTATCACTGGATCTACCTCACCTGACCCTAGTAATACAAATGCTCTACTATGGGACCTGGCATAGCTTTGGCCCTCCTAGGTGCTCTAATAGATCACAACCATATATGTCTCTCAGGGAACATTCTAAGCCATTCCAAACTGATGTGATACTCTCTCAACCTAGAAATTCTCCACCACATCTGGAAAGCGGTCCTCTAACCACATAGTCCTTTGAATACATCAAAAATATCTAGTATCCTCAAGAAATACCTCATAGTCATGGTGTGTGGCATCCATACTACCTCCTCAAGACCTGTTTTATCGATCAGTTTCCTATAGGTATTTGTGTCCATCTTCCTACCTTGAATATCGACCCACTGTCACGTATATATCTCTTTCTGAGACCACTCTTTTTGTGGACCTCTGACTTGTCTCAATATGGCTATGTTCTCATATGCCCATACATGTAATAATATGGTGGCTCCTATTCCTCCACTATGCTCCTCCTACGTAAATTGGTATGGATCTCTATATAGATGGTCCAATACACACCGTGCCCATGGATATTTGGTATCCTCCTCCTCTATCTTCTTATATATGTCATGCATCTTATACAAGATACCTACACCCCATCCCTCTGCATCTATACATGATGCAATCAAAACTCTTATGAAATTATAGAAGAAAGGAACTCCAGACAACAATATAGCATCAAGACTATTATGGGCCTCAGTGGGTACTCGAGTCCCTACAAAATACTATTCTCGCAGCTCCCATTTACCACTCCATATCCTTCACTGGTATAACCCACACTTTCTCACCTACAACTGGAAATCACATAATGTGATATACATCTTCCAACGTAACATTTATCTCCCCCATAGGTAACCAAAATGTGTAGGTATATGCACACCATCTCTCACATAAAAACAATCAAGATGGGAATATTATTGGGTGCATCTCCCATCTTTGTTATGTGTTGCAGGACGATGCGGTCCATCACATCCCAATCATCATTTGGAAAACTGAAACCCAACAAAGTACTCATATCACACTCACCACGGAACTCCCTCGAGTGGATATCCCTATGTAAACCACAAAACGAAAACAAAAATAGCATTAGAACACATTACAAAAGCCAATGCACTCATTTATCAAATTAAAAACATTATTTTAACCATTATCCATCCAATGCACACATTATGGATCAATCCACCTACATGCATGATGAGGGCACCCAATAGCATGACTAGGGTGCCTAGGAGAAAGAAACTAGTACCCAGTTCGGGGCACTCCTTTCCCAGTGGTAAATTTTTCCTTCACCACTCTTGTCCAGGTCTCAAACAATGAGAAAATCAATAATCTCAAATTTTCAAAAATTCAATACAAACCGACTCGGACACGCTGCTCTCACATTCCGCATTTTTACTCAACTTATTCACACTCTCACAATTGCGTATGGTAAAAAATGAAGTAACTATAATTTTTTTCAGATTACTAATTATAGTTAATTTTTCCATCACCTACTTTACTATAGTAGTTATTTCACCCTTATTTCTGCAATTAATATACACTACACTGTTTTCATCATATCTTGAGCAATTCAACTCTAATATACACCTTGTTTACAGAATTATTTCTAGAATTCCACCTTCTAATGTAGTGAACACCTCTTGCAAGATAAATCCTTTTCCATAATTTTATTCCATTCAGTTTATACACATTTTAAAGGTTTTTTGCCACTTTTTATCTATTTCGTGCTTACTTTTGGCTTAACATCCATTCTTTTCATCGTTACCCCTTTCACCGAAAGGGGGGAATATCATCAAGAATGTCCTATAATTCCCATTATATTACATGCAATTAGTTAACATTACCAATTCACCATTTTCAAAATTCATTGTGTGACATTTTACCATTAATTCCCCCTAATGACCTAATCTGGGAGCAATAAACATACAATTGTTCTATACAATAGTTCATCACTTCCCCCTAATGACCTAGTTTGGGGGAAACAAGCAATTAATAATTTTTCCATGCAATTATTGACCAATTTCTATAAATTTCCCCATAATGACCTAAACTAGGGGAAACTTGTGTGGAATCTCTCCATGAGTAACCAATTAAACAATCGAACAATTAGTCAATCAATTAACATTATAACAAATTGATATCATTCAATTAATACAATTTCAATACAAGTGGCCTCCCTAATGACCTAACTTAGGAGACTACATGCATCAATTTCCCCATACGACCTAACTTGGGAAGTTATTCTA
This sequence comes from Taxus chinensis, assembly GCA_019776745.2. Classification (NCBI taxonomy): domain Eukaryota; kingdom Viridiplantae; phylum Streptophyta; class Pinopsida; order Cupressales; family Taxaceae; genus Taxus; species Taxus chinensis. Next base: position 576,486,971 of record CM034155.1, on the reverse strand, counting down.
CATTTGGCACTTACTTCCACATGACCTAACTTATAATCCCTCTCTCACATTCTATGCTTGTTTCCAGATAACCTAATATGGAAGCATTCTTACATTTTAAATTTTATTCCAGATGACCCAACTAGTAAGTAATTACATTATGATGACACCCTTAGAGTGGGGGAAAGAGTTCCTTCCCTATATCACTCCCATATGGGTCAACTGTTTTGATTGAAATTATTTGGATCCGAAAAGAGAAAAAAAAAATCTGAGTCCATCTGCAGCAACTAGATCTTGAGGATGTAGTCAGAGATTGAAGAATAAAACAATTTTCTCCCTAGATTTTTCCTTCAGTGGCACGACGCCCAAATCCTCTGATTTTTCATTTCTATACAAGAATTCAAGTTTGGAAATGATAACTCCCTACCCCATCTCGTCATCTTCATACACGCTCAGAAATCATCATACATCATAATCATCATTGTCATTTAATCACTTTATCTTGAAATTTACACTTTTTCACTACATTATATAGATCAACCAATGGGTCCATGGTCCGACACGCTACATGGTTATTTCAACACACTTCTACTACACATATGCATGTTCTACTACAACATGGGTTTCTCTACATTTTTTCAAGTACGCGTCTCTATGTACTTTATGTTACCGAAATTTTTTCTCACCAACATAAAGGTGGGGTAACATAAAGTGAGGGAAAATGTACTCAAAAAATCATGCACTTACTATTACATTTATACCACCAAATATGTTATTTTATACATGGATCTTGTGTAATAAAATTATTCACTAATGACCTCTCCCCTATTCCTGTTGTCAGTTAGTCTGTCATCATTGTCATTTTTTGGTACATTTGTTATCTTTCCATATAGTTTTGGTCGTCTCTTAGGGAGTCTTAGGTATCATAATTTGCTTAATTGTCATCTCCAATCCTTGACTGGGGATCCTAGGGTGGTTCTAGTGAACCCCATGGGTTCCCTGGTCCATGATTTTAGGCACCTTGGTCCCAATAACACTTGGGTCTTGTTGATCTATTCAAGGTGATTCTTTCTCATTTTCTCATTCAGTCCCCTAGATACTAGTCATTATGTCGGTTCATTAGAGTCGAATTTGGAACAAGAGATCCCTATATAAACATAAAATACTCACTAAATTATGGGAGGATGATCATATATCAAGCACTAGTTATCTACCAAAGAAATTAAACTACATTTGAGCATATTCTACATCCACATCACACAACCCATAGGGGGGAAGCTTTGGATTCATTGTATTCCATCCACCATTTGCATCTTTACATCTAGTTATTTCCCGCTACTTCTGTTTCATTTGCCCTAGGGAACCATACAAACATAATTACACATACAAGCACAGAGAACTACATTAGATCTCAAATGTAGTGCAGTGCTTAGTCATAATTCCACCATTGTGGTAGTTTAAGGTTAGTCCCAACCCCTAAATATGCATCTTTCTTTTTTAGGGATTTGATGCTTTGTATGGGGTTTTTAAGGTTAGTATTCATCACATAAGTACAACAACATATGCGAAGGTATTGCGACAACAGAGAAACCAAGAAAAATATATTGCACGAATACTTTGTGACATTTTTGGATTCGTATCTTGAGATTTTATGAAAGACCAGAGTGCCCAAATTATAGACTAGGGAACCATAGGTGCCCAAGTCCTCTCTTAGGTAGCCTAGTACATATAGATCACTTATTGAAATTTCTTGGGTAGCACCATCATTCCTTACACTTTCTGCACATCATCTCGTCTAGTCCTACATAGAACGTGGTAAGTTAAATTCAATTTATTACCTTATCCATTCTATTTCGTTTATTTTACTTCATTTAAATATCAAAATAGAATATTTAGCATATGTATTTCCTTTTATATTAGCTATTTCAAATATTCTTGCTATTTATATTAACTTAGAATATTTATTTCAAATTCATATTTTAGTTAATCAGAACAATCTAATAACAGGAAGTGAAAATTGAAAAACTAGGTAATCGCAGAAAAGGATTATGAGACACCTTTTGAAATAGTTGTTTTGTTAATGTTCTTAATGATCAAATGCACAAGGAATTAAAAATATGTAAACCAAAAAACATGATAAAAAATCTAGCTATTCCTTATATTGGACAAATAAAATGTCACAATTAAATTCCATTATAAAATTGATACATCATTGAAACCTTCCATTATAAAATTACATAATCACAGAAAAGGATTATGAGACACATTTTACAATAATTGTTTTTGTTGATGTTCTTAAGGATCAAATGCATGTAGAATTCAAAATATGTAAACCCAAAAACATGATAAAAACTCTAGTTATTCCTGTAATTAACTCAAAGTATTATAATGTCACAATTGACTTGGCATTGTAAAATTGCAACCTTCAATGTTGAGCTATGATATGGGTCCTTTCACGCCCTCTTCCCTTGCAATTTAATGTTTGGGGGAGACACATTAATATGTACTTATGGGTAGGATGCTAATGGAGCCCAATATTGTAAGTAGAAGATTGTGTATTAGATAAACTGAACTATATACCCACACTAGATAAAGGAAGCCAGATTCGGGTAGTTCTAAAATCCCACAAGTTGAAATAGTTAAGAGTGTCGATGGATGACTGAGGGTATCTATAAGCCTATGGTTTTTTTCCTAGCCTTGTGGACTATTGATGGGTAACCCTATGTACGTATTTGGCAAAATGTGTGGCCTAGGTCACTTAGTGTTAGTACTATAAGATTGTTGAAACACAACGTAATTGACAGTTTTTCTTGTTGTATGATTATGATGTGTCAACCAAATATGTTGGTTGTAAAGGGTTGCACATCCAAAGATTATCTCTTCATCGTAGGATTCAAAGACCAAAGACCGTGAGACTCAAATTAGCACTTGGGAAGCAAGCTCACTCTCATGATGTTGGGGTTGGTGAGAGTGAGTTCTTTCCCATGTTTGCAATGGATGCGAAGAGGTATCCTCCGAGAAGCAAACAAGTCCTCGTAATTTGATTTAAAAATTTATCTTAAGGAAGAACTGCAATAGTAGTTCCATGATTATAATGAAAGACTTAGAGGTATGTCACCAAGATAGAGTCAGAATCAAAGGAGGTGCATTAGTCATAATAATGTGTTCAGAATGCTTGATGAGATTGTGGAAATGTGAAGGATAATGCAAAGTCTCTCATTGATCCTGCAATAAAGGAAGAACTAGAAATCCCATAGATGGGATTCTTCCCCAGGGGTAATGATGTAAGTGTATCTGGCAAGATATGAAATGCAGGAAGTTATTGACAGGTGGACCTCAAGGATAGTCAAGATGGGTCAAATCCTAAACATTTGGATGAATGGAGAAGTTTGTTATTCCCAAAACCTTGTCAAAGATTTTTTTTCGGAACATGAATGGAGTTTTGTTATATGTTTCTAGGATATTGAACATAAAAGGGATACCTTAATTGGCTCATGGAGATGGTACAATATGTTGGATGTATTGGATTCAGGATCCGCGGACAAGTCATTCAAAGTTTCGTTTTGATTGTCACTTTGGCCTGAGTGTAAAGGTCATGTGACATTGTGGTGGATTGGTCCCTTTAAAACTTGTGTCCTAATTACCTTAGAAGGGAAAACACAATTGATACACTCAATTAGGCGAATGATTACAACAGTTAAAAGGGATTTTTTTTCCTTATGACTACCAATTAAGAACAACCCCCATCGAAGAGGTACTACAAAGTTTTTGACAAAATGTAAGATTAATGAGTAAAAGAGTACAGTGACATAGTTGTGATTACAAGTCTTCACCATCTTAGTCATAGTGAAATGGATCAAGAAAAGGTCAACTGTGGTATATCAATGGACTCACATTGAGTGGTCCAATGATTTTAATGATGAACAATAATGACCATGCCAGATAGTGGAACCAGGTGTATCAATACTTTGCACCTATATATTAGCACCAGGATAGTTCTATATTTGGCTTTAGCGTGATAAATCTACTTAAAAGCTATGAGGGAATCTGAGATGGATGGTAGATAACCAACAACATGTCGAGCAATGAGAACCCATGAAGGTGCATAGCAATGCTACTTCTTGCTAAGTAGGCCGATTTCTATATGATATGAACTAATTACACGATTTGAGGTTATAAATTGACAATGGAAGATAAAGCAATACATGCTTGCAAGTGTGGCAAAGTTATGCATTGCGCATATGATTGTTCTCGTAGCCCACATTAATGGTAGAAACTAAAGGAAGTCATGGATCTTGTTCAAGCTTGAGGATGTGATGTAGTTCTACAAGGACTCGATGTGTACATGGAGAGGAGCCTTAACAATGAGAAATTATGGGTTTCTTGCACACTTAAGGATAACCATTAAGGTTGTGGAAAAGAGAGAAGAGTGTGCACAAAATAATAGCCTGACTGTTTTTTCCGTATGTAGCAATTATGTAAGAAAAGAGGTAAATGTTAGCATGGTGGCATCTTGATAGTGGTAAGCACATACAATTTGTGTTACCCCATACTAGATGGCGTATTTGAAGGTTAGGATTGGAGGAAAAACCACATTGACATACCTTACTAAAGTAACCTTGGTAAAGTAAAATGTACAAGTCTGGTATTGCATAGAGAGAAATACGAGGTCACGTACTGTATGAACCCATTGGCCGAGACTTACATGGAAAATGGTTAATAATACAATTTTGTTACAAATGAGATACATGTTAGTGTTTTTTTAGGAGGCCCTGGTAAATTTACCAAGAGATGTTGCATGATGTTGAGACCTAATATATGAATAGTGCAAAAGGACTGGCCATAGTGAACATATTTTGAAGATATTAAGGTACCAGAAGGGACACAAGATCATTAGTAAACCTCAATGAAAGTTCGGGTCACATGTGTAACACCACATTAATAGGGGTTCCATAAGTAAGAGTTATTGGAGTATGTATTCTACATTAATTACAATGATGAAGTAACATGTCATCCAATAGATCATACTCATTATGAACATGCCTTTCATGAAGTCCATCCAGCAATGTCCTTTGACCCGATACCTTGCATTACTCACCTAACATCACCTTCATCTCATGTAAATTGTACTCCTTCATGTGTTACCATGCATCTTCGTAATGTGCATTGCTTTGAAATCCTATTCACAACATAACACTAGATTCTCCTTCCTCATTGCTAATTTAAATTAGATTTGAATTAAATCTAATATGTGTCCAGAAATAATATGATGGAATAACTGATAAAGTACAATAGATTTACACAATTTTTACTCATTAGATTGTAAAGTGCATACTTTTGGGTGACTTTGAGTGTATAATCATAGTCTCAATAAAGCATACGTTGGTTGACTGTGGATCTCATCCGTAGCTCAACATGAATGGGTCCCATAAAAACTATGTTGATGAACATGAGATAGTTTAGAAGTAGCGAGATAATAGTAATGTAGCCAAATTATGAACAAACTTGGTATTTACTGCAAATAATATGAACTCCAAAAGAAAATAGATCTCCTTCTTTGTCCATTGAATAATGAATTACAATGTTTCCTAAATAGGAAAACAACTCCCAACTCGAGTTGCCAAGCAAACTCTAACTAACTCTGACTAAATCTACTCTACGTTGGCGTAGAACTTACTATTTTTAGCAGTTTACTAGAACCCGCTATTCTTAGTAAGTTTGCATGCTTATTCATACAGGCACAAAAATTGCCACGCATCTTCTACATTCCTAAATCAGAGGAATTGCCAACTTTCTAACTCATAATGCAACTAATAGACTAAAATTAACTAATGCCCAAAAATAGGAAAAAGTTGAACTACAACTTAAATCCAAAATTTTTGCTTCAAGATGGCGGATTTAGGGCCCGAAAATGTGTTGAAAACTTTCCCCAACCAGTAAGGCATTGATTGTCACTACATTCATCTCATTGAAACATGTGGTTTCAAAAAAAAAAAGGACTCAAACAGACACCCGGAGCTCAAGTTATGACCTTGTTAAGTTCCTGCTAATTCTGGTGCATCAAAAAGAAATTGTCACCGAATGCTCTCTAATGACACAACATATTTGTTACAAAGAAATGGCAGCCACAAAAATTCCTCCTGATTTCCTTTAGAATGTATAAAAAAAGTACAGCTTCAAATCGTACTCTCTCGAGGAAAAAGGGAGTTATATAGAGTGGACCGGTTACCGCTCTTCGCTTGCTTATATCCATGGTTAGCCTGCAATTAATAACCAATGTTAACTATAAACTCTCTGTAAATTGAAATAGTTTATTAGATTTAGTCGGCATTACCATTATTGAATTCACGATCAAGGAGCGTCTGAGTCGATGAAAAGCAGAAGGTGATACTATGCCAACAATGACTTGCTCACTATAATCGACTGTAATTTACTTCATACGATTTCCGAACATAGTGTGGGCAAGCCATTCTTGGCTGAGCAACACGCTCTGCCTCGTAATGCAAGATCCCTTCCTGAATTATTAAAAAGGCTAATACATTTCAGAATGAGGAGTAATGCTCACACAGTCATAGATATATGGCGCCTTAAAGCCAAGAAAAAGATAGAAACGTATATATTTAAAGAGAGGTTCACTGTCTCTGCACGACTCAAATATGAGAAAATAATAGAAGCGAATATCTTTCGTGGAATCGAATATCGATAAAGCTGGTTATCCCTCGTAAAAAACATCGATGCCTGAAAGATAAAGCTGGTTATACTTCATCTAAACATTAGATAAAGTATGTTCGGATTCCCGACATTCATAAGTTCACCAGAATAACATACTTTTATCTGACGACATTCCCGATGTAGTGAACGCCAAATTTAGAAAAGAATTACATATAGAATCTACAACGGCGACACATTCTTCACTTATCATTTTCAGGGTCGATCGTTATGGCACGTGGCAAAAACCTTTAGCACGAAACTCGGCACTGGAGGTGCTTACGAATGGCAGACGTATTTATAAGATACGTCTATTTGTCTCTATCTACATAGTTTTTCTATAACAAATAAATATGGTGGGATATTATTTTACTTGTGTGACATAATTGGAGTAGGCAGCTTGTATTTTACACAGATTTATATAAAATAGTTATAGTAGTTTAATAATCACAAATGAATGTTTAAGGTGAGAATATATCTATAATATTTCTATTTGTCTCGTTTTATATCGAATTTTTGTAACAGTATCGATTGTTTTTTAAATGATAAATAAATGTGTAAGATGAGAATATATATTTATAATGTTCAACTTAATAAATTTAGGTAATAATTTTGATATATTTAATGTGTACTTAGTATAAGAATATACACTTATCACACCTTAAAGTAGAGATCTTAGTTATATTTTTTGGATATTTAAAATGTCTATATTTTACAAAAGTATAATTAAACACTAACATATTTATTATTTTTCTCTTGATTCTTAATATCTATTAGGAGTCACTAATTTTTTTTGGGTATTGTCATGTCATGATATTATTGGAATTACCTTAATAATTTATTATTTTTATTTTGAGTTCTTAAGTTTATTAACATTTTTAAATTTTAATGGTTTTACCATGTCATGTGACTTTATTAGAATTGCATCCATGATTAAATGTGTGTATAACTTCCCCGTTAAAGAAAATGAGAATGACAGGTACCATTTAGCATAATACTCATTGTCTTACCTATATTTATCTTCTCTTTTAAATAGATAAAAAAATCACATTACTCAAATCAAATGAAAATAATCTCAAAATTCATAACATCCTATCTACATACATGTTAGAACTATAAACCCACAAATTACACGAATATTTGTATGTTCAAATGTTTCTTTGACATATAACATAATATATGTGATATTACCAAGTATAGAATATTATTATTGGATTTCAAAAAGGAGATCTATTAACCTATTTTGAATGTGATCACAATGCTAAACAAATAGTGGTCATAATTTTTATAATAAAATGCACTAGGTAAAATCTTTCTTGCTCATGCCATAAAATTAGATTTCGCTTTTTCTACTAGTGTTGGAGAATGTTTTGGTGGCCATGGAAAAAATTTCATCTATTGCTTTTCATGCTACATAATATGTATGGGTACAATCAAACTTTCCTCATGGTGAACATATTCTATTTTAACAATTGAAAATGTAACCTTCTAATCATTGAGAATAATTAATTCCTTACATGTTGTATTTACTTTTACAAGTTACATGTAACTATTTTTGATTCGAAGGTCACCAAACGTTTAATTAATAGAATTCAAATAAATATCAATCTTTAATTATTTTCTTATTTTCATTTTCAAAAGAAAAATATGATGTCCAAACTCAATTTCCATAATTAACTTCTCCAAATCTTCGTTCTTTCCCAAGGGTAAAATTTATATATTAAAATACCAAATTTAATATAATATAGAAATAACAGAAAAGAATATATCAAATAAAAATTTGGAGTAAAATATGATTCTCAATTACAAACAAGTGTTATTAATTGGAATGTTGCATCTTGATTTATAACCTATTTTTAAGAGGAACATATCTTATTTCTATGCCAATGTTATGAGACAAATATCTTTATTCAAAAATATTTTTAATGAAGATTAAGTTTTTTTACCATTTGTTATTTGATGTGTGATTAATAAGAATTACTACATACTATCTAAATTATCCTAATAGTGATTGTCATATTCAGCTTCATTTTAGGGGTATTCTTAAAAAAACGTTTTAATATTTTTTTTACTTAAAAAGTAAAGTTTTTTAATCAACATTATAGATTCCTTTCAACAACCATGAGAAATATTTTTTTAAAATTATTTATATATCATAATATTTGAGGTTGTTCAAAATTTATTTTAAATCATTTGACCTTTTTCTTTTAAGAACTTTTACAAATTTCTCGAATATTATGAATATTGATTTTTTTAATTTGTAATTATTAGAAAGGCTATAAGGGCCATTACAAAAAATATATTATGATGAATCTCAAAGAGAATAGAAAAATAGACAACAAAGACCAAAATATTCTTGACTCAAGCATAAGATAGGAAACAAAACATTTTAAGGACACAAAAAACTCATTCCAGAAAAGAGGAGTGGAACCTAAGAGTCAGATGTATTGGAACTAAAATATAATTTGAAGGGGTTATTTTATTGTTCTGGACCATTGTCCATTCTTCCTTCTTAGAATCATCAACAACAGTTCCATAAAGAAGAAGAACATTAAAAAAATAAATACACTAGAACAAATTAGAAGGAGAAGTAGGAGAATCCATCTCCTTGACTAACCCCACAAATCCCTCTAGAATTTATTCCAGAAAATATGAAACCTGTTGAGGTACTTGAGAATAAATTTCAACCGTATGAGTAGATTCAACCATAAGAGTACACTTTTCGGAAGACGAATCATCAACATGAACTGAAGGGGCTTGAATGAAAAAGTGAGAATGGATAGAATCCTTCCAGTAATATAAATTATCGCTTCTTTTTCACTTGGATTTCCCACACTCTTGTATAAAATTTCATATTTGGAAACATCTATGAAATGAAAATATAATATTTCGTAATCCAATCTTTATGTCCATTCCCTTTTCCAATTTGCACTTGTTAATATTGTAAGGGAGATCGAGGAGAACATACAAATCCACAAAGATTTAATCATAAGAGGGACCTAAATAGTGAGTAGTTGCATCATATGATTTTTCATCATCTCCCAAAGTGTTATTAATGGATTTGAGGAAGGATTTTCTCCATAGTTGCAATTGTAGACCTGGAAGCTTAACCCGAATAGGCATCGAATTGAAGGAATATTTTAATGGGTCAAATGAAGGATCCCATGATTTTTTCATGAGACCATGATCTCCCCAAACCAAATATATATTATGGATAACATCACATGCTTTAAAAGATTCAAAAATAACATTAAAATATGCTTTACAGAAAGGATAGTGTTCAACATCTCCCTTTATTTTAGAACTCCAATTTTCTACAATCCATTCATTTAGTTGAGGGAGTTTTATCCATAGACATTTGAAATAGTAAATGAGGCCATGTTTTTCATATTCTTCCTCTCGACCCAGTACTTGATTAAGAAGATCATCTTCGAGATTGAGAATAGGGATATAAGAAGATATTTTTGGGGACTTCCTCTCCCTTTGAAATCCTTTAACAATCCTTAAAACAAAAACAAGAAAAGACATGCTAATGATTGTTGTTTCTACCTCAGAAGAACCAACTTCCTTCCCCTTGCGTCACTAATATCCGCTGCTACCTCTGTACTCAGATTCTTCCAGACGAGGGTTTTTCCCACCCCTTTCTCCTCTCCAATCCACCTTATCTAGATGCCTACCCTTCCAGCATACGATCTCTATTTTGGATGGTTTTACACTACGTGGATTCGAGAAACACCAGGGTTTATCTTTATCCGTCATATTTTAGAAAAATCATAACGTTTGATGCTACTGCCCTTTCCCTACTTATGTGAAGGACATCCTACATCTAGTTAACAATATAATTATATTTTTTGTTTCTATTTGTTTAGAAGTTCCATCATTTCATGTATCTCTATCCCTTGTACTCACCAAGAATTGATCCCTAGTGGGATCGTTTCAAGCCAATCCACTTCACCAATAGACTAAGCACAAAGTGATTATTAATATTTATTTTAAATAATTTAGCATTCTTGGTTTTATAATCCTTACGCATTCCATAATTTTTTTGAATTTTTATTTTTTTAAACTTGTATGTTTCTATATTTAAAAATTTAGTCTCTATCTATCCAAATTATCTTTTGTTCCAATTTACATGAATAATGGAATGGATAGAGTATTTTTAATGCTAAGTGCATTCCATGGTTGATGTAGTCTTATAAAGAGACTTTTGTTAGAAAAAATGCTACATTTTATTTCTATTTTCTTTTTATTGTATTCTGTTTGGTAGATTTTTTTTAAAGTACGAGATACATGAAAAGTTGTTTGAGAAATTAATTTGCATGTTTTCTTGCTCACAAGTATTATTCATTCACTACATTTTTCGTATTTATTAGGCCATAAGAACTATATAAATACACCACATCCATAGTTGTATTCATTTAGGATTGTAAATTTAATGCCACAATTTAAATTGATTTATTAAAGAGATTATATTTGTCGATATATTTCATAATTTCAATTAAAAATTCTTTCTATCTCATATTTTGATGTCCATTTATTTTATAAATTAAAAGATTGTATTACTTATAAGAAAAATAATTTTATTCATTTAATTTGAATTGTATTATTATAATTAGATTTCTTATATGGAATTTACATTGAAATTTGAGGGATTTTTGCTCGATTGAAAAATATCCCCTCTCAATTGTAAAACATTATGTAGTGCCAACTTCCCTTCGACACCTTTTTTTTATTGATTATAATACTATCAGCTACACTTATGAATATTGTTATTGCTTTTGTTTTAGCTTGATACTAGATGCTAGAGATACTAGATGATTTTTGTTTCGATTGACATACGATGCATTTGGATTATTAGATATATGTTATATTTAATGTTGAGATGTTGTGGACAGGGTTATATATATATATCTGAGATGTGCCATCTTTCACCACACTCTGTAGGCTTTTGATAATTGAAATAATGTTGTGATTTTTTTTACTTGGATGAAATGTAGATTAAAGATAAAATGTTAGAAATGGTAGATGATGATTTGTTATATATATATATACACACACAACAAACATTGGGGGTGATTGGAGACCAACCACATTGGAATTCGAGGGTCACCATGTGGCAACATTTAATTGTGTGTGTGTTATAATTATTTGGTTAAGGGAAAAAATATTGTGACCAAGGGGTCATGTGATGTCTTATATTATTAGTTCCCTTTTTATTAATGTTAGTATGTGTTTCTTTTAGTAATGTAATTTACTTTTTTTGATTACTTAGATTTAGATGTATGTTTTACCCCCTTTATTATTAATGGGTTGTAGTATCTTGATTAAGCTAAATTAATCTTGTCCTAAACAAATTAAAATGTGACCAAAAGGAGTTAATTTGTTAGACTTGAATTGCTATTGGATTTGTGTTGTGTGTTGAATTCTTAAGAGTTTGAGTGTTGTACACTCTACCCTTCATGGGAAACTCGAATATGGCCTTTGAGGCCAAATTTGGAAGTTTGTGGGACAAGTCAAACTTATCCCACACCTCTTAAATGGCTATGACAACCCTACCCATGGGTTGGGGGGTCAAAATTAGACCCCATTAGGTGTTTTGGGAAGATAAAAAGGTAAATTGTTTATTGCACTTTCTTTCAAGAAATTAATTTTTTCCTTAGGGGGTGTGGGCTTAGATGGCATGTGCAAGTAACTTGTCCTTCCTTCAACCACTTATTGATTGTGCATTGGCATCTGAGGTTGACTAAGGTGATGTGGATTTGAGAGGAAATTAGGTGGCATCCCACTTGGAGCCACATCATCCTCTCTCCTTTTTCTATTTATTGAAATCATTTTTCTTGTTTGGGGGTTACTTCATTATTTTGTGCTCTTATATTTTGGAGAGTTAGAGGATTTGTTTTGGAGAGCTTGTGGATTCTTTCCTAGTTTTGAGGAGCTTGGAGACTTACTCTTAGAACAAGCTCTACTATGGAAAGGTAGGAGCTTTCCCTTGTTTGAATTTTGTTTTTTTTTTGTTTATATGTCTCTGTTGAATGTTGTTTTCCTTTGAAATGTTTGTTTGGTATGGGTAGATTTCCTAAATTGGAGTAGGAGGAGACTATGGGGGGATTTCATGGAGGGAGGCATAAGAGCTTACTTTCTTATGGAGGGAGTTTGGGTTGGGTGCCCCACCTTGTATGAAGAATTCTTGAATTTCTTCTTGTTCTTGTTATGAGGGAGGCATAAGAGATTGAGGGAGGCATAAGATTATATGGATGTATAAGGGGTACTTGAGGGAGGCATAAGATTTTTTAGGGGATTTGAGATATGCATTGGAGGCTTTAATGTGCACACCCATTTCCATTGGGAAGCATAAGTGTCCTCCCCATAGGTCTTGCTCTTTTGGCTTTCTTGATAAGCCTTGTTATATTGTTATTTTTGTTGATTCTTATTGCTTGTGTTGTTGTTGTGTTTGAATGTGGATGGAATGGATTGTGAAACTATGTTTCTTAAGTATTTTGGAAGCTTGTTTTTTCCATGTGTTGAAATTATCTTCCATTGTGATGTGGTTGGGGTTTGGAGGCCAATAAAGATGATGAATTCTCCTCTTTATTGGATGTCTTGGTTTGGTGTAGAGTGTTGTCTCTCCCCCAATTTTTTTATAAATCAAACAATATTTAGAGAGCCATCTTGCTTGGAGTGTTGTTGGAGACCTTGAGAACTTATCTTTGTGAAAAAAATTATTTTATTCCCACTTAGAGTGGAGGAACTTGTATTATTGTAGTTTGGACTTTATTTACATTCTTGGATTATTCCCACCTTGAGTGGATGACTTTGTAATAATCTTGTGAGAAGAGTTGATATTAAATTTTTTGTATATTGAAAAGAGAAAGAAAGATTGTGTGAATTAGTTGTGAAATGGAAAAGAAAGTTCATTACCTTATTTGAAGGTTTTATTGTAGGAAAGGAAAGTTGTCTTCATTGTGTACATTTATATTATTAGAGATGAGAATGAAGAAATATCAAAGTTCATATATTACTTGAGGCATGCATTGAAAAGTAAATTATCTTCTTGCTTTATTGTAGGAAAGCTAAACTTTACCCAAGTGGATGGAAAGAACCTTATTTTGTATCAATATTTGATTGATTAATAAAATAGATTAACTTTTATTTTTCACTAGTAGAAGGAAAAGAAAACTTAATTGTATTCCAAATAAAAATACTATCAAATTATACTAGAAATTTCAAGTATGACACTAAGAATTGCCATTCTAAAAAAAACACTAAATTGACAATGGTATTAAAATCAAATTATTATTGATGTTAAATATTATAATGCAAAACTATTATCTAAATTAAAATATTTATAAAAAAGGGTTATATATATATATATATATATATATATATATATATATATATATATATTCAAAGGGAAAATAATCAAAAGTTTATATATGAAAAAAAGTAAACCAAAAGAAACTTCAAAACAAAAAAAATGTGCTAAGCTAAAGGCTACGTCCTGCAAGGAATAAACTAAGTGGATTTGGGGTGGGGAGGGGTCAGAGACCCCAACCCCCACACCATTTAATATTAAATGGGGTGGGGCTTGGGGTCGCCGACCTCTCCCCATTTCCCAAAGACTATTACCTGCCATACTTGCGGCCAACAACCACTATAACCTGTGTTTTTCATTTTATGTGGCTTGCATGTGCATTGAAACCCGTGGGAAAATAATCAAAAGTTTATATATGAAAAAAAGAAAACCAGAAGAAACTTCAAAAAAAAAATGTGCTAAGCTAAAGGCTACGTCCTGCAAGGAATAAAGTAAGTGGATTTGGGATGGGGAGGGGTCGGAGACCCCAACCCCCACACCATTTAATATTAAATGGGGTGTGGGTTAAGGTCGCCGACCCCTCCCCATTGCCCAAAAACTATGACCCGCCATACTTGCAGCCAACAACCACTATAACCTACATTTTTCCTTTATATGGCCTGCATGTGCATTGAAACCCGCGGCCATTAAAATAAAGACATATATATATATATATATATATATATATATATATATATATATATATATATATATATATATATATATATATATATATATATATTCTACCTATATTTTGGGATTCGGGTTCTTTTAATCCGTTTAAAATAAAAATACTCAATAAATGATTTCTTAAAATAAATTTATATACACTTTTCTTTTTTTATGAAAGTATTGAACTAATGTAGCTATTTAGATATAATGGCCAAATACCCACAATCCCATTTGGTAAAATACAAGGGAAATAAGAAAAATAAAATATATAAATACATTTTTAAAACCCTAATGAGGGTATTCACAAAAAGGAAAAAAAGAAAACTTGTGAGTTTCTTCAAAAGCTTGGAATGGGCTCCAATGGCTTCCCTTTCTTCTCTATTAACCTGCAAAACAAAATAGAAATAATGACACAAATGAAATGAGAAAGAAGACTTCATAAGCATGATTTAGGGTTAGTTTTCCTTTTCCCACATCAAGGGCCCGAATTGAATCCATCCAAGGGATGAGATTTCTCCCTACAAAAAGTAGGTGGAGAGTGGGTGAGTGGAAATTAGTTTTTTTTAATTTAAATGTTTTAATTTCAAATCATGGGTTGACTTTTATGAGGGCACTTTATGGGGTAGGGAAGTGCTCACTATCCTAACCCAATATTTTAATTTAGGACCTTGCTAGTTGTTTCAACATGGTAGAAATCAAATAACCTTAGTATTTAATTTCATTGGCCACTTTTACCCTTGACACCCCATGGGGGGGGAGAATTTAACCTCAGTAGGAATTAATTGATTATTTAACAACCCTTAGGGAGGTTAAACTTGCATATCAGACCAACATATTAAATTTAATGAAGATAAAAAATATGATGTTATCATAGAAAATTAATTTTTAAATTCATTGCCTTAGAGACATTAATGTGGTAGCTGTCATTTTTGAAAACTTTTATGGGAACGATTTTCAAAAAAAGTATTCCTTAATTTTTCTAGCTAAACCTAAGTTATTTTTAGGTCTCGTGTGAGCATTTTAGTGGGCGTTACACTTGGTATCAGATCCATGGGTTCAATTCTTGGACCCTTGGGCACACAGGGAAATGTGAGACACGAACATTGAACCTAGTATAATATTAAACCGAGCACAATACTAAACCTATAAAACAACTTGTCTAAAAGATTACATATTTTAGTAAACTTAAAAAAAATGGAATAAAACCTAGAATGATGAACTAACTCTCGCCTTGGTCTGTGCAAGAGGCACGGATCAGACGAGGGGTCCTTTCACATAGACCAAAATATACCACCTCTAGAGCACGACGTAGCGGCCATTCTACCCCAAATTTTACAGATGCTTTAGGACGTCAATGCCACTATATGCGAAGGGTCCTTAGGAGGACAATTAGCCAAACATGATAGGGATCCATCTGTTGAGGCTCGAGCATCTCCTCAACATAGCGAGGAGCATAGGGTAGAGAACTCTCACGTGGAGTCAACCAGAGTTGAGTCAGCGCAGAGGGGACATGGAGATAGGATTTCATGACACAAGGATAGTTCTCAGAGCCCTAAGCCTAGAGATGAGCATGCAGAGAGGCCTAGGGGTCACCATTTGACAGCTGCAGACCATATCAGGGAGATCCTGAAGCTATGACCATCTCACTATTTTGGAGATATAGGTGGATTTCAGGAAGAGGCCTGATTGGTGAGATTCAACGGATGCTTTAAGATCTGCCCTTGTACTAACAACACGAAACCTTGTGTTGCGATCCATATTTTGAGGGATGGAGCTAGTGTCTAGTGGAGGACCGAGGAGAAGAAGCTCCATGTTGATTCAGAGACGGTTACCTGGGAGCTCTTTGAGGAGTGGTGTAGGAGAAGGTACTTATCTTGGAGGTTTATTCAGTAGTGGATAGATGCGTTTCACGACCTCTGTCTGGCATCGATGATTGTAACCAAGTATGAGAGGTGATTTATGGTTCTACTCCAGTATATTAACTATATACAGGATGAGCAGGTATGGATTCATAGGTTCATCAGGGGCCTAAATTTGGATTTGGGTGGCGCGGTGTGCATTCACTACCCACAGACATTCCTTGAGGCCATGGAAAAGGCCTATATTGCAAAGGAGACATGGGGGAAGATGTAGAAGGGTAGAGATAGAGTTTGGAGGTGCATCCAGTAGATGTAGGATGGCATATCGAGGGGGTCAATTCCTCCTCCACATGGTGGATAGAGTTCAGGATAGGATTCATTCAGGCCACTGCAACATCCACCTTAGCAGCAGTAGCAGCAAATCCGCCCACCTTACAGACCTCCTAAGAGATTTGATGCAAAGAGATGGCAGAGTATGGGGCCCCCTCCCAGAGGGACCATCAGAACAAAGGGTGTACTGAGAGCTCTGTTAGCAGGAGCTCATCGACAGATACCTCAGCAGTCCATAGCCAAATTTTTAGGATCCACAGCTCAGACCTCTAGAGTACAGGCTAGCGATACATCGCACTGGAGAGGACTATGAAGATATTAGGGTTGTGATGTTGTTAGAAATCATTGGAGATACTTCCCACAGAACCTTATCAACAAGGGTAAGATGTAGCTCTCAGAGCCTATTATTGGTGATATGGCACAGAGCCATTGGATCTACGTAGCGGTCAAGAATCCCTAGGCCGAGTACCAGAGTACCGTGATAGAGATGACAGGTAGTATTGGTGGTGTTCCTACCTCTATATTATTTGATTCTGGTTCATCTAATTATTTTATTGTACCATCCTTAGTAGAGCATTGGAGGCTAGTGGCAGTTAGGCAAGGTCATACTTGGGACTTTGAGATGGCTTCTGGGACCCTTCACCACTACCTCAGATCTTCGAATCCTTCCATTACGATCTTATGGTGTCATTTTGGGCATAGACTGGTTATCTACACATAGAGCTAGAGTGGACTGTTACGATAAGAATATTACTTCTACAGATGATCTAGGAGTTAGGAGGCCCATTTCCATTTGCACAATATCCACTAAGTAGCTTAATCGGTGTGCGATGAGGTTGTTAGCTATATGATGTTACGGTTAGTGACAGATCTGAGGATGAGTCTAGTGGGCCATCCCTTGATGACCATCTCATTTTGAGGGATCTTGTTGATGTTTTTCAAGGGGAGCTACCGGGTTTACCTCCCCCACGTGACATATATTTTCACATAGATCTTTTTCCAAGTGGAAAGCCTATCTCATGAGCACCTTATCAGATGACTACTCCTGAGCTATGCGAGCTCAATTTGTAGCTACAGGGAATTTTGGAGAAAGGCCTAATCTGTTCTAGTGTATCCTGTTGGAGGGGCATCGATGATCTTCATAAAGAAGAAGGATGGATACTTGCAGTTGTGTATTGATTATCATCAACTAAACAAAGGAACGATCGATATTCGTTACCCCCTTCCGTGCATTGACTATTTATTTGATCAGATGAAGGGGGCCATAATTATATCCAAGATAGATCTTAAGTCAGGTTATCATCAGCTGGGGATCACGGATGCAGATATTCATAAGACCACCTTGCGTAGGAGATATGGTCACTACGAGTTCACAATGGTACCTTTTGTTATGACGAATGCCCCCATAGTGTTTATGAGTTTTATGAATGCGGTATTCAGGAATTTTCAAGATTTCTTCGTGCAAATCTTCCTTGATGACATTTTTCTTTGCTCATGTACGCGTGAGGAGCATGAGGAGAACCTTTGCTAGGTTCTTAAGTGTCTTTATGAGTAGTATCTTTATGGGAACTTGGAGAAGTGTCTATTCTTTTAGACAGAGGTCTAGTATTTGGGCCACATCATTTCTGGGGAAGGTATCCCAGTCAATCCTTGAAATATTCGAGCTATTATGAATTGGCTAGTATGCACTAGTGTGATTGAAGTGCGTAGCTTCATGGGTTTGGTAGGATATTACAGGAGGTTTGTTCAAGACTTCTCTCGAGTTGCGCACCCCATCACTTCCCTTCAGCGGAAAGGGAAGAAATTTGTATGGTCAGACAGATGTGAGAATTACTTTAGGAAACTGAAGAAATACCTCACCATAGTGCCTATTCTAGAAGTGTCGGATCCTCAGAGCGAGTTCTATGTTTGTACAGATGCTTCTTTGGTAGGTCTGGGAGGTCTGTTTATGCAGGAGGACAGAGTTGTTTCTTTTGAGTCTCGCAAACTCAAATATTATGAGCTCAAATATCCAACTCGTGATCTTGAGCTTGTGGTAGTTGTACATGCCTTAGTGTGGTGGAGACATTTTCTTCTTGGCCAAAGATTTACACTTAAGATTGATCACTTGAGTCTTTTCCACCTCTTCACACAGCCCAATCTCAATGCTCATCATCAGCATTGGATGGAGTTACTTTATGAGTATGAGATGGAGATAGAACATGTGAAGGGGAAGGAGAATGTGGTTGCAAATGATCTTAGTAGATGGATGCATGTGGTTATGGCCACTTTAATGGGCACAGATTTCTAGAGTAGGATATTGAAGTAGCTTTCTCATGATAGCTTCGATCTTACAGCCATGGAAGATTTTGAGTCTCAGAGATCCCTTGAGGGGAATTTTGATGGTTTTTTACTAGAGGCATATGGTCTTCTCAGGAACAGATGCTAGATATATATTCCTAGAGATGGAGGCTTGAGACAAGACATTTTGATATAGGCTTACCATGCACCTTATTCAACCCATCCCGTGGTGAAGAAGATGCACTCTAGTTTGAGGTAGTTTTATCATTGGAGGGGACTTCGGAGAGATGTGGCTCATTTCGTGTCACGTTGTTTAGAGTGTCAAAAGGTGAAGGCCGAGCATCAGCATCCAGCTAGCCTTCTCTTTCCTCATGCTATACTAGAGTGGAAGTGGGACACCATTTCCATGGACTTCATTGTTGGGATACTGACATCAAGTTACCACCACGATACCATTATGGTCACAGTGGATAAATTGATGAAAGTGGCTCATTTTTCTCCGGTGAAGACCACCTATGCAGCTAGTGCAGTGGCACGTGTATTTCTTGATGATATCGTCAGGTTGCACGGGATCCAATAGAAAATCATTTGTGATTGTGATAATTTGTACACTTCCCACTTCTTGACTACTATGCAGCATGCCCTTGGGACAAAGAGTAATTTCAGGATAACATATCACCTTGAGACAGATGGTTAGACTGAGCGGGCGAATGAGATTTTTTAGGACATGTTTAGGTTTAATTAAATGATGTATTGGGAAATGTAGGTTCAATTAAATGATGTTACAAAAAATGTGGTTTTACATAACCAAGAAGTCAAACGATAGGCGAATCAATGGGTTCTCAACCTATAGACATATGACATAAAGACACCAAGGAAAAAATGTTCCCATAAGGATGTGAAATCTGAAATGGATTTTATAACTACAAGATTTATAACGATTTATTCAATTTAACATTTTGAGAGGATCTTAGGGCTAAAAATAAAGAAGAACACTTTTATACGTACAATTTTGTAAAGGAATTTGATGGGTTTGGAGGACAATAATGATATTTTTTATAAAGGTAAGATAATCACTGGCGATTACCCTATGTTGTTGTCGATTCGATATAAAAACTCGGAAGATATATTGGGGGAATTTTTTTTTGATATAAAAGGGATTTTCAATGATCATTTTTCACTATCGCGATTGAAGAGTTTAAACAACCAAAACAAACCCTAGTTTTTTAATTTTCCACTTCCAAGAACCTTCCTGCCCATGTTGAGCTTAAAGTACAAAAACAAAACTTAGACTCAACCTCTTGATAATGAAGGTTTACCCTTCAGATGTAGGAGATGCTTCTCTTTAGGCCATACTCTGGCTGATTGCAGGGTGGAAAGACGTAAAAAAGAGAGCAACTAGTGGAAAAATTTTTCTCCTTGAACATTTTATCTTTGATGCTAAGGAGGAGTTAGACTCACATACTGATTTAGAGGAAGTCCCTAAAATCAGTTCCTGAAACACCCCTCATTAGAAACAAGAAGAAATCAAATGGTGAAATTAAGGTTCCAGAAACCTCTTTAAGAGAAATTCTAGATGATGGAAATAAGGGGGTGGCAAAGGGTGAAAAAAAAAAACCAAAATCAGCCAAATGATGCTATTTTAGTTTATCTTGTTATTGAGGAGGTTACAGAAGGGTGGAAAATAGTTCATAACAAGAAGAAAGCTAACCATAAAGAACTGCCTATTCCATCTAGCTAGTTTGGTTGTTTTTTTTGCTATTCAGTGGTTCTTCTCCTACAAATCCAATTTTGCCTGATAGTAGTTGTGTCGCTTTGTTGTTATACCGTTGGGCATTGTCCTTTTTTTTCCATCTTTATACTCATTGCATTGTCTGGGTTTTGACCCTTTCTTGTTGTTCCTAGGTACGATTCCAGTAAAAAAAAATCTATTACCGTTAATAAAAATATATATATAGTCGATATTTTCAAACATTTTTTCAGTTCAATCTCCAACACCTCATTTCCTATATATTCATATCGACAAGTGTTGATATATTACAATTTTAGTTACATATAGAAGAATGGACAGATATGGAACATCAAATTCATAGCAACATATAGATGGCTAATATCTAAGTATATACATGGATAATTTCTATTGAACTCTTGATAATCATGTAGCAATTCTCTCTTACAAAGAAATGGCACACTCAAACCATACATCTTGATTTCCAATAGAATGTACAAAATTATACAGAGCTTCAATTCATTTCCACGAAAAAAAAAATCGAGGTTAAATAGAATGGACCAGTTAATCCTCTTCACTTGCTTAGATTTAATGGTACAGCCTGCAATAAATAGTCCATGTAAACTATAAATTAAATGTAACCTTAAATAGTTTCTTATAATTACATGGCATTACCATCAACTAGCGATCAACAAGCGTGTGAGTCCATGAAAAGCAGAAGGTGATGCTATGCCAACAATAATTGAGTGTAATTTATTACATACAATTTCCCAAACATAATGTGGGCAAGTCATTCTTGGCTAAGCAACACGCTCTGCCTCCTAATTTAGGACACCCTCATCAATTTTAAAAGGCTAATTAAACTCAGAATGAGGAGTGACGCTCACATAGTCATAGATATATATTGCCTTAAAGGCAATAAAATGATAGAAACGAATATATTCAAAGATTGATTCACCCCGTCTGCACGCCTGAAATTTGAGAAAATAATAGATGCGGATATCTTTAATGGAATCCATTATTAATGAAGATGGTTATCGCTCTTAGAAACATCGATGCCCATCTCGCCGCATAAAAAACATTATTGAAAAGAGGCAGATAATTCCCCTAAACAATATAGATAAACGATGTTTCGATTCCTGATAGTTCCTCTAAACATTTGTCGGTTCACAAAAATTATTACAAAGGAAAAAAACCACGATGCGTCATTTTACCTAACGACATTATGCTGAGGGAAGGAATCGGTTTAGAATAAAGTTTATGTGGCGACAGGAAACTTTAGAAAGGAATTATGGATAGAACCTGCCTACAAAGAAAGGGTGACAGATAGTTTATTTATTCTTTTAAAGGTCATTGCTTTGTGCTGCTAAAAATCATTAAGATTAGTTCCAAAAGTATAGTGGACCACGGGACCCTGCTCAGGTGACATAATACTTTTATTTATTTATTTCCATTTTAAAATTTTATTTTCATCTTTTATTCGTGTTGGGGTTTGAGGACTTTAACTCGTGGTCAGGTTTGCTGATTTGAGAAATCACAGAAATAAATGTTGCAAAAAAATTTTGGCCATTGACACCGTCTTTTTCTCGACTTCTATTTTCCATATGTTACCTCTCTCTGTGGTTGTATTTAGTCTGAATGAATGTTGCAAATTTTTGGGCCATCGACCCCATTACATCTTGGCTTCTATTTTCTTTATGTTAGCTCTCTCTATGGCTGTGTTTAGATCCTAAATGCTTGAAGATTAAATATTTTTTATTTTTATATGACTACTACTTGTTTTCATCTTGAATTCTATGGATAGAATTGCCAATAAATCAACTGCTTCAACTTAGACTAAGTACATCAGATCTTTAAATTAGAGAACAAGGAGACTCTTTCAGCCATCGACATTACATGGTACACTATTAAGGACAATA
Source organism: Taxus chinensis (assembly GCA_019776745.2). Classification (NCBI taxonomy): domain Eukaryota; kingdom Viridiplantae; phylum Streptophyta; class Pinopsida; order Cupressales; family Taxaceae; genus Taxus; species Taxus chinensis. The sequence goes on along the minus strand of CM034155.1, from coordinate 576,464,144 downwards.
TTCATCATCCAAGGTTAAAACTTATCCCTCCTTATAAATAAGAGAACTTTTTGCATTAAACAATATAAGAAATCATATTGAGTCTCTTTCAAAGACTTTCAATTTGCACATAAAATCTCTCTATCACTCTTATGACCAACAAATTGAGGTGTAAAATTAGGTATGATTTTTTTTGCATTACTTATTTTCCTACAATTATTACATGTTAAAAATTAAAAGGGCCCTTTAAAAGTGATACAAGAAGTAAGCACTATATGTGGGTTTCAAACCTTGAAATGATGGATTTTGCCCATTTTTTATTTTGGCACCTTAAAGATAAAATGACACTCATTTGAAAATTGCAATCGAGATTGTGACAATAATGTTTAGCATAGATAAAAAAATATTATTAAGGTGGGAAAAATGTTTTCCTTAGAATCTATGTGTGGGACATGTAGGTGTTTTAGTTCTTACCATTTTATTTCAAACTTTTCATTCATGTCTTGGACTTATCTTAAAAATTGAATTTAATTGAAAAAAAAACCATGATGTCGTAATTTTTAAATAAAACCCTCGTTTTTCAAAGAATGAAATTGAAGAGAATGATTATAATGTCATTTTGAGGGATTGCATCATTCCCATATATAGGTTGAATTTATGGTCGTATCCTTTTTTGCAATATTAAAAAAAAAAAAATTGTTGTCCTATACTTTCCATTATACATATAAACTTGAATTCTCTAATCTTCCAAGACAAAGCATTGCAAAAAATGAAAATGGTAGAATCAACATTTTTCATCATTATCTCTTCCACTAATTTATTGTTCACAAACATTGCATATGTATTGAACAGTAAACGTAGTCCACATCAACTAAAATAGCCTCTCATGCATAAGTCAAGAAGACTCTACAGGGGAAATGAGGAGTGTAAACATGTCTATAATGACAGAGTACAACTATCCCATAATTGAGAAAAAAAATTACGCACGCTATCTTTAAATTTATATATAAACCTTTACCACATTAAATTTCATGAGATTAATGATGCTGATAATTTGGTTTCAAGAGGTAGGGAAAATTCCCTAATTATTGTGCCCTCGAATGTGTAAATGGATATCCTTCATGTGTTGTATGCAACACTACACCAACATCATTACATATGCCCTCCTCTATAAGATAATCTAATCTATGCTTTCACTACACTTTATGAAGAGGAAACACGTGTAAGGAATTTTAGTTATGACGATGATGATGATGTTGTTGTTGATGATGATGATGATGATGGTGATGATGATGATGATGACGTTGATGATGATGATGGTGGTGGTGATGATGATGATGATGATGATGATTCTCTCAATGTCACATATAGGCATCCTAATTATTGTTTCCACCCATTTGTTGTTCACGTATAGGCTATATTTATTGGGAAAACCCACACCTCGAAACTAGTGGCCTCCGAACAAATAATTTGGAAGACTCTATTAGGGAATCCAATGTGTAGAGTTTTTTATGTAGTAGTAGAGTACATATTTCCCATAGATGTATCGAAACCTACTCGTGGAAATTGAGAATTTATATTGACCTTGACTGCATTTTATTTCATGAGATCGATGATGTAAAAAATGGGGTTGTGTGATGTAGGGAAAAATTGCTTACAGTTATGCCCTCCTTTATGCACAAAAATATCCTATCCATGTTATATGAAACACTATTACAAAATCACTACATGTTCTTGATTAATTAAAATTAACTAAACTAGGTAGTAAAAGAAAGTTAATCTAATCTACAAGGACATTTAAACACAGTAAATAAGTACACTAAGACAATATGTAAATGACACAAGTAAATGAAGCTAATAAAATCATAAACTCTAATATGCAAGAGATAAATGGAATGATATCAGATGATAACAGATGGTGGTTGAAAAATATCATAGTGATGAAAAAAATCAGAAGGTAGGAGTGACTGTGACGGGGTGCCACAGAGGATATATCTAGATGATGTGGCAGGAATGGAGCACCTACAAGAAGAGTGGGGCACCCACTGGTACTTTGGTAAGAAAAATGGATGCTTTATTCTAGAGAAAAGATATGAAACTGATCTTCATAGGTCCAGGAAATGAGTGGTGATATTCATTGTCTATCACATTAATTTATCTACACTGCACCAAATGCTAGAAATATTCCAAAAGGAAGAATGGCATGCCAAAGGAACCAAAATAATTATAAAAAAAACCTTTAAAAATAAATATGCAAATGAATGGGTAGGGCTAACCTCAGCTGCCACAACAATGAGATTGCTAACTAAGTGATGCACTAAATTTTGGACCTAGATGTAGTCTTGATGAGTGTGTGCATGCCGTGCCTTAGGTGCTCTTGTGCCAGTCATACTTTGTGAAGTAGCGGGAAATAACTAATAGTACAAAATCTAATAGAATGTGTGCATGAAATAGAATAGAATCCCTCCCCTGCGAAGTGTGATGTAGATGTCCTAGATTTTTCCTTGTTGATGGAGCTATGTGAATGCCAATGCAATAGATGGATGGAACTCTAGATGGAGTGATAGTAGATAGTGATGCCAGGTCCCTCATTATTGTCTCATAAATTTATATTTATAGGGTTCTCTTGGTCTAATTTCGTAACTAACCCGGAAAAGGTCAACCACAAGAAAGATAAATATGAAAATGACTAGAAGAGGTCAAAAAAAGTGGCGGGAAAGTGCTAGAATGATCAAGGCACCCTTAGGTCAGATCAGGGCAACCATGTGCTCCTCAATACTAAATATGGGCACCCCATCCAAGGCTAAGGTAACACATAATGTCTTGAAATGGATAGGAAAGTGGGTGTAATAGGTCACAAATTATGAAAGAAAATAAATGAGATGGACAAAAGACATGGGTTGATTAGTACATTATTCACTCAAGAATCCTCTAAATAGTAGTATGAGACCAAGGTAAATAAATTTCTAAATTGTCTAATTTTGTGACTACATTTTTCCCCCACTTTATGTTGGTGATCAGACATCTCGATAACATAAAGTAGATAGGGATGCATACTTGATATCCATAAAGACTGTTGTATAAAATGCACTAAAGGACTACACAAATCATGGAATGAAAACAACATGGAGGAGCGTGGAAACTATAGATGAAAAATGTGCAATGAAAAAGTGATGGGAGTGAACCTAGGGTGGAACACATGTGTGTAGCTTCCGTAGTGTGTAGTTTACCAACATGGTTAGTAAAGCATGTGTTTTGTCATGGATTGTTGTTTTTGTCACTATGTTGTTGCCCTAATTTGACAGTTTGTTTCTCATACGGTCGAACCTAAAATGATAAAATGATCAAGTAGTCAAATATGTATGTATGTAAGTGGAAAAATGTTATTTAAAATATGCTTGTAGATGTAAAATATGTAAAGTGTAAATAGAAAATGTAAATGTAAATTAAATGGAACATGTGCACGTGATCCATGTCAAGAAAGAGTGTAGAAGGATATCATGTACTATGATTTTTTGGGGTGATCTCAAGCCATAGGTTGAAGAAGTGTAGGGAGGAAATTCTCGGTGTCCTCCAAGCTCTAACTTCTTACATGAACTATGTGTAGAGATTTCCATATTGTCCTAGTTTTTTGGTGATTTGACACTGATAGCTAATGTAGTATAGAGAGGCACACCCACTATGACCTCCAAGCCTATAACCACTTCCTATAATACTAAGGACACCATGTCCAATAAAATTTGTTATGTATGGAGTTCATTGATTTTAGAAAATAGAAGATATTGTAAACAAAAAAGTATGGAAACTAATATCCTTGCATAAAAAATGATGCACATGAAGCAAAAATTAGCATGCTAGAAAGATAACTAGTATTCCAAGAGCGTGTATAAGTGAGTAATGTATTTTTATAAGTACAAGATGAAAAAATGAAACCTGGAAGAGACGAATGTGGATTCCCTTATCGACTAGTACAGGAAGGAGATAAGGCAAGCATCCATGTCATGTGTAAGAGACATGTTATCCAATTTTATCCCCAAGAGAAATTAGATGAACATGACTTTGCATGTCAAAAAAATGGAGGAGTTGATCCATCAAAAGGGATTTTCTTTTGGAGTTGGGCGAATAATATTAAAACAGGTTGAGAAAATTGCATGCAAGCTCAGGAAACTCAAGCTGTTTTAGAGAATCATGAAATCTGAAGTCTGAAATTTCAAACTTCGGAGGTGGAAATTTTCAGAGATCTAAGTGAAAAAAATGTCCAAAACTCAAAAAGTTTGAAATTTTGGATTTTCAGGTTTAAGGGTTTCAGAGATCTTGGAGCGTGAAGTTGAAAAAATGAAAGGAAAAGTTCCAAAACTTGAAACTCTTAAAGTCTAAACTTTTAGACTTTTAGGTTTCAGGGTTTCAGGGATCTCGGTGAGAGTAAAAAGCTTGAAATCTAAAACTCTGAAAGTCTAAAATTTCAGACTTTTAGGTTTTAGAGTTTTGGAGGTGTGGAATTTGGGGTTTCGGAAGTCTCGTCGACAAAATCAAAAAAATCACCAAGAAATATCTGAAATCTCGAGAGTCTGAATCCCAAAACGGTTTGGATTTCAGAGGTCAACATAGGTTTTGGGGTCAACACAGTGGAAGATTCAGGTTTCTTGTTTTCATAACTTTGGGTTTCGAGGTTTCAAAACTCTTCATGTGATTTGGGCGGTGAACAGTGAAAAAGGTCTAAAATAGAAAAATGTCTGAAAGTTTGAAAGTCCAAAATTTTAGAATTTCAGAAGTCTGCAATTTTAGGCTTTCGGAATTCTGGAAGCCCCAAAACATTAAAATCACCCCTCAATGTATGAAACTCTGAAACCTGAAATTTCAAAATTTTAGACTTTCAGGCTTTCGGGTTTCAGAATTTCGGAACTCTTAGTCTACCATTTTTACAGAATGACATCTCGACCTCTAGATGGCCATAAATTTTGACTGGGAGCTCATATTTGATCAAGAGAGGACTTTTTGAAAATATCTTGACGTATGTTACACAACTACGACTAAGTTCTTTAAAATGAAGAATACATTCTGCCATTTTTTAGGCTTTTGAGCTTCTCACCTACCACCATAATGAAGTATTGGCTTCCTTTCTTACCCAATAAGGAACAATAAATGGAGGCATGGGTTTTTGAGTGGAACCCATCATTTTTGTCAGGAGAATTCATTTCTCTTTTGGGGTGGTTAAAGCAAGAATTTGAATTCTTCTCATCTCCTTCTCTCATTCTTCTTATATATTGTAAGGAGGGGCATTTTTCAAAAGGTTGGAAATTTTGGCTTTGCACCCTCCCTTCTTCTCTTATCTACAAGTGAGTTTGTGGAGTTCAAACCTCCCCTTCAATCTCTAAAGAAATTTTGTGCCTCTTGGCCATTGTAATGCACTGTATCAATTTTTTGGAGCAATAATACAAGTTTGTGGATGATTTTCAACCATTTCTTATGTTCATTTCTTCTTCTTGATCTCTCATTGCAACCTTGGTTACTTGTGCATGGTAATTGTATCACATTTTAATGGTTTGTGTTTAATAGAAATGAAGGTGTTGAACATTCCTTTGGTGCATCACCTTTGTTATCTTAGATTCAATTTCTTGCATCTTCTTAACCCTATCTCCTTGGAAAGTTAGAGTAGAGTTTAGAGTAGATCCTCTATAAATTGTATGTGTGCACCTGAATAGACAAATAGAAACTGACCTTCATTCGGAGAGCTTTCCCATTTGCAAAGTCCCACACTTTGGAAAAAGCTCCATGTTAAGCAATCACACTGAGAGTATCAACCCATCAAGTTGTAGACATTATGAGGTGTTGTGATTATGCATCAACAATACATTTATCTACGATCAGAACTAGAAGAAGATGTGAACACACATGTGTGGATGATATAGATAAATGACATACAAGTAATCTAACTAGCATGTGTAATAAAGTGATTATCAGAAAGAAAATCTAAGAAAGAGTACAAGAAACCATAATATGTAGTACGTTATGGATGGATTGAATGGTAAGGAACATAGAGTGATAGGATCCGTATGCCCCCCAAGAGGATGGAGGTGTATGTAGTGAGGTTTATTTTTTTTTCCCCATAATAGTCAAGAATAAACTATAAATGAGAGTGCATTATCGAGAAATGGTTTAGTAGTATGTGTATTGTGTCTAGTGCACTGTGATGAATGTGTATATATGGTAGTGATGATATGCAACATGTAGTAGATATGTGCATGGAATATATACCCTAAGTGTATACCATGATGAAATTAATTGTGGAATGATGATTTATCCATAAGTGTATATCACTATAAGATGAAATGGGGGAGTGGTGATGTAACCTAAGGTGCACAGCACTACTAAATGATAGGTTAGTTAAAAATTCATCCTAAAGTGTATGTCACTAAATGAGGATTAGATGTGAGATGATTTATCCCTAAGCGTATATCACTAAAAAATGAAAAAAAGGAGTGGTGATCTAACCTAGGGTGTATACCACTACAAGATGAAAGAATATGTGACGATTTAGCCTAAAGTGCATGTCACTAACCTAGTAATGTTGTATCATTTGATCGTGTGATGAGTGTAAGTTCCATTTAATTTGTAAACCCTTAATGGTCGAATATGGATTGATGAACTAAAGTGCATCATCGGGTAGTGAGTGAAGTGCATAGAAGACAATGTAGTATATGTAAGGATGAATGATGATCTTGTGATGAATGTAATGTGTAAATGCTTGATGCATAGAATGAAATGTAGAATGTGTAAATTGCAATGTATAGAGAGACATGCAATGAAATATGTAGGTGGAATAGTAATGTAGTATGTAGGATGATGTAATGTTAGACTCATATGTGATGACGACAAGTATAATATGTAGAGTAATGTGAATGTAAAAATGTTGTAAACTAAATGAAGAATGCATGGTGTATGATATGATGAAGTGCACTATGTATTTCTTATAGTCAAGTGTATGGGGTTCAGTCTAGTAATACCTCAGCAATCAAGTGTGAACCGAAGCACAATAGTGTGTCATTGGGTAATGACACAAGAATGTAAATGATGAGTATGCCTAACAAGTGTGTGAAAATGAAATAAGGAAAAATGTAGCTTTGCTAGGACAAGGTGGGGGGGAAATAAAGTGTCATGTCCTCCAAGTCTGTGTGAACTGATAAAATATCCAATGATGGTAAAGGATAAAGGTCCTCCACCTGCAGTATGTAGTGAAAGCATATGAAAATACTCTAACAGTTGTTATATAGTAGAAAAATGCTTTTGTGGTGTATGAATTCTATGCTCATGTGAGGGATGATAATATGACGAGGGGCATGGCATTATAAAATGTTTCGGTGATGGAAATATTCATGATGCGGAATGTGAAGGTGAAGAGGATATGCATGGAATGAACCAAGGAGGTGATCTATGCTGATATGTAATAACTATCCACGAAATAGGCCTATCCCTATGCGTAGGACTAGTGGAATGATGTGGTTATGTAGACGGCTCTTGATTACATAAAATAGGAGTAGATTGGGGTTTGAGAATCATATAATGTGATGTGGTAGAAGAAGTATTAGATGTGTGAGATACCATGCGATGACATGATAGCCATGAAGTAGATGGATTGACAACATCAATAGAGATGGCTTGAATATTATAAATAAATTTGAGATGTAGATGATTCATAAAAATGATAGATTGTGATTGAAGAATCCAATTTATGACCAAGGAGCATGTCACATCATTCAAATTTGTTTCTAATGAGGAAAGGAACAAACATTGTAAGAGGGCTAACCTTATAATGTAGTTGAACAATGACAAAGGGATTTTCAAAAGGGTATTTGACTTGAGATATAGGATACCTAATATCCTTAAGGAGTGGCATAGAACACACACTAGTGGGTCATGATGGGTGAACCTTGGTGTTGTTGATGAAGGTGGGGCCAATAGATGAATGGATGTGCAAATGGTTAGTTGTAGAATTATTTTTATCATCATCGTTATAAAAGGAAATGATTGGTTGCAAAAATTGAGTATTAGATTCTACAAAATCAAGAACTCACGAGTTAGTAGGAGACATATTGTGTGAAATATGATTAGTGTTTGAATATGTTTTTTGTGTGTTATGATTTGGAAATGGATTGTTAAAGATATTAAGTTTATGGTTTTCATTGGTAGGCGGAATTGTCTCTAAATCTGGAAGCTCAATTTGACAAATGGCGAATACATGATGAATTAGATGTCGTGGCCAAATTTTTTTTGGGATGTGATATACATTGATGATAATCACAATAATATTTTTCAGGTAAATTTCATCCTTTGGGATGAGATGGATCAAGTTGTAGATGAGGAGATAAGGTGATAAGATTACTATTGATGAATTGGGGTAGCAAAACACTCAGAGGTGTACTAAGCTTACAATAATTGCATCTCTATGGTCATGGTTGAAGTTCCTTTGGAGTAGAAATTGTTTCTATGGTGGTTTTGGTGACCATGGATTTATTTGTAGAAGTTTTAAATGTTTTCTTACATTGAAAGCGGGTGGATGACAAAGCTTGAGAGTATGGAAAATTTTATCAAACAAAGGAGATGTCTCAAAGATAAAAATCTCTTATAGAGGTCGTAATAGAATTTGAACAAATAAATCCTAGAGTTTAGAATCTGCGAGTACATTAGAAAACTTAGCTAAGTTATTATTTTCTCTAAGACATAGTCGGATAAATGTTTATTAGGCCCTTGCTTGAGTTATGCCACATGAGCGTAAAATACATTAGAGATGATGTTGATAGAAAAGTGAGTGAGAAATGCATCAAAAAAATGGGTGAAAGAGAATACCCAGTGTACAGGTAGATCATAGAACCAATGCATTAGATAGTCTTGTAGACTATGAGGGAAAATATTTTCTAATACAATGTAATCATTTGCATAGTCGAGAAATGCTACATGAAATGTGTAAAGATGTTCTTGTGGGTCCTCATGGCCTTTAATGATAGGTATCCTAGAAGAGATGAAATCAAGTGGAAATGGTTATGCTGATATGGTAGGTACAAAATAAGTATACAATAAGACTATAGATTCTAGAGAAGGTTCGATATGTGAGGTGGATAACTGTAGTTGACAAATTTGGGTTTGCAAGTCATCATAGAGATGTCAAATTTGGTGAAGTTAAAGAAGAAACAAGGTGCATAGGAGAGGCACCATATTGAGTGGTAAGAGTAGTGGTTGCATTAATAGGAGTAAAAACATATGTCAGTGGGGTAGAGACCATGGGAGAAGAAATATAAGTAGGTGGAGTAGATACCATAGGAGAAGAAACATACATAGGTAAAGTAGATTCCATAGGATTGGTGGAAGCAATGACACAAATTGAAGTGTCACGAGATCTGTTAGTGGTAATTAAATCACATAAAATATGCGAGAGATGAGTAGGACTTTCACGCAAGGCTTATCAAAATTTGGTAATAATGTTAATTTGGTCATGTTCAACATTGGTGTCTTCATCGTAAGCCTTCTCACTGTCAGATGATTTTATTTCATGTAGAGGAACCTTATTGGAATTATCTAAAGGGTTTTCAGACATAGATGTGGTTATGTCAACCATCGACTTAGAGGAGCAATGAATAAATAAAGGGAGTTCACAATATTGAAGAGATCCAAAACAAACGCTATGGGTGATGGGCATAAAATGATAGGAAAAAAGTAAAATCCTATAAGGTGCAATGAAGAGACATCGGGTTCACCAAAATTATTAACTAAACTAGGAAGTAAACGATATAGTTCATCTAATCTAGGAGGACATATAAACACAGTAAATAAGTGAATGAAAATATTATGTAAATGAGACAAGTAAATGAAATTAATTAAATCATAAACCCTAATATGAAAGAGAGAAGTGGAATAAACATATATGTTAACAAATGGTGGTCAAAAAATATCACAGTGATGAATAGAAAATAATATGGTAGGAGCAACATTGTCAAGGTCCTGTAGAGGAAACATATGGATAATGTGGGTGGATGGGAGTGGTTAGAAGAGGACCGAGGTTCACATGGGCACACTTGTAAGTGAAACAGGCACCCTGGTTTGGAGAAAAGATCTGAAAATGATCTTCATAGCTCTTTGAGATGACTTGTAACCTTCGACTCCCATCGACAAAATATTCCAAAAGGAAGAATAACCTACAAAAGAAACAAAAGAAAGTATTAAAAACCCTTAAAAATAAATATGCAAATGAATGGGTCAAACTAACCTAATTTTCCACAAAAGTGGTCTTACTAAGAGAGTGTTGTTCTAAATTTTGAACCCGGATGTAGTTCTGGTGAGTGTGTGCATGTTGTACCCTAGGTGCTCTTATGCCCATTGCACTTTGTGAAATAAGAAGAAATAAATAAATGTAGAATATGTATAAGACTTTGTACATGAAATATAATAGAATCCCTCCCCTTATGAAGTGTGATGAAGCTGTCCTAGCTTGAGTCTTGATGATGGATCTATGTGGATGTCAATGCATTAGATAGATGTAACTCTAGATGGAGTGATAATATATAGTGACACTAGGTCCTTCATTATGGTTTACTAACTTTATATTTATAGGATTCTCTTGGTCTAATTTCGTAATCAACCCCAAGAATAGAAACCTCAAGAAAGATAAATATGAAAAATGGCTGTAAGAGGCTCAAAAAGTGGCTGGAAAGTGCTATAAGCATCAGGGTACCCATGGGCGCCCCAGCTGAGGCTAAGGTAACACAGAATGTCTAGAAATGGATGAGCATATGGGTACAATAAGGTCACAAATTATGAAATAAAATAAACAAGATAGGCCAAAGGATGGGAGATAATTAATAATTTCTTCACTCAATAACCTTCTAAAAACTAGTATGAGACCAAGGTAAATAAATGTCTAAAGTGCATGATTTTGTGACAACAGTTACCTCCTCTCTAAGATAATCAAAAAATATTGTTTGGGGATGCATCATTTTCTATAACGTAATTTTTTACGAGGATACTTGTGAATATTTTTCTTATTATGACTTATGATGAATTTTTTAATTTAAGGATAATGGTTTTCTTCACTGGGATCCTACCTATATAAAAAAGGCCACTAGCCCAAAAAAGACGACAAAGACCAAGAGCAACATAACTGAAGCTCTTTACAAGATAGGCATGAAAGAAACAATGAATCACCAAATTTGAACCAACTGTCATCAACCAAAAATGGAAGATTGAGATATGAGTTTCATGTGGGAAGGGACAGAATGCATCTTAGAAGAGGCCCTTTTCTTGTTTTGAACCAACTTCCACTCCTCCTTGGTAATATTTTCAACTTTGGAAAGTTTACATGGGAGGATGATTTCAATAGAAGAAATAGGTTGAAAGTGAGACCTATTGGTAGAAGAGGGGGTTTCCCTTTCCCTGATCAACTAGAAGAGTTATGGGTATTATGATTCATAGAATCCATTACTGTTTAAGGAACTTGACGGTGATTCAATACCGGATCTAACCTAAAGCGGCATGTATCATAAGTATGTTCATCAGAAAAATCAGATGGGGCTTTCACGTGAAGTGAAAATAGAGGGAATTATTCCACCAAGGTGGATAAGCACCAAAGTTTCTCTTATAATTCCAACAATCAACTATCAAATCTCTAGTTTCAAAACATCTCTAACAATGAAAGTCCAACATTTTATATTCAAGATGTTGAGTCCAAATGCTATCCCCAATCTGCAGATTGATTTTATCAAGTAAATTAAAGGATAAATCTAAATTCAATAAAATCCTAGGATAGGTGGAATATATCTATTGGGAGGTTGAATCATTAAATTTTTCAAAAGTCCCCAACTTGTTCCCAATAGATTCAAGACAAGATTCATCCCGTAGTTCCACTGGTAGACTAGGGAGTATTTCCTAGACAAGAATTGTGTTATAAGTATATTTTAGAGGATCAAAAGTTGGCTACTAGGGTTTTCTCATGAGCCTGAACTGATCTCCTCATACCTAGTAAATATTATCTATGGCATCATGGCCCTTGATAGAATCAAAAATAGTTATGAAATAAGCATTTGAGAAGGGATAGGGTTCACTCTTACCCTTAACTTTGGAGCTCCATCTCTTTGTCATCCATTCATGAGGATGATTGAGCTATGAATTTTTTTTTTGGAAATTGTAGTTGAGCCCAAGCTTGTAATAATATTTCTCCATCTCCCGAACCTTAAAAAGAACACCATCTTTGGAGATCATCTCAGGAATGTCAAATTTAGGTTACATGAATTTCATCCTCTCTGATAAATATTTTCCTTTATCTAAGATGCAAGCAAAAAATTCTTGTTGTTAAACCCTTAGTGCCCACCATCATTACAAAATGTAGTCACAAAATCATGCACTTTAGACAATTATTTATCCCAATATCATACAACTATTTAGAATGTTCTTAAAGAAAGAAAATGCTAATTAATCCCTATTCATTTGGCAAACTTTTAATTATTTTATTTCGTATTTTATGACCAACTACATCTACCTATCCAACCATTTCTAAACATCTAACGTCATTTTAGCCCTAAATTTGTTACCCATATTTCGTAATGGGGCGCCCGTGGGCACCTTCGCCTTATTTCAGGGAGCTCTAGCCCCTTTTCCACTTTTCTGGCTTTCCTTGGGTATTTTCTATCCATTTTTCATGCTTATCTTTTATGTGGTCATCCTTTTCAGGGTTAATTGTGAAATTAGACCAAGAGAACCCTTTAAATATAAAGTTATGAGACCATAATGAGGGACCTAACATCACTATCTACTATCACACCGTCTAGAGATGCATCTATATATTGTATTGGCATCCACATAGATCCATCATCATCAAGGCATAAGCTAGGACATCTACATCAAGCTTCATTGGCGGAGGGATTCTATTCTATTTTATGCACACATTATATTATATTTTCTTCACGTAGTTATTTCTCGTTACTTCGCAAAGTGTTCCTAGGAAAAGAGAAACCTAGGGCATGTTCACACATGCACATATAAATGATGTTATCCCAATATTTTCCCCTGGAAAAATTGATTAAACACGACCCCACACAAAAGAAAATCAGAAGGGTTGGTTTAAGTCATGCGAGCCCACATTTCAGATCCAACAATCAAAGGGCAGGGTCGGTGAAGGAACAAACGACATGTAAAGGAGATCAGAGCACATAGGAGAAAAATGAAGAAAGGAAGTGTTCACTCGAGGCCCCGAATCGGCTAAGTGTAAGAGAGTCAGTGAAATCCCCCACATGTCTCAATGGCGTAACTTCAAAGGAAGGATCAAGAGCAGAGGTCCCAAATGTGTGCCACCCCCCATGTGGTCAGAGCCTCAAAAGGTTGAATTGGCTGTTGAAAAGTCTAAGGCCAGCAGAAAGAACCATGTGTCAAGTCGGCTCAACTTTATAGGTGAAATACAGAGTGGGTCCCCAAACAAGCGCATGCTCACCACATGGTCAGAACCCAATGAGGAAGTGATCAATCGAGGCCCTAAATCGAATAATTATGGAAGATCTAGTGGGAGCCTCCACGTGCCTCATCAGTCGTAATTCTAAGGGAATAATCAAAAAGCAGGGACCCTAAATAAGCAGCAAACCTCTATGCAGTTAGAGCCCCAAAAATTTATTACAACTGTTGAAAAAATCTAAGGTGAAGCGAAAAAAACCATGTGTCAGCTAGACACAACTTTAAAGGTGTGACCTAAAGCATAGAATCAAATGTGCATGAACTTTCCATGTGTCTAGGGTCCATTAAAAGTCAAATGAGTAGCAGGCCCAAATTGGTTAAGTAGAAAAGTACCAGTGGAAGCCTCCAAGCATCGTCTCGACATAAATTCAATGTAAAAATCTGGGGGCGGGTCCCAAATGTGTGTTGCGCTTCCACATGTCTAGAACCCAACTTATTCGCTCCTAAATAGGTAGAAGGGACCTATTCAAAATAGATAAAGTGGAGCAGACCCAGATCAGATAACTATAAAGGAGACTACGGAAGGTGCCATGTGCCTCATTTATACAAATTAAAAAGGTGCGGCCCAAAGAGAGACGCCAAACTTATGCCAGCCATCCACGTGTCCTATGTCTGAAAACGGAACCCCAGCCATTGAAAATTTCAAGATTAAGGTAGAGCCAGAGCAAGGTGCCACATGTCGACTCGGTGCAACTTCAAATATCAACTCTGAGGGTATTTCCTTAATGAGTGCTAAGCCTCCACATGTCTAGGGTCAGACATATAGACCTGACCAAACAAAAGGGACTTAGCCAAACATAAAGAAATAGAGAAAAGCTATGGAAGGAACCATGTGCCTGTCTTCGGTGCACGTTTCAAGAAGTGAATCCAAAAGAAGTCCCCAAGCATGCACTAGCTCGCCACGTATTCAAGGATCGAAAAAGGAAACATGCCAAATCAGGGCTAAGTACAATTGGGTCACCAGAAGCCTCTGCATGCCTTGTCTGTGCAACTTCAAAGGTAAAATATGGGGGCAATTCCCAAATGAGCATTGAGCCTCCACATTTCTAGGTTCAGAAATATGGCCCTAATAAAAAAAAAGGGACTTATCCAAACACAAAAATTATAGAACAAGCCCGCAAAGGGACACATGGCCATGTTTCTAGGTCAAAGCGGGAAGGCGGACCTTAGAAGGATGTTTTTCCAAAAGTAGGCCGGTGGACCTGGGGAGAGACTTTTCACCAAAAGGGAATATTGCGGACTAACGGGGGCAGTGGGAAATGTTTTGGCATTTTTTTCACTCTTCTCAAAAATTCCAAGTTATAATTGTGGCCGACGGGCCCAAGAAGGATTTATTTTGCTAAGTTAATAATGTGGGTCAGTGAGCTCGGGGATGCCAAATGGAAAATGAGAAGCTTATGGGCTTACAAGGGCTGTCAGAGACTTTTGCACTTTTGTAATTTTTTTGTAAAAGGCGCAAGTTGTAATTTCGGGCCCATAGATCCATTTTGCAAAACTATTTTTTTGTCACCATTTTTGTATGGATTCGATTCAAATATCAAATGGGTAGAACTTTCAACCTAGTTCTCAAAATTTAACAAATTTGGCACCATTGGAAAGGTCTTGACCTCCTCTACTCCATGAAAGCTTGAAAATGTTAATTTTTACATGGTTAGGTGGGTGAAAAATATGAAAATGTTGTTCATGCCATTAATGTATGCTCTAATTTCTTCAACAACTAGACCAGATTTGATTTCATCCGCCATTTTTCCTTCTTCAGCATGCCAAAATAACATGGAGACGTAGACTTGACAGATTATAGGCATGGATTTTCAAGGGCATTGATGGCTAGTAGTTAAGCTTCCAAATCAGATTCCCCGCCTCCTTTTCTTCCCCTCTCTTCACTTCATCTATAAAGTCAAGAGCTTGGATCATTGTAAAGTGCTGGAAATTTTGGTTTTTCACCCTCCCTTCTTCTCTGATCTGCAAATGAATTTGTGGAGTCTGAACCTTATATTAAGATTGTAATGCAAGTTTTTACCTGTTGTCCATTATAATGTTCTATATCAAGTTGTGAAAAAATAACATATGTTTGTGGATGATTTCAACCCTCTCTTGTGGTCAAATTTCATTTATCTGATCTTTCATTGCAATATTGGTTATCTGTGCACAGTGGGTTTATTACATTTTAGTGGTCTATGATTGATAGCAAAGTCGGTAGTGTTCAACATTCGTTTCGTGCATCACCTCTGTTAGGTTAGGTTTAATTTCTTAAATCTTGTTAACCCTGTCTCCTTGGCAAGTTAGAATAGATTTTAGAATAGATACTCTATAAATTTTATGTGTGCACTTGAACAAAGGAATAGGAACATGCCTTCATCTAGAGAGCTCTCTCGATTTCAAGAGTCCCACACTTTGTGTCTCAACCCATCAAGTTGCAAAAATTCAGGGGTGCTGTGATTTTGCACTAATAGTTTTGACACGCCCGGTGGGACCAAGATGTCTCCATTTTTATTGCAAAAAGATTGACGTGCACTTGTTGTAAGTTGTCATCTTGTAAGGAGCTTTAAAATTTCACATTTGATGACTCCAAAAGAGATAGGGTTCCACTGGTTTTCTGCAGCCCAGGCTTGGAAGATTCATGAGAAGAATTCAGACAAGATCAAGAACTAGAGAAGAAGGATTATTTGTCTATCTACACTAGTCCCCAAATAGAGGGATAAGGGGAAGAAGAGCTCAAATGTCTCCATCTCCACCAAATAAAACCTTTTAAACACCTCCCCGTAGTAGGCCTTTCATTTAATCAAGAAGGGTTCTTAGGCCAGTCATAATGGCACATCCACAACCAAATCACCTATGTCAAATTCAATGGCAACAAGCCCACTCACTCTCAATGTAAAAAATCCTAGTTCCATTTACAGCATTGAAGATCAATCCATATTTCATTGGAGAGAACCAAACTACTCCTAGTGACCACATTCAAGACATTACACATGTCTATGTAATTCAAGAAATCACTGAGATGGACATTGGAGTCAAATTATTAGCCTCTTCATTCAAGGGTAAAGCGTTGCAATGGTTTAGGAGTCTGACAATAGGCTCTATTCAGAATTAGGACCATCTTTGCAAAGCTCTTCACAATCAATTTGGAGAGAAGGGAGATAATCTATCCTTGTTGGAATATTTGACAACAATCAAGAGGGCTCCTGATAAGAAGTTGACCGACTTCAACTTTAGATTCCAGTGGATGTGGGTTAGAATTCCAGTGGATGTAAGACCAATAGACAAAGGTGATTTTCTATACTTCCTTAGATATTTAAATCCTGATATGTCCATGATGATTCAGTCCATGGGAGGTGTAGCCTTACCTGCAGCCTATAACCTTTCCATTAAAGATAAAAATTGTTTAATTTAGGCTGGTAAACTTGCACCTAGGCCACCTATGCCTCTATATCAAGAACTATGAGATCTAAGCACTAAGGAATCAAAGTTAAATCTTATAGCTCCTAAATTGTTGAAGTCTTGACATTAGCTCCCATACCTGCTCAAAGGAATAAAAGTTCTGTCTATATGAATCTTCCACCTCATCTTCATAGCTCCTAAAATCAAAGCTCTAATGAAGTTTTGAAATAGCTGCAAAACCTAGGAAACAAGATAATGACTATTGAGAGAAAACAAGCTCATATTCCTAGGCCAAGAACCTATCAGCCTCAAGCTCAGTATCAATCTAGGCCCCCATAGCAAAAAAATAAATCCACCAAATCATGCCACAAATGAGAAGTTGAACCAAGGACAACCTCGAGTTGACAGGCAATTCTGAATGGGTGTTGACCCCTACAGTGACACCTCACTATCAATCTGTCACGTGTTTCAATACCATAATCCAAATGCAACATCAACATCAAAAGCATTAGTTCCAACACAAAACAACATCACAAAGAGTATGATGGGCGTTACCCCTACAGTGTACCTCACTATCAATTGACGTGACACCTCTTTCAATGGTGCACTAAACCAGGCCTTGATGGTACAGACCGTTGGTGTGTCCCAGGAATCCTAGTCAAGAGGAAAATCAGTAGCAAGAAGCTCAGTAAGAGACTCCTCTAACTGAAACTATGTTGGTTAATTGGAAAATAGAAGACTTATGTGGATTTAACCAAGCCCCTTCTCAAAGTGTAGCTTCCAATACACGGTCCAATAAAAGGAATATTGGAGAGGGATTTAATCATCAAATTCAGGTAATCCGTAACCCTCTATTACTCCAAAAGGTATTGGCAATCAAATTGCAGCTCCCAATGTGCAAGGTCAGCCCAAGCCACCCCCTAGACCATCTCAAGTGCCAGTTGTAACAACCCATGTGCAAGAGAAGAATATGCAAGGAAAATGGAAATAGAGGGATAACTCATCTCCATTCAACATCATGGAGCAGATGAAGAGGACAAAATTAAACATCTCAATGTGGGATTCATTAGTTATCCCAAGACAAAGAGACCTATTCCAAGCTACTATGGAAAATTGGTCAACATAAAATCAATCACCCAATTAGCAAGATGAACTACTTACCAATGCAGCTCAGTCTTAAGGAAATACAGAAGGAAAACAAGGTGAGAATCTGAAGTCTCCTCCCTTCTATTTCTCATTGATCATTGCAGACAAGCTAGTGCATAATTGAATGATTGATTCGGGAGAAAGTAGCTCTGTAATGCCAAAACAAATAGCTGATCAGTTGGGTCTCCAATATGAATTCATTTCAAAAGGTGTGGTATAATTGGATGGTACAACAATAAGAATGGATGGAGTAATCAAATATTTTACCCTCACATTACATGCATGTCCCAATGTGATCTTCTTGCAAAATGTATCAGTCGTAGACTTGCCACCACACTTTGGATTCTGTTTGTCAAGAGAATTCACTGCTAAAATTAGAGGTTATATGTTTGCTGATTGGTCACATATATTATTCGGAACAATGTATGGAGCTAAGGCTACAATCAGATATGAGCCTATTGCAAAATTTCACATAGAGCCTCATACACCAAACCCAATCAATTCAAACTATTCAACATTTGATCAAGAGGACTATCCAAGTGCTCATGAAGCAGATACCAAAGTCAGATACATTCCATACTTGAATCTTGATGAATGGGCAAGCAAGAGGCATGATTTTGAACCTTACAAGGAAATGGAAGAAGTGGAGTTAGGATTCTATTGCTTGCATGAAGAGAATCATCCTCTTCCTGACATCACTAAGCCAAACCACAAGGATGATAATGATGTATGACAATTATTCTTTGATGGATCAAGAAGTAGAAAAGGTGCAAGAGGAGGAGTTATGCTTGTTTCACCTCAAGGAACAAAGTATTACTAAGCTTTCTATTTCCAGTTTTCTTCCTCAAACAACATAGTTGAGTGTGAGGCTTTGATTCATGGACTTCATTGGGGCAGGAGGAGAGGTATTAAGAATTTGCAAATATTTGGTGATATTGAGTTGATTGTGAACCAAGTCATAAGACAACATGCTGCAAAAAATGACCTACTCAGGAGCTATAAAAACCAGGTATGGGACCTCATTGATGAATTTGAAGCTTTCAACATTGTGTCCATACCCAGGAAATAGAATGATTCATCGAATAGACTAACAGTAACTGGGGCACCATTTGATGTTATCGAAAGTATTTAAAGTGATAAGTCTCATCCCCATATCAAGGTGGTTGTAATTCCAGCTGTCCCAGATAATAAAATAAGTTGGCAGGTCTTCGAGAATGATCAGAAAATTGTCAATTTTCTATAAAAAGAAGCTGAATTCTCCTCCAGAAACCAAGACAAATTGGAACAACAGTATGGAAACCAAGTGGTGCAACTGAGAACTAACAAATTAACCAAAATTTCTTATAACCTTGGATTCAATCTTCAACCCAAATGATCAGTTCCAGAAGGAGAAAGCAAACATTCAGGTAAAGGGTGAAGACTCAGAGTTGATTTCAGTAGATAAAGGCAAGACATTGCAAATTGGAAAAGTAAGTACTCCACAAGAGAAAGCTGAATTTGTTCAACTTTGTCAAGAATTACCAGATGTTTTTACATGGACTTATAAGGATTTAAAAGGTTTCAACCCAAGATTGGTTGAGCATACAATTGAATTAAAACTCGAATCCAAGCCTTTCAAACAGAATCAAAGGCCAGTAAACCCTCACATTGAACCTCTCATGAGAAAAGAGTTGAACAAGATAATTGAGGCCAACATCATCTTCCCTATCAATAATTCAAGTTGGGTTACAAACTTAGTGCCTGTGAGGAAAAGAAATGGAGAAATCAGATTGTGTGTAGACTTTCGTGATCTAAACAGAGCATCACTCAGAGATCACTACCCACTTCCATCAATGGAGCAAATATTGTAGGTTGGATCTGGATCTGAGAGGTTTTCATTTCTAGATGTCTACTCATGATATAATCAGATAATGGTAAAAGAAGAAGATCAGTTCAAGACAGCCTTCACCACCAAATGGGGTACATATGCTTATAAGAATATGCCATTTGGACTGTCAAATGTCAGAGCAACATTTTAGCGAGCTATGGACATGGCATTCAAAGGCTTAATCAACAAGATAGTTCTAGTGTATCTAGATGATATCACTGTCTTCTCAAAGAATGTTGCAGACCATCTCTTCCACCTCAGGTAGGTATTTCAGAGGTGTAGAAGGTTCGAGTGTCATTGAATCCAAAGAATTGTGTATTCTTGGCACATGAGGGAAAAGTTTTGGGCCACATTTTCTCAAGAGAAGGGTAAAAAATTGATCCTGAAAGAGTTGAAGCCATCCAAACACTTCCATTGCCACAACACAATAATTCTCTCCAAAGCTTCATGGGAAGAATAAACTTTGTTCGCAGATTTGTGCCTGATTTTGCCACTCTTGTGAAGCCTTTGAGAATGATGTTGAAGAAGAGTCTTGCATTTAAATGGAAAACAGAAGGAAAATATAATTTTAAGGCTATCAAGCATGTAATATCACAGGCTCCAACTCTTATCAACCTAGACTTCTCAAAGGACTTGCTGGTGCTCATTTTAATCTCAGCCTGTTTATCCTTAAAATTCTTCAGTTTGTGGGCTCTGTCATGTTTTCTATCTCCCTTTATTGATGCATGAAAGATCTCTGTCATTGATTTGGTTTCATGATCAATCCCTTCCTTTGGTCGAGGATCAATTTAAATCCAAAGTTTTTTTTTCATTTCTCTATCCATGTGAAAAGATCTGTAACTTGAGCAAAAACTCTAGTTTTTTCACTTCCTTCCATTTTCCACAGTTATGTTTTGTTTTCCCTGTCATTTTTGTCCCAAGTATCTATGGAAACGTGATTGGATGTGGCTTAGAAGATCAAATTTGGGCCTTATATAATTTCAAAATTATCTGTCATTGAAGAAAGATTCATTTACGGGCACAAATGGTGATTTTCCTACATTTTATGGCTTGACAAGTGTATTTTTTCCAGTCAAATTCATAACTCAGCATCTGTGGAAATGTGGCCCTTTCTTATTGGAATCAGCTCAGTGAGGCACTTTGAAAACTCTTAGGCCCACTTCAACTGAAAACTTCTCCATGTGGAGGGCTGATGCTCATATGAAAATTCACCTTTCGGTTTGACCTTCAAGTTGCACTGGGGAGACACATGGAGATTTCCGCTGCCTTGCCTAGACATAGGCAATTTTTTCATGCGGCTGGTGTAGCTTTGGTTTACCATGGACACATGGAGGGCCACTGCTCATTTGAGGATCCGCCTCAGGGTCCCACCTTAACAGAAGCACCAGGAGGACATTTGGAAGGCTTTCGCAGGATCTGCTCTATACTTAAAACTTTACAAAGCAATTTTCTAAGTCCTGGGACACGTGGAGGGACCGCGCCTGTTGTGGGACCAACCCATCAATTTTATTTTGAAGAAGCACCAGGAGGACACTTTTCATCTTCCTCTCACTCTGCCCTTTCTTGGACATTTCAACGGCCAAGGAAAACTTTCTCGGACCCTAGACACATGGTGCCTTTCATTGATCCTTCAACTTTTTTAACAATTCTTCCGTAATGAGACACGTGGTGAGCCCGCACTAGTTTGGGGTCTCTGCTTTTGGGGACCATCTCAAAATGCACCATTGAGACACATGGAGGCTTCTGGTGGCTCTTTTTTACTGAGACTTTTTCAAAGGTCAAAAGACATTTTTCTTTGGCCTAGGGCACGTGGAAGGCCTGCACTTTTTTAGAAACTTTCCCCTGTACTTCTGCTTTGCAGTTTCACCAAGGAAACATGTGGATGACTATAATATAAAGTAGAGATGGGGAAATTTCAATGGTTACTATGCATTGCATCTGTTTTTCTACCATTTTTGCTCCAAGAATTCTGGAGATGCGAATATGCACTGTTTTTCATCATTTTTTGCTGAAATTCCTTGTCATTTTTGTCTGCAAAGTGCCATTGAATGGATTCAGATCTTAATTTGTGAGTGCAAGGATTTTTAAGATAAATATTTTGAAGTTGGAATTTCTCGGGCACTTGGAAAAACATGAATTACCAGAGAAGATGGATGCGGGCAGAGTTGCAGAGGAAAAAGAGGGAAAAGGAAGAAATGATGAAGCTTGTAGGTGCAAAGGATGCAAAAAGGTGTTTCCTCGAGATTGAAAAGGATTACCTATGAGATCCGGCTATATAGAGCCTCTAGATAATGATTAAAATGGAGATTTATCGCATAAGAAAATCAGAATGATTAAAAGGATTGTCAAAAGGGTTGTGGCATGACATCCTAGTCTTTAGTTGAGTGTCTGAGAAGCGTGATCAGTTCATAATTGGTCCACCTGGAAAATTTCAAATGTGAATTTGTTAAACGTCACTTTCTAAGGAAAATTGGTAACTAGCAAGGGTCCCTCGAATATTCTTATCTTTTGTGGGGAAATTGAGTGAGTGAAATGTATAAATGGAATGAGAATACTCTTGCAAATGGTCGGGGGGTTGAATTTTTTAAGAGAAAAATTTGAAAGAGCCTGTCTTCCTGAGAGACCAATCCAAGAAACCTGTTAATATCCTAGGTTTTAAATTTCAATCACGTCAAGTTGGTTGCGAGTGTATAGCCATTAACAAGCTCTAAGAGTGTTCAAAGAAAGTTTTCCCTGCTGATGAATTTACATCAATTTTGAGTTAATCTGTGTAAATCTTGGAGAAATTTGTGTCTTCTTTATTTCAAAATGTCTGCAAGTAGTGTTTCTTATAACTATTTCAATATTGTGTTAAAGTCCCTCCATATCACATACGATCTTGTCCTTGTGACAGTTTAGTGTAGTTTGCAATTTCATTTCAAGAATATCCTTCATCTTGTGACGAGATAAACAATTTAAAATCGCTTCACTATCGTTTGGTGATAAAGATTTCCTGTAATCCTTCAAGTGTATCTTAGGCATGAGAAACTAGGGGTATTTGATGTTTAATTGAGTCTTTTATCTCAAGCCTTCGTGCTATATTCTCAAATATTGTGTGAAACCATGCGGATCTGGGCGTCTATTGAAGCACACCTTCTGGTCATAGCAATATCTTAGCTATTTCGAAGCCTTGTGTCATTCAGTTTTCCAATTGTTGTGAAGTCTCTCAATGATCTGGTATAATAAACTTTATCTTTCTCAATCTCCCACCAAAATTATTTAAAAACCATGAATCCATTCTGAATGACCCCCGTTTTCCTTGTATATCAACAAAGGAACAAAATCTATTTACTAACCTTAGCCTTGTTTTGAAAGTATCTCCATATTTTAGAAGTGACAACTCTTGAGAGTTAAATTATGGAGTATCGATCATACTTTCCCAAGGTTTTATTCATAAAATTTGTGTAAAAGAAGGACATTTCCAACTCCTTCATCAAACAGAGGTTATGTTATCTCTCGAAAGTGCACCCTATAGAGAGATGGCTGCAGGTTTTCTAAGTTTGCAAAATTTGATCTCTCTCTTTCGTAGATACAATGGAAACACCTCAGCTCTGTGGGTATACCTATTTTGAGGTGATTCTCTTGTATCAAGGCCATTTCCTTGTTGATGTATCCTAAATTTATTATGGGGTTTAAGAGTAAAAGATGACTGTAAAGCAATTAAAACTAAGGTGATACACCAAATTTGTATGAGGGCTTTGACTGAGTATATGTACAATAGATATGTGAAGGATTTTGGGTGCACGAACCAACATTTCTTCTACAAAGTATTAAGGGAAAAACACTTAGAGGTATTGAGGGAGATTATCACAACAATACTGCTAAGCTAAACATGCACATTAATATCATGTAGAAACTATTGAATTTTGCAACATGGTAAGATGATTATTCAGGGAATTTACATTCACAAGACTAATAGAAACATACAAAAGACTAAAAATAATTGGTAAGGCAGAAACTCTTCACACTTAGAAGGAGAAACTAGTAAAAATTGCTTCAGTACTGCTATATCCAAAAAGTCCTCCAAAAGTTCTCTTACAATGCAAAAACCTCCCTTTGTGCTTTGCAAAGGCACACAATATATAGAAAAATAAATTTACCCTCTTCCTAAAAATAGCATAAGGCTTGTACTCGCCCATGCATCCTATTTTTATCCTTTGTTTAATAATAGATAAGGAATACGAATAGAACATACAATTACAAATAGGCATTAATAGCCTTAATTACAATTGATCAACTGAAGTTGACTGTTCTATTTTTAAGAAAGAGAAGGATGAATAATTTGCTAAAAATAAGATTTCTTGCTAGAAAATTCTCTCTCCATGAAAATACAACTTTGTCTCCTTCTCTGTTCTGTCTTCTTGTGAAGCATGCAACAAATCAATTATCTACATATAAGTAAATAATTCACACATTTGTAATATTTACAAGATAAACATCCAATATGGGGGCCATTTTACATGTGCACATGTTGTAATATTGACATCTCCTTCCAAAAGGTCACAGAGTGACACTCTGCAAATCAATTCTAACTCCTTGAAGTTGGGGCCACCTTTGCACTCCACCATGGTTTGACCACTCTTGATTATCCGACCTTAGACGATAGCACTAACATAGTCTAAGGAATCTGGACCCCTTTGAGCACACACATGGCATATTATAATACTCAACCACTTTTGATTATTATTTCTTTGTCAGTTTTTTTATTATTTGCGATATGGACTATGGTTTAGACTATTAAAATTCAATATGAAATGATTTTGTTTTAAACGTGGAGGTTGGCCCCGCTGCATGATGACTCACCCCTTTGTTATGTTGGTGGTTTCTGGCTTAATTTTGGATATTTTAAGTGCGTTTGCGGACTTTCAGACTTTTAAAAGCTTTTAGGCCTGTTTGTATCAAGTCTCAAAAATTTGATAATGTCTGTCGCTCCGCCAATACTATGTGGAATCAATTTTGACTTTTCTCTTGATATTGACTTTTTCCTTGTGGGGTTCAGGCTTGCTGGGAACTTTAGAACTTTTAAATTTTTGCATTTTTAAGGTTTGAACACCCAAATGACTCTCGAACCTCCATTTCTTTGCTTCCATTATGGTGACGACACGTGTCTTTCTCAAGGCCTGTGGATGAAAGTTTTACAATTTTGAAAATTTTAAACTTTGACTAAGTCGACTGCCCTTCCATTTGGATGACTTTTACATCTATTTTGGTGGCCTATTTGTGATTGACAATATCTGTACCTGTTGATTTTCAATCATTGATCTATGAAGCATGATTTTAGGGTTTCTGACATGTGATACGTTCTTACATTTGTAACTTGGGTTGAGTTAAAGTAACCCACTGAGTTAGACGGTAAAAGATCCAAACCCTAGTCATTTTTACATTCTTACTTGAGCTCCATTCGAGCTAAGGAAACTCTGTGGAAATTTTATGGCTGCCATTTTCAAAAACTCAAAGCTTCATTACGTGGCACCTGTGATGACTCTTCATGAAACTTGGGTATGTCGTCATAAGGGGACTCTAGATGTTCTGCTCTGATGTTCCATCTTATATTTGATGTCATGGATGTGATATTTCCAACTTTCACTCTGCGTCTCCTCAGATCTAAGAGCCCATTAATCTTCAACTCCCAGGTAGTGTATTTTCCTTGAATCTTCAGTTGGTTTTATGACCGTGAATTGGTATTTCATGTTATTTTCTAAATCTGAAAACTTCATGTACTCTGTATCACTGAAATTTGATCATTTTACTTGATCTGTGATTTTCTTGAGAAACTCAGGGAGATTTCATTCCTTCGAGAGGCAAAACATTCAAAACCTATTGGAAGGTGGCCATACATTCTCGACTGGTTCTGTGATCTTGGCTCATGTCTGTGGAGTCAATTTCCTTATGATTTCGGGTAAGTGATCAGAATACCTAGATCTACTAATACCCATTATTGGACTTGTCATTTTAGACTTGGTCATGTGCTTGTCTCTATTTCATAGTTTGAACCTCTGTATTTTCTTCTCTATTAAATGGTGATAAACATGGAAACATGAAAGTATTATCCTTATTCACCTCTATTCTCTTGTTTGATATTCTTTTGCATCAAAATCACCATTCGATTGTAAATATGTCTATCATTGTTCTGAGTATCTATATTTGAGCTTGATACTTATCCTTTCATGTTGGTGAGTTTGTCATTGACCTATGAGCAATAAGTTTGCAACTCATGCCTAATGACCTAAAATTTGAAAATATAATCTGCCCTAGATCATTTCCTGATTACACAACTTGTTTGCTTTATTGGGAATGGGGTATTTCACTATATCAATCTGTATAATACGTTCTTGCTGAGATAATCAGAAAATCCTTCTTTCTAAAATTTGTATTAAATTCCTCTTTGCAGGACTATTCTTGTTGAGATGTTGTAATTTCACTTCCTTTTCTGATTGAATACTGTATTTAAGCTTAATTATAGCTTTACATGCATGCTGAAAAAGTCATAAATGTCTATTTTTTCATGGCGATGCGCTGTCAAAATTTTCCTAGAATTCTCTTTTCCATCCATTTCCAGCTATAGTAGTTGTATTTTCTAATTTAGAATATAGAACATAGCACTTCTTGTTTGAATCTAGATAAAAATGAGACATCATTAGCTGTTTATCTTGATCATGGCATGCTTTACTTCTTTCGTGTATCACTTACTTGATTTAAATAATTCCTTTAAGCATGTAGTAGTTAAAAGCAACACGATGGAAAGTTGTAAATGTCCATTTTACATGGCGAAGCCCTATCAAAATTTTCCCAGAATCTTGTCTTCATTTCTTCTCAACTGTAACCTTCTCTTTTTATCCAAACATCAGCTTTCAAATTATGCTTCTTCCTTTTGTAGCAAACTAAAACATATATTTCTATCTCCCAATCTCTCTTCTGTATTGTAACTTCTTCCACTTCAGAGTGGTTACTAAAACCTTGAGTTACATTCTTCCTTTTTATGTATGCACTTATGACTTGTTTATTTTTCATTGGCTACAAGTTATACCTGCACACTTAGGAAAATAGTTAGAAAATACTTAGGCTTTTTGGCCTCTCTTATGTCCATGTTTTCTTCTTTTATTTTCTCTTCCTTCATTTTATTTGAGTGAATAAAGCATGTATGTAGTTTGATCTTCAAGTAATCTATATCTCCTGTTGCTAGAGATTCATATGCACGAAGTAGGATAGTGTCAGAATAAGGATTAACTCTGAGCTCTTTATTGATGATTCCTTTCTTTTACTTTTCAGGTACCATGCTTTGAATTGTGAAGACAGAGATGGAACAAGCTTGGAAGGGGGACAATCTGCACAATGAAGAATATACAAAGGCAATGATGGGTTAACTTATATTCCTTTTCTTTCTATTTGATGCATGTGTACCTCTTTCTTCAGTAGATGTACTTTAATTTTAGTCACATCCCATGGCCTTTGTGGGAAACATTTGACCTTCCTTGTGAATAAAACATTGAATTCTTAAATTGAGTTGTGTATTTCCTTCTGTATTTCAAGCTTCTGAATGGAGTGTATGATGAACTAAACAACTTGGTCATATAATTGAATGTCTTAAAAATGAAGGAAAGAACATTAATGAGAACCTGTAACATTTAGTAATGAACTCTGATTTTCTGATATCTGTATTTTTGTTTGCTGCTTCAAAAATCAGCACTTCACCTACTCTATAATTTGTCATATTCATCAAGACAACACAGTTGTCCTTTGGGGCTTTGTGTTGTTTTGCTGAAGATGGCATGATACTATAGACTATGTGATCTATTATGTTTTGTGACAGCACACATAACTAAATATTTCATTTAATCTTATAACTAATTCAACAGATACTAGTAATATCCAACTCCCTTAGCTTAGGTATACTTCACCAATGAATTTCATCGTAATGAGAAAGTTTCGAGTTTCCCATTTTTGCACAAGTGCAAAAATTTCCAACAGGTTACACTACGAGTCCTCACACCCTAGTCGAAAGGCACAACCTAAAGTAGTGAGGATAGGTCAAATCCTCTTGAAGGTGTTATCCATCTCTCCATAAATTTGAGTGACAAAGGACCAGTTAGATCTCATCCCCTGCTACGAAACGACACAAATTATGATCTATATATCTCTAAGCTCCATGTAGAATCTGTGATGTTGTTAGCTTCAAAGGGAGAAAAAATTGGATACCAACAAGACTTCATGTTGTATGCTTTTGGATGATCAAGCACAATCTCAGCTATCTTGGTATAGTTGAATAGAGAAGGATCAGAGCAGCCCGTAACATTCTTCAGCCAGAGCCTTGAAGCTTATGAAGTAAGGTATTCTTTTATTGAAAAGCATGTCCTTACTTTCATTAGCAGTTTGAAGAATTTCATACACTTGGTCTCAAACAACAAGATCCAATAGTTAGTGTCTCATGTTGGTGTCAAGGACTTTTTCCTAAACAAGGAATTGAATGAGAAGAGAGGAGGTTATATCACTAGTGTAAAGGAATATGAAGTTGAAATAAAAGTAAACAAGTTGGTTTGTTGTAAAGGTTTGTGTGAACAGATCATTTCTAAACCACATGATGAGTCAAAAGGAGAATAATAGGTTGTCCTGGTATTGTAGAATGATCAAAAGTATCTAGCTAATGATACACCCATTCCATGTTGGACTCAATCCTTGGTGTATTATCTTCAAATAGGTTTGTGCCCTCCAGAATGGAACAAAGTAAAGGGAGATACTTCAGATTATAATCCATCTCATATATGCTTATTGGTGGTGTCTTGTTCAAGAAGGACATCAATAGTGTTCTATTAATAGGGTGTTACATGAGTTCCATGATGGAGAAGCAGGAGACCACTTTTCTCCTCGAGTAACAACTCTCAAAATAATGAAAGCCAATTATTATTGGCCTAAGGTGTTTAGTGATTACTACTCATGGATCAAGAGATGGAAGAAGTGTGCATTCTTCATAGGGAATGAAAATTTAGCATCCTTGTCCCTTCATCCAATATCAGTGGATCACCCATTCATGCAATGGGGATTAGACTTCATTGGAGTGATCAACCCAAATTCAATTCAGGGCCACAAGTGGATACTTATAGAAATAGACTATTTCACCAAGTGGACTAAAGCAGTGGCACTTAAAGAGACAAATGAATAAAATATTGTGGATTTCTATAAAGGGATAGTCACTAGGTTTGGAGTCCCTACCACTATCATATCAGAAAATGCATTAGCATTCCTAGGTACAAGGATCACTGAATGCACTGTAAAGAATGGTGTATACCTCAACACTTCATCAAAATATTACCCTCGAGGTAATGGCCAAGAAAATTCCACAAACAATAACCTACTAAGAATTCTTAAAAGGAATCTTTATCAAAATCAGAGAAATTGGCACACAAAACTCAAATAAGCTTTATGGGCTGATAGGATCACATCCAACAGGTCTACAGGCAACTCCCCATACAAGTTTGTATACAGAAAAGAGGTAGTATTTCTCATATCATTAGATCTGCCCACTTTGGAGCTCATGAAACAGTTGGAACCAGCCAAGTTTGAACCTATGGAAATCAGGTATGTAGAGCTAATGGGAGTAGAAGAAGTAAGAGAACATTCAATGGAGATCATGGAGAACGATCAAAAATTGGTCAAGAATATCTTTGATAATAAAGCAAGAACAAGGACATTTCAAGAGGGGAACTTAGTTCTAAAGTGGTATGTAGATCACGAAAAACTAGGAAGGAATTCTAGGTTTGATGCCATTTGGAATGGCCCCTATGTGGTCACAGGATGTAAAAGTAGCAATGCCTTCTAGCTGGATAAGTTGGATGGTGAAGAATTACAAATTACAGTCAATGGGATCTACCTCAAAAATAGCTACTAAAAGGAGAATTTCACACCTTTGTAAATATTAGCCTAGGTTTTTAATTTCTCCAAGTGCATATGCACATTGTCTTGTTATAGTTTAGGTTTCAATTTCCCTAAATGTTGGTGCATATGCTCTATTGCTTCTGGTGTATGATTGTATACAATTCATCTCAATCATGAAAAAGACTTGTGGCCACAAGAAATTAAATTTGTAAAGTATCCATACTTGAGTAGGTCTAGGTGTTTTCATTGCACTTTAGCAGATTAGGTTTGTAGAAAATCAAATGAGGGAGAAATTTCTAGGTTTCAAACAACTTTCTACTCTCATGAATCTTGAATCTAATATTTTCTTGCAAATATAAGAGTGCATGCATCGGAAGGCAGTTCTAGACCAGATTTGAAATTACTAGTTAAACTCCATACCCAATGGATACTTCCAAGGCTACTGGTCTCTTCATCTAGCAGAAAGATGTCCCCATAAGTTTCCAAACTGTTATCCCACTTTTGAACCCTAGAAAAATTGATCAAACACGACCCCACACAGAAGAATATGAGAAGGGTTGGTTTAGTTGTGCAAGCCCCCATTTCAGATCCAAAAATGAAGGGACAAGGTCAGTGAAGAATAAAAATGGCCTCAAAGTAGATCAGAGCACACAGGAGAAAAATGGAGAAAAGAAGTGTTCACTCGAGGCCCTAAATCAGCTAAGTATAAGAGATTCAGTGGAAGCGCCCACGTGTCTCAATGACACAACTTCAAAATAAGAATCAAGAGTGGAGATCCCAAATGTGCACCAGCCCCCTTCGAGGTCAAATCCTCAAAAGGTTGAATTGGTCATTGAAAAGTCTAAGGCCAACAGAAAGAACCACATGTCAACTCGGTGTAATGTTAGAGGTGAAATATATACCAGGTCCCCAAACAAGTGTAGGCTCACCACGTGGTTAGAACCTGACGAGGCAGTGTTCACTCGAGGCCATAAATCCAAAAAGTATGGAAGAGCCAGTGGGAGCCTCCACATTCCTGATCGATGCAATTCCAAGGGCAGAATCCAAAGTAGGGACCCCAAATAAGCACTAGCCCTCCATGTGGTTAGAGCCTCAAAAAGTTAAATCAGCCGTTGAAAAATTCTAAGGCTAACAAAAATAACCACGTGTCATCTCAGCACAACTTTAAAGGTGTGAACCAAAGTGAAGACTCAAATGTGCATGGACTCTCCACGTGTCTAGGGTCAAATAGAAGTCAAATGAGAAGAAGGCCTGAATTGGTTAAGTATAAAAGGACTGGTGGAAGCCTCCATGTGTCATCTCGATGTAACTTAAAAGGAAAAATATGGGGGTAGGCCCCAAATGTGCGTTGATCTTCCATGTGTCTAAAACCCAACATAGTCACTCCTAAATAGATAGAAGGGACCTAGCCAAAATGGAGAAGGTGGTGCAGACCCAAATCGACTAAATATAAAGGGGCCTGTGGAAGGTGCCACATGCCTCATTGTCACAAATTCAAAAGGCGCGGCCCAAAGATAGACCCCAAACTTGCGCTAGCCCTCCACGTGTCTCATGTTTGAAAAGAGTACAATGACCGTTGAAAATTCAAAGATCAGGGTAGATCCCGTGGAAGGTGCCACATGTCAACTTAGCACAACTTCAAAAATAAACTCTAAGGGAAGTTCCCAAACAAGTGCTAAGCCTCCATGTGTCTAGGGTCAAATATATGGCCCTGCCAAACAAAAGGGACTTAGCTAAAACAAAAATAAATAGAGCAAAGCCACGGAAGCAACCACGTGTCTCTTTGGCACTCTTTTAAGAAGAAAATCCAAAAGTGGTCCCCAAACATGCACCATCTCACCACTTAGTCAGGGACCAAGAAATGCAGCAGGTCAAATCGGCTAAGTACAATAGGGTTAGCAGAATCCTCCGTGTGCCTCGTCTATGCAAATTCAAAGGTAAAATATGGGGGTAGTTCCCAAACGAGCGTTGAGCCTCCATGTTTCTATGGTCAGACATATGGCCCCAAAAAACAAAAGGGACTTAGCCAAACACAAAACATATACAACATGCCCGTAAAGGGAGACATGGCCATGTTTCAGGTCAAAGCGGGAAGGCAGGCCTTGGAAGGATTTTTGCCAAAAGTGGGCCGGAAGGCCTGTGGAAGACTTTTCTCCAAAGGGTAAGATTGCGGACCAGTGGGGCAGTGGGAGATATTTTGGTATTTTTGCACTTTTCACAAAAGGCCCAAGTTATAAATGCAAGCCCACAAGCCTGAGAAGGATTTCTTTTGCTAAGTGGAAAATGGGGACTGGTGGGCCCGGGGATGACAAATGGAAAATGAGAAGGTTGCGGGCTTGTAGGGCTGCGGGAAAAATTTTCACTTTTGTAATTTTTGTGTAAAAGGTGTAATTTTTAATTTCTGGCCTATGGATCTGTTTTGCAAAAACTAGTTTTTTTTGCCATTTTTGTACGTATTCAATTCAAAGATTCAAACGGGCATAACTTTCGACCCAATGCTCAAAATTTAACAAATTGGGTACCATTGGAAAGGTCTCAACATCCTCTACACCATGGAAGCTTGAAAATTTAGTTTTCATAAGGGTTGGTGGGTGAAAAATAGGAGAACGTCTTTCATGGCATTAATGTATGATCTGATTACTTCAACAACTAGATCAGATTTGATTTGATCTTCCATTCTTCCTTCTTCAACATGGCAAACAAACATCGAGAGATAGACATGAAAAATAGTAGGTGGATTTGTAGGGGCATTGATGGATGGTAGTTGAGCTTCCAAAACAAATTTCTCGCCTCCTTTTCTTTCCCTCTCTTCACTTCATATATAAAGGTAAGAGCTTGGCTCATTGTAAAAGGTTGGACATTTTGGTTTTCCACCCTCCCTTCTTCTCTGGTCTGTAGACAAATTTGTGGAGTTCAAACCTTCTATTAAGACTGTAATGCATGTTTTTTACCTCTTGGCCATTTTAATGTTCTGTATCAATTTATGAAGCAATAATACATTTATTTGGATGATTTCAACCCTCTCTTGTGTTCATTGCCTTTATCTAATATCGGTTATCTGTGCATGGTGGTTGTATTATATTTTAATGGTCTGTGTTTGACAGCAAAGCCGATTTCATTGCAATATTGGTTATTCTTGCATCTTCTTAACCCTATCTCCTTGGCAAGTTAGAATAGATTTTAGAATAGATCCTCTATAAATTTTATGTGTGAACCTGAATAAAGGAATAGGAACCGACCTTCATTTGGAGAGATCTCTCGATTTCAAAGTCCCAAACTTTGAGAGATGCTCCATGTTATGAAATCACACTGTGAGTCTTAACCCATCAAGTTACATAAATTCAGGGGTGCTGTGATTTTTCACTAACAACTACATCATGTTTGAGATGTAATGCAATGCTAATTTAGTAAGTCCACCATTGTGGCAGATGAGGTCAGTTTGACCTCTTCATATGCATTTTTATTTTTTAGGGTTTGATGCTTGTTTTTGAGTCTTGCATATGATTCATTAATCTTGAGATATTTAGAACATTTGGTATATCACAAAGGATTTACAACGATATGGAGATTGGGTTAAAAAGTATATTTAAACATAGTCAGAACCAGTTGCGCACATTTCTCCTAAACTTTGGGACCTAGAATTCATACCAGAGCACCTGTGGGTACCCTGGTCTAGCCCTAAGTGTCCTAGTCCATGGATATTCTCAAGATTTTGTCTTTTCAAGGCTTGAATACATTCATTCCTTCTCCTAGAATTTCTTGTCAGGTTTTTGACACTCTATGATAGTTTCTTGATATCAGATGAGTTCTTTCCTCTCTCTTCCCTTGCACATTAGGTTTTTATTTCGATTAGTTAATTTACATACTATTTAGTAAATTTATTTATTACGTTATATGTACTCCTATATTAGATTAACTACCTTATCGTAGCATAGACTAGTTAATTTTTAGTTAATCATTTTGGTGAGCCTGATCTTTCTTTCTTTCACGTTCGTAGGTTCTTCCTTCTTACAATATCATTCTAAGGTTTCTAATTTGTTTACCATGGCTCAATTTCATAAGGAATTTACTCAAGTCTGCCTTAAGCCTATAAATGATCATCTTGTTGAGCATCCCCAAGATCAAGATTTACTTTTACATGTTTCTCATGAGGGTGCTACTAAATACTCTGACCTCACTACCTCTACAGCCATGCCAACTACTGCTTACACTCAACCGCCTACTTTTACTCTCTCTCCCATTTCTACTGTGCCAATATTTTTCCCTACTCCTATAAACCACTTCACATCACCTCTATTTTTACACATGTGGTAGGTCTCATCCATCTCTTTATCATTACCTACAAGCTCAAAATCATAATCTACAATAGGCTAGTTCACATGCATCAAAATCCCTAGATTCCACTTTGGTGCTACAAACTCCATTCACACCAGCCATCTTTGTTTATCCACTTCCTCCTAGCTTCATCATGCCTAAGTTACCCATTTTAGATGGGCATGGTGACTCGTAAGAACACCTTAGAGCATTTCATGTCACTTGTCTTGATTTATTTGATGATCATACCTTTATGACTAAGGTATTTCCTTGTAATATCCACAATTATGCAATGCATTGGTTCTATGACTTACCTATACATTCGATCAATTCATTCAGACACTTAGTTGATGCATTTATAACTCATTTCTCCATCAAAATCAGATTTAAGATCTCTTACGCCCAACTAGTGAAACATAAACAAAGTCCAAATGAACATCTAACCAACAACGTTTTAAGATATAATAATAACTTAAATAAAATGACAAACATTCTTGTAGACTCTAATCTTCAGAGCTTATTTATTCAGAGTTTTTTTCCACCTCTATAGGAAGGAATCCTCTTTGAGACCTATCCTTAATTTTACCAGTTGTGTAATACTCTTAAACTACATGAGATCAAATTCTTATCCATAGGAAATATTAAGTATCAAGAACAAGCCTCATCTTTTATTCGTTTTTTTAGAAAGACACCATTCAAACCATCTACAACTAAACCAACCGATGTTAATGTAACTATCAACACGGTCACTACTACTAAAAAGGATCAAATTTTGCCACCTCAGCACACATTTATCACCTTTATAATGGCTCCACATCTTATATTAAACCAACTTGTCGAGATAAATATTATTACTCTCCCCCCATCACTCAAGCTAGATTCGTCATGACCAAAAATGTAGGAACTACAATAAAAACTTCCACTGTGATTATCATCAATGTGTGGGACATTCTACAAATAGATGCCTCAAGATCCGAAAATTTATTCAAGATTTAATTGATAACAAAAAACTAGAGTTCCCAGAGACTCCACATCCTACCCCAAGAAATGAAAAGGGTAAAATCAACATATTCAACATTTAATCTCAACAGAGGGACAAACAGACAACATACTCTTTTGTTAATCATGTTTATCATGCGGTATCGCATCTTGGATTAAGAGATATTGAATTCTTGGTTTCTAACACTTAAATTGCACCTACTATCATTTCTTTCTCTAATATTTATTACCATGCTACGTTTACATCTAATCATTTATATAATAACACATAAATCAGCCCCAAAGTCATTCACAACGCTAGAGTGGACCCATCATGGCCTATTAGTGCATGCTTTATGACTCTTCTTAGGGCTATCGGGTATCCCCCATCAAAAATTGAAAAACCTTTCAAAACATTGTTTGGCATTGTTAAGTTACATGTTACAGTCGGTCTCCGTACTATGCTCGTACCTTTCCTCATTGGGAACATGGTTGAGGGCTATAACATGATTCTTGGTATCAATGTGATTTTTTCATTTACAATATGTCAGCTCTATGAACCACTTACGACTCAAATCCATTTTACAATAATTATGTCATTTCTATTTATAGTTTCCCTCCATCTACTCCATAATCATCGTCCCCCATGTGGTAGGTAGTACATCCCCTACTTCTTCTAGCATATCATAGCCTACGTTACCTAAAGCACAATCTAGTCCTAATTTTCCTACTCAAGCACTATCTACATGCCCACATCATTCAACTAGTCCAAAACATAGGTATAGGCCAATTCTACAAATGGTTACGACATATCGACATTGACCATTACCTCGGTTTATTCCACATACACTTTCTTCACCCTCATATTCCACATCACATAGATATTCGTCACCGACAATTTTTTGACACCTCGAAATTCTTCTTATATCCATCCTTCACATGCACACAGAATTAATTTTCCCATATATTGTATGCCTACTATACCACCACTACTAGAGCACGCTCATATTTTTTTTCTCCATCGTTACATGAAATTCTTCCATCCTTTGCTATCATTTGATAGCACATTCATTCGCTTGTGCTTGAGGGGAATAACACTCCCCCCCACATTGTTTTAGAACCATTATTAAATTTACGTACAATCAATAGTCATACATCATTATATACATTTTAATCATTTCATTACCCGATGAAACACTCTTGTGCTTTAGTTCACACTTGACTATTGAGGGATTACTACTACACTGAACCGCACACACTGCACTATAGGCATGACACATTACACGTCCTCATACATCTCACGTCATACATCATGCATTATACATTATGACATTTGCACATTCTTACACATATTCCATATCCTATACTTCATCATGAGTCTAGGGTTACATCATCATCCATACAAATTATATTTCATGTCTACCATTACATCCTACATACTATATGTGTTTATACTCTTTACACATTCCACACTTGTCACATTGCATTTTATACTTAGAAAATTTATACATTCCTCTCATCACATGGTCATTATACATTGTTTTCTAAATGTTGCACTCACTACCAGATGACACACTTTAGTTCATCAGTTCATACTTGAATACTAATGGTTTACAAATCAAATGGACCTTGCACTCATCATGCGATCACCATTCCACATTCCATCATGCAACATTCCTAGGCTAGTGACATATTCTTTAGGATAAATCATCATCTAATCCATCATATTGTAGTGGTATACACCTTAGGTCGGATCACAAATCCTTTTTATTTTGTAATGATATATGCTTAGGTATAAATCATCACTCATCCAATAATCTTTAACTGATATACGCTTTAGGCTAAACCATCACTTATTCTATAATTTTATAGTGGTATACACCTTAGGTTACATTACCATTCCTTACTACTTCATCTTTTAGTAACATAAGCCATAGGCTACATCGTCATCCCAACTATTCATCTTGTCATGCTATATACTTATGGCTAAATAATCACTCCACATTTCATTTGTTTTGTGGTATATGCTTAGGCTATATGGTCCACATCCATCTGTTATAAATGTCACATATCATCACCAACACACATATACATGTTCATCACAGCATGCTAGATAAACAACACACTATACTCAATAATTTCCTAATGACACACTCTCATTTATGGTTCCTTCTTAATTATTAAGGGGAAAACACAATGAACCTCACTACATACTCTTTGATTCACTCGAGGGGCACATGGCTCCTATCACTCAATTTTACATTTCATTCCATCCATCCACAACATACTAAATATTGTGGTTGCGTATATTCTTGCTTACTTTTGTTTGTTAATGATCATTTTATTATTTATGCTAGTTTGAATACTTGTATCCCATTTATCTATATCATACACACATACATGTTCATGCCTTTTTCTATTTTTGATCACAGATACAAGTCTCTTTCACACAACCCGGATTCCCACCTTCTACCCTTACTATAATGGTCATTTTGGGCATCCACATTCGTCTCTTCCAGGTGCTATTGTTTTATTTAATACTTAGCACTTTACATTATTTTATTATACACACTTTTTACATACTACATATCATTTTAACATGATAATTGGTGCTTCATGTCTATAATTTTTTGTGCAGGGATATTGGTTTCCAAACTTATTTATATACATTTCCTGTTCTTGTCTTCCATTGTTTGCTATTATTTGTGGGTCTTTCCATATGTTTGGTGTGAACACTTGCTTTGTTTTTTTTATGGCCATGATGGATTTGTACATCTTACGATATCATGAGTGATTTATTATTCTTGCAACCCACTTTGTGTAGTGTAATTATCTTCCAGTGTGTTTGCTACATTGCTTGCCAACTTTTACATTGTTTGTGTAGGCTACACACTTTTTTTATATACATGCATGTTTACACTTGTGTTTGGCTAGCCTTCTTATATGTGTATGCCTTGGTTTTTAACAAGAAATTACCATGGTTGCAAAGTACATGCAATTGGCCCTCTTTTGGGGCCACATGTCTCCTATTAGTGACATCACATGTACCCCCAAAGAGGGGGGCTTAATTTGGGGGTTTCTACTAACACAACATATTTACACCGGTTCAGTTCAGTGCACTTACACACAGTGAGTGGGTTCAAACCATTCTATAAACCCTATTCACAATGGCTTTTACAAGACATGGTGCCCTTAGCATTCTGGGAAGCAGTTACAAGCTTGGAGGTCACAGTGGGTATGCCTCCCTATACATCTTCATCCAGTGGTTTCGGATCACCCATAAAACTAGGAAATTACAAATATCTCTTCACACATATTTTAGCAAAATTAGTTAGATCCTGGAGGACACAAATCCATTCTTCCTTACACTTCTTCAGCCAGGGTTACAAGAGATCACCTAAAAAACTCATAATACAAGATATCCTTCTACACTCTTTCTTGACATGGATCAGGTGCGCATGTTCCATTTACACTTTTTCATTTCCGTTTACATTTATGTATTTTCCACTTACATGTGTATTTTACATAGCATTTTTACAGTAACATATATACATATTTGACTAGTTGATCTTTTTCTCCTTGTAAGTCCATTCGTATGAGAAACAAGAAGTCAAATGAGGGAAAATACAAAAAAAAAAGGCGACAACAATGACATTTTGTGAAAGCACACATGATTTACTAACCATGTAAATGCACTTCACATTTCCGTAGCTAAATACTTTTGTTTCAGCCTAGGTTCACGCTTATTACTTTTGCACATTTTTCATCTATAGTTACAACACTCCATATTTTATTTTTGTCATTCCATGCTTTGTCTAGTCCTTCAGCACACCTTCTCCATCACTCTCCAATAACATCAAATATGCATATCTATCTACTTTATGTTACCAAGATTTCTAATCACCAACATAAACTGAGGGAAAATTTAAGTCACAAAATCATGCAATTTAGACAATTATTTATCCCAGACTCATACTACTATTTAGAAGGTTCTCATGGAAAGAAAGTAATAATTAACCCCTATCCTTTTGGCCTTTTTTTATTGTTATATTTCAAATTTTGTGACCAAATACATATTCCTATCCAATGATTTTTGAAGATCCCATATCGTTTTAGCCCTAGCTGGGGCAACCATATTTTGTACTAGCAGACCCATGGGTGCCTTGTTCACTTTTCTAATTTCTTGCCTTTTCTTGGATCTTTTCTAGCTATTTTTCATGCTTATCTTTTATGTGGTCAACCTGTTCAGGGTTAATTACAAAATTAGACCAAGATAACCCTATAAATATAAAGTTATGGACCATAATGAGGGACCTAACATCACTATCTACTATCACTCCATCTAGAGTTGTAGCCAACCATTACATTATAATCCACATATCTCCAACATCATGGAAGCACAAGCTAGGTCATCCTCATCACACTTAATAGGGGGAGGGATTCTATTCTATTCCATGCACACATTCTATTATATTTTCAACACATATTTATTACTCGTTAGTTCACAAATTTAGACTAGCATAAGAGCAACCTATGGAATGTTCACACACACTTACACATAAAACTACATCAGGCCTGGGATGTACTATAACTCTCAGTTAGTAAGTCCACAATTTTGGCAGCTGAGGTCAGTCTGACCCCTTCATATGATTTTTTATTTTTTAGGTTTGAGGTTTGTTTTGGGGTCTTAGAGGTCATTCATTCATATTGAGATATTCAAAGCATTCGGTGCAACGCATAGGATTTACAACAAGAAGAAGATAAAATTACAAAGCATCTTTTGACACAGTGAGAAAACATTCTAGACATTTATCCTAAACCAATCCACCCAAAATTCATACCAGAGCACACGTGGGAACCCTAGTCTAGCCGTAGGCTCACCAGTCCATGAAAATCCTTCAAATTCAGTCTTTTTTAGGGATTCGATATTTTTTTTCTCTTCCCAAAATTTCCTTGCAGATATGTGACACTCTACAAAAGTCTAGAGATATCATCTGAGTTCCTTCCTCTCTCCTCCCTTACACATTAAGGTTTTATTTCAATTAGTTAATTTACATACTATTAAGTACATTTATTTACTTCATTATATGTCCTCCTAGATTATATTAACTATCTTATCCTAGGAAAAACTAGTTCATTTTCAGTTAATAACAATTTATGTTATTACCCACATCTAGGCCGAGAAAACTCCCATCTTTCCCATTTTTAATGGCGAGCTCATGTTTCCCCTAACCATTGCTACAAATCATAGAAAAAGGGCCAGTGAAAAAGAGATGCCTCTAATGCTGTCAAAACTAGATCCACCCTCCCCAACAATGTTAGAGTTGTAGTTTTCGTTCATATTTCTAGGAATGTAAAACCCTTTCAGCAAACCTACACCTTCAAGCCTACACATGTTTTCTTGTGAATCAACCATCGCTAAATGAGAAATAAGGTTAGTCACACAAAGTGGATGGCTTAGATTCCCCTACCATAAATCACCGTCATCACCTCCAGAAATGATGCTCTCACTTGTTGGCTTAGGGCTCCTGTTCGCATCACTAGGGCTCATGTATTATAATTTGAAGATTTAAAATTTATATGGTAAACACTTTTATCATACCATAACTACAAATTGGAGGGGTGGATGACATATGATGATGATTAACCTTTAATTTTCAAATTATTAATGTATAGATCCCACTAAGAGATGAGATTAATTCTCTATAATTTTCATTTCAATTTGGCACAATAGACACGATAAAATAACTACCAAACTCATATATCTTAAATAGCTATAGATCATCATTATAATTAACTTGAATTTTAATACTCAAACCCATCAATTAAATTAATTGTCTCTTCCATGCGCTTCTCTTTGCATCATGGTCACATCAAAATTTATAATATCAACAATCTTAATTTCATCCCTCAATATCTATTAGTATATGCTTTTCACTATATATTGTTTACATTGAATATCCTCTATATTGATAATTTATTACACCAAATATATTTCATTGACAATTTTGATGAAAGAAAACTCGCATATGTAATTTTCTCACACCACTATCAGGATCACGTGAATTTACTATGTTCCCTCAACACATCTATTGTTTCATTTCATTAGTGATTCATAACTAGTTGGTCGACTATTAAAATGGTTATATCATGTTGGATACATGTTCTCCAATACATCCGTATACAGAATGGTATATTATCCCATTGTTCTAGACTAACATACTTACATTTAATAGATTATTTTCATTCAAAATTATTTTCTAATCAATAAATTATTATATTCAAACTGAGAAGATGATTTATAATCCTCAAACTAAAATATTTTTAGCCTTGGATGAGTTATAACATAAAAGGATGATGTGTGTTAGACACAATAACCAATATGCATTTTTTAGAAGCTCCTATTCGATTAATTATTGTGTAAGGCATTGGCATAAGAGAAAAAAAATATTTTGTCAATTTAGTATGATGTTAGATGTTAGATCATGGTTTATCGTGGACTTTGATTCATATATGGTGCATGATGATTATTAGAGACATTTTAGATATTGATGTTGATATATTGTTTGACATGGTTACATTATAAATGTTGTTTGAACTTGTGATATTTGGATATTTTGAGTAGACCTAGAAAATGAGAATTGAATTAAAATCAGTGATGATATAGTTATGGATGAAATTGTAACTGATATTGCTAATTGTCTTGATGTTTGTTGTGATTCACATATATGTCAATGATCTTGAAATTATATTTATATTCATTTGGATGTTCTAATATGGCCACGAGGCCAAGGGAGTTATTTTTATTTTACAGGTTTAAAATATCACAACAAGCATCAGGGGATTGGAGACCAACCACTATGAAATTCTAGATGAATTCAACAAGGTCACCATGGCAACTGTATTGTTTGTGAGAGTTTGATTGTGCTAGGGATTCCCATCGGGGGGATCACCTTTAAATGTGCCCAAGGGGTTATATGTATTTTATTTTATTTGGTCCCTTTCTTAATGCTTACATGTGTTTATGTTTTGGTGTTTTAACCCCTTTCATTATTTATTATATGGTGTGTAATATTGTGAGTAATCTTGTTGTTAAGTTAATTAATTAAAATATGTCATAAGAAAGTAATTAATAGAGTTGTTAGCCTTGAATTAAAGTGTTGTAAGAAATGTGTAAGTAATGTGTAAGGGGTATGTAAGTTGATTATGGAGTAAGAAACACTCCATATTTCTTGGAAATTCGAGTTTGTCCTTGGAGACTGATTTTGGAGGCTTGTGGGAGAAGATAAACTTGTCCCATACCTTTTAAATTTATGTACCAACCATACCTATGGTTGGAGAGTTGAATTTAGAATTTCATTATGCATTTTTTAGTCAAACTGAATGTTTTAATTGCACTTTTTTCTTGAAATTAATTTCATTCCTTTGGGGTATGGGCTTAATTTAAATGTGGTAAGTAAAACTGTCATATTATTGACCCACCTATTTAATGTGTCTTAGAGATTGAAGTTGACTTGTGAGTTGTAGTTAAGGATGTGTGATGTAGCATCCTACATAGATCCACCTCATCCTCCTCTCTTCCCCCTTCTAGATATTTGATTTGATTTTATTGTTTTGGGGTTACACTCTTTTGGTTGCTTCACTTTTGCATACTTCTGTAGGGGGAATTATTTTGTTTTTTTGAGGTCTTGATTTTGGAGAAAGTTTACAGACTTTTTACAGGCTTGTTTTTTATTGATCTTGGGCTATTTTGCATTGGAAAACTTGTCATTTGGAAATTGGGACAAAATCTATTATGGAGAGGTAAGAGATTGGCTCTTGAAATGCTCTTCTTTTATTTGTGTAATTGTTATTGTGGTTAATGTTTTGGCATGTGTATGGGCTGTTTGGGTAGATGGCCTAGGGATGGTGTAAGGAGAAGACAATGGGGTATTTCTGTGGAAGGCATAAGTATTTTGGGGAGGTATAAGTGTGGAAGGAGTTGGGATTTGGGTTCTACCTTAAAAAAAAAGAAATAGCTTGCACTTCATTACTCGTTATGGGGTGCCATAAGAGGTTGGGGAGGCATAAGGAAATGTGAGGAATAAGGGGTACTTGGGCGAGGGATAAGGGCATGTCAGAGATTTCAAATGATATAATATATATATATATATATATATATATATATATAGTTTGTTCTTAGGTGGTGATACCCATTTCCCCTTTAGGAGGCATAAGCAACATCTCCCCATGGTTTCTTACTCCTTTGGATTGCATGGTGAAGCTTGAGTTTTGTTTGTTATGATTTAATGTGGTTGTTGTTGGTATCTAATCACATCACCCCCGAGTGTCTACAACTCGATGGGCTGATACTCTCAGTGTGATTGCATAACATGGAGCTTTTCCCAAGTGTGGGACCTTGCGAAATCAGAAAAGCTCTCCGGATGAAGGCCGGTTCCTATTCCTCTGTTCAGATGCACATGTAAAAATGTAGAGGGTTTACTGAAAACCTAAACTAACTTGCCAAGGAGATAGCGTAATAAGATGCATAAAAATAAAACCTAAACTACAAAGGTGATGCACCGAGGAATGAAGAACACCTGTCTTGCCAATAAACACAAACCATAAAAAATGTAATGCAAGATCACATATAGATAACCAGATTTGCAGTGAAAGATCAAGAGGATGCAAATGAACACAGAGAGGGTTGAGAATCATCCACAGACATGCATTATTTTCTCCAAAGATTGATACAACACACTACAAAATTCCAAGAGGCAAAGTTGCATTACAATTTTTTTAATGGGAGGTTTGAACTCCACAAATTCACCCACTGAAGAGAAGAAGGGAGGGGAAAAACAAGAATGTCCAACCTTTAGAAAGAAGCCCCTCCTTACAATTTATAGGAAGAATGAGAGAGGGAAGAGAGAGGAAATCCAAATCTACCCCAACCACCTTTAGGTTGCATTTAATTTATCTCATTATGGTGGTAGGTGAGAACCCTAGCAAACTTAAAAAGTGGTGAACTATATTTTTTATTTTAAAGAACTTGTTCCCACCCAATTAAGTCCAACCTTTCC
Source organism: Taxus chinensis (assembly GCA_019776745.2). NCBI lineage: Eukaryota > Viridiplantae > Streptophyta > Pinopsida > Cupressales > Taxaceae > Taxus > Taxus chinensis. The sequence continues at coordinate 576,420,023 of CM034155.1, read as the reverse complement.
TGAATCTAAGCTCCCTGTGAAAAGTTATGGCCGTCTGAATATCTCGGTCAGGGTCTACTTCCTTTCAGCGCGCAAAATTTTGCGCCTCCTGAAGGTGCACCATAGGCGCATCCATATTCATGTAGACATACCCTTATGTGCGCCAAGGCGTGAATTCTATCATGTCGACATTCTGTGTCATGCACCCTTTACGTGCACCAAGGCGCGACTTCTGCCATGTTGACACTCTCCTACCTGCGCTAAGGGCGCATCCATTTTCGTGTTGACACCTTCTGTCGTGCGCCTCTTACCTGCGCCAAGGGCGCATCCATTTTTTTGTCGACACCTTCTGTCATGTGCCTCTTACCTGCGCCAAGGGCGCATCCATTTTCGTGTCGACACCTTCTGTCATGCGCCTCTTACCTGTGCCAAGGGCGTATCCATTTTTGTGTCGACACCTTCTGTTGTGCGCCTCTTACCTGCGCCAAGGGTGCATCCATTTTCGTGTCGACACCTTCTGTCGTGTACCTCTTACCTGCACCAAGGGCACATCCATTTTCATGTCGAAACCTTCTGTCGTGTGCCTCTTACCTGCACCAAGGGTGCATCCATTTTTGTGTTGACACCTTCTGTCATGCGCCTCTTACCTGCACCAAGGGCGCATCCATTTGTGTGTCGACACCTTCTATCGTGTGCCTCTTTCCTGCGCCAAGGGCGCATCCATTTTTGTGTCGACACCTTCTGTCATGCATCTCTTACCTGCACCAAGGGCGCATCCATTTTTGTGTCGACACCTTCTGTCGTGCGCCTCGTACCTACGCCAAGGGCGCATCCATTTTTGTGTCGACACCTTCTGTCGTGCGCCTCTTACCTGCGCCAAGGGCTGTTGGTGATGCAATAAAAATTGGACTCTGAGTTTCTTGATTTCCATATTCTTCTATTTGTCTATATCTACCCGGAGGGTAGATATTTACAACAATTTGGTGACTTAACGGGATCACCTGCCTGCTAGGTAGAAGTTCAGTGGCCTTTTAGCAATCCATTGGGTATGGAGTCATAAGTAATAACCTGAAACAAACTTGATCTTCGATCCCGATCCTGGTATCGCAACTCCTTCTTCGAGAGCATGCTGAATTGTAGAAAATAACCTGAGAGCAACAAAACCTGTTCCAAAGAACTTAGGGAAATTGAAACCTAACTACAACAAGACGATGTGCATACGCACTTAGAGGAATTTTAAACCTAGGCTAATATTTACAAGGGTAAACCTTTTCCTTTTAGTAGCAATTTTTAAGATAGATTCCGTTAACCGGTATCAGGAGTTTTTCTCCATCTAATGTAGACAATTGGAAGGCATTACTACTTTTGCATTCTGTGACCATATAGGGGCCACTCAAAATGGCATCAAACTTGGAATGCTTTCCTGGTGTTTCCCGATCTGCATCCCATTTCAAGACTAGGTCCCCTTCCTGGAAGGTCCTTGTTCTTGCCTTCTTATCAAACCATCTTTTTACTAAGGCCTAATCCTTCTAAATCATTTGAACTGCATGCTCTCTTATTTCCTCCAATTCCATCAACTCTGCATACCTGGCCTCCATTGGTTTGAACTCAGACAACTCCAACTGCTTCATGAGCTCCAATGCTGGCAATTTTAATGATATAGGCAATACTGCCTCTTTCCCATAGACCAACTTGTAGGGAGAGTTACCAGTAGACCTCTTTGGCGTTATTCTGTCAGCCCACAATCCTGATCTTAGATTGGTATGCCATGTCCTTTGGTTTTCATCCAGAGTCCTTCTGATGATCCTTAGCAAATTGTTGTTCGTGGACTCTGCTTGTCCATTACCCTACGGGTAATAATTTGAAGAGGTGCTCAAATAGATTCCATTCTTGACATCCCATTCTGTAATCTTGGAACCTATGAATGCTAATGCATTGTCTAATATGATAGTGGCCAGCACACTGAACCTAGTCACTATTCCTTCATAAAATTCTAGTATGTTAGACTCATTTGCTTCTTTGAGCGCTACTGCTTTGGTCCACTTGGTGAAATAGTACGTTGCTATGAGAATCCACTTGTGGCCTTGGCTTGAGTTTGGGTTGACGACCCCGATGAAGTACAATCCCCATTGCATAAATGGTTGGTCAACCAAAATTAGGTGTAATGGAAGTGCTGCTAGTCTTTCTTTGCCTGTGAAGAGTGCACATTTCTTGCACTTTCTTACCCATGTATAATAGTCACTGAACACTGTCGGCCAATAATACCCTGCCTTCATTATCTTGAGAGTTGTTACTCGTAGGGAAAAATGTCCTCCAGAATCTCCATCGTGAAAATCTCGTAACACTCTCTCAATTTGACCTATCCCAATGCACCTCAATAGAACTCCATTGATGTCTTTCTTGAACAAAACACCATCAACAAGCACGTATTGAATGGCTTGTAATATGAAGTATCTCCTCTTTGATTTGCTCATTTCTGGAGGGCATAGGCCTATCTGTAGGAATTTTATCATACTCTGAGTCCAACAAGGAGTAGGCACATCGTCATTTTCCTGTTCTTGACCACCATGTAATACCAAGACAGTCTGTTTTTCATCACCTGCTTCAACTTGTTGACTCAAGGCTAGTTGTTCGCATAGTCCCTTCCCACGTACTAGTTTGGTGACCTTGATCTCGATGTCATATTCCATGACACGAGTTATCTGTCCTGCATGTTTCTCATTCAGATCCTTGTTTAGAAGGAAGTCCTTGACTCCCGCATGAGAGACCAATAATTGGATCTTGTTGTTTGAGACTAAGTGCTTGAATTTCTTTAAACTCTTGATCACTACAAGGACATGCTTTTCAATGAAAGAGTACCTTGTTTCGTATTCCTCTAGGCCTTAACTGAATAAAGCGACTGGTTGTTCTAATCCTTCCTTGTTTCGCTGTACCAGGATTACAGAAATGGTGTCTCCACCACCAAAGGAATATAACATGTAGTCCTTGGAGAAGTCTGGATTGATGAGAATCAGAGCTTGAGATATAGCCTCTTTTATTGCCTCAAAACTTTCCTTGCCTTCAAATGTCCACTTAAATGTCATGCTCTTCTTCAACATCAGTGTTATTGGCTTTACGAGAGCTGCAAAGTTTGGAACAAACTTGCAGACAAAATTGATTCTTCCCAAGAAGATTTGAAGAGCCTTCTTATGACTTGGCAATGGCAACACTCGAATTGCTTCAACTCTTTCTGGGTCAATCATCAATCCCTCCTTTGAAACAATATGTCCTAGAAGTTTTCCTTCGTGAGCCAGGAATATGCATTTTTTGGGATTCAATGATACCCCAAATCTTCTACACCTCTGAAATACCTGCCTCAGATGAAAGAGGTGATACACTGCATTTTTGGAGAATAAAGTGATGTCATCAAGATATATCAGAACTATTTTATTGATCAACCCCTTGAATGCCATATCCATTGCCCTTTGGAAAGTGGCTCCAGCATTTGATAGCCCAAATGACATCTTCTTGTAGGAATAGGTGCCCCATTTGGTGGTGAAAGTTGTCTTGAACTGGTCATCTTCCTTCACCATTACCTGATTATACCCTGAGTAGCCATCTAAGAGAGAGAATCTCTCTTAACCGGATACCACTTGCAATATTTGTTCCATTGAAGGAAGTGGGTAATGGTATTTAAGAGATGCCCTGTTGAGGTCTCAGAATTCCACACACAACCTGATTTCTCCACTCTTCTTTCTGACCGGAACCAAGTTTGTAACCCATCTTAAATGCTTGATCGGAAATATAATGCTCGCCTCTATTAGCTTGCTTAACTCTTTCTTCATTAGAGGCTCAATGTGAGGGTTGACTGGTCTCTGCTTCTTCCTGATGGGTTTAGCATCTGGATCCAATTCTATGGTATGCTGTGCCAACTTTGGATTGAATCCTCTCAAGTATTCATAGCTCCAAGCGAAGACATCTAGAATTCTTGGCAAAGCTGTATGAAATCTTATTTCTCCTGCTCAGTGGCCACTTTGCCAATTTGAAGTGTTTTGCCTTCCCCAACCGGAATTGGCTCTGAATCCTCCCTCTTGACCTGTATGTTAGCCTTTTCCTTACGAAACTAGTCGTTAGGGTTGAAGATAGACTCCAATGTTATTAAACCCTTGGGAAGCTTGTTTGTCTGCAGCTGCACTACTTGATCCCCATACTGCTGCTCTAATCTGTCCTGATTCCTAGCTGAGAATTCAGCCTCTTCTTGTAATAAATTGACGATCTGTTGATCGTTCTCAAACACCTGCCAGCTTGTGTTATTATCTGGAACTGCTGGCCTCACAATCACATGGATATGTGGCTGTTTTTTTTCCCTTTTGATGTTGTCAACCACATCAAACATTGCTCCAATAGCTGCAAGCCTATCCGCAGCTTCATTTTTCTTCCTAGGTATGGACACGATGTTGAAAGCTTCGAAATCCTCAATGAGGTCCCATACCCTATTCTTGTAGTTATTTAGTAGTTCATTCTTTGTATCATGTTGTCCCCTAACTTGATTGACGATCAGCTCGCTATCCCTGAACACCTGCAAGTTCTTTATGCCCTTTTTTATGGCCCAATGGAGTCCGTGAATCAAGGCCTCATATTCAGCTGTGTTGTTTGAATAGGAAAACTGGAAACGGAAAGCTGAATAATATTTGATGCCTTGAGGTGAAACAAGCATAGCTCCTCCTCCTGTGCCTTACCTACTCCTTGATCCATCGAAAAATAATTGTCATACCTCATTGTCATCCTTATGGTCTGGTTTGGTGATGCTAGGAATAGGTTGGTTTTCTTCATGTATACAATAGACTCCTAGCTCAGATTCTTCTATTTCTTGGTAGGGATCAAAATCATGTACCTTACTTGCCCATTCATCAAGAGTCAAATCTGGAATGCTTCCAACTTTGGTGTCAGCTTCATCTGTGCTTGGATAATCTTCTTGATCAAAAGCTGAATAGTTGGCATTGATTTGGCTTGGAGTATGAGGCTCAATATGAAAGTTTACTATTGGTTTAGATCTGATTGTGACCCTAGTACCATATCTTGTTCTAAACAACATGTGTGACCAATCAGTAGATAAGTAGCCTCCAATTCTAGCTGTGAAATCCCTTGATAAGCATAGGGCAAAGAGTGGTGGAAAATCTATCACTGACACATCTTGCAAAATGGTAACATTGGGGCATGCATGCAGGGTAAGATTCAAACCTTTAATCACTCCCACCATTACTACTACTATCCCATCCAACTGCACTACCCCCTTTGATATGACTTCATATTGGAGACCCAGCTGATCAGCTATTTACTTGGGCATGACAGAACTACTTGCCCCAGAATCAATCATGCAATTGTGTACTAGTTTATTGCCAATGATTAACGAAACATAGAATGGCGGGGGCTTCAAAACCTTACCTTGTTGTCCTCCATGACTCCCTTCAGGCTGAGCAACATTTGTGAGGACCTTCTCTTGCATAGGGACCTGTTGGTTCAAAGTTGACCAATCCTTCATGGCAGCTTGTAGAAGATCTCTTTGGCCTGGGATGGATAAATATTCCCACATCGATATATTCACATTCGTCTTCTTCATTTGATCAATGATGCTAAATGGGGATGAAAGATCTCTTTGTTGTCCTTTGGCCTGTACATTCCTTTCTTGCGCATGGGCAGCAACATATGGCATTTGAGCTGGCTTAGAAGGTGGTTTGGGCTGTCCTTGCATGTTTGGAACTGTATTTTGCTTACCAACACCTTGTGGAGTGATGGAAGGTTGTAGATCGCTTGGAGCCAATGACTGCCCTTCACCAATATTCCTCTTCTTTGATCTTGTGTTAGCTGCTACACTCTGAGAAATTGTTTGATTCATGCCACAAAAATCCTCAGCTTTCCAATTCACAAGTACGGTATCATTTAGAGCTATGTTTTGTTGAGATGTCCCTTGTTGCTGATTTGCTTCTTGACTCACTTCACCCTCTGCGCCAGTAGTTGTCACCATCAAGGCTTGGTTCAAAGCACCATTGAAGCACATAGATTGGTTGTGAGGTTCATTGCATGGGAAACACCAATCATACTCTTGAGCTATGTTGTTTTGGACTGGCACTAATGCTTTAGAAGCAGATGCAACATTGGGGTTATAGGGCTGAAATGGTCTATTGGTGGGAGGCCTTACTTGGCTTTGATTTATAACTAGATTGGGTGGCCTATTGGGCTGGTATGGTGGTCTAGCCTATTACTGTGCTTGAGGCTGATACGGTCTAACACTTTGAGCTTGCTGTCTTTTGATAGTCACCAGCTCATTTCCAAGGTTCTGCAATTGTTTCATAACCTCCTGGAGTTCATTTGAAGCACTAGAGGATGAAGTAGAAGTTTCATTTGAACTTTGATTTCTAGGAGTGGGAATAGGAGCCAAAGTGGGTGCTTGACTAGTGCTTGGATTTTCTAAGTTTGGATAGAAGGGCATGAAAGGCCTAGGAGCCAGCTTACCATCTTGAATAAGACAGTTTTCAGCCCTAATGGCAATGCTATAAGTAGCAGGTAAGGTTGTGCTTCCCATAGATTGAATTAATATAGAAATATCAGAATTCAAAGCTTTAAGATAATATAGAAAAGCACCTTCAGCTGTTGGCCTGACGGCCATTGGAATCCTATCCCAAGACCTCTGAAATATGAAGTTGAAGTCAGTCAGCTGCTCATTGGGAGCTCTCTTGATAGTTGTCAATTGTTGTAGCAGAGACAAATTGTCTCCCTTTTCTCCAAACTACTCATGGAGAACTATGCATAACTGATTCCAATTTGGGATAGAACTAGCTGCAAGGATGCTAAACCATTGCAATGCCTTCCCTTTGAACGAAGATGCCAACAACTTGATAGCAACATCCATTTCATTTATCTCATGGATTTCACAAACATTAGCAATTTCTTTGACATGATCACCAGGAGTGGTATGATTTTCTCCAGTGAAAAATGGAATGTTCTTCAATGCTACAATTCGAACTGGATTCTGTGCATTGAGGGCAAGTGGATTGCTACCAGTTAAATTGACAAAGGGATTCGGTGGTTGCGCCATTTTGATTGGCCTGAGAACCCTTGTTGATGTGAGAAAAGGTCTACCAGGTGGAGGTGTAGACAAAGTCCGGTTAGGTGGAGATGGTGATCTTCGTGGTCTTCTTCCTCTCCTTCCTCCTCCTGGTGATAGTTGCAAGTGGATAAATAGCCCCTCTTCTTGAGTATCAGACCTGGTTCGAATTCTTCTCATATGTCGGGGCAACTTTTGCTGCTATACCACTGAATTCTACCCCTTCGGAGTCGCCAGATGTGTTAGAAAGTGAGCCTCAAAAGGCTAGATTCTGCCAAGTTACACACCAAACTTGACAAAATTTAAAATCAAAATTTTGAAAGACCTGTATTTTTGAGAATTTAGGGTTTGGAATTTGATTTGGAATGACTGTCCCGAAAACCCAAAAATGCCAGACTTCTGAAATCCCGAAATCCGAAATACCAAAAACCATGAAATTTTGAAAATCAAAATTTCAAAAAACTAAGAATACCCTTTTGAATATTATCCCTTGATCTATCAACTGGTGAAATTTCGACTTGTTTTGAGAAAGTTAAGTCCTTGAAAATTGATTTCAAAGTTCAGCCCAAAAGGTGAAAATATGAAATTGTAAAACCTGCAATTTCTAAGTCCAAATTTCTTTAAAATTCCTTCAAATCTTGTGGAATGATCTCTTTGTCCCACTGGGTGTGCCAAAGCTGTTGGTATCGAATCACACCACCGCTGAGTGTCTACAACTCGATGGGTTGAGACTCTCAGTGCGATTGCATAACATGGAGCTTTTCCCAAGTGTGGGACCTTGTGAAATCGGAAAAGCTCTCCGGATGAAGGCCGGTTCCTATTCCTCTGTTCAGATGCAGACGTAAAAATGCAGAGGGTTTACTCAAAATCTAAACTAACTTGCTAAGGAGACAGGGTAAGAAGATGCATAAAAATAAAACCTAAACTACAAAGGTGATGCACCGAGGAATGAAGAACACCTGTCTTGCCAATAAACTCAAACCATAAAAAATGCAATGCAAGATCATGCACAGATAACCAGATTTGCAATGAAACATCAAGAGGATGCAAATGAACATAGAGAGGGTTGAGAATCATCCACAGACATGCATTATTTTCTCCAAAGATTGATATAACACACTACAAAATGCCAAGAGGCAAAGTTACATTACAGTTTTTTTAATGGGAGGTTTGAACTCCACAAATTCACCCGCCAAAGAGAAGAAGGGAGGGGAAAAACAAGAATTTCCAACCTTTAGAAAGAAGCCCCTCCTTACAATTTATAGGAAGAACAAGAGAGTGAAGAGAGAGGAAATCTAAATCTACCCCAACCACCTTTAGGTTGCATTTAATTTATCTCATTATGGTGGTAGGTGAGAACCCTAACAAACTTAAAATGTGACAAACTGTATTTTGAATTTTTAAGAGCTTGTTCCCACCCAATTAAAGATATCCAAAAAGTAAGATTTCCAAAAAGTCCAACCTTGCCTGAATCCGAGCTCCCTGTGAAAAGTTATGGCTGTCTGAATATCTAGGTCAGGGTCTGCTTCCTGTCAGCGCTCAGAATGTTGTGCCTCCTGAAGGTGTGCCATAGGCGGATCCATATTCATGTAGACATGCCCTTATGTGTGCCAAGGTGCAAATTCTGTCATGTTGACATTTTGTGTCATGCGCCCTTTACGTGCGCCAAGGCGCGACTTCTGCCATGTCGACACTCTCCTACCTACGCTAAGGGCACATCCATTTTCGTGTCGACACCTTCTGTCATGTGCATCTTACCTGCACCAAGGGTGCATCCATTTTTCTGTCGACACCTTCTGTCGTGTGCCTCTTACCTACGCCAAGGGCGCATCCATTTTCGTGTCGACACCTTCTGTCGTGTGCCTCTTACCTGCGCCAAGGGCGCATCCATTTTTGTGTCGACACCTTCTGTCATGCACCTCTTTCTTGCGCCAAGGGAGCATCCATTTTTGTGTTGACACCTTTTGTCATGCGCCTCTTACCTGCGCCAAGGGCGCATCCATTTTTGTGTCGACACCTTCTTTCGTGCGCCTCTTACCTGCGCCAAGGGCGCATCCATTTTTGTGTTGACACCTTCTGTCGTGCACCTCTTACCTGCGCCAAGGGCACATCCATTTTTGTGTCGACACCTTCTGTCGTGCGCCTCTTACCTGCGGCAAGGGCTGTTGGTGACACAATAAAAATTGGGCTCTGAGTTTCTTGATTTCCATATTCTTCTGTTTTTCTATATCTATCATGAGGTGAGATATTTACAACAGTTGTAAATTGCACTCTATTTTGGACTATATTTTCAATGAGAAATCTATCTTGTGTTGTGGAAGCCTGTTATTGCCATGTGTTGAAAAACATTTCTAATAGCAGTATGGTTGGGTCTTTGGGGCCAATGAAGAAGGATGGATTCTCCTTCTCATTGGATGTCTTGGGTGGGTGGAGAACATTGCCTTTCCCCTTGTTCTGTCATGATCAAATAGGAAAATGATGGAAATTCATATTGTTGTTTTGGAGCTATGAAAGAAGATAGAGTTTAGTTGTCATTTGTGAAACTTCTTTTTGCAAACCCTTTTTCCCAATTCAAGTGGATGACTTGTAATAGTATTGGTATTGGATAGTATTTTGTTTTGGAAATAAAATTCTATTTGAATGTGAAAGGACATACCCCGTAATGTTATTCTGAGAAGGGAAAAGAAGATTTGTATTCTGTCTTTTAAAATGGAATGGAAAAGGACAAGTTTGATAGGCCTTGTTGAGATTATTCTTATTGTAACCCTTTCGCAGTTGAAGTGGATAACCTAGTACATTATTGGTGATGGAAATATGTTTAGTATTGGCTATGAAATTTGTAATTCGAATTGTGAAAGTTTCAATTCGAAATGTGAAAGAGATATACTCTATTTTCTGGTTTTGAATAAATGTGGAAGAAATTGTATTTTGTAAATTGAAATTAAGGAGGAAGACAGAGTTCTGACAGTCCCTTGTGAAACTTATTTTGTAACCCTTCCCACTTAAAGTGGATGATGTTTTATATTATTGTTTTGGAAATACTACTCTGTTTTAGCTATGTAAGTTGTAATTGATTATGGAAGAATATATCTAGTATTCCGTTCTGTGAACAGAAAAGAAAGATATGCATTTAGTATATTGTATTTCGAAAACAAATGAGAAAGAATTTATAAGAGATTCTTTTGAATTAATAGAAGTGTTTTACCTTGTTCATATGATATTATTTCCATTGGAAATTCGTGTTTAATATATAGTAGGAAGTCTCTGTTGTAAAAGTGAAAAGGAAGCACGTATGAAGAAATATTGCAATGCTCTGTCTCATTTGAAATGTTTAATTTTTTTTTGCATTCTTGTCTCTATCATTTGATTGAAGGAAAGAAATTTTTTTAAAACTAGCTTGGAATAAATTCAATGTATTTATTGCATGACAAAAGAGATAGTTTAATCTCTATTCTTGAAGTGTACAAACCTCATTTCTACTTCACTATATACTTTGCAAATTCTTCTTTTTTTCAAATGTCCAGAAAAACCCTGAAAATTTATAAGACATAAATAAAATATTCACTTGGAATTAATGAGATTAGAATGATCCCCAAACTAAACTAAAACATTGAATAAATTTTTAAATAACCTTTCAAATCAAGTAAAGGCAAAATTTTAGGTTTTTTGTGTGTAAACATTGGTAATTTTCTAATGCAAACAAATCAAGCAAATTTTAACCTTGAAATCTATCCTAAAAAAATTTCAAGTAAAATCCTCCATGCCTGTTTAGCATGTTGAGAATGAATTATGACAAATTCGAAAAAAATTTATAAGTTGAATAGTCTAGTTCACGTTTTAAGTGAAAAAAAGACGTTTTCTTAAAATTGAACCTTCAAACTTCATAAAAATTTAAATATAAAGGTTCATGTGTAAAGAGGACTTCGAGAACTTTCCAAAAAGTCATTGTTTTCCTGAAATTGAGTTCCCTATCAAAAGTTATAGCCTTCTGAAGTTTTTACTTCATTTTGCTTCAAAAATAATCTTACTATCAAATTAAAATGAATAAAATATTCTTAGCCAGACCCACGGGCTAAAACTTTCTTTTTTTTGCTTTTTTTTTCCAAAAAGTGTAAAATCATAAAGTTTCTCGCCACTCCGCCAACCCACAAGCCTTCTTTTTGTCTAAAAATGATATAAGTCTAAAAAAGTTATTTGGTAATTTTTCCTCCATGGCCCCACTGCCCCGCAGCCAACCCTTGATCAACACGTGGCTTCGTTGGGCACCAGCAAACACTAGGATCGATTTTATCCCTTAGTGCTTTCTAAAATAAATTTGTAAAAGTTTGTAAGTTTCCTCCGCAGTCCCACCGGTCTACAGCCAATCAAGTGCTGCCACGTGGGTTTACGAGGCATTGGTGGAGGAGCGGATCTTTTTAAGCCTTAATGCTTCAAAAAAAAATTGGAATTTTTTTCCAAAATATCCCCTTCGGCCCACCAATCCACAGCCAATGGTTGGATGACACATGGAATCTTCTCATGTCGGTGGAGGTGTGGGTGAATATTAGCCTTTTCGCCCTTCTGGATGATAAAATTCTTTTACCCTCGCTATCCGGCTTTCTCTGTGTTGGCTTAGGAGGCGTGACATGTCCCTTGCGGACTTTCCGACTTGCGGGCGTGTGGGTGTAAGGGTGGATTTTCACCCTAAGAGGTAAAATATCGAAATATTCTCCCCACAGCCCACGGACCCACCCCTAGGGAAAATGTTCTCCCCTAGGCCCGTCGGCCGGCCTTGGGAAAAAATTCCTCCCCAGGTTTGCTGACCCATAACTTTTGAAATACATGGAGTTAGGAGGACTTCTTTATATCACTAGAAAGGTGAGAAAATTTCCTATCTAATGGAAATGTTTTTAGAAGGTTATAAGTGCATTAATTTTAAGGAAAAAATTAGGTTGAGCCTCTTAAGCATGTCAGAGGGTGGGAGAGTGAGAAATTTCCCTCTTAATCCTAATGATTATTCTAACCCTTAGTTTTGACCCTATAAATTTAATAATTGTTGTAATGGGAAAACTATGGGCTAAGATTTTTATTTTTCCTCTAAACCTTGCTTGTGGAAACTTTTGTTTTGTAACCTGGTAGTAGACACTTTTATACAAAATAATTATCCCATAATTTTTCTGACTAATCATAGGTTGTTCTTAAGTCTCAAGTGGGTTTTTTTAGTGGACGTTACATAGACTCTATAATGATCAGCTAGCTTGCCTTTCCACATTGTTCACCAACGAATGTGACTCGAAGACTTTTTATTAATTTTCTCTATTTTTCATTCAGGGTGATGGTGTAGTTTCTATAGTAGTAGCTCAAGGCTACATATTCAAACCTTTGTGATTACATTTCTAGTATTGATAATTTCAATAAAGATTGGGGTTTGTGAAAACCTTTGTTTATATAGATACATTTCATTCACATATAATGAGTGTTAAGAACCTCAATTTTTGATGAGGTTGTGTCATCTAAAATTTAAAACAAAGAAAAATATTGTGTCCAATATTTTTTATTTCTTTTCCAAGGGAAATCATTTTTTTGGATAATGGTCTATAAAGATGACACAGAATAACCTTGATGGTTTTGTTTTCTAGTTTTAAAATTCATCTACTACATTTAATCAAAATGGGATGATGATTCAAGTCCACATGTCCTTATCTCCAAAGTTTATTGGGATATATACTAGTGAATTTCAATTAAATTTATGGTTTTTCTATCTACCAAAAACTCAAAAGGCTTGACATTGCAAAGAAATGTAGATATTTGGATTATTTATTAACCATGCCACACATTTCTTTAATATGACATAATTCCACATAATTTTACCTCAACAACCTCTATGATGCACCCCTTCTGACTTCAAACTATTGACAAAGTTTGTTGTTTAGATGTTTGTGGTCATAAATAATAAGAGTTTCGAATTAGTTCCACCCACCATTATCATTACCATTGTAGTTCTCCTCCATTAAAAACCTTCTTCATCTTCCATACTCCTCATACAATTTGTACCTCCATCAAACTTAACTTCTTGGAGGGTCAAAGTATTGATGTATGTCCCACTTTGTGGTGAAAAAATATTGTAAAACATGACTAGTATATATATCCTTAAAAACATAAAAAAATTAGTTAAATTGCACATCTCTTGTAACTTTGTATATTTAATCTCTTAAAAAAATTATTTGGCTAAGTGTTATTTATTGTACATTATTATTTTAAGAAACAAAAAGTATAAAAAAGTGGACATAAGTATATTCTTTGACCCTTGACACAACCGATATGACATCTCAATTAAATAGATTGTTTGTGCGTGTTGGTAACACATTCAAATATTGATGCAACATGTATAGTCCATTGAATTAATATCTATCAAGCTATACATATGAGAAAATACAATAGTTTGAACAATGTTTCATATGGTAGTTGTTTAGTTATTAATAAAAATAAGAATCAAATTATTCATTTCAACTTTTGAGAGAAACTACACCATTGTGAAATTTTCTCCAAGATGATCTATTTGACATTTATGAAAATAACACACAAAGAAATTATTATATTTAGGATTTATCATAGAAGCTAAAAAGCACACAAGTTTTTTAATTATACCATTGTGATAATTTCATCAAGTTGATTTTTTTTTTACATATATCTTCAATAAAAAATCTAAGAAAAATTATAAAAATTCGTTATAGTAATGACAACTCAATCTAGAATGCAAGAAGTAGAGTCTATATTTTCCATCATGGAATTCCTGAACCTTGAACTATAAAAAATGATCAAGGGAATTACTTACTAGAATGAATGCCTCTCAAGTAGAATAAGTCATATGAAATTTGAATGTAATTTTTTAATCTATAAATATCCAAATTTACCTAAAACTCTATTTTTCTAGTTTTGAACACATAGACCCTACCATTTATATTTATAGGAATGAGAAGTATTTAATTCTCCAAAAAAATATTATATATATATGAAAAAACTACCATTTTATTTGTCACACATAGAGAAAGAATTAATACATTGTTATCAATGGCATAAAAATTCCCAGGACTATTACACTTGAAATACCTTTGTCAAACATCATTTTGATTTAGTTTTCCCTAACACCTAAAGAGGATTTTATCGGATCCCTCACCATACTATAAAAATAGGAAGAATGTAATAATAACAAATGGAAATTGAAAAACTAGGTAATCGCACAAAAAGATTATGAAACATATTTTTCAATAGTTGTTTTTGTAATGTTAGATTAAGCTTAAAATGCATGTGGAATTCAAAATATGTAAACCCAAAAACATGATAAAAACATTAGCTATTTCCTAATTGGCCAAAGAAAATGTCACAATTAAAATTCAGTATAAAATTGTGATGACATTCAGAAATACTACACCAAAACACAATCTTCAAGGTCAACCTTTAAGAACAACCCCCATGAAACACTACATAGTGGCAAAAAGTAGGATTGATGAGAAATGGGTTATTGTTATGATTGTGATTTAAAATATTAACCAATACATAAATGCATGGAGAAAAAATATACTTCCTATATGTTTACTCACTTCCTTCCTTTAAGGATTTTTATCTGATAAAACTAACTAGCCAAATAACAACCATGTATAAAGAATTCACATTTTTAGATTCCCACCCAGTTATTTCTATATTTTTTTAGTATGATTCACTACATAAAAGATGATGAAATGAAAAGGATATTTCAAAAATATCTCTCTTGAGTCAAAAAGAACCCATAACCTCATAGATATGCATCTTGCTAAATAGGTTTACATCTTTATATATGAATTCATAAGATTTGCAGTTGTCATTAACAATGGGTAAACATTTTTTTGCAAAGTACAATGTCGAATAAATTATCTTAGTAGATTTGATTAGAAACTTCACTCAAACATGTTCTCCTTCCCCTATTGAGGATGTGATGTAGTTCTTGGGGCTCAATGGTTATAGAAACTTAGACAACACTTGTGGGATTTTTTAAAACTTTGTATAAAGTTTTGTTATAATACTAGAATGTACAGATCAAATAGCCTCACTCTTAGTTTCATAAGTATGATTATCTCGTAGTGAATGGATAATATAGTTAATAAGGGATCATATAGGGTAATCAATTTAGTTCGTTCTATAGATTTTAGTCCCTCTTGTAATCCTCATTTAGTGGAGAAATTATATTAGATTTTTTTCAAGCATGCATCCATGTTTATGGATACCATAAACATACAACAAAACATGGCTGAGGACCATTGCATTCATTTCATTCTAAGGATTATAAACCAAAATATTTGTCAATACAGGTACCCATTTTGGGAAAACACGTAAATTTATATTTTGGTCCAAATGTGTTGAAGGAATGGGTCATTCAACCAATTGCACTTCCTGAATCTTCTTTTTTTCTTTTTAAATATAAATGCTCCATTCCAGAGATTCAGGAGATACTTGATGAGATTCAAGGTCCTTAATATTTGTCCAAATTAGATCTACACCATAGTTATCACTAGATTCACTGCATAGAACATGGAATTCTTAAGATAGCCTTTAAAACACATGATTTCTACTATATATATATTTAGTCATGTTACCTATACTACATCTATATTGCAAGGTTTAATTAAATAATGTTCCAAGATCTCTAAGTGCTATTTTAGGTTAGCAAGAAGTGCATCAACTTGAAAATAGTGTCTCTCCAATAGGATT
Organism: Taxus chinensis; assembly: GCA_019776745.2. Lineage (NCBI taxonomy): Eukaryota > Viridiplantae > Streptophyta > Pinopsida > Cupressales > Taxaceae > Taxus > Taxus chinensis. Next base: position 576,404,236 of record CM034155.1, on the reverse strand, counting down.
CTTTATTGACCAAAATAAAATGAATACCAAAAAATAAGATAATTTGAAACCTCTATGGGATTGTGGGTCTCAATGGAGACTATATGAATTTCTATAAGAATTATTGGAATATTGTTTTTGCATCGATTATCATCCTAAACCAATATGTCGTCCAATTTAGACACAAATTAAAACATACCATTCGTGAACTCAAAAAAGCAATTTGTGCCACACTTCTCTAACACATTTACCATTTGTATTGAGGATTTTGGTGAAGTCCTATTCACCACAAACCCCAACAAGTCAGCTTCATGAGAAAGCTAATTAATAACTTTTTATTTGATGAGTTGCACAAATAATATATAAATAACGGGAATTTACATACATTCAATAGGTGTTACCCATAGATGGTAAAGTGATACCTTAGGGTCAAAACATATCAACATAGTCTGAAAAAATTCTTGGAACAATGGATTTCATTCCTAGCTAACAATTAATGGGCCACGCAAATTTTGCTGTGCGAATATGAGATAACTCATAAGTAGGGGAAAAAGAAATTGTTAACGTATGCTCTATAATAACACAACATTTTTGTTAAAAAGAAATGGCATCCGCAACCTTTGCTCTTTGATTTCCTTTAGAATGTAAGAAATGAGTACAGCTTCAACTCGTAATCTCCGGAAGAAATGAGTATAGAGTGGACTGGTTACTACTCTTCGCTTGCTTAACTCCATGGTTTGGCTGCAATCAATAACCAATGTTAACTATAAATGCAATGTAAATTGAAATAGTTTATTAGATTTAGTCGGCATTACCATTATTCAATTCAGGATCAACTAGCGTGTTAGTCGATGAAAAGCAGACGGTGATGCTATGCCAAAAATGACTTGCTCACTATAATCGACTGTAATTTATTTCATATGCTTTGCTAACATATTGTGGGCAAGCCATTCTTGGCTGAGTAACACGCTCTGCTTTCTAATGCAAGACACCTTCATGAATTATTGAAAAGTCTAGTAATTCAGAATGAGGAGCAATGCTCAGTACATACTCATACATATATGTTGCCTTAAAGATAAGAAAAAGATAGAAACGAATATATTCAAAGATTGGTTCACTGCGTCTGCACGCCTCAAAGATGAGAAAATAATAAAAGCGAACATCTTTCATGGAATCCAATATCGATGCAAATACTTCAAATCTAAACATTAGATAAAGTATGTTCCGATTCCTGACATTCGTAGGTTTACCAGAATAATAAAATTTTATCCGACAACTTTAGAAAAGAATTACATATAGAATCTACAACGGCGACACATTGTTTACTTACCCTTTTCGAGGTCGATCGTTTATGGCATGTGCCAAGAACCTTTAGAACTAAACTCAGCACTCCAGGTGCTTACGAATGGCAGCTGACATTCTTAAGATAGGTCTATGTATCTCGATCTACATAGTTTTCTTTTATAACAAATGAATCTGTAGCGATCTTTTTTTTTTAATGGCAAATGAATGCGCAGGGTGAGAATATTTATCTATAATAATTCTTATTTGTCTAGATTTAGATAGTTTATTTAGAACAAATAAAAATGTAGGGATCGTTTTGTTAAAATGACAAGTAAATTTAGGTAATAATTTGGATAGATTTTATGTGTAGGATAAGAATATACATTTATAAAATTTTATGTATTGAATTTAGTTATATTCTTTATATATTTATATTTTTAAAAATAAAATTCAAGATTTATATATATATATATATATATATATATATATATATATATATATATATATATATAAATGTTAATGATTCTTAATTATTAATTTTTTGGGTATTGTCATGTCATAATTTTATTAGAATTGTTTTATAATTTAATATTTTTATTTGGAGCTCTAAAATTCATTAATATATTTAAATTTTAACGATTTTAACATGTTATGTGACTTTATTAAAATTGTCTCTATGATTAAATGTGTGTATAACTTTCCCATTAAATAAAGGGTAAAATGATGAAAATAATTTATTATTGGATTATAAAAATGAGAATGAGAGGTAGAATGTAGCATAATAGTCATTGTGGTACTTATATTTAACTTTACTTTTAGATGAGTAATTAAATCATATTATTCAAATCAAATAACAATAATATCAAAATTCATAGCACACTATTTACACACTTCGAAAGTATAAATCCACAAATTACAGGAATATTTGGATGTTTAAATATTTCTTTGGCATATAACATAATGAATTAACGAAACGTAGAATGTTTTGATTGGATTCCAAATAAGCAATCCATTAACTTAATTTAGATGTGATAACATTACCAAACAAATAGTGGTCATATATTTATAAGAAAATATACTAGTTAAAATTCTTTCTTACACACATCCCGAAATGAGATTTAGATTTTTCTACTAATGTTGGACAATGTTTTGGTGATCAAGGTCAAAATTGTATCAATTATTTTCCATGCTGCATATTTATGGGTATTGTCACACTCATCTCATGGTGAACATATTCTATTTTAACAATTCAAAATGTGACCTCGTAATTATTGACAATAATTAGTTCTTAGCATGTTGTATTTACTTTTACCAATTGTAACAATTTTTTTATTTGAAGGTCACAAAACATTCAAATAATATAATTCAAAGAAAATTTTAACTTTTATTATTATTATTTTTCTCATTTTCATAGGAAAAGCTGATGTCCAAACTCAATTTTCAAGATTTACTTCTCTAAATCTGCATTCTCTCTCCTTTGCAAGAGTAAATTTTATAAAATTTAATATACAAATAACAAAAAAGAATATATCAAATAAAAATTTATAGTAAAATATGATTCTCAATTATAGCTCAGTGTTATTATTTGGGATGTTGCATGTGTCATGTTCAGTTGTTTTAAAGGAAAATATTGTTGTGTATTAATTGATGCATCATTGATAAACATTCCTTCTTACTCTCTAGATTATCCTAATAGTGATTGTGATATTTAGTTTTGTTGGTGGGGTATTTATGAGAAATTGATTGAATATTGTTTTAGTTACCAAAAAAAATTTGTTTATCAACTTTAAATCCTCTATATTATAGATTCCTTTGAAAAACTACCATATATATATATATATATAATAACAGGGTTCATTTTAATAGACCTCTTAGAAATCGAAGGTAGAAAATACCTGGCGAATATCCTCGGAACCGATTTCGAGGAAAGACAAATTTTTTGGGGGTCTGACAGCAAAATTTTCACCTTGTTTTTAAGTGGTGTGACAGAAGGTTGTAGACGCGCGACAGAGATTTGTTGTCACACATCAAGAAGGTGGTTGATGTGCGTCAACGAATATCACTGACGCGTGTTAACGAGGTTCGTTGACGTGTGTCAGGAAGGTTGTTGATGCATGTCAGCGAGGTTCGTTGACGTGCATCAACCACCTTGTTGATGCATGAGAAAAAATCTTCTGTCACACATATGTAGCCTCCTCCCTCCTATGTCGCACGACAACAAAATCTCTGTGTCACGCATAAAAAAAAATCTGTCACGCGTTTACTCCCTCCGCACTCCTGTCATGTGTCAACAAACTCTCCCTGTCGTGCGTCAACAAACACTCTATCTCACATCTTCATCCTCTACCCTCCTGTTACACGTTTACTGTACTTGATAATACATATGCCACCAAGTGGTATGAGTGAGCTAGTATTGTTCTACCTGGTGAATAATCTAGGATTATATAGGGAATAATTTCAAGGGTAGCCGAAGCCGACCCCTAAAAAAAATTAAACTATAATTTTTACGTGAAGAGGTCACTAACTCATGCCAAAAAATTTGCCTTTTCAAAATTTTCAAAAATGGAATATTCGCCACTAAAATTATCCTTGTATAATAATAATAATTGAGGCTGCGCAAAATTGATTTTAAATCATTTAGCCTATTTATTTTTAATTTTTTTAATTAATTCTATAAATGTTATAAATATTTAAATAAAATTATCTTAAAATAGTTGAGCCTGCTCAAGATTTATTTTCAATCATTTAACATTCTTTTATTTAGAAACTTTAGACATTTTATTTTTATTATTTTAAGCTTGTATGTGTCCATATGTCCAACTTTTCTTTCTTCTCAAATTTACGTGAATCATGGAATGGATAGAGAAAATTGAATTCCATGGCAAATGTAGTCTTATAAAGTGGATTTTGGTAAAAAAAAATGATATGTATTATTTTTATTACTATTTTACTGTTGGACAGAGAGATAGAGAAAAACAGAATTTATGATATATTAAAAGAAATGAAATCCATTATATTCATGACTAAAGTAGTTTGACCAAATTTGTCAACCAGTTATGGATGGTAATCATTTAAATTAGTTAGAAAAAAAATGTATTATTCAATTTTCTAACATTCTCCCCTTAATACATTATTTTTACAAATGTACCTACAAAATAGTTCAAATTTCACCTTGCTAAGAGACTTGGTGAGTATATCTGCAACCTAAGCATCTGTCGAATAGTAGTGTACATGGATGTGGTGGTTCAAGACTTGTCCTCAAATGTACTGACATTCGACCTCAATGATCTTTGTTCTCTAATGAATCACTAAATTTTTCACAAGCTTCAATACACCATGATTGTTGCTATGAATGATGGGAGGATTTTCTTCAGGAATGGGCATATCTACCAAAATTTGATGTAATCAAATCGCTTTGCATACACGTCCTCATTCAGCGCAATACTAAGGCTCAATGGATGAGATTGAAATAATAGGTTGCTTCTTATTGATCCATGAGATAGGTGTAGACTTGAGATGAAAAATATAAATTGAAGTTTATTTCCTGTCACTAATGGATCTAGCATAGTCTGAGTTCGTACATCCCTGCAAGAAGAAATTTGATTTTTTATTATACTCTAGACTATAGTCAACTGTACCTTAGACATATCTGAACACATGCTTCATATTTATCCAATGACATTTCTTCGGCTCCTGTATGAATCTAGAGAGATAAATCACAACAAAAAAATGTCAAGTAAATAAGAGTCCTAACAATATTTTTGTAGAGAGTACCATCCACTTGAGGTGAATCCTAGAATCTATAAAGTTACAAACCTATTTGCATTGGAGTGGATATAGGTTTACAATTTGATGTGACATACTTTTTCAAGAGTGTCTTAGCGTATTTCATCTAGGAGATAAAAATATGACTCTTCCTCTGCCATTTCTCCAAGCAAATATAATAGTGAAGTAGCCTCAAATCCATCATGTAGAATTATTTCTTGAAATCATTCTTAACATCTTCGATAAGATTCTCATAACTCCCTATGATCACAAGATCATCTACATACAAAACCAATATGACAATCTCTCTTCCTATCTTTTTTATATACAAACTTTAATTAGAGGGGCTACATGTGAATCAATGCTGCAATATGTGATCATCTATTTTAATGTACCATGCCTAAGGTGCATGTTTGAGTCCATAAAGAGACTTAACTAGATGAAATGCCTTGTGAGGATGTTGTTCTCGACAAATCCTTTTGACGGGGTGATGTACACTTCTTCTTTGAGATCACCATTTAAGAAAGCACTTTTAACGTCCATCTGCTAAAATTTCCACCCATTTTGTGCCTTTAGTACAGAAACAACTCCGATGGTTTTGATCTTCGTGATAAGTGTAAAGGTCTCATCATATTCAATTACTTCCTGCTGAGCATAACCCTTTGCAACTAGTCATGATTTACACTTGTCGATATATCCATATTCCATATATTTTGTTTTGAAAATACACTTGCATCCAATGGACTTCTTACATGAAGGAAGATCGACAAGTTGCCATGTCTTATTTTGAATCAACTAATCATATTCTACATACATGGCCTTCTTCCACTCTGGCTAACTAAGTGCCTCACGAACTAAACCAAGATCGGTGCTATCAACCAATAAACTCATGACTGCAAAATTGACCTTATTTATCATTTGTCTTCTTGTTCAAACTCCTGATGAAGTGTTTAGAAGATAGTTTAGGTGGGAGTATCTCATGGTGATTTAGACCCACTTTGGACATTAACTCTACAGTTGATGCATAGAATTGGTTTCCAAATTCCCAATATCAATAAACAATTCTCTTTGTAGTTCATCTTTCATATCTAGAGAATCATGATGCTCATCATTTAGATGTGAGAGAAAATATATGAGAGGAGGTCGGTGCTAACTCCTCTTTCTGTGAAAATGTGTCAAATAATGAATCGTCACAAACATTCTCTTCTCTCATATATCTTCTTTTTCTTAGGATCCATCAGATGATATACTTTTTCAGGTAGTATTGTACCCCAAAAATATGCAATGGTGTGTTTTTTTCATTAATATTATTCCTCTTCTTATTTGAAATATGCATATATGTAGTACATATAAATACTCTTAAATGAGAAATAAAATGCTTATGTTTAATCCATACATCTTCCGGTGTCTTTTCCTTGAATATGTTTTTAGGTTCTTGATTCAAAACATATACAACAGTCTTAAGCACTTTTGCCTTAAAAAAATTCTCTAACTTCATAGTAGAAAGCATGCAAGGATCCATCTCCATGATACTCTGAATTTTATTTCTAAAATTCCTTTCTACCGAGGAGTATATGGGACAGTCAGGAAATGTGTAATGTCGTGCTCATTCAAGAGTTCCAACAATTTATTTGACGTGAATTCCCCCTCGATCTAATTGGAGGAAAATAAGGTTTTTCTGATCTGTTGAACAACTCTCTTATAGAAGACTTAAAATCATGCAAAAGTGTAGTTCCCACTTCCCTTCAACACTTATTACTTTTGATTTCAATTATAGTTAGCTATGCATGGATATTATTGTATCATTTTGACTTAGCATGATGATTAGACAATAGAGATACTTGGACTATTGTTAGATTTTGATTCATAGTAGGATGTGTGTGGATTCTTAGAGACATTTTGTATGGATGATGATATGTTGTTGACATAGATATCATTTGATATTTTCATCATATTGAGTATACCTTAACAATTGAACTAATCTTGTGATCCTATTGACATTGATGAAATGTAGAATTGAGATGTTGTTAGAAATTGAAAATGATAACATTACTTTCCTAGATGATGATTTGATTCATATGTAGATGATTGTCAATTTATATTGTATATTTTATCTTGGATTTTTTGATGTGGCCACGAGGACAAAGGAGGTATTATGTTTTTTGTAGGTAAACATGTCAGAACAAACAACGGGGCATTAGAGACCAACCACATTGGAATGCTAGATGAATTCAACAATGGTCACCATGGCAATGTGTGTTATGTTGTTGTGTGTGTTTGAATTGTTGTTATGGGGTTTCCGACGGGGGTATTACATCCAATTGTGCCCAAGGGGGCTTGTGTGTCATTCTTTTATATTTTGAATTATTTTTATGCGGTTTTCCATGGGGGTATTACATCCAATTGTGCCCAAGGGGGCTTGTGTGTCATTCTTTTATATTTCTTTTATTTAATTTAAGTATGTGATTTTATAGTGATGTATTCTCCTATTGTTAATTATTTAATTTGTGTCTAGATTAGTAAATTAATCATGTTACTAAAATAATTATGGATGGGTTAAAATAATTCATTTATTAGATTAGATGGCTCTTTGGGTTATGTGTTGTAAGTTGAGTGCTTGTGATCTTGAGTGTTGTACACTCTACCTCTTCATGGAAATTCAGATTTGGCCTTAAGGGCCAATTTTGGAGGTTTGTTGGACAAGTTAAACTTGTCCTACACCTCTTAAATTACTCTACCAACCCTACCTATATACCAAAATTATAATATATTAATACAATAAATAACTATTTATATTCTATGTTGAGGCATATATACTCTATAACTAGCATTTTTAAAAATTTATGCTTGGAGAAATGTTACGTATATTATCTTAAAGCTCTTTGTAAGGCCCATTATGAAACATTGTTTTCACTTAAAGTTTCTATAGGTTTCTATTGTATAAAGTATCATTTATCTTAGAAATAAAAAAATTCATTACAAAGTAGAATCATTGGTTCCTTTTAACTCCAAATCAATCATTTTCTTCTCTTATTTCTATCTTAGATTACGATACATGAATAAAAAAACATTGTCATTTCTTAACGATAAGTAATCAATTTTACTTGACTGTGTGGACGAAGGATTACATTTCTATATAAAAACAATTAGACACAATTGTATAAGAATTTGAGACTACATGTATCATCATATATACTAGAAGTCCCACTATATGGTTCTCAAACCTAGTTATATGAATCCTTCAACCATCTAATATTTTTGATACACCAATAAGTCATTATCCTTTGAAATATAATCACAACTTACCTTAAAGATAGGATAAGTAGATACATGAATGTTCTAACCTATAGAATTAGCATCCTAAAATAGATAAATTACCTAAATATATAAAACTAAATATTAGAGTTCAAAAAAACAACAAGAAAAGTATGCTTCCACATCAAGACTAAAATCTACATAAATTTTTTATATAGTAATTAATGTAGGTATAGTTCATTAAATAACTATCTATCACAACTATAAAGATGAGATTTTACAAAATGTTCAACCATATTTATTTTGGTAACTATTTAGTTACTAATAGATAAGGGTATAAAATTATTCCTATTTAAAAATTTTGGAAATTACATCATCGTGAATTTCTCTTCATTATTTTAGGAAAAAAAATAAAAATTATTATATTTAGAGTTTATCATAGAGGCCAAAAATTACCGAAATTTTATAATTATACCATTGTGATAATCTCATCAAGTTGATCATTTTTGTATATATCTCCAGTCAACATTCGTAAAACCTTCATCATGGTGATCACAACCCAATCTAGAACCCAAGGTATAGAGGAAATATTTAACAACTTAGAATCCCAAATCCTTCAACTATAAAAAATTATCTAGGGGCATAATTCAAAAAATGAATGGCTCTCAAGTAGAATAAATGATGAGAGGAAATTTGAAATTAATTTTTCATCTAAAAAACATCCCTAATTTCCCAATACTGAATTTTTCTAGTTTTGATTGCATGGACCTTACCATTTTTATTTGTAGGAAAGAGAAGTATTAAGTCTTGATAACAATTCTATATATGACAAAATTACCCTCGGATTTCCTACAAATGGAAAAAGAATCAATCCATTGTTACTAATGGTATAAAATTTCCCACAAATATTAAATTTCATAAACCTTTGTCAAACAAAATTGTTTATTTTCCTTTTCTTCATTCCTAAAACATGTAATAATATCAAATTTAAATTTAGATACTAGGTAGTCAAACAAAAGAATTATGAAACCCCTCTTTCATTAGTTCTATCATAATTAGTTTCCTTAAGGTTAAATCCATGTGAAATTCTAAAAAATTAAACTCAACAAAATGATAGAAATTTTAGGCATAGCTAAATTTTCTAAATGAAATGTCATTTTAAAATCGTGGCATCATTAAAAAATACCACACCGAAACACCATATTCAAAGCCAACCATTGATAACAACCCCCATTGAAAAGTACACAATGGAAAAATTGTTATGACTGTGAGAAAAAGTTTAATGTTATAAGTGTGATTAAAAATATTCAACACCTCTTTCATTAGTTCTATCATTGGTTTCCTCGCGAATAAATGTATATGGAATTCTAAAAATGTAAACTCAACAACATGATAGAAATTCTAGGTATTGCTAAATTTGATAAATAAAATGTCATTTCAAAATTGTGGCATCATTAAAAAATACCAGACACAACACAATATTCAAATCTAACCATTACGAACAACCCCCATTGAATAGTACATAATGAAAAAGTGTAGGGTCAATGAAAAAAAGTTTAATGTTATAATTGTGAATAAAAATATTCAACAAGACAATTTCATGGGGAAAAACTATACTTCCTATATTCTTAGTAACCTCCTTACTTAACAGATTTTAATATAATTAGGAATGACTAACCAAACAATAACCATGTCTAAAGACTTCACTACCCAAAAAATGATGAAATGAAAATGGTATTTTGAAAATAAATCTCACTATTCCAATTGAGTCAAAATAGAACCCATAACGTCATAGATCTACATATTGCTAAATAAGTTGACATCTTAATATATAAATTATCAATATTTAAAGTTATAATTAAACACGGGGAATGATTTTCTAATGGCAATGCCACATTATTTACCTCGTTATATTTGATTAGAAACATCACTTCAACATGGTCTCCTTCCCCCCTGAGGATGTGATGTACTTTCTGGGCCCAATTGTTATAGAAAATTGGAATAATATTATGGGTATTTTCTAAAATTGGCATAAAATTATCTAATATATCAGATAAAGTACACATTAAATACCCTCACTCTTAATTCTATAAGTATCATTATCTCATAGTGAATGCATAATATACATATGAAGGGATTATATAGGTTAATCTCTTAACTTTATTCCATTAGATGTAATCTCTCTTCTAATCCTTGCTTAGTGGGGAAATTATATTAAATTTTGGTTAAGTATGTTGCTATGTTTATGGATACAATAAGCTTACCAAAAAATATTCCTCTAGACCATTCCATCCATTGTTTCCAAGGATTATAACCCCAAATATTTGTCAATAAACATACCCATTTTGGAAAAACACATAAATTTAATCTTTTTTCAATGATGTGTTGAATGAATGGGTCATTCAACGAAGTGCACTTTCCCATTGATCTATTATTGTTTTCATTCAAAATAATGAAGGTCTTGACTACTCTATACATTAATTATTTTTTAGAGGTGAATAAAATCACTACTCTATACATTATTTTTTTAAAGAGGTGAATAAAATCACTATAATTGCCTAATTCCAAAAATTAAGAATATACTTGATGAGATTCACGGTGCTCAATTTTTTTTCAAACTAGATTTACATCTTAATTATCACAAGATTCACTTCATTGAAGAGTGCATTACTAATATAGCCTTCAAAACACATCATCAACGCTATAAAATTTTCATGCATACCTTATGGTCTTACGTATATTATATTTGTATTTCAAGGTTTAATAAAAAATTATTCAGGCATACCTTAATAAATTCATCTTGGTAATGTTTTATGACAATTTGATTTGTAGAAAATCATGAGAATATCGTGTACAACATATTGACCAAGAATTACAAATTCTCATTAATAATAAATAATGTTCCAAAATCTCAAAGTGCTTTTTGGGTTAGCAAGAACTGCATTACCTTCAAAACATTCACTTCTTACTGCTTTTTTTTAATGAGCGATATAAAAATACTTTTCCAAAACAAAAGATACTTCGAAACCTCAATGGCAATTTTGGTCTCACATGACACAATAAAAGATTTTTAAGAATTATTAGAATATTGTTTTTGTATTAATTACTATGCTAAAACAATATGGCATCTCCTGGACACCCACATTAGAACACACCTTTAATGAGGTCAAACAAGTAATGTGTATCACACTTGAATTATCCATGTCAGAGTTCTTTAAGACATTTATAGTTTATATTGATGCTTCTGGAAATGGAATTGCCGAAGTCATATTCTTAGCATGGCCAACACATCACCTTCACCACAAGGCCAACAAATCACATCGAATTTATTTTGTGTTCCACAAATTATAAATAATGTGAATTTATAGGAAAACCCTATCCTTTACACACGTTTTTGATGGAGGGAACCAAAATTGAACCCACAATCTTTACATAGCTAATTTTTCCCCCATCACTAAGCCACATCTAAATCTAATGAATGCTTTTCAAAAAAGTTAGTTTTATCTTTGACTTAAACGTACTTGACATTTAGGCTGGTCCGAATTGATGTAAGTTCAATAGGTGGTAGCCATAGATGGTAAAGCGATAAGTTTGTGTAAAAACATATGACCGTAGTCTTAAAAAACTCATGGAACAATGGGTCTCATTCCAACTTTAAATTAATGGGCAACCAAACATATGTGATGCGATATATGAGATAGCTTATATGTAGGGGCAGGCCTGGAATTTGACGGTCACCCCTGCCTGTCAAAAGGAAATTTCATGACGGTTTCGTGATATAGTTACCTTTCAATTTACGTTTTTAGTAAAATTTTAGATTGTCAAAAAATCTTAATTAAAATCTTAATTTTAAATTTACGTTATTCAAAATAATAATCATGTACCTGTATTGATGTCTGTATCTCAAGATTTTTCTTGGATGTCTATAACAAGATTCCTTAAATTTTCCTACAACAATAAAAATTTGAATTGAAACTTGCATAAAAGTTAAATTGAAACTTCTAGATTGCAATTGGTAATGACAAAATGAAAATAAATACAGTCAGAATATCATTGAAATTAGAAACTTATATGTTTTTAGAAAAAAGCAAAGACAACATGTGAACTCTGAGTTTAATAAATTCATTATTCACATAAACTTATTTTAGTTTCTAAATTTAAATTGGGAATTATTAAAAATCATTATCAATATGATTTATAGAATATTTGTAAAATGAATAAAATCTAGTAATATACCTTATATATTATATTTGACTATTATGAAATTTTACGGTTTTTAAATAATATAAACTTGCTGAAATACAATTTTATTAAAAAATTACCTGGCTAAATTGACGGGTTTGTTTTTTATTAAATTGTAATTTACGGTTAAAATACCAAAAAAACGGTCTACAGACCATCAAATTCCAGGCCTGCGTAGGGGAAAGAGAATTTGGTAACGTATGCACTCTAATGACACAACATTTTTCTTAACACACAACATTTTTGTTAACACAAAAATATAGTAAAACACGGACCAGCCTAATATAAAAATGGATCAGATGAGTACATGCGTCAACAGTCGTCGAAGAACTTTATAAACAGAGGGACAAAATTTAGTGTATAGTTTATATGAAGAGATTTTGAATTTATTACTAGCAATTGCACGATGAAGCATGTAATGTTGATGCCATAAGGAATAGGTGGGTGTTTTTTTTCCAAAATGCGGGTTATTATTAGGTTGGGTGTGTAGCATGATGTAGCTAGGAATTGGAGTATTAAGTTTATGCAATTGTTTTCTGGGTTGATTAATGTGCATGTTGTTTTTACGAATATATTGAAAATCCATAAGTTCTAAAATATATGTTGTTTTAGACGTATTTTTGTTTTTTTTCTATTTACAATGTTAAGTAATTGGTTTCTCATTTATAACAACCTGTTTTTTACATATTGGATTGTTTATAGATGGGGAGAAAGTTGTACATCCGTAAGAAAGCTAATTTATAAAAAGGAAAATAAGAAAGGTGTTGGCATTTGTCATCGTGTTGATTTTTTTGCAAGTCACCGCTCCATAGCCTTTACCATCTGCACCAGTTGACCCTAACCTGTAGGCATCATTGCATAATTGTTAAGTAAAGCACAATGTAACATGTATTCTAATTTTTTAAAAATTTGTAATCGACACCAATTTATTTTGGACTGTTTACTTACTTGTTTGAGTGTGGAAGTAGAGCATTGGGGAGTGACAATGTGATTGAATGTGTTGGGGGGGATAGGTTGGGGTGGATTATGGTACAAATGTGGTGAAATAAAGATTTTGTAGTCTTGATTCCTTGTCATTTCATTGAAGGAGGTGTCAGGAAAGGGACATTTTGGAGTAGCATTCGAAAGAGAAAGGGGGTGAAATGCACAGGTCTATTAAGGAGGGGACTCTAGAAAATGTGGTGAACATAAGCCCTTGTCATTCTGAAGAACCTATATCCACAGTTGCTTTATGTAAAGTAAGCCCTTGCGATTTATGGATTGTAAGTGCCCAGGCCATTTTTAAAGGAAGTTCCCTGTGGTTTCCTCTTGAGATTGGGGGTACGGAGCCATGGGTGGGTAAATGTGGATTCCAATGAGGGTTGTTGTATTTGTTGAAATTGATTACAATGAAAAGTGGAAGAGCTGGAGGGGATGATGATGGGGCGTAGACAATGTCAATAATGGGGCCAATGGAGCCATTCACAAGGCAAGTTTCAACCCAAAAATTTGTGGTGAGCATAACCTTTTGTTGCTTACAGAGGAGAATAATTGGTTCGAGTTGCTCCTCATCATGTTCCTCTGAGTAGTTGCTCCTTGTTTGTTCAAAGTTAGAGCATGTGATTGGTGAAATGAGGGATTTTAGCATGTTGAGGTTGTGTTGGTTGATAAGGTTGTTTTTTGCGAACAAATGTGGAGCTAGAAGGAAAGGTGCATTGTTGACAATAGGTATCTGGGAGTTTGTTTGTTGGATAAGTGTTTTCCAGTCGTGGAGGAGTGGGATTCTATATCTGATATTTAGTAGTAGTTACCGAAAGAAAATTTGGGCATCATTTGAACCTTGTTGCCTAAAGATTGTTTTAAGTGTGATGCATGTTGTGAAGCTAAACCATAGGTTAGTTTCGTAGGTGTGGCCAACGTAAAGTGGAACGTCATTGACAGGGGGTAGTTGGCCAAGGTCACCAATGAGAATGATGGATCTGTTTCCAAAAGTGGTGGATTTGAAGTGGGGGAAGGCTTCACGAAGACGGAAATCAATTTTTGCAAGGAGTGTTGGGCCTATGAAGCTCATTTCGTCAATGAGAATGTAGCGAACATGTTGTAGGGATTGTTGGAGAGTGGAAAGTGACATGCCTTCGAATGGTTTTATTTCTTTTATTGGAAAGCGTAACACAACATGTATGGTTGATGTGGAAATGTTAAATGTAGCCACTCTTGTAGGTGCGATGACCAAGAGAGGAGATGGTTGTTGTAGACATGTTGAGGATAATGCATTGTGGATTTTGTTTATGAGATAAGATTTTCCTATGCCTGCAGTACCTTGTAGAATCATTTTTAAAGGGGGTGAAATAGTTCCTTGCTTTTAATGGTTGACTATAGTATTGAAAGCCTAGTGTTGTTCTGGAGAGAAAAGTGTTGTGCTGGATGTGAAATTTTGCATGTGGAAAGGGATTGGTGTGGTGTTTTTGGACATATTGATGAATGACAGGGAAATGTCCTGTAAATGAAGCGGTATGCCATTTTGGAGCCAATTGTGATGCAAGTCAAAGTCTTGAAGGCCTAGCATGTTGAACTTGTCAAGGCACATGGAAGTATTTAGATGTAATTGGGATAAAATTTCCCATTCACCATGTAGTAGAGTGGGACCCAAGTTTTCAGAATATGAACGGGATTTGTTAGAAGAAGAGGAATCATTTCATATGGATATGCATATGACATGCCAAGGATGATAAAAGTCTTTAAGTAATAGCCAGTTGGAAATGACTTGCTCTGATGTGGTTCCAATGTTTGCAGGGATGTTGCGAAAAGGTTTGTAGAGAAGAAGTTCACTCCAACAGAAGAGTTCAAAGGAAGGGGAATGGTCATTGGTGATGGAGTAAAATCTAGGGGGGACGCGTACAATAGCATATGTTGACTGTTGCTTCCATTTTTCACTTGCTCGTAGCTTGTTGTGAGACTAGCTTCTGGATGCTTCGATAAGTGTAATTGATTCCATATGGGTAGGGTGTTTTATGTATGCATCTATGAAGTTTTTTGGCTCAGAGTCTGGATGATTGGTTTGAGAGATGCGATGTAAAATTTTCTTTCCAACATTCAGTGAAACAAAGGATCAGCTATAAAGAACAAGAGGTAACTTTTGCAGCATGTGGCATGTTTCTTGGGTGCTTATGTCATGTTCAACGACACTATCTGTAAGCATTTTTTGAAAGGCAACCTTGGCCGGTTGATGGGGATTGGCTGTCAAAGATATTTTTGAGAGCATTTGGTGGTATGACTCAGAACGTTGCTCAACTTTAGAAGCATATTTTGTAATATACTTTAGGACTGCATGCTTAGAGAGTACGGGTTGGTAATCAACATTCGCTCTGTAGATGGACAGCATGGCGGGGTTGTGGATATTGAATTTTACATCATTTATGGCTGGCATGTATTGGACTTTGTATGTTTCATTGACTGCTAGTGTTGATTGTTAAAGTAGTTCCCAAGGTGCTTTGTACCTGCATTCCATGCCATTTTTTTTTGTAGGCATGTACATTTAGAGCATTTAGTATGCCTTTGCACTCGATTTAGAATTTCTTCTAAGTCTAAAACAGGGTCGGTTGCCAATATCTCAGATGTCTTTAATAAGCATGGATCATCTTGGAGTGGATGGTGAATGTATTCTGATCTACATGAAATTGAACAGGGATTCCATCCGGAAACAAGTTTGTCGAAGTACTCTCTAACTTGGTTGACAGCAAACATTTTACTCCAATCAATTGTCTCCACATTTGGCACTTCTGCAAGCCAAAGGAACCCATGGACATGTGCGGATCCTCTATGTTGCCACTCGTGCTTGGAAAGAGATGAATAAGTAAGAGGAAGGGTTATGATGTCATCCATACGTGGAAAGAGATGAACAAATATAAGGAAGCTTTTTGGAAAAGGAAATAAAGGAAGAGACATTTTTTACCTATACCAGTAGTCTATTGCTCCTAAGTATTTTTTCAAGACCTCTTCGTGGAATACTGTGAATCTTTGGTGTAAGTATGTAGAAACTCGATGGGGGTTGGAGATAATGTTATGGTTCCTCCATTGTTGTGCTTCGTAAGGATCTATAGGGCTAGTGTTAGGCATCACACTATGGAGGTCCGACCATTTGGTGTCAGCAGTGCTTAAAGTGAAGAAAAAAGTCAGTGTTGCTAGTTGTTCAACCATATCGCAAAGTTCACCTCTACTTTTGAAACACAAAGACTTAGTTTTGTGAAGTGTCGTGCTAAACCGCATGAGATTTTGTGGGAGTGCATCATTTTTATTAGCTTGAAGGCATTGTCATAGGTCACTTATAGTTGTTGGAATGTTTTGAAGGATATCTTGTCTCATGAAGATAGAAGTTGTTGCTTGGCTACGATGACGCATGGTGAGGTTGAGCAAAAAGTCCCTGAACCTGGGGTGTGATCCAAAGCAGTTGCTAAAGTAACGGAGTAGGTGCAATGTGCATTCATGAAGTTACACCTCTTTCATGCGAGGTTGTTTAAACATGGTTGAACCTATGGGAAAAAAGGTTAGGAAAGCCATGGAAAACACGCCTTCTGTGTTGTATTCATTCATTGGGGAAAGGTTGATCTTAGGCCAAGGAAATGATAATGGTGAGCCATTTGTTGAACTAAATAAGAACTGTTTAATTTCTTCCTCTTCAGTACCTAAATTAGGGAAAACTGGGACAAAGGATGATGGAAGGGATTGACTATTGGTTGATGTAAAATCATCAGGATCAGATACAAGGGAAATTTCCTCTTGATGGGGCGGATTACTTATTTCAATAGTTTTCAAGTTGGAAGAAACATTGGTTGGTTCAATTGGTAAAGAGGACAAGGTGTCGTAGTGGATCCAAACATCTTTGTAGTAACGGTCATTTGCAATTTTGAACTGGAGAGCATCCCAAACACATGATCTACTGACATAGAAATCATACTTTTTTTGGTTATGTCCTTTTATTTGTAAAAGCAAGATGTCCACTTCGCCTAGACGTCGCAGAAGGTATTTAATAATAGATTCAATATTTTGTGGGAAATTGATAGTGTGGCCAGTGTATTTGTATTGTCCCCCATGAACTTGGCTAACTTTTAAGATTGGATTGACTCTTGCAATAATCATTTCCTCCACTTGTGTAAGGCATTTAAGAATTGTAGCTTGATGTCCTGGATTCATGTTGTTCCATGTAGAGAAGCAGTGACCATTTTTCTCGGCGAAGCATCTATTACATACGTATTTCTACTCTCTCATTTTCCTGGAGATTCCTGGGTAGCTTTCCATACAGATAGAGAAAGTATCCATGTTTGGAAAGGCATCTATTCTTTTACGGAACGATCATTGTGCTTGCTTAAAGGAAGGAAGTGCCAATGGTATTTTGGGTGTGTTAGAAGGTGAGGAAGTATATGCATAAATGTTGGTGGCTGAAGTGGAAGTGGAGGTGTAGCATGGGGAAGATTGTGGACGGGAACTACAACTGGTGTCCAAATCATTTATGCGATGTAGAATGGGGCAAGGCAGGATGGAATAGGAAGTGGAAGTAGAAATACTTGGCAGGGTTGCTTGAATTTGTGGTTGGTACAAAGGAAGGGAGGTTTGAGGGGTTCCCACTAGTCTACGAGCGTGCTATCTGTGACATTGCTACTCAGTGATATGCAACCTGTTTCTTGGGTAATATGCTCGTTTACATTCCCTTGTTTGAGGAGGAGACACTTAGATGTTCCGAAATTGAATGTTGGATTTTTCTGCAAGAAATTTGAAAAGCAATAAGTAATTAGTGTATAACTAATTATTGAAATGTAAGTATAAATGTGCATGGATGATAAGATGTAAACATCAAATTTTGGTCAAGAAGATAGCAATAAATGTAGCTATACACATGGGAAATGATAACAAATGATTGATTTTGTAGAAAAGCAACATGAAATAATTTCATCCATAATCATATATGAAGAAGATATGACAAATACTACAAAGGAATTACAATTTAGTGGATGACCGTAGTTGATTTATGCAAAAAATATTATCTTTTTTATATTGTTGGAATACATACAGTATTCAAGTTACAATATTCTTTTTAAAAAGCTTAACTTGGAAAAGGTATTATGGGAAAAAAGGAATGTAAAAAGAGCATTGTTGCAAAGGGACGATTTGCACATTAACAAAATGTAGAACACCCGTATAGTGGAATTTGCAGGATATGTCTTGTTGTCTTCGACTAAAGAATAACACATTTTAACTGTGTTTTTCCATTGTATGTTTCCTTTTTAAGAGAAAGAGTGAAGAGGAAAGAATGTCCAATGACATGATCAAAAATCTCCTTTGTTGCATCATCATCAATGCATAGAAATTGCAAGTCTACAGTTGAAATCCCCATTATCATTTCTGTAGTGTCATCAAAAGAAGTAACCCCTTTCAGTTCTCCTGTAGCATCTTTCAAATCCATACGTAGAGCATACTTGTAATTACAATTTTGAACATGAATATTGCATTTTTTGCAAAACCATCTACCATCTATTTGTTGCTAAACCTTTTTTCTACATTGTTTGTCATTGACTGTTGTTCGGAAAGCCATGTAGAAGAAATTATCCATGTTGATGTTCAATACTTCACCTTCAACAGTTACCCACTCATTGGTTTTGAGATTTCCCATCTCTAAACTTTGTAACAAAGTAGCATTTGCAACCATAGATTGTGGAGGCCCATCTTTGCTGGTGACTGATGGGCAACGATATCCCATCACGGAGAGCTTGTGTTTCAAAAATTGGAGGGTTGATGTAACATTTTGAATTGGAAATGGTGTCAACAATTGTGCCATTGAAATCTGAAACACAGCCATATTTTATTGCCAAGATTGGAAAATCTGGAAGTGAGAGTATCTCTGATAACTCTTCGCAAAGATCATGTAAATTTTGGCCCCATAAGGTTACGGAGATACTGAAGCCGGACATATCTCATGTTAACAGCATTCTCCTTATAGCCTTAATATTGTCTCTGTGACAAATGGTTGGGCAAGGAGAAATGGCCATCACAACACCAATTAAGTCCACCATTAAGCGTGTAGTCATGGATGGTATATCTTTTATGTCTTTGAAGTGGAAGTGATGGAGGGGAACATCGTTTTGTAGTTCAATTGCAGGAGTGACAGTAGATGAGGGAAGCAAGAAAATTTCTAATTCGTTATTTAAATGGTTATAAGAATGATTTTCTTTACCCACTCTGCCATTAGATATACTGTATAATCCTACATTTTCTATTTGTGCATAGAATTATTTTGCAACATCATTCAAAAAAGTGATTCTTATTTCTCTACATTTTTTGTCCACGAAATTAAAGGTGAAGTTGACGCCACTACCCCTTGTATTTCGATACTCTCTGAGAGTTGTTTTAGCAAGAGCCCTGCCTTTTATAGTCCATATCCTTGACGTTAAAGTCAAACCAAAAATGTCTGTGCAATTGTTTTCACTATTTGTAGTAGTGTATCTATCCCATGCGGGAGTGTTTTGAGACAGCTAAGTGTGTGCAGGGGGCGTTGATTCACATACTATTTCTTCCCCTTGTAAAATATGTTCAAGGATGGGAACAGGTGTTCCTTGCCTTGGCCAGGTGGAGACAATATTTTCCATGTTAGTAATAAGAACCTCCTATAACACACGAAAAGAATAGTCTACATTACAAAATCAGAAAATAAGACTTTACAAAACTCAAACAATGATGAAGATGCAACTTGCAGATCTTTATTATAATTTCTACAGAAATATTTTTGGAGCAACATAATGGACCCTTCCTATAATATTTTGTCAATTACATGGCTTGCAAACGTAGAGGGAAGCAGGGCAGGGTGAATATGATTTCCATCTGACAAGTCCACTCTCTGTTGAACTACAGAGTTGAACGATGAACATAACGGTGACAAGTTCAGTAGTTGTAGTGTCAAGCTGTTATGGGGGCATTCTTTAATGATACTTAGTACACCTCCTTTAGTCATGTTTATCTCCATTACATGTAAGATTGTTTAGCTTTTCAGAAATGTTACAATCTTGTTTGAAAATTTGTTGATCTATTCTCAATCCCTTTTTTTGATGTTGTCATATGGCTTTTTAGTTTATTCATCTAGAGTATTTAATTTTAATCAATATGCATATTAGTATTATTTGGTACATTTTTTTACTTTTATCTTCACTATAGTTATGTAATGGACATTAATGGAATATATATTGAAAAGAAATGAAGAGTTATATTTTGATAAATGCAAGTTTGAGCTTTCCTAGAAATTTGAAATATGGGGGCCCATTATAATTCAGCAACAGAATGGGATGAAAACATAAACTACCTTTAATGACCTTAGAAGATGATGTGGCGTTTCATAACCTTAGAAAGTAACCTTTTTGTGAAGTGCAAGTGACTTGAGAATAAATGAAGTAGTGTTTGGCCCAATCAAAGATGTATTATTCAAGCACTGAAACCAAAAAATGCAATTAACATAAATCGTTAATGTTTTTTCTTTAGGATTTGTAAAGTTTGAGTTACATTATATGTATTGAGGTAGCGAACAATGTAGACGATATAGCACACAGGTTGATATAGTTATAAATCCTCAAAAAAATTAAATTACCTCAATCCAGGACAATGACGTAATAGATCCACTTCAATTACTTTTGTAGAAGTTGCTATCATCAATGAAATAGCCTATGCAACAATTGTTTCTGCAAGCAAAACTTGCTAAAAATTAGATGAGTTTTTTGTGCCTTAAAATTTAAAAATGTAGAAATAAAACATTTAGGATTTCTATTTAAAATTAAAACAGAATTAGCTATACGCATACAAATCCAGAATGGCACAAGGAAAAAAACATGTATCGCAAGCCAAAAATTGAGGTTTTGTAATAAACTTTAACTTGTAAATACGTTATTGAATTGCAGGTGAACTCTTAAAATAAGATAATGAATATAACAATAAGAATAAAAGAATAAACTATAATAACAAAGGGATAGTAAGTTGTCTTTGGTTTCTAATGAGGAAATGAATTGACAATTGAAAGCCTCGGCTATAAAACATCTAGGTAAGTAAAATCCTTTAATGCAGTTGTTTGAATAGATTTGTTATGCCAGAAAATTATACTAAAATTTTAATTGTTAGAATAACATTTTCACTAAAAAAATTGTGAGTCCAATGATTTTCAATTTGAATGCAGGGCATCCTCAAAAGAAAGACCAGATACATGTCATTTTATATAAATTTTAACTGCCATACCTTGTTTTTGGAAACTAACCCATATACATTGGTAGTATAATATAACTAAAATGGAATTTATCTAGTAGTATAACACACGGAATCTCAGAGAACATAAAGAAATGTAATCTTGGCGATGTGTGGATACAACCTTGGAAGTCGTTGAGAGAATTTTGTGAAATAGATTTCGTAAGGAAAGAAACAGAAGCATTTCAGAAATATTTTAGGTGTAAATTTGAGAAATATTTTGTATTCAATTTACTGCAAGTTATAGATGAATTTGACATAATAGATACCTTAAAGTGTTGATATCTGAGCCAAAGGCTTTGTGCCCCTAAAGTTAAACTGTTTTGATTTTTTTCTATCAGAGTGTAGAGATGCAAGGGTGGAATGTGCTCTGAGCAATGCATAGTTGAAGGATGGCTATGTGGCACACCCGTGCGAGAGGAAAATGTAGAAGTTTTTTATGGTTCTAAGGTCTAGATGCTTCTTTTCACTATTGATTGTTCCACATAACTCAGACTACAGCCTTCAGTAGTACAATGACTTGGAGGATACCTTGGTGAGAGCATATGTTGACATGTACACTTTGTGGTCTGTAAGTTGGGTTTTCATATCACTTGTTGTATAAGGGGAATTCTAATGACAGTTATGAATCCTCGTAGTGTAAGTACATTTAAGAAATCTTAACTAGGCTTAAGCAACTTTTACAGAGTTAAATTTATGTTCTGTTTTGTAAAAAAATGCATCTTTTTTTGGTAGAACGTAATATTCAGATATTTTTCAGCACAAAGCATTGAAAAAATCCTTGATAAACCATTACCTAAATATTTCAAGGTTTTAAAAATACTTAGATCTGATCTGTAAATCCTAAGACAATATCTGAACTGTCAAGCAGGGCAACTTGAATCTCTCCCCATAATCTAGCTCTGTAACTCTGGTCTCAACCGTCTTAATCGAAGTCTCAATATTAACAACTAACTCCAATTGATCATTATAGGGGAACCTAGTACTCCGTTCAAGATGGATCAAAATAGGGAAATCCTATTACTTCATTAGTAATATATTGTGGCAATTTTTGGGGATGCTGATCCATCATTCCCACAACTGTTGGTGAAAGGAATTTGAAACTGGGTTGTAAGAATGTGATGATTTAGTAAAGAGGATGTAATGATTAAAACTTTTAATTGTCTTGATTTTGATCATCATGGAGTTGTCATCTTTTTATATGGACAAGCTCCTTTAGCCTAGATGAAAACTGACTCAAGAAAATACTTTTAGTTCTTTTAAAAAATCTTTGGGTAGATAATTTCATAATGATTCTCTTGAATTTCTCTTCAGAACTTGTATGTTCTGTTTCCAGCCCCCAATACCAATTTCATTACCAGCTATTGGAAGTATTGTTTGATGCCTTATTCATGTTTCTCCTTATCTATTCAATGTAGGGAGTCCTTCCTAATGGCACTGAAGTGGCAGTAAACAAACTATCTCCCAAATCAGTTCAAGGAAACCATGAATTTTTCAGCGAGATTGCTTTCATTAGTAATGTGTAGCATCAAAACCTTGTTGTATTAAAAGGATGGCGTGTGAAGAAAAAAGAGATACTATTAGTATATGAATTCCGTGAGAACCGAAGCCTATTTCAAGCTTTATTGGGTAAGAAACCACATTCTTCACTATTGGATGTTAGTTGTTATGGCAAGATTTTTTAATGTTCATGGTCACTAATCTCCTATTTCTATGTTTTGCAGATAAGCCATTAGATTGGGCCACAAGAATGAAAATTATCACTGGGGCAGCTCGTGGTTTGACATATCTACATGAGGGTTCTTGGCCAAAAATTATACACCGAGATATCAAAGCTAGAAATATTTTGTTGGACAAACATATGTAAATCCAAAAATTGCAGACTTTGGCTTGGAAAAAAGTTTCCCTAAGGACCAGACACATGTCACTAAACGAACTGCTGGAACAATGTAAGCTTATTTTCTTCTATAGTGTTGAACTTGCGAAGGATGTTTTGAAGAATTTTTGTCTTTTTCTTGTCAATATTGGAGGAAGTTTGCTAGAAATATTTATTATATTGATTGTTCATCACTGCGGATTCACCTAAGATAAATTTTCTTTCATTTAGAGGATAGTGAAGCATCTTCATCTTACCTTATCTATTGATGCATCGTTCCTTCCATGCATTCATATTTTTCTTGAACCCTCAATTGTTGCTAATTTTTAGAATGTTTCCTTCACCATGAGATCTACCATTCTTCCTTCAATGGGTCTGTAGTCCTTATTCTGCAATTCAAGGCAACATGTACTGGATGTCCAAAATAGAAGCACTTGCCTTGATATTTTCTTCTTTACTTCTTGAACCTCTATTGGTTTTGGTGTTGCATATAAAAAAATTGTTCTAACAATGTCATATACATATCAACACTTTGTTTCCTCCTTTCCAATTCAAGGAGACTTTCTACCATTCTATGCAGTATGTAGAATATTAGGTTCCCAAGAGTAAAGATGACACGACCGCTGATTGGTAACTATTTTGGTTGACTATTTTGAGAAAGACTTGAAACATATTGCTGAAGCTCCCCCAATAAGTGTCAGCCAGATTGTTGCTATAATGAAGTGTAGAAGCTTTATCAAAAGGGAAAAGAAAAGCAAGGTAATGAAAATGATTTGAACATGGCCAAAGCCTGTCAAGAATTTGTAGACTAAATCCTTGTCATCAGATTAGCAGCAACAATTGTTTTCACAGTATAAAACTGCAACACACAGTTCATGAAGCTACATATCATAGTTAATATAGGTTAAATGGCACCAAACATCTTACACAACTTCCAATGTGTTAATATTTGTATCAATAAGAATTCAAGCATTGTCCTCTTAATCAAAACAATCAGAACCATATGAGATGACATGCACAACACAGTAACAAAAAGAAAATCACAAAATGATTTGGAATCTTCTTCCTCTAATGAACAGAGCTGAAGAAAGCAAGATAGACCAACAAATTTGTAGAAAACTAATATAGAAATGCCCAGCTTAACTTTTTCAATTATATTCAATAAAACAATTGAAGAAAACTTGAAAAAAAAAATAGCCCTATGCAAGATCTGATGCTCCAAGTAATAAATGTATAAATGAAACTATATAATCTTTTCCATAGAATATTCAGCGGCTAAAAACCTACTAATCCAACTGGTAAAAAGAAACAACTAAACCGGAAACCCACATTATAGACTATTCTTGGGCATTGTGATTTGGGTATGTAACGAATGCAAACTCCTACAACCCCAAATGGAAAAAAATCAAATCCCCCAAATCAAGTCGGCATACTAGGCTAGCAAGTAATGTTTTGGGTATGCAAGAAATGGGAAAATAAATTCCCCGTGGCAAACACTGTTGTATCACACTGTTGTTTTTACTAACATATCTTACAAACAAATAATTGAGTTTACATACATGATTGTATTTAACCATTTAATTGGGAGTTGTGATTTGGGTATGCAACGAATGCAAACTCCTACAGCCCCACATGGAAACAGAATAAAATGCCCCCAAATCAAGTCGGCATATTGGGCTAGCAAGTGATGTTTTGGGTATGCAAGGAATGGGAAAATGAATTCCCTGTATTGAGCTAGCAAACATTGTTGTATCACACTGTTGTTTTTACTAACATATCTTAAAAACAATTAATTGAGATTACATACATGATTGTATTTAACCATTTAATTGGGAGTTGTGATTTGGGTATGTAACAAATGCAAACTCCTACAGCCCCATTAAAAAAGCAATTAAAAAACATTTATATCCTAAAATCACTGATCATAGTTCAATCAAAACAAAAATTTGATCATTAGATAAATTTTATTTCAAACTGAATTGAAGTTAAATGCATTATTATTAACATATAATTTAACAAAAAATTGCTTCTCTTAGCTTCGAGAATTCTATTCTCTACTAACAAGGCCAACCTCCAATAGCGTACAATGCTGTCAAATGGGGATACTTCTGAACCTTTAGATGGAGTTTACTTTCATGGTAAGAAACTCTACCAACATGCAAAGACTTCATAATGAAGTAAGAATTAAGTGAGAAACATATAAGTTATCTTCGTGGGAATGTGAGAAATACTAAATGTTGTGTCTATTATTTTTTATTGTTGACTACAGCAATATTAAGACTTAACTTGGATGTTCAATAGATTTTTTGACAACATAAGTATATTGCAATGCATAAAAACCCATTTCAGCATGCAAGTTAGTTGAGATATTGCAATTTTGGCTTGTTTTTCACATTATAAGAGTTAAATTAGCAATTTTTATCAAAACAAATGATAAAAGTGTAGTTTACATTTCATTTTAAAACAGGCATATTCTTGTGTTAATATAAAACCACATATACTCTTGATGTCTAAACAATGTGCACATGAATCAAAACATACTATAGCAGGTTAAATTTCACAGAGGCAGAACAATGTGCTTTTCCTTTAAACTTTATGATATATGAATCTAAACAGTGTGCACATGAATGGAAACATACTATAGTAGGTTAAATTTCATAGAGGCAGAACATTGTGTTTTTGCTTTAAAATTAATGATATATGAACAGAAATAGAAATGTAAAAAGCAATATATTTATGCTGGAAAGCTTCACTTAAATTTTGAAATATTATATAGGTAAGCAAATAATGAAGAAATGCAAACTACGACACAATGTTTGCATTGTGTATTTCTAGCTTGCCAAAAAACTAACCAACGGGAATTAGAGTATGATATTTATATAAAGTAATTTCGAAGCACAAAAATAACATGCACAATGCAAAACATAAACTTTAATTACAGCATGATATATATATCAAGTATTTTCAAAGTCAAAAAGCAACATGACCAATGCATAACATCATTTTTTTTTTCTAAAAAGCTTTCTGTTGCACATAGGGGATTTTCTTGGCATGTCATCTTTTTTAAATGTTGTTTTCCCCTTCTTAACAAAGAGACCCATCTTCTTCAATTTGTAGGGGGGCTCATACTTCTCTGCATCAGCAACTGTGTTGTACGCCAGCCCAAAACCTTTCGATAATGAATCCACCATCCAAAATTTTGAAAGATAGATGACAGATTCCACCAGTAAGTGAAGGCATGCCTTCACAATTTCTGTAATATGTGGTTTTTCAAGGCACGATTGTTTAGGATGGAACACATTGACTACAAACTGAGTTATTTTTAATTCTTCATGCCTACGTAGTTGTGGTGTTGTGACAGTAATACCAACAAGGGGGTGCAAATTTGACTTCGTGTTTTTATTAGTGCAATCTAAGAGGAAACAATAAAATGTTAGGTACCATAATGGCAAGCAAAGGAGGTTAAAAATACTGAAGATAGACAACTTAAATAGCCCTACCAAAGTGTAGTCTAATGCCCTACATGGGGCATATTAAAGTGGCCTCCCAGATAAATAGAATCTCTCAGCACACTCCAATTCCTGACTTCAGTAGGGCACATGCCCCTACATGTCCATCTAGGTTTAACAAAACTACAAGGCATGGTACTTTATATAATCTTTACAAAATTCATACTATTATTCTTGACAGAATAAAAAAGAATTCAAGCAAAAACAATATAGAACATACTTTTTCCAGCAAGTATAAAATTTGAAAACATTATTCTAAGGATTTTTTAAAAATAGAAATATCTAAAAATTAATCAACCTAAACAATTTGAAAAGAGAAAGAAATTCCATTTTGTGTATTTGGTTTAGGATACACTTCTTTCTTTCACTAAGTAAATGTTATATGCTTTTTTTCTCAAGATCTGTAATGAACTATTTTATGCAGGAAAAGGGAAGATATAGTCATGTCTATAGAAAAATGTAGATTTTTGTACAAGAAAAATATCAACTAATAATAGACAATTGCAGATAAACAACTTTAAAAGGATAGCCCATATTCTTGTAACAGAGGTTTGGAAGGCTTGGCAATAACAAATTTCACTAATGAAATGATAATGAAACACATTTTTTGATAAGGTTGTAATCCAGTTAAAGTTCAGCTTCAAATAATGCCACAGGGTGTAAATCACTGAGTGAGGTAAACCAGCTTACCTTCCAATTTGATTAACTACAAAATAGCGTACACGTGTGTTGAAAGAGAGGGGGAACATTTTGTAAATCTCAAGTAAGTAAAAACCCTTTGTCAAACAAACTGTTTCCTAATGCCTATAGTTACAGTGATATTCTGTGGACTGTATTTTTGCTTTAAATTTTATTCTAGTGCTTTACTTTGCAAGCCATCCACCATTCAAGATACTCTTTTGGCTCTTTATCCTTCATATAAAATTTCAAAGTGAAATTCTTTGCAAAATCTCCTTCAAAATTCACCCTCCTAGCTTCAAATTAGGCCTTAAGGCTCCTAACCACGAACTGTAGTTGTTCCTTAGCCAAAAATTTGAGATTTATTGATAGTTCTTCCAAATTTCTTCTGAATTCACTTTCCTCATCCTATTACAGACCTGCAGTACCAATTTTGAGGTATTATCTCCCTCTGGAAGTGTATCAACTCCAAAAGCCTCTCTTCTTCTAAGTCTCTCTCCTAATTGTCTTCCACCAACTCTGTCATGAACAGTAGTAAAAGGATGAAATTTCAAGCTTTCAAATCTTCTTTAACAGTGAGGGGAAGGTACTTAGGTTGTTATTGTCATTCATTTCAGAAGTTCTGAATCAAGAAACTAAGCCTCTAACCCTGAATAATCATTTTAATTAATATATGTCAGGCATCCTTGTTATTCTCAATGAGTCTTCCTTCATTGTGCACCTGCAAACAATGACCATCTAGCAAAAAAATAGAGTATAACAACTAATATCCCTTGTTCCTTGATAACTCTTAACCCCCCCTAAAATAAGTCCTTGTTCCTTGATAACAGCAGGCCATGACACCACATTCTTAAAAAACATACAAAAGACCTCTTGTGATAGCAGGGTGCACACGAATGGGATTTTGTTGAAAAGGCTTTTAAAAACATTGAAACAAATGCAATTGGAGGCTTTAGCATAGGGTATGAACATGCAACAAATTATAATGGAACTTGGGATTTTTCGTTATATGTTTAGTTGCAAACACCCTGATAGATATATATGTAAAACGTACAAGCATATACATGTACATGGATTGTTTGGCAAAATGTGCAAAAAGCAATTTGAATTCACAGACTCCTACAATTGCAAAGTAGGTATATCCCCCATCCCTGATATTTTGATACTCCTTCCCCGTTCATTTCCAATCTAGCATTTGTCAAAGAAACTGATTCCTAATGCCTATAGTTACAATGATATTTTGTGGACCATAAATAGGGATAAGCCCTAATATTCACAAGAAGCTCATAAGCAAATTACTGCTTTAAAGTTAATTTTTTATAGCTACATGTGTTCTATTATAACAAAAAAATTAAAATTTATAAGCAAACAAGACCAAAGAGATTTCATTGTACATATTTTGATAATTTCTTACGATGGGTAAGATAAAACTAAATAAAACATAGTAGGTGTACATATGACATACCTTTGAATACCTTACAGAGAATATGCCCCCCACAAAAACCACCTGCACAACACACCATACATTGTTTAAGCAAGAACCCACCTACGGGAAAGACCTCAGAAGCAAGTTAAAGGCGAAACACAACTTTGACTGGTTGTTAGTGAAAAGATACAACTGAGAAAACTTACCAGAAGAATGCAAGACGAATCCAAACCAACATGAAAAGATACCCTCAGGAATGCAAACAATGGGCATTTATAGGCACCCAAACCTTCTCGACATGCAAACCCCCTCTCTTATTTCTGCCACGCACAACATAATCCTTCCATTGCCAAAGAAGAGGCACTTATTCTAGAACTATTCCGAGCCCCTACTACGAAGTGCAATGATGAACAACCATCGAAGCAGTGTAGGCATTAACGACCCATGCAATCTTCCAACAACCCTTGTAACCTGAAATCCGGCGCTTCCTCCACACGAATGAAATCCAGGGCTTCCTCCATGTAGGCTACCTCCACAAGAATGAAATCTAGGGCTTCCTCCGCCGTTGGAATTTCAACGACCCCAAAAGAGATTCGTCCAATGCCCAAAACCTGTCAGGAAATACAGGTCGCAGCCCATAACAAGAACGCCTCACGGCGTAATAAGAGCAAATTTGACGTGAGCCTGTTCCGTTATGGGTTTTCTTTTTAAATCATTTACTTTATTCATTACGACATGATCTATATTTACAATACCCCATTTCCTACTGCAAGTGTTCATAAATCGCAAATTCAGGTACATACAGAACAAAGGACATAACGGACAGATTCATAAGGCATGGATATCATGCCTTAGAATGAACTTACACTAAAAACCATCTTAGATCTAAATATATACATTCCAGTTTTTCACTCGAAATAATATCAATTAAAGGCATGATTTTTATATAGCAATTTTCTCTCTTTAATAGAAATGATACACTCAACCATTCCTCTTTATTTCCAACGTAAACAAATGTATACAGCTTCAATTCGTATCATCTGGAAGATAATGAGGGTTAAATAGAGTGGACCGGTGACAACATTTCATTTCCTTATTTCCATGATAAGCCTGCAATCAATAGCCAATGTTAGCTATAAACTCAATGCAAATTGAAATGGTTCATTAAAATTAGTCGGCATTACCATTAATGAATTCGCAATCAAGTAGCGTCTGAGTCGCTGAAAAGCAGAAGATGATGCTTCGCCAAAAATGACTTGCTCACTATAATCGAGTGTAATTTAGTTCATACGATCTCCAAACATATTGTGGGCAAGCCATTCTTGGCTGAGTAACACGCTCCGCTTCCTAATGCAATAACCCATCATGAATTACTAAAAAGGCTAATACAGCTCAGAATGAGGAGTGATGCTCACATACTCGTAGATATATGGTGCCTTAAAAGATAAGAAAAAGATAGAAACGAATATATTCAAAGATCGGTTCACTGCGTCTGCACGCTTCATCGTTGAGAATATAATAGAAGCGAATATCTTTCATGGAATCCATTATTGACAGAGCTGGTTATCACTCCTAAAAACATCGATGCCATCTCTCCGCATAAAAACACGATTGAAAGAGGCAGATACTTCACCTAAGCATTAGATAATGTTCCGATTCCTGACATTCGTAAGTTGACCAGATTTATTTAAAAACAAAATACCCAGGATACGTAATTTTATCTGACGACATCGATGATGTAGTGAATGCCAACTTTAGAAACGAATTACATATAGAACGTGTGCACATACAACGGTGACACATTGTTTACTTATCCTTTTCAAGGTCGATTGTTTATGGCACGGGCCAAAAATCTTTAGCACTAAGATCAGCCCGCAGCTACCCTTCATTCAATATGCACTCTTTTAATGCCGGTCAATGCATCATGATCATCTATTTATGGACAGCCATGATGTGTTGCCCGACATTGACCGGGTGCATATTGAGTGAAGGGTAGCCTCTTCCCTAAAATCAGCACTCCATCTGCATTCATAAGATAGGTCTATTTCTCGCGGCTACAAATGAATGTGTAGGGATCACTATTTAATGACAAATGAATATATATATATATATATATATATATATATATATATATATATATATATATATATATATATATATATATATATGATGGAAATGTTGAAGGGGATGCATCAGAAAAGTTAAATTGAAGGGAGTGAAACATGAAAATGTATAGGTCATTGGCAAAAGAGGAATTTTTTGGTGCCTGCATTGGTCCTCCTTCATTCCTCTAGCTATTCCAAGGTTATAAATAGGGCATGTTCCAGCTTGAAGATTATAATTTTTTTAATCAATTGTCATAATTTGGCCGCATCAATGTAGTTACTAGTTAACATTACAAATTAAACGATTGATATTATGCATTGTTTTTTATGGATCATAGACTGTATGCCTATATTTTTTATATACATATATAAGTGATGGTGTTTACTTGTATAACTTGTTGTTTGTCGATAAAATGGAAAAAATGTGAAGCATGGGTTTATCTCTATTATTCTGCAGTGAGCATCATGTTGTGGAAAAAATTTTTGGGACCATGACTCTTTCCACCCTAAATGTTAACAACATCTACAAAATCCACCTTCCATTAAGCTTTAATGATTCCCCATGTCCTACTCTAAACTCCCTTTTTGGCCCACATAGGAAGATGGTGGTGCACATGTAAAAAGAGTCATATGGAATCACTCATGAGAACCATATGAACTAGAGACTCTAACCCACAAGGCAGCTGGGGAACCTTAAACAAATCCATGGGATCCTACAAACAAGCTCGCCAACCTTCAAAATGGAAAACATAATTATTTTCTGAATGCACAAGCCTAGTAGAGGAGGTGACAAAGGCTCAAAATGCCTAACCTAATTATACATCCAAGCTATTTGCAGGACACCTAGGGATTGTGATTACCCATGTTGTGATTGCATGAATCCATAGAAGTTATAAATCCATTAAAATATAGGGATTTTTAATTTGATGACTATTAAGACATATATAATGTTTAATGAACATTGCATTAAATAAACGATTTGGCAATGGTGACAAAAATTAATATGCAGTCCATAAGTGACTTGGTACAATAAAAAATGGTTCAATTATGTTCCCTTCAATAGAATCTTCAACCCAAAAATTATCCTACCTCAACCTACTTCATCACAACTCTTATCCCATCCAATGTTTGACCTTCACCTTGAACTTCTTCAATACTATCCCTATTGGTAGCTCTATCTATATGCACATTGACAGGAAACATGCATTCTGCATTATAATAATTTGTTTGTTTATGCAACAAAAACATTCATTTTAATTTTTAAAGGATAATGGAGAGTTGGTCATGTCAAAGATTGTCTAGATCTCTCAACAAGATTCAAACATCAGTCACAGTGTTCCAAATGGCTCCACCTTTCACCCGAACCAAAGACATCAATTAAACACTCGTTTATTCTCCCATGGAAGGCAAAAAAAAAAGACTAAATTATTTCTATGTAATTTTCTCTACAGATCATAGGTTTGAATCACAAGAGCCAGCTTCTCCTAAATTTACTTGTATCAGTCACATAAAAAATGAAATCTACCAATGGGAAAGCCATCTAAGCAAGTTAGGGCCAACAAATAAATTGATAACATGTCCAAGCTAAATAAATTAATGTTACACAGGCATCAAAAAAATAATGAAGTAAAAGAAAACTAAGAAGAAGAGGATGGAAAATTGATAGAGGTATGGATGACATCGGTGATGGAAATGGGGAGGAAGAGGATGGAAATTTTCAAAATTCCATATGGTGGGAACCTATAGTAAAAGGCTTTGGCTCTTTGAAGGGGATGCATGTGGGATAATGTGTAGACAGGGTCATGAAACATGCACCATAAGCCTCCCCTCTCCATGCATTGAACCCGATGTAGGAAAAAATGGTCTATCGATGTATCTTCCAAATAGAATAGTGAATAAAGAAAATAATAGATATGGTATTTCCTTCACATAATACTTTGATGGTATTAGGCCCATGTTTTACTATGTCAGAGCTTGGGCAGGAAGAAAATGGGCACCACATGGAGGTATTAAAGTGGTTGAAATTTTTAATAAGTCCTTCTTGTTCCAGTTTAGAACAGAGGATGAATTCTTTAGAGCCATTAATTGTGGCCCTTTGTTCTTCAAAAAAACATTAATACACCTATCTAGATGGCGCATGGGTTTGGACTTGGGAAAATTTGAACCTATTGCCAACCATGTTTGACTCTGACTCCCTACTATGGCTCTATAATTCCACAAAAAGATGTGCTTGTGGGGATTGCAAAGGCTCCAAAAGATATTTTTTCAATAGAACCCACAAATCTTGGTCAGATGAGAATGTTAGCGTCTAAGATATTTGTCAACGTAATCACAAATAAGTCTTTTCCCTCTACCATCTATCTCATTTCATATCAGGGGGATATGGATCAAGTTTAAGAATATTAAAACTCCCTCATGTTGTGAAGTAATTGTAGGGAATTTTTTCACGGAGCGAGTAGTTGGCACACTATAAATGTGGTAAGATCTAGTTCACAACCATGGGTGTGTATGTAACGCCCACAATTTTGACATTCTAAAACCACATTAATCCTTGACAATTATCTGGTATGTTGTGACAATTATTATTTTGTTATAAGTTACAAGAGTGTCAAACTCTAATATATGATTAATCAACTTCCTACCAACAAATTTACCTTTCAAAGGATGGATCCACTCTAGATTATCAAATTAATTTTTGTAATCCCTTTCTAATGTTAATTTAATTATTACTACTAAATAATTATCCATTAATTTCTTTTGCTTGATTAAATAGTATTCTCTTTCACAAAAATCACATTTATCCCACACTTAAAAATACCTTACCCTTAGACACCTTAGTTCCTTTATATTATTTCCTTTAATGATCATTGAAACATACTTTGAAACATACTAGAGGATTACATTTTTAAATTAATACCCTAGAGCCTTAAGTGGCCCCACTCACTCATTTGCACATCTATTTAATTTTTTTAATAACCCAAAATATTCATTCTTACCTAACAATTGTAGGATTGATTATTGACCCTTGGATCAAATCAAAAGGGACCACAAGATTTGATATACCCAAAAGAAACCCTAACCATCCTTAAGGGAATCTTCTTAAGCATCTCTTACCCTAAGCTCATTCATTTACTTCTCTTTACTTTGCAAGTTGAAGGAGTGGATGTTGTGGATAGAGGGAAAGCCATGAAAGAGTCTTCTTGGAATCAATGTACAAGAAGAAGGGGATTCCATCCAATGGAACCTCCTTTAGAATAGTTAAATCTTATATTCAATTGCGTATTCTTAGTTATTTCTTCCAATACAACATCTATAGTAGATCTAGTTTGAGATCTATTGTTTATTTGTTCTCTTTTTTTTTTTTTCAATGATGGGGAAGACACCCATTTTGTAGATCAAGAGTTAATGTATTTAAATCCATTTATGTAGGTGGAAGTATGGTCTAAACAAGCATACATGGGCCTCATAGGTTGGATTTACATTTAGGAGAAATTTAGGTCCATAAGAGCCAATGATGTTGCCAGAAATACATTTTTTTTAAAGTTCACGCCCTAGTGACCTACGACGGTCTTTTGACTGACTGCAGTACCCAGCGTGCTATTGACGTCGGTTTAACAATGGGCATTGGTTCCTTTGTTATAGATAATATTTTGAATAATGTTTTTACATTTAATGGAGACAAAATATTAATCCCATGAGCAACTTTTATTCATTTTTAAGAAAGCATCACAGTCTCAGATGCAACAGATATAATCAGGGAACTACAAATGAATGCTAGTTTACATAAATAAAAAGGGTCCAATATTCGGTGACCGATGTCGGTCACAAGAATACTGATGACGGTTGAGTCACTGATGCCGGTTACTTCCAAAAGAGTCTAATTTTATAAGTTTTAGCATATCTTCTACATTTATGATTTACACTTATCTTAATGCCATTTATGATTATTATCCATTGAATTTAAGGTTTACTGAATAGGTCATAATATCATTCTAATTGATAACTAAGCTAGGGGTAACATTTTAAATTTTGTAAACATGAAACAATGACCTATGTCGGTACTGAGTACACCAACGTTAGTTAAGACTGACAGTGCCAATCACTATGTAGGCCACAAAACTCTAAAAATGAACATATAAAAGAACATAGATTTCAATTGATAACCTTAACTTTAAATATAACAAGACCAATTACTTTTTATCTGCTTAAACCCAAAAAAAAGGCTATGACAACCTCCAAACTCACATTACTATCAAAATATTAAAATTTACAACTTCATTTTCTTTTAACACAAGGTAAAATTTTAACAAGATATCTATTTAATACATTTATTTACATAGCACTACTTGAATATAAGGAAAATACACATTCCTTAATGATACTTCTTCAAATATGATATTAAAACTTGATGAAAAAAATATACAATATAACCTTTCTTTCAATACAATCTACTAATCTTCCACCTCCAGTGGGAATTACAATAAAATCTCTACAATGAAGGATTTCTTTTAATTTCAACCAATAATCCAAGTCACAAGTTTCCAACAAGAGCTCCATCATGTATTCACTTTCATCACAACAACAAAAAATGGGGGAGAGAAACCACTCTCCACCCAACCAATAATCCAATGAGGAGAAGAAGCTATCTCCTTATTAGCCCCCGAGCCTCAACAACAATGAAAAAAAATATGGATCCAACTCATGGAAACTACACAATGCTTCCACATAACAATAAAATTTCTTTCACAACCATTTCAAGACACATTCCAACACAGGATACATCCACAACATGAAACTTATAAAGTACAAAAGGCTTGAAAATGCAAGCCAATGGAGCAAGGAACTATGGGGGTGATCACTTATGCCTCCCAATGGGATTAGGTGCCCACCTTAAAACCCTCCAAAACACAACTCACAAAACCTACATAACTTTAATGCCTCCCTCAAGATCCTCTTATGTCTCCCACATTCTCTTATGCCTCCCTACAATATCTTATGTCTCCCTCAAAGGAACCAAGTAAGAAATGCAAGATTTCTCTTATTCAAGGTGGGGCACCCAACCCAAATACCTCCAAAAAAATGAAATTAAATCTTATGCCTCCCTACATATAAAATCCCCATAGCCTTCTTCTACACCAGACTTAGGCATTCTACCCAAGAACCCAACAAGCATGCAAACCATTCACTTGCATACAAATATATACATATAAAATAAACAATTAAAACAAGGGTGTAGTTCCTACCTTTCCATGGTAGAACTTGATCAAAGAGTAACACACCATGCTCCTTAAAGCTCAATCCAACTCCAACAAGCTCCAAAACTTCAACAAGCACTC
The DNA here is from genome assembly GCA_019776745.2 of Taxus chinensis. Taxonomy (NCBI): domain Eukaryota; kingdom Viridiplantae; phylum Streptophyta; class Pinopsida; order Cupressales; family Taxaceae; genus Taxus; species Taxus chinensis. The sequence goes on along the minus strand of CM034155.1, from coordinate 576,367,532 downwards.
CAAACCTTTGCAAATCCAAAAATACAAGAGCATAAATCAAATGAAGTAACCCCTAAACAAATAAATAAACTTCCATATATAGAAAAAGGAAAGAGGAGGGTGAGGTGGATCCATGTAGGATACCACATAACTTATCATCAACTCCACATCACAAGTCAAACCTTGACCGCAATGTAAAATAAATTGGTGGTTGAGAGAAATGATAAGCGACTTACACACACAATCCATACCCACACCCTCAAGGACATAATTTAAAACCCATGTAAGTAAAGTGCAATAAATATAACTTTTTTTCTTACAGAAAACTTAATTGGGTCTATTTTTTAACCTCCAATCCATAGGTAGGGTTGGTACAATAAATTAATAGGTGTGGGACAAGCTTAGCCTATCCCACAAGCCTCTAAAAATGGCCCTTAAGCCCAAATCCGAAAATTTGAGGTAAGGTAGAGTACATACAACACTCAAACTCACATACACTCAACTTAAAATCACATAGTCCAAAATACCAACAACTCTAATAATGACTCCATTTGTCACATCCCCAAATATCTTAATAAACATGATTTAATTAGTTATTAAAAGCACATTACTCAACAATTATTAAATAAATTACATCACAAATAAATCACATACTCTACGATAAATTAAAAATAATAAAAATAAAGGGGAAGAAATGCACAAATGCCCATGGTCAGAAGTTATTCCCCCCATGCGCCCCCCCCTCCCCCCACAAAAAAAAAAAAAAAAACACAAAACACAAAACAACAACATTACACAAGTTGCCATGGTGACCTTGTATGTATCCATCTAGTATTCTGTTGAGGTTGGTCTTCAATCTCTCTTTTGTTTTTGTGTTGTGAATACCTGCAAGAGTCAAAATAATACCTTTCTAGTGCTGTGGCTATTAATGAAATCGAAATCATAAAACATGTGTGCATGTATACATAACAATTTACATCATCAAATGTCATAATTAAACCATTGTTACAATCAAGTAATTTTCCCAATCGTTCAATTTTCCAACATTTTGATTCTACCAATCCATCAATTTTTACTAAGATCAAAACATTAACAATCATCAAGAAATATCCGTAAATCATGCCCAATATGTCAATATAATAGTAATAGTTAGAACATCAAATAATGATATATGAAGCAAGCATGTAAAATTCGTCGCAATAGTCACATCATGACACAAGTCTAACACATCTGTATTGTTTATCAAATAATTAAGACAAGTGTATCAATTCCCATCTAGCAATATCTAGTACTTAATACAATATCAAGGTCTAGGGATCCAATACAGAGTGAGCAGAGACATAACAATATAAAAATAGTAACTATATCACAATTAATGTATAACAAGGAAACCGTTCTTGATCATCATCATATCCTTAGATTCCCATCAAGGTCCATAATACAACCACACATTCAAAATAATAATCAAAACAAAATAGTAATCATGATGTCCGACACATCTTATTAGTATGCTAACTAGAATGTGGCAACAAGGTTTTAGATTATAATCAATTTGCAATTGAGAACATGGTTATTTCAGTGTCGAAGAGGAGTGGGCATTACATCCCCCTCCCCTTATATTTTAATTACTCCTGGAAGTCATGGCAAAGATGTAGGGAAATAACACATATGAATAAAAATCACACCCTCTGTGGGATTTCTTTATTTCAAGCAAAATTGGGTCCTTAGAACCCAAGTTTGGTCCATCTCTATTTAACATGGAGAAGGGAGACTGTTAGGCATGAATGCTAAAATTTCTTCAAGCCAAGTTACAAACATTAATTCAATAGATTAACTCTATGTGATTAACCAAACTACCACACAATGCATCTAAATAGGAATTTTCTAATGGAATCTCAAGAACAAACACCAAAATAAAAGAATAATTGGGATAAGTCTAAGAAATCAGGGTGAACACATAGTCTACCATGGATACAACATAATGCAATAATAATTTTTATGACTTCCACTTAGGTTGAGTTACAATTCAATGTTCGTTAATTAAAAAAGGTTGACAAATACCAACATGACCATCCATTTTACACAATAAAACAATTATAGTCATAGGTCTCACAAGTTTAAGATCACACAAGACGAGGTTTAACAACAAGAAAACAACTAAATTAGCAAAAACACTTACAATCCTGCACACTACTCATTGGAATCACTCTCATAACTTGAAAGGATTCAGTTAAATTTTCATGGTAATGCTAAAAAAATCATGACCACAAGGTTTTCCATAGCTTGCATTTGCACTAAAAACTGAACACACATCACTAACATGATTTAGAAACTTCAAACACTTAGATAATATTTCCACTTTGAAATATAAATAGTCCTTGCCCAAACTAGCATATCAGCACAAGAGAATGTACTCACTCTACATATTACAATAAAATTTATTTATCTTAAATCCATCCCATGCTTAAAATAACCATAAGGAGAGAAACTTCTTAATTTATCATACAAAAGAGCACTCGAGGGAGCTAGAAGGGGAGAATAGATAACTAGAGGGAGTCTAACAACAATCCACAAGTGCATCACACCAATACTCGAGTAACAGCTTACGAAACAACTTGCACTTTCCCTTCCCAAGGACAAAAGGGGACATCAACTTCAAGGATTCCCGAGAAAAGAGAGAAAAAGAGAGCTTCCCAAAATTCTTTCATATCCCAACATATTTTTCCTAGATTTACCAATAAACCTATGTCACCAAAGACTCAAACAATACACTAGGAGGGTGCCTTTGTTAAAAAAATGATAAAGACCCACTCCAGAAGGTCACAAATCACACTCGTTGAGCTACGAGGAAACAAGGGTATGACAACCCAAAGTCCTAAAAGGGAAAAGCACATACATCTATGATCGAGGGAGTACTATACAACTAGAACGCATCACCATCAAAAAGGTGTTTAAAAAATCTAGGTAGGCGGAAAAAATAAAGGTTCAATTATACATTATACTCAATACACATAAATTTCACTCATTTTTTAAACCAACTATTAAGTCAAAATATGTATTTTCACTTCCTAAGCACTCTTCTTACGAGTTTTCTTAATTAAAATCTTCCTTCTATTATTACATCACATATTTGTGTCAATAAGGAGCACCGCTAATATTGGAAAGATATCTCACCATTTTAAATAGGTGAAAGAACTATTTATTTTACTTCTAGGGAGGATGAATGGACCAAGTTTCCTTTTTATTTTTCACCTAGTTTTATTTCTTCTATTAAGCTAACAAGATAATAGCATGGATCATTTTCCTTTTTTTTTCTAATGTTCTAGTTTACTTGTTAAGTTTCAAAGTCCAATCCCCTCAATTAGAGTTTTATTATGTTCAGGTGAATCATCTTATAAATTAAATTTTAATGAGAAGGAAGATTCAAACATATCACATTATTACTTTTATGGGAATAATAAATAAATCAACATATTGCATTTTAATTCTACAAGAACAAGAGACCATTCAACCTATCAAACACATCATTAATTTTGTAAGAACTAGGAATCAATCAACCAACATGTTCCACACCAAGATTTCAAGGGTTTACCCAAGAATTACAAGCATCACTAAACACTCCAAGTGGGTCTCCAAAAGTATCAAAGAAGCTACGATGAAACATTCCATTTTAGAAACAAAATTTTCTTTTCCGAGTTTAAGAGGATTACATCAGTTTGGGAAAGAAAACAATGTTGGTTGTTTAGTTCTCAAAAATTTGTTCACATAATGAGGCAAGAAAATGTCCCAATCAACACTCATATTTCCACAAGATACCTCCAACCAAGCAAGAATATGACAAGGAACATTTTACTCCAAGGACACCACATTTCCCATTAGAAAACATCAAATGCAAGAGGAAAACGAACTAATATACCCAAACATGGACTCTAAAACCAAGAGTTGTAGTTTTAAAAGAAAGCGCACAACATAGGCACAACTGAGATTAAAATATTAAGATCTACCAAACTAACTTCTCTAAGAGCAAGGTCCTGAAGACCCAAATGCATCCATAAGTGTCTTAACATTTACCATTACTATTGGGTCATAGATTGGTATACATAACAATTTAAACTATTAAGGCAATGGTATATATATTTATGGGTCTTCGAGAGCCCAAAAAGTACAATTAATTAATCACATTACCCAAACGGGCTAAAATCTATCCATAATTACCAAGATACATATAATCAACCAGTCAATACTTTCTATAATGAAACAAAGAAAACATGTTAAAACTTAGCATGCCATCGATGGAAAATTATATCCAAACAAACACTTATCCACTAAACTCTGCATTCAACTAAGAGTTAATTTGATCTTAACACAATCCATAAGCCCATCATCCAATGCATCTACTCTAACGGGGATAAAATCTCTTACCAGATTGCAAGAGAATCACCACCACTGGTATCAAACTTCCAACTAGACTGCATGAAAAAACTAACTCTCTCTCGAGAGAGAAAGTTTGAGTAACGAAAAATTCACTCTAAGGTCCTAGACACACCCAAGGTTCCGTACTTGCAAAACCAAGGCATAACTTAAAGCACCTAAGAAACCATTCAAGGAACCTAGGGTGTACCTCTATATGACGAAATATCACAATAAAAATATCATAGAACCAACTCATCAACATGCAAGAAAGAATCATGTAACATTTAGCTAAGTAGCCAACGAGATAAATGAGATCCAAGTCACAAATCAAAATAAAATTCAAGAAATATTGGCAACCACAAGAAATGGCTAAGTAGCCGCATTACAATCCTTGAAAATATCACAAAAATATAAATAACAAAAGGATCCTCAAATATTCTCAATCCTATCATAATTAAAATATTGGTCCATGATAAAATAACACGAGTTTACAAATGTAAAATACAGAAAGTCCACATCTCATCCACTTTTCAGCCCCTTTTTGGACTAAAAACAGGGGTATTATACATCGAGTTTAGATCTAAGAATACATACACAAAACTGGATCAATTACAATACCAAAACCTGATATCTACTCTCCCATATGAGTATTAAATCAACAAAGAGACAACCAAACCATCTTGCCTAACCACTGAAGGAAGGAACTCTAAAAAACTAATCAACCTCTAATTCTCTTTGAGAGACCCTTGAACGCAAACACAAGCACTAATCCACAAGAGTCACACTCCGCTAATAACATTCAAAACAAGGAGGAGTCTCAATGGGGTCATCGCATCATATAATTAAAAATTAAGAGCTAGGACTCACCAGACACACCTTTGGCAAGGGGACTAAGTTCCTGATACCACCAAGAGTTCACAAGAAAATCAATTTAATTTAACATTTTACCGTTAACTGAGTTCGACAAAACACCACTAGGCGAGTGCAACAATCCAAACAACTTTATTATTTTATTGTTATGTTAGTCAAGAGGTTCTAGTTTTCGCTAACTAGTTGTCGAGTTCCCATGTGGGTCCAGGGTCCAAGCATTGAACCCATGGCTTTGATACCAAGTGTAACACCCACGATTTCAATGTTAAAAAACCACATTAATCCTTAAATAATCATCTAGGAAGTTACAGAATTTTTTCTTAAAATGTTACAAGGGTGTCAAACCCTATTATACATTTAATTATCTCCTACCAACAATGTTACATTTCATATGATAGATCATATCTACATTATTAATTAAATATTTTTAATCCAGTTCTAATGTCAATTTAATTATCATACACTAGATAAGTTTCCTTTGATTTCTTTTACTAAGTTAATTAGTTTTCCCCAAAGGAATTAGCATTCAACCCACATTTATTCGATTCTTATCCATAGTTATATTATTTCTCTTATATCATTTCCCCGGGTCCATTTAAATAATTACTAAAACATACTAGGAACTAAATAAATAACTTAACATACAAGCGTATTAAATGGCCCCATTCACCCATTTACACATACCTTTAAATTATCAAAAAAATCCATAATATTTATTCTTACATAATACATGTAGGGTTGATTCTCAACCCTTGGATCAAATCAATTGTGGCCACTAGATTTAAGGGTTCAAACGTAACCCTAATCATCCTTATGGAATTTTTTAAAACCCTTTTCTTTGCCATAGCCTTCTCATTTGGTCTCTTTTCTTTTGTTTAATTTATAGGTTAGAGAAAAGGAAGCCATGGGAGCAAGGAAGGAAGAAGCCATGAAGAAATTCACTAAAATCAAGTTTAGCTTAGTTTAGTTTAAGGATTTATCATGGCATTGTTTTCTATTAGTGGATTGTAAAGGTTTCCACTCTAAATCTGGAGTTATTATGTAGTTATTTCATTTTGAGTTCTCTATTTGGGAAACATCTATTGAGTTCTCTAGTTTGGGAAAAACCCTCTTTCTTGTTTATCTAAGGGAATTAATACATTGAAATGCCCATTTAAATATTTACATGTACAAAACCATGAATTTGTTCCCTTATAGATTGTTGGTGATTCCCTCTTCAAATTCGCAAGATCAAATTTTTTAATTAAATCAAGTTTAAACTTGCACACTCACGGATTTGTATTTTTCTGCCACTAGTGATGAAACTACCACCTAAAGCAAGCCGGCGGTCCTGAGACCACTGCCATACCTTAGTGAGGATTCAAAAACTATTGCCTTGCCTAGGTGGCGGTTCATAGAATGCTACTCTAATCAGGTCAGTGATTTAGAGACCGCCACTCTACACATGGCGGCAGTCATGTTCTTCGAAATACGAACCATCATTTCCATATTTTTTCCAAAAACCAATTTTACTAGAGTGTTTTAAAGATTATCCTTAGCCTTAATTTTTATTCCTAAAGTCTCCAGTTGTAAGGTTACACCATTCACTCATTCCATGCTTAAATTACTACATTTAAAGGGTTTCTATTTCTATAGAACAAGAAACACAACTACAAGATCATTTTTATTTTCTTCCAACAAAATTTCTCTCACATCACAAAGTAGGAATGAAGCTAAATCTACTCCTAGTGACAAAATTTCTCTCACATCACAAAGTGGAATGAAGCTTAATTCTCCTAGTGTTATTGTTTTCCTTTCCACAAACCACCACCTTTCCTAGGTGGTGGTTCACAAACCGCTGCTCTAATCAGGTTGGCGGTTCATAGACCACCACTCTGCATAGGGTGGTGATCATTTTCTTCAAAAATAGAACCATTGAATTTCCATATTTTTTCCAAAAAACCAATTTTACTAGAGTGTTTTAAAGATTATCCATAGCCTTAATTTTTTATGCCTAAAGTCTCCACTTGTAAGGTTACACCATTATTATTCATTCCTTACTTAAGATTACTACATGTAAAGGGTTTCAATATCTATAGAACAAGAAACACAACTACAAGATCATTTTTATTTTCTTTCCAACAAAATTTCTCTCAAGTCCAAAAGTAGGAATGAACCTAAATCTACTCCTAGTGTTATTGTTTTCCTTTACACTATGAAATGCAATTTTTCCAACAAGATAAATCATTATAATTTGATATATCCTTCAATTAAAATACAACTATTTACTCAAGGTAAGCACAAGCAAGTTATTGTACATTTAAGTCTTACTAAGAAAACATTCTTAAAGGTTTAAATTCTATTTTCCTTCATTCGTAAAAAATACAACATATATCTAAGTTTTCCATTCATTTACAAAAATACTACTTGAAGAGAATTAATATTGACACTTATTCTTCTTGAGAATAGCTCATTTCTTACAATATAAAGATATTTCTTTCTACAATACATTACAACTTAATAAACCAAAATATATAATGCAAATTTTCTTTCAAATACAAAACTAATATTCTTCTACCCAAGTGTGAATTACAAGAAAAGTTCTCTCACAAGGAATGATTTCTTAGTCTTCTACAAGTGATCCAAGTGCCAATTATTCAACAAGAGATCCACCATTTCTTCACTTTAATCAAAACAACAAAAAATGGTGAAGATACAATACTCTCCACATAATCAATAATCCAATGAGGAGAATAATTTATCCTCCTCATTGGCCCCTGAACCCCAACCAAAATCCAATGAAGGGTGGATCCAACTCATGAAAACTATACTATGATTCAACATCACAATACAAAATTTCACAACCATATAACACACATTCATCACAAGAAAACAATCACAAGAGTGCAACTTTCAAAATACACAATGCTTGAAATGTAAAGCCAATGAAGCAAGGATCTATGGGGAGATCACTTACACCTCCCAGTGGGATTAAGTAGCCATCCTAAAACCCTCCAATATACATCTCAAAACCCCTAAACAACTCTTATGCTTCCCTTAAGATCATCTTATGCCTCCCACATTCTCTTATGCCTCCCTACAATCTCTTATGTCTCCATCAAAAGGACCAAGTAAGAAATGCAAGCATTCTCTTATCCAAGGTGGGGAACCCAACCCAACTCCCTCCCAAAACATGAAATAAACTCTTATGCATCCCTACATATAAAATCACCATAGCCTTCTCATACACCATACATGGTCATTTTACCCAAGAACCCAACAAGCATACCAAAACATTCAATAACATGCAAATATACACATATAAGAGAAAACAAATAGAACAAGGGTGTAGTTCCTACCTTTCCATGGTTGAACTTGATCAATGGATCACCCTCCAAGATCCTTCAAGTTAAATCCAACTACAACAAGCTCCAAAAATTTCAATAAGCACTCTAAAACTCTCCAACTCCAAAAATACAAGAGCACCAATGAAATGAAGTAACCCCCAAACAAACAAATAAACTTGCATATATAGAAAAAGGGAAGAGGAGGGTGACGTGGCTCTATGTGGGATGCCACATCACTTATCCTCAAATACACATCACAAGTCAAACCTCAACCCTAATGCACAATAAATTGGTGGTTGAGAGGAATGACAAGCCTCTTACACACACAATCCAAACCCACACCTTCTAAGGACATAATTTAAAACTCATGAAAGAAAAGTGCAATAAATGTCACTTATATTCTTACAACACACACAATGGGGTATATTTTTGACCCCCCAATCCATAGGTAGGGTTGGTATATGAAATTAAGAGGTGTGTGACAATTTTAGCTTGTCCCACAAGCCTCCAAAAATGGCCCTTAAGCCCAAATCCGAAATTCCAAGATAAGGTAGAGTGTACAACACTGCAAGTCACTTACACTCAATCAAAATCACATAATCCAAAAGACCAAAAAATATAATAAATGACTCCATTTGTCACATCCCTAAATAAATTAATAAACATGGTTTAATTACTTAATAAAAGCTTGTTAATCAACAATGATTAAATAAATTACATCATAAATAAATCACATACTCTGCAATAAATAAAATAAAATTGGAAAAAAAAAATGCACATATGCCCATGGTCACAATTGAAGGTCATCCCCCCCCCCCCACCATAGGGACCCCCCTAACAAAATTAAAACACACAAAACAACAACATTACACAAGTTGCCATGGTGACCTTCATAGTATCCATCTAGTATTCCATTGTGGTTGGTCTCCAATCCCCCATAATTTGTTGTGCTATAATTTCCTGAAAAATAAAACAATACCTTTCTGGCCTTGTGGCCATATTAATGACGTTGAAATCATAAAACACATGCATGTATACATAACAATTTACATCACTGAATATCATAATTAACCAGTGTTAGAATCAAGCAATTCCCCAATCATTCAATTTTCTAACATTTCAATTCTACCAATCCGTAAATTTGTACTAAGATCACAACATCAACAATCATCAAGAAATATCCGTAAAACACGCCCAATATGTCAATATAGTAGTAACAGTTAGAACATCGAATCCTGATATATGAATCAAGCATATAAAATTCATTGCAATAGTTGCACCATGACACAAGTCTAACACATATGTATTGTCTATCACATAAGTAAGACAAGTGTATCAATGCCCATCTATCAATGTCTAATACCTAGTACGATATCAAGGTCTAGGGATCCAATACAGAGTGAGAAGAGACATAACAATATAAAAATAGTAATGATATCAAAATCAGTGTGTAACAAGGAAACCGTTCTAAATCATTATCATATCCTCAAATTCCTATCAATGTCCACAATACAACCATACAATAAAAATAATAATCAAAACACAATAGTAATCATGATGTCCATCACATATTATTAGTATGCTAACTAGAATGCATCAACAAGGTTTGAGATTATAATCAATTTGAAATTGATAACACAGTTCATTCAATGTTGAAGAGGAGAGGACATTACAGTGTAAACCATGGGTCGTACATGAGCACCTCATGCTTAAAATAGATGTAAATAATTGTCCAATGTATAAGAGTTCACACCATGTCCTTGTTACGTAGGGTAGTCAAAATTCTGAAATGATTAGTATACCAAAAAATGAACAATAGGAAATCGTTCTTGATGATCCCCTAGTACTATTATGGGGATTGTTTTGCCAATGGAAAGTAATAATTCTTTCCCTATTTTAGAATATAGCTTATTTGCTCAAAATTCCTCAGAGCCATCCCCTAGAGGTGATATCCAGGCCCTTGCATATAAAATGAAAGGTCCAATGGCGGTGGAGGACAAAAATTTTACGGATTTGGCTTTGGATGATGAGAATGACAGTTTGAACATCTTGATTTTTGAAGAGGATGAGGATGGAGGAAGTTTGATTACTGAAGAGTATGTTGATGAAGGCTCTATTTAGGTCATGACACCTGGTATTATAAATATCATGGTAAATTTTTAAGTTTTGGGCTTTTTGGCGTCAAATTCTGGTTAGAAGGATGAAATATTTGTGGAGAAAGTTCAGTATGACCCCAATAAACTCAAATTTTTTGATTTCTAGGAAGGTTTGCACTACTATCATTATATTATTTGAACTTCCAGTTTCAGGAACCATGATGAATTTATCAAACATGAATTGGAGGAAGAGGGATGGAACAAAGTACTTTCTAGAAAATTGAGAATATCTTCTCTTTCTTGGGACTAATTCCCTCCTTATAGTTGTTGTCTAGTTATTTGTTTGGTTATATTTCCAAGTTCTACTTGTTTGTAGTGTTGTATCTTTTAGTTTCTCGGGCTACTAGGAAGTTTTGTTTCTATTTATTAATCCTATTTTTAACATTTTATCTAGGTCTTGACCCTATTTTTGTTTCTGTTGGGAAGGACCCCAGTCAAAAAACCTTTATCCTTAATAAAATAGAAGAAATAGAAAAGTACAAGGGAGGATAAATTGGACATCCTTCTATGAAACAAATAAAACGCTACTCTTCATATTATTACGATATGAAATTTGGAAAGGTTTATGCAGTGCAAGGGCCACCTATCACTAAATGTAGAACTCATATTTGAAAGCAAAGCAATATTCTTCCCTTAAATCATTTTATGTCAATAATTGTGGAAGAGCAAAAATACAAAGAATATAGTGTCTTTTGCAAATGAAGATGCATATACGAGGTGATAGAGGTGACGAAACATGGTACGAATTCAATTAATTGCATTATTTGGAGACTACTGATTGTAAAGAATAAAATCTATGAATCTTTAGAATTCATTTTTAAAGGATTGCCTATTAAAATTTAAAACTCAGGTAACAAATTTAGCAATGGAAACCCTTCCATCATTCATCTCCGAGAAATAAGTGGATAGACAAATCAAAATTATTCTCTATACTTGGAAATGATCCACACATATTTCCTATTTTAACCTTGATACTGTTGGGCTAATAAAATATGGCTATTAGTTTAGATTCTAGTACTAAGCCACAAGGCTACGAATTTCTTATATATGCTTCATCACACCAATACTTCCATCTTTCTTTCTACTCAAATATCTATATTGATGTTAAGGACACTCCTCATCTATATCAAATATTTATAGCGATGTTCGATCCTCTTAACAACAATTCATGATTGTGTTGTTTTTGATGGAAATAAATTCTAGCTGGTTGTTAGTGCATCCCTCATCCAACTCCATGCCAATGGAGCCCTCAATGGGATTAAATAATGGGATCACATTTCCACATTATAATTATTCATCTTCTCTTCCTCATCTACTAGTAATTGTGCTAAATCCTCCTAATTCTGACCAAATATTAGCCCAATAATAATACTCATTTCATGGACTTGATTTTACGGTCACTTTCCTAAGGCTAAAATATTGAAATAAATATACCTAACAAATAATGATTATTTAACTTAGGCATATGACAACCACCAATGGAAAAGCCAACAAAAGTGGAACTGGAATAACCCTTCGTCTCGTGAAGATACACAAGGGTTTTATGGAAATATAAACTCATACATCATGTATGTAGGAAATATTAGTGGCCTTACACCAAACATAGGTTTTGTAAGAGACTGGTGCAGGAGGAAATTGGCTTATAAGTTGGATGTTAAAGAACTTGCGAGGGATGGATTTGTCTTTTGTTTCCAAGAAAATTTGGATCTGCAAAAGGTGTTATATGCGGCGTCGTGGTTTTACGGGAAAGCTTCCCTTAGCCTACATCGTTTGCAACTTGAGTTGCTACAAGAAATTAAATTTCAGTATCTACCTATTTAGATTCACCTCCCGACTGTCCCCTTGGATTTTTGGCAGCTTGAAGGCTTTTTAAGGATTGCGAGATCTATGGGGGTTTTGATTGCAATCAATCCCGCAACTAAAGCTCAATCCAAGTTGGTGGTTGCTCATCTCTGTGTCAATGTTCTAGTGGGCTCCAAGGTGCCCGAAAGATTTTTTTTAGAATCTTCATTTGACAAATGGGAGTAAAATATAGATATTAAGAGCGCACCGATTATTTGTGATAAGTGTAGATTGGTATGCTATGTGTTGAAGAACTATTGTCGATGAGCATCGTCGTCTCAGGTGGAGAATGGAGAAATTTTTGGACCTCAGATGTTTATAAAAAAAATCGATGATATGTTAGGGGAGGAAAACCCGGACGATGTTGATGTCGATGCACAAGAGGACGACGAGATAGTGGTGGATGTTTCACTGCCCATGGTGTTTGTGGAGAATGATTGCTAATCTGGTGGGCGTTGGTGTCGACTTTCAAGTAGCTGTGCTAGATTTTTTGGGTCACTGTTTCAATGGGGATTAGTTGGGTGGGCCCATTGGGTGGGATGAGCCTGTCGACAATCCAAATTTTGATTTATGCTTTAACATGGATCATGCGGTATAAAATTTAAAATCTTCTCCCTATCACGTTTTGACAAGAGTAAAGTGGTCAGGTTTTAACAGTCCATTAATGGGCAGGAGGTTATTAGATAACATGGAAGAAAGATTAGAAGTGATCCTCGGGATGGATTTGGGAGTGTCTCACGGTGGAGATTTGGTGGGATTGTTAGACCCTGTGGTTGACAAGGATGGATTTACTAAGATCCATCCTAAGAAACATAAATTTGTGAGGTTTAATTGTGTTATAGAGAGTCGTATTTTTGTGGCATCTAGTGGAAGGTCTTAATGTACCCCTCTCTCTTTGTTTTGGGTCAAGTTTCTTTGACCTGGATATCAGTGAGTTTACATTGGCCTTGTCTTGTTTCTTTTTGGGTTCTTACCCTAGTTCTCTTTTCTGTCACTTATACTATGCCTCTTCTTGGTGTAAAGGTTTTTTAATCCCTTCAAAATCACATCTTTTTCACCTTATCTAAAAAAAATATCAGTGGTTGTGCATAGTCGTGGCACTATCGTGTGGTGAATATGGTTGCCATGTCATCGCTATCTCTACTGATATGGTAGGTTCTTCCTGTACCATTATTTGGCAACTGTCATTCTCTTAAATTATTATGCAACATCATCGCTATCTCTACTGATATGGTAGGTTCTTCCTGTACCATTATTTGGCAACTGTCATTCTCTTAAATTATTATGCAACAATTTCATATTATTATGTCGTTGACAGACGGACTATTAGAGCCAACAAAGCTAAGCCAATTGATATTCTCACTGAAAACACGCGTTCGGAAAAATAAACGTATAGAAATATTATAAAACTCTTGCACTCAAATGGCTTGGAACAAGTTTTGAATCCCACAACCATATTCTCCATTCAAATTAATGGATAAACTTAACCCCGGGCCCTAGCCTTTGGCATATCCCAACTCATGTGTGCACATTAAATGCCCCTCATTTCATGTGGCCTTGTCTAAGTTGTTGACCCTTTAAAATGCATTTGGGATACATTTAGTCCTACCACATATGCCATGCAGGTTTATTCCCATGTTGATTGGGCCACATACTTCTTCCACGTATTTCCCACCATATATACTAAATAGGTCCTCCTGAAATATTTTTAGTGCATTTTTAAAACCATTTTATATTATTATGGTATTGATGCATAGACCATAGATTTGGCAAGGCTCGGTCCATATATATTCTGAATGGAAACACGCCTTCGGTGTAATAATTATATTCTAACTAATAAATGTAGGTTATAATTTTAGATATATTGTTTGTGTAGGATAAGAATATTCACTTATAGCACTTTAACATATCAAATTTAGTTATATTTTCATATATTTAAAATATTTATATTATAAATAATATATTAAATAGTAATATATTTATTGTTTCTTTGTTTAATTTTAAAATCTATTAATATTAATTTACACTTCTATAGGTATTGTTATGTCATGACATTATAGGAATATCCTCGATAATTTATTGTTATTATTTTGATTCCTAAAATTCATTAACATCCTTAAATTTATCATACCCATTATCTTACCTACGTTTAACTTTTATTTTAAATGAGTCAACAAACTCTTTACTCAAATAAAATAAAATTAGTCTCTAAGTCCACACCACCCTATTTACATACACACTAGAAATTATGAACCTACAAATCACATGAATATTTAGATTTTCAAATGTTTCTTTGCTATATAACATAAATAAATATTTGTTGTGTTACGATGTATAAAATGTTGTGACTAGAGTCCAAATAGACAATTTATTAACTTATTTTGGATGTAATCACAATACCAAACTAATAATGCCATATATTTATAAGAAAATATACTAGCTAAAAATTTTGAATTATATTTTGATTTTTCCACTAGTGTTGGATAATTTTTTGGTGACCATGTTCAAAACTGCATATATTATTTTCCATCCTACATCATATGTATGGGTAAAGTCACACCCACCTCACGGTGAACATAATCTATTTGAACAATTGATATTGTGACCTTTTAATTACCAAGAATAATGAATTCTTCTTCTATGTTGTATTTTTCTTTTCCCACTTGCATCTAACAATTTTGTATTTCAAGGTCACCAAAACATTCAATATATCAAATTCAAATAAAAAATTAATCTTTAATTATACTTAATTTCTCATTTTCATAAGTAAAAAGATGATGTTTGTAATGGAATTTTTCATGATTAACTTCACCATATCTGCATTATGTGGCCTCGCAAGAATAATTTTTATATATTTTTTAAAAAACCAATTTTAATATAATATGCAAAGAAAGGCCAACGGATATATCAAGAAAAATGAAATTCATAATTCAATATGATATTCCCAATTATAAAAAGAACATTATTTTTTTTAGAATGTTTCTTATGTCCCTTGTTTAAAAAAAAATTCTGAGAAATATATCTTATGTCTATACCAATGTAGTCAGCAAAATTTCTTTATATATGTAAATGGATTAAAAAATATTGTTTTATTAGGATTAAGTTTTTTTTTTCTATTTGATGTGTGCATTGCAACTCACTATGTAAAATTATTCATATACAGATTGTGATATTCAACTTTATTAGTGAAGTTGGACAATTCTTTTTAAAACTTTTTTTTAAATTACAAGATAACTTTTTTTTTTATCAATATTAAACATTCTGTATATTGAAAATTCCCTGTAAAACAACATCTAAAAAATGCTTTATAAACATATATTTTTTTTAATCTAATAATAAGTTAAAGGCTGCTAAATATTGATTTTTAAATCATTTAGCCTTCTTTCTATTTTAGAACCTTCACAAATTCCACAAACGTTATGAATATTTTTTTAATTTAAAACTTGTATGTTTATAGAATTTTAATCTTTACTGTTTTGAAACTTGTATGCTTGTATATTTTATAAACTTTAGTGTTCATGTCCAAAATTATCATTGTGATCCACTTTACGTGAGTCATTGAATGGATAGCTCGTATGTTTTCAAACTAACTGCATTCCATGGTTGATTGTAGTCTTATAAAGACACTTGTGTGAAAAAAAATGCTACGCATTTTTTTCTATTATCTTTTTTGTAATATTTTATCAGTTGAGAACAATTTGGCATGTCTAATGAATTTGCTTGATTATTTTTTTCTCATAAGTATCATTCACTAAATTAACAAAAGAT
The DNA here is from genome assembly GCA_019776745.2 of Taxus chinensis. Lineage (NCBI taxonomy): Eukaryota > Viridiplantae > Streptophyta > Pinopsida > Cupressales > Taxaceae > Taxus > Taxus chinensis. The sequence continues at coordinate 576,351,178 of CM034155.1, read as the reverse complement.
TAGATCATTATAGCTTTTTTCTTTCAAGCTTAGGTGCCTTCTGTGAAAGCACAATGGCTCTACGCCAGTGTATCGAAGTGGTTCCTTGTAATCTTAGTCCACAAGATCGAAAGTATTGTTATGTTTATTTTTTCTTTGGATGAGCTTCATAATGCTCTTCTTTGTCTCTTGCAAATGATAAATTTCCAAGTTTAGATGGGTTGCCTTTTGAATTTTACAACACAGCAATGGCATATTATTGGGCTAGATCTCTTATAGGTTTTATTAGGAGGCCTTGCAATTGCAATCCCTTGGGAGCTATATTAATAAAGGTAATATCACATTCATCCCCAAGGTTGGAAACCCGGAGCTAATAACACACTGGCATCCTATTACACTTTCTTAATGTTATTTATATACAATTCTAGCGAAGCCTCTTGCTCTTCGGGGTGGCTTCTTTGCTCCCAAAAAAATTTTCCAACCTGAAAAAATCTGGTTTTTGTCAAAGGTCGTTTTCGTTTTGGAAAAATCTTATTGTTGTTAGGAAGGGTTGGAATGGGCTCACTCTTCTCTTCAGAAGGTGGTTTTTCTCAAAAATCAATTTTTGAAAAAAGCTTATGACCATATAGAGTGGCCTTTCATTCTTGCCATGCTTAAAGCCCTTTGTTTTTGCATAATTCTTCCTCAATGATGCTTGTACTCTTTTCGTTGATGCCTCATCTTGTCTCACCATTAATGGACACCAATATTTTGTTGTCGGGTTATTTTCGATCGATTTGGGTAGGGTTGCCCTTTGGCTCCGACTCTTTTTGTCCTTGATGCGTATACTTACGGTTGCCTTCTTTCCAACAGAGATGCTCAAGCATGATTAAGAGGCATATACCTTCCCGATCATCAAATCCCAAATCATCGATGACCCACTTTGTAGATGAATCCTTTCTCACTCCTTCTAAAATTAGAAACAAAATCAGCAGGATGCACTTCATTTTTTTGGATATTTTCTGTTAAAGCGTCTAGATCTAAAGTTTAGTTTGCCCAATTCATTTGGTTTTCCGCTAAAGTCCCTCGCCTAATGCCCGATGTGTTTGGCATCCTATCCCTGGGAATGGGGTTCAGAGAGGATAATAATTCCACTTTCTGGCAATCCATTTTGCCTTTGATAGTGAGTCTTCCACCTTGTGGTAATTTTGTGGTTGACTGAGTTGAACAGAAAGTGCAAAAATGGATCTGCTGTCTTTTCACCTTTTGGCAAAGGAAAATTCTAGGTTTTGTAGTAATATTCTTTATAGCCACTCAGTTCTATTATGCAGCATGTCGGTTGTCCATACAAAAAGTTTTCCTAAGATCTTGCAGGATTTTTCTTTTGGTCCAACTATAAACAGGGTGGGTTTTATTAGAGTTTTCCTGGGGATGGTTTGCACCCTTCCCAGGGAATAGGAATGATATGGTTGTTGTTGATATTTTAAAAAGCAAAAGTATTTCTCTATGCGATAAGTGGGTTGTTCATTGTATCTAGGGAAACCAAGCTTGGTAGGTTTTTATTATGACATTGTATTTCTTTAGGAGCACCATATGGTAAAAAAATGATGGAAAAAACATAGGGTTTTCATACCTTGCTAATTACTAAAGTTCTAGTTAAAATACTTGGCACATTTGTGGTAAAATTCATTTGGAAAGCCTTTGAGATGGTTTAAACCCTTAATGCAGTGGGATGGTGATAGATTTCAAACAAGTATCTCTTTTTAAACAAGAAAAAAAAATCTATTGTGGTCACCAATTTTTCTCTCCTAATGATCTCTCGCTGGCAGAAAAAGACCAACATTTAAAGCGGTGTGTGGTTAGCTCATAAAACGCTATCTCCACTATCTAGGACCTGGTCTCCTCCCAAGACTAGTTTACGATGGCCAACACTGAAAACATAAATACAACCTTGCTAATTATAATATGCCTTCAATTTTATCTATTCATTTCCTTTCTACCTGATGGGTAAGTGCACCAAGTTGGGGGGGCCAAAAGGGGGTCTTAAGTGGACGTATTTTTCTAAAAAAAAAAAAATTCAACTTGTACGAGTTTTTTGAAATAGTTACACTCAAAATTGGAAGATGTTGTAGAATTATGAATCATAGCATTTTGAGTCTAGTTTCTAAGCTACTAAATTTTATTGAAAATGATAAGTTTAAGTGGGTCAAACAACTAAAATACCAACAGATGCTCCTTGTTTTTGTTCAAAAACATAATAGAGTGACTTTCATGCCCCCCACCAATTTTTGAGCACCATTTAGTATTTTTGAAAACCCTTTGGTAGAAAGATAGCTAGGAGTATCTAGTTTGGGCTCCATTTTTTTTTAGATTTTTTTAGCAAATATTTTTTTATTTATGATTTTTCTAGTACAAAAATTTTATGTTTTGAAAAATAACGGAGCTCCAACCATGCCCCCCCTAACTACCTCAAAAAATATAGAAAATTAGAATTTTTTTTGAATATGTATAGAATTATTTCTAGTTTTGGCTAGTATAATATTTTTTTAAAATTTCGATCGCCCAAAAAAAAGATACACCATGAAAGATAGACATATTTACACTTCAAAAAATATCTATAAAAAGACATAGTTAGAAAATAAATAATATGGAAACCTTATATTAGTCAAAAAAATTTGAAAAATTATATTTTTAGAAAGAAAAGACTTTTCTCTACGTCGTGGTATAATTATTTTTAAATGGATCGATTATTTTATTTTGATTTATCATAGAGGAAGTGGAATTTTTACATTTTCTTGTAAAAAACACATTGTTTGTTGTGTTTGTGCACATCCATGCCTCAAGCTTGGGGATCCAAACCGGATCCCAAGCCTTGAGGCATGGCTTGGGAAAAGAGTTAAAATGAAAAATGCGTACGCGTTACATAATGAGTATGTGTTTATGTGTAGAATAAACATAACGCGTACACGTTTTGTATAGTAGTAAACATTGTATGCATGTTTTTGGCATGCTTCTATTTACATAAAATAAGAAATTTCTACAATATAAGTCTTTCATTTATTATTATTTATATATTATTTCTTATACTTTAAATTTATTTATGTAAATATAAGAAATTAGGGTCACTCTGCACCTTATGGAATTAGTCTCACGGCTCCATGAGTCATGGTTTAGGAGATAGTTTTTTAAAGTATAATCTAGTCAGTACATAGGTAATTTTTTCAGGATTTCAGCATTCAGCCTAAATCTTTTAGCATTTAAATTCTACAATCGAAAACCCTAAACCCTAGGCCATAAACCTTGAACATTAAACTGTAAACCTTGAGCCCTAAACCCTAAACCCTAATCCTTAAACCATAAACCCTAAACCCTAAGCCCTAAACCCTAAAGCCTTAAGCTATTCAACCCTTACCCGTGAGCCCTAAACCCTAAACCCTGAAACCTTAAGCCATAAACCCTAAACCCTAAACCCTAAACCATGAACCATGAGCCTTAAATGCTAAACCCTAAACCCTAAGCCTTAAACCCTACACCAGTATCCCTGAGCACTAAATCCTAAACCCTAAACACTAGACCATATACCCTAAGCCCTAAGCCCTAAAACCTAAACCCTAAACCATGTGACCCCGATCCCTAAACCATAAACCATAAACCTTAATCCCTAAACATTAAATCCTAAACCTTAACCCCTAAAACCTAAACCCTAAAAACCTAAACCATAAACCCTAAACCCTAAAACCTGAACTGAAATCCCCTTATCCCTAAATACTAAATCCTTAAACCTTAAACCGATAAAACCCTAAACCTTAAACCAAAAAACCATGAACCATGAATCCTATACCCTAACCATAAAAACTAATCCCTAAACACTAAACCTTAAGCCTTGAAATCATAACCCTAATCCTTGAACCCTGAACCCTAAACCTTAAACCCTGATCCAAGAGCCCTAAAACCTAAATCCTAGACACCAAAGCCATATTTCTAAGCTCTAATGCCTAAACCATCAAACCCTACTTATAGACTACTTGTTTTATGAAACCTGTGGGACAGGTAACTTAATATATGAGATCTACCTTGTGCCTTGTAAACCCTAAACACATCTATGCACCCTAACTTGTTAAACCCTAAACCATGAGTAAATTTTATTCACACCGTGAAAAAAATTTCACCTAAACCCATAAACTTATGCAAGTCCAGGAAATTGGAAGTAAAAAAAAATCCTAAACAAAAAAACTCAAACAAAGGAAACTGAAATAAACATAGAGAATATATCCCTAAAATTTCCTAAACCCTAAAAATAAAGCTTAAATTTTCCTAGGTCTCATGAGTGAGTTCATCTTGACAGAACTTCCTAAATCAAAAATAAGTCATAGAACCATATTTCCTAGTCTTGTGCCCTAAACCGCCTAAATCTAATTCTACTTTTACTAAATGGGAGTTACTTGGCCTATGACTTAGGTGACCTTCCATTTCATTGATAATTCTTTATATGAAAACGCAATAAAAATCAACAAATGAAAGACATCAAATTTTGATGACTCTCTTTGAATGTTATGCCTACAAATTCGATGAACCCTGAACTCTGGATGAAAACCCTTAACCCTCAACCATGAACCTACTCCCTAAACAATAAGCCCTAAACCCTAAAACCAAAATAATAAATGGGTAAGAAACACTAAATACTAAACCTTAAAACATAAACTCTAAAACCATAACCCTAAACCCTGAGCCATAAGCCCTAAATAGTTAGGGTTTTAGGGCATAGTTTTAGGGTTTTAGGGCTTAATCAGGGTTTGAGGGTTCATGAATCTAGATTTTTTACTATAACTCTGAACCATGAACTAGTAATTTGTGAACCTTGAACCTTAAGCCATAAACTTGAACCATGAACTTTTAAACCCTAATCCCTAAACCATAAAAACCTAAACCTTAAGCCTTGAACCCTACACCCTAATCCTTGATAAACCCTTAAGGCCTTAAACCATGAGCCATAAACCCTAAATCTAGAGCCCTAATCTCTAACCCCTAAACCATAAAAACTAACCCAAAAACCATGAAAACCTTAAACCATGCTTAACCCCTAAACCCTAAAAACCTGAACCCGGAGCCCTAAACCATAAACCCCTAAACATTTTTAGGCTTAAATAAATCCTAAAGGTCCCTAATACCATAAACACTAAAACCTAAAAACTAAAATCAGTGAACCGTAAACCCTGACCCCTAAACCCTAAACTCTAAACCATGAGCCTTAAACCCTAAACCCTAAATATAAGCCCTAAACCCTAAACCCTAAACCCTAAACTCTGTGACTTAAACCCTCAACCCTAAACCTAAACCCTAAACCCTGAACCCTTTTCCATAAACCTTGAACCCTGACCTTTAAACCATAAACCCTAAGTCCTGAAACCCTAAACCGTAAACCCTAAATCCTCAACCCTAAACTTAAACCCCTAAGCCCTAAACCCTAAACCCTATACCATAAACCCTAAGCCCTAAACCCTAAACCTATGACCTAAATCCTAAACCCTAAACCTTGAACCCTAAACCCTAAACCCTAAGTCCTTGAACCCTAAGCCTTTAACCATAAGCCCTAAAAAACCCTAAACCTTAAACCCTTAACCCTAAACCCTGATCCCTAAACCCTAAACCCTAAACCTTGAGCCCTAAAGCCTAAAACCTCAACTCTAAACCCCGATCCTAAACCTTAGGATCTGTAATCCCTAAGCCCTAAGCCAAAACCCTAAACCCTGACCCTCAAACATTAAACCCTCAACTCCTAAACCCTAAAAACCTAAACCCTCAACCCTAAACCATCAACCCTCAACTCCTAAACCAAAACCCTAAACCCTGAATCCTCAACCCTAAACTCTAAAAACTAAACCATGAACCCTGAACCCTGAACCCTAATCCCTAAACCCTCAACCTTGAATCTTGAGCCATAAAGCCTAAACCCTGAACCTTGATCCCTCAACCCTCAACCCTAAACCTTGAGCCCTAAACGTTCAACCCTTAACCCTGAAGCATAAACCCAAAAACTAAACCCTAAAATCTAAACCCTAAACCATGAACCCTAAGCCCTGAGCCCTAAACCCTAAACCCTGAAATATGAACTATGAGCCTTAAACACTAAACCTTAAACCCTAAACTCTAAACCTTGAGTCCTAAACCCTTATGAGCCCTAAAACCTAAACCATAAATCATAAAACGTCACCAAAAGAAAAGTTCTAATAAGATCATTTAGTGTGTTTCAATGTGTAGGGAATAGTGTCTAAGGTGATCGATCGACTCATTGAGTTTTGATGAGAGACTACTTCCTCTGAATGCCTAAAAAGGCATTTTTGGCCATTTTGTAGCTAATTGAACACTCTTTAGAACAAGCTAAAATGAGCTAGTCATGTCACCAAGGTATCAAGGACCATCATGTGTGAAGTATTAAGGCATCATTTTTCTCCATAAGAGACATATGAGAAAAAACATGTATGAGAATCATGAATTTGATTCCATGAAAGGATTCTTTTAGATATAGGAAAGGTGAGGGGATGATCTTTATATGGAGCACCATGTTTCTAAGAATGAGCTATCATCTAAGTTCACTTGATGTAATTCACTTGGTACTATTCGTAAAAACTCATGTAACACCTAGTAGTGTTATCACACCTTAAGGAGGAGGCACATTACAATCACCTCATTTTGGAAATAGGATAGGAATCCCATTGAGGGAATAATCCTCTATATACAAAGTGAGGATCTCTTTTTAGTAAGAAGTAGACAAACATCATAGAGTTTATTCATGGTCACTAAAGTGAATTATGGACCAAATTTAAAAATTGGTACCAATTTAAGTAGTGGTAGGGCTAAAATCCAATTTAGAAGATCAAAAAACCTAAAAAATGACTGATATGCTTTCCCAAAACAATGACTGACTACAATATCTATGCCCTGAAAGTTTTAGGTCTTTTGTTGAAATCCTGAAAATGAGTAAGTACTGACCAGATTAGATTTGAAAAACTATCTTCTAGATTATAACTGTTGGAGCTACAAGACCACTTCCATCAAGGTGCAGAGTGACCCTAATTTCTTATATTTACTAAAATAAGTTTAAATTATAAGATTTAATAAATTATTTCTTATACAAAATGGTAATAAACCCAAATAAACATTCATAGTCCGTAATATATAAAATGCATATGCATTTTGGCCTATTTAAAACGTGTATGCATTATAGGTTTGGTAATTACCAAACCAAAAAAATTAAAATGCGAGCGCGTTTTAGCAAAAAGCGTGTGTTTTGTCTGTTTTCAGGGTTTTGTCCACGTTTTGGCCCCCCAACTTCGTGCACTTACCCTCATATTTCCTTACATTCTCATCATTGGGGGAAACACATTCACAATCCAAAGGCTTATTACTCTATTATAATTCATATGTGCTTCCTCATTTACACTCAATTGTATACATTACATACTTGTCTATTTTTCATACTAATAGGACTAACACATGTGTCTTGCACAAAGTTGACATCTATTGTTTCACATATTTTACTCACAATTTGGGACTATTATCAAGATTTTAATCTCTTGTTTCATAAATATATGTTCTTTTACATGTGTTATTGCTTTCTTGGTTTCCTTTCTTGTGGCCTATTTTCCTTAATTGTCATGTGACATGGTGAGTGTCCTATGTTTTTGGAATTATGCCTATATTGTTTATAATTTCTTACTCTTGTTTGTAAGCCTACAAGCCTTTATTTTCTTGTGACATCAAGGGTGTCCCATAATTGTAGGCCTAAACAACCTTTTGTATTTTCTTGTATGTCATTCTTTGTAAGTGGATACATTGTTGTTGTTCTTGTTTTATTATCCATGCATTATTCTCACTTGTTACTTTAGTTACTAGAATATCCTTATTTTTTATCAACATTATTTTTATTGTGTACCATGGTTTCCACCATGTGCAAACACCTTTTATAAGTATAGTTTCTTCATGGTGGCAACCTCTTCAACACTCCACAAAACTTTTCAGACACCTCCTTCAACAATATTTATTTTAAGCTACATACTCAAACATGGTTTTTACACATGCCTCAAAAGAGGGGGCATCCATCCAATTTTATTCTACATTTTTAGTAGACAAAGATAGAATTATGGGGGTAGATACATGTACAAACACTCAGAAATGTAGTTACAAATAAATGTTTTTTGCAAAATAGTCACATGGTCAAAACAATAAACTTTGATCATTGACCGTATAGTATGGTTCTGGCCCCCCCATACATTTCTAACCATGGACAATTCTAGTAAAATTTTCAGCATTTTAAGGTTTTCATCTATTTATACACATTTTCTGTAAAATTTTACACTCAATTTTATGACTCAAAATACTCAATTCAGATTAATACAAGGGGAATGAAAGTTTTTGTTCCTTCTTCACTTTGTTTCGATGTTAAGAATCTTTGGGGTACGATTCTCATTCCCAGTTCAATGTTGTTAGCACATTTTATGAATATTTCATTGTTTTTTTCAGTTCATACTTCATTTTTCAACATATGGGGAGAGTTTAGGGGCACCTATTCTCATTTTTACTATATGTCCTTATTTATAAAGTTGGGTCTAGATCCTTCTACAGTGGTGTGATCCCTAGGGTTATGAAAGAAAAAATGTAGCTAATGGCTTCATGATTGATATTTCCTCTCCTATTATACGTAAAGGGAAGATATCAAAGTTGTTGAATAATTGTTATACACATTGTTCTTCCTTCACAAAGGTGTATTTGTACCTCTTTATTTTCTTTGTCTCCTAATTATTCTTTTTTCCAATTTAAGTACATTTTTTAATTTGGGTTCCATGCACCTAACACTCTGATTTCTTCTTGATATTGATTTGGGATTAATCACCCCCAATCCTTCAAAATAGTAAAAAAGATAAAAATATCTAAGAAAAAGTAAATACAAGTAAACAGGTGTATTCTTTCCTTGTTTACATATTTTTTACTTCACATATGTCCAAATGTAAATATTTTTAGCTACATGTTTTCTTTGAGTTACGGTCAGTTATCTATCATGAAAATTGACTACACTCTGTGTTGTAGGTTTCAACATGGAGCATACCAACACCAATCACAACATCACATTTATAAAACAAATATTTGATCAAAGGAAAATTTTGTTTACACACTCAAGTAAAATTTTCTTTAAGCATGCAATTTTCAAATTCATACAATGAAATTTGGTAATTTTCACTTTGGTAACCCTTCATTTGACTATGTACTCTTGCTATGATAAATGCAACTTCCATTGTTTAGCTCTCTATTCCCACTTATCACTTTTTGACATCCATTGTTTAGCTTGTTTATCCTTGCACACTGATATGTTGACACATTCTGAGAATAAAATTTTCAAAATCAATAGAGAAACACCAACATATCATCTCATCCAAAATCATGAAAACATCCTCTCTCCAAGTGTATTAGCAAGATTCAAGTCAAATAAAACATGGTCAATGTAATTACCAAATATGATTAACCTACTTAGATATCACATACTAGGTGGAGAATGATGTGTATTTTAAGGCCTCTTCAGAGTAGAGCCAATTTCAGTAGCACATGAAGGTGACCACAACCCTTCTAATGTTTTTTTATAGGGTTATTCATCCATGGATAGGGTTTTAAGAGATTTTCATTCCATTCAGAGAGATTTACTATTATGTGCGACAACTAGGTTTCATTTGTGACAAATAAATCCACATAGGAGACTGGAACCCAAAAATGCTTACTAGGTATTTTTAATATCATATAGTGATGTTTTCATCATTCCTCAACTTTTGAATATCATATACTGAAGCCCACCTTGGACCGTAGATCACATGATCCTAACCTAATGGTACAGTCCTAAACATGTACATTTATAGTTCCAATACTAGTTGTGAGGGTTTCATTAATCATGTTGATTAATCACTCTATAAATCATCAGGAATTAGTTAAGTTATTTTATACCTCCATTTCATGTGTTCAATTTCATGTTAGGTTAATTGGTGTATGTAAATTCTTCTTATTTTATTTAAGTTACAAATATGAATTAGTATTTGTAACTTAATTTTATTCTAATTTATACATAATTACATTGACCTAAATTTCAATTAAAGGTTAAACAATGCCATAGTTGCCACCATGCACAAACACCTTTCCTTTTATAGGTACAAGTTATCCAAGGTGGCCATCTCTTCAGCACTTGATACAAATTTTTAGACTTTTCCTTTAGTAAAAGATACCTATTTCTTTTTGGCCACATGTTGACCCTCAGGGTTTCTACACATGTCATTTAATGTGGCATGTTGAGATCTATGTGGTTTATTCATACATTTTCAACAAACACAAATAGATTTCTAGGGGAAGATACAAGTACAAACATGTTATAATCACACAAAATGCAATCATACAAATTTGGAAGTTTGAAAAAATATCACAAGTTCAAAACCGTATCACTTTGGTCAAGACCATATAGTACATTCCTAAGCCCCCCACACATTTTTTAGCGGATTATGTCCTACGATATAAGAAAAACTTAGCTAAGATTCTAATGTGCTTGCAAACTTTGAACTTCAAGATCTATTTATCCAAATTCTATTACCACCTCTCCACGAGAGCTTTATCTTTAAGACATCTCCATCATTCAATCATTTATGCAATACTCTTAAGCTACACAAAACTAGATTGTTATCTATAGGCAAGCTTAATTATCATGAGAATGTTCAATATTCGGCCCACTTTCAAGGAAAATCAACATTCAAGCCATCTACAAAACTTTATGAAGCTAAAGTATGTTATAAAGATTGTATCTAATACAAAAAATCATCAATGGTAACCGTCTAAGCATACATTTACAATACTTCCTACTGCTCCACATATTATTCTACCCGAATCATTGAGAGTAATCTTAGTACTGCTTCCTCCTCTACTCAATGTAAACTCATCTCATCCACAAGGTCATAATTACAATGAAAATTTCAATTGTGACTATCATCAATGCATTGGGCATTTTACAAATCTAATGTTTGAAGCTTCGTAATATTATTCAAGATAATATCGATAATAATGTTATTGATTCTTAAGCCTATGGCTTATGTGTCAGTCAATGAAAAGCATAAGATCAATATCTTCAACTATCCTCTTCCCAAAATGAAAAGAAGGTGGCTGACTCTTCAGCCAATCATACATATCATGCAGTGCCTCCTCCTCATCGGGGGATCTTGATTTTATAGTTTCTCATGGTGAGACATCCCCACCGATCATTGGCTTTCTTTGATCATGACTATTATGTTACACTCTGTTTTGATTTCTTACACATTATTTCTTCCATTGTATTTAATTTTATCAATAAAAATGGTTGATCCATCATTTCGCATAAGTGCATGTTCTATTTCACTTCTTGTCACTATAGGTTATCCACTCTCATAAAATTCATATCTAGTTCCTAAATCACATGGTTATGTCAAGCTTCTAGTTACCGTCATTCCAATTACTATTATTTTTGCTTTTTCATGTGGCTCCTTCAGTCAAAGGGTGTTCCATGTTATTAGGTCTTCCCTTGTTCCATGCAACTCAGGCTATCATCTTCCATGCACCTCTTGTGTCTAAATTTCATTCACAATAGGCAAGTCATCACTATCAATGGTGTTTTACCATCCACACCATGTCCGTATCCTCCTCTTCGGGTCACTATTTCCATCACTAGAGCATCTAGGTCCCTGAAAACTCTTGAATCAAAAGCAAAATCTACTTCTAGCTCTCTTATTCGTATGCGGCCTACTCATTCTGATAGGTCTACTATTCCATCTCATCAGTTTAGGTCTATCACTCAGATAAATCCTCCACATATTTATTCCTCACTGCATATTTTTCTTCACACATGTGTTAATCACCTTTGCATTCTCCTTCACCCAAGTGTTTATCACCTCCATGTTCTCCTTCACATAGGTTTCCATCATTGTTGAAGTCTCAAGCATATAGGTCCCATTCACTGATACATCATTTGTCTCATACACCATTGGTCTTATATCATGGTCACATGATTTTTTCTATGCAACCATCAGGTGGAGGACCCTCTTCTTTCACTTTATTGGATATTACACCCATGAATTCACACTTGGGGGGAATCATGCTTACACTATCCCCCACTTCTACAATTGTCATAGTGTTTCGTATTCCTACTTCTTGACTCTACATCTTGCATATAGTCTATACTACATGCATCTTATTCACATCTTGATACATTTGTATCATCATTACCCTATGATACACTCTCATGACTATGGTTCAACACTTGAATGTTGAGGGCATATTACATACATATGAACCTCACACACTACACACTTCACACATTGCGCATTCATGACTATGCAGCTCCTATTACCCATCATACACATTGCACACTCTACACATTCACATCTTTCTTACATCTACTTCTATACACTACTCATTACCCTGATGACACACTCTAATTTCACAGTTCATACTAGAATGCTGAGGGTATCAATCTTAAATGATCCTCACCCTGTTCAATACTTTACGACTCCTCATGCTCTATCATTGACAACCATATCTTTCTAGTGTGCACACGGTTCAAACCATTTTCCTGATGACACACTCTTGTTTTATGGTTCATTCTCGACTTGGCTAGGGGGCATGTTATAAATGAACCTCATTCCACTCATGCTCATACACATCCAATTAGGGGAGGTTGCATTCATCCTATCAAATTAAAATTTCATTCCATTCTGCATCTCATCCAGTTACATATATCTTGGTTGCACATTAGTTATTGCTTACATTTTCTTGTTACATGTACACTTTGCTTACACATGTTAGATCAAATATTCTTATATGTCATCATCTTTTCTATATACACAAGCTCATTCACTTACCTTCATCAGTTGTGATCGTAGAATACTTTCACATTGATCCTTACATGTATCATGGATGTTTGGTGCAATACCTCTTACCATTCCCATCAAGAGGATCATGGGGTGCATCCTACTTTTGTATACACGACATAGATTTTATTGTTTCATTAATTTCTATTTTCCACTTTTACTAGCGCACTACTATATCGATATTATACATGCTCTTGACATACTTTCTATCTTTTTAACATGCTAAATGGGTGCTTCATGTGTAATATTTTCTTTGCAGGAACTATTTTCTATGATTGCTATCTGATATTTTGTTTGCCACTATTTTACATTATATATCATTATTTGCGGGCTTTACCCTATGTCTTGTTTGTTCATTACTTCTATTCTTTCAGCCTCTTCATCCTTTATTTTCTTGTGATGTTTTGAGTGATGTCCCATGTTTGCAACCTAATTTTTGTAAACTATGTTATCTTCTTGCTTGCTAAATTACACATTGTCTTCTATATGTATATTGTCTTATTTAAACTAATACATGTTGTCAACCACTTTGTTTGCATGCTCCTTGGTTTATACTAAGCACATTCCTTCCCCCTGCAAGGTATCATTTTATGATCAATGTTCAGTCCTCACATTTTTTCCCACATTATACTAACAATTTCACATGCACCCCACATGAGGGGGGCATACATTGGGTGAATCAACTATCCTATTCAATAGTACACAATCACGGTTCACAACTACAGAACATGGGATCATAAACGAGACAAAATATGTCCTCGAATTTGATGTGGGTGCTTAGCACAAAACAAACGCCAGTGCCCAGATATAGACATAAGCGCCATGACGTTTGTGACCTTTCCTGGGTGCCTATGAATAGGGAAGTTACTAAATTTTTCTCATATCAATATAGCTTTTGGCATTGCAAAGAGAATTTTACATAGTAAAGGCACAGTCCTCTAGCAATCAGAATGCATTTTATCTCCATTTTTATTCTATTTCATTGGATCGAACTAGTACAAAGCCTAATCACACCATCTACAGTGGTGTATAGATTTTGGGAACCATTCAGGGAATGAAAAGATGCATGAGTGTCTAGAAAATATTTTTCTTCTCTCAACAAAAATCATAGAATCTCATCGTTATTGGTGTTGCCATGCTCTATGATGAAACCTATTATATGAGTGTGGTCAATGAACATGATAAATAATTGAAATTTAATTCAAATGTATGTGTGACACGAATATTTGAATTTTCATAAAAATGAAATGAAAATGATGGAAATAAGGAATTAATAAACTTATTTTATTTATAGAGGTAGAAAATCACGTGGTTTATTTGTGCTTGAATTTGTTACATTGTTGAATTCATTGAATTTTCGAAAGGATTGAGGGTGATCAATACCAGAGTCTGGTAAGTAGAAACTCGAGTGTTGGGTGCATGAAAAAAAACATGGAGATCCTAGTAGAGAAGTAAAAGAATGAATTTTCAAAACACCCAAATATGGAAGAAGATATTGTGAAAAAATTATTTAACAACTCTTATGTCTTCCCCATTTAAGTATGAAAGGAATTAAAAAATATAGCTATAAAGAATTTAGAAATTTTTGATACCTTCAATAACCCCATAGACCACACCTCTATACAAAGATATATGATTTATTATGTAAATATGGAAACGTAATACAAAAGAGAATAGTGTCCTCCATGTATTTACCATGTGGAAGCCAACTCCAATGTAGTGATATAATGGAAGAGGAAGGAGATTTATTCCCCTATAATTCCTAAAATTATGGTAGAAATCAAAATTCTTGGTTAAGGAATGAAATTATTCATGCCCCCTGTACTAGTCAAAAATAAATTAACTGATATAGAAATTTTACCAAAAACCTAATATTATAGTTGAAAACATGAAACTACTAATAAAATTGATGGTCTTGGATACTGGGAAAAATATATGGTAGGTTCAGGAAAATACACACGATATTGAACAAAATGTATCGTTATGAACCTAATCATTTGTTTCTTGTTTGTGTTTTTGACCATATTATTTAGTACTTACCACTAATTTTTACTTTTATGTTACCCAAAAGGAATATTTAGTAATTGTAGAATATTCGTTGATGAATGCCCCTCTTCTGATACATGTTTGAAAATGATGTTGAGAACTTGAATGAAAATAAAAAGATGTGTGCTAATATACAACATTCATTAGAAGCTATAGAGGAAAATAAAATGTTGGAGAGGTGCCCACCGTGAACAACATATACCTATAAAAGGAAGGTGTTTATGGATAGTGATGATTGTGGAATCTAAGAAGAGTAATAAATATCAATAGTAGTCTAAAAGCACGTAAATACAACAATAGTAACACCATATGCAATGAGTATGCAAGAAATTTCAGGCATGTAATATGTCAAGTCTAAATCATGGTATAACCAAGGTTTCCCAAGAAAATAGTGTCCCATATGCATACAATCAAGAGAAAGTAATACGAAACAAGAAGTGTATGTTTCTATTAACATGGGACACCCATGGTGTCATAATAAAAGTAAGTACTAATAAACTAACACAAGAAAATATGAATGATACAATAGTGTCACAATATGATACCACAATGGAGTAGGAAATATAGTTCAAAACATGTGACACTAGATATGTCAATGATGCAAAAAACACGTGTTAGTATTTTCATCTCAAAATATAACATGTACAAAGTATATGTAATCAAGATTAATGACAAAGTGAAAATACAATATAATGGGGGGAAATCACCTAATTGTAGTGTATAATAGATGCCCTCAAATGTTTAGGAAGAGTGGGTGAAGGGTTAGCCAAAACCTGTCATCATGTACCACTATATATATTTCATGCATCATGCTTAAAACTCCTCTTTTAATCATATGTGGAAAAACAAAATAAGTATGTTATCTATCAAACCAAAGTGAAAAAAAAAATGTATAATGTAAAATTCTAATAACTTAAGTGAACTATATATTTCCTATTTATTTATTTTACAAATATATGAATGTGTTTGTATTATCCAAGTGCTTATCTATGTAAATGGGATAAATGTAATATTCAATTATCCAATTAGATCCTCCAAAGGACATAGAGAAAATGATGAAATTATTGGATGTATAGGCCTCAATTTTGTAGAAATATGTGCTGAAAATACAAGAGATAAAATTGTGGTAATAGCTGTATAATATGATCATATGAAGAAAGAGAGGTATGAGGAGTGTGGGAAACCAAATATATGTAAAGTAGTAGAAAAATGGGTATTCAAAGATATACCATGTGCACAAAAGGTCATATGGGAAGCATGGGAGAGAGCATGTGCACTATGGGTCCTAGAATAAACCCAGTGAGAGGAAGATCTATATATAGCAATGCGTGAAAATGAAATCCTATTAGAATACCTAGGATAACAATAGCCATGAAAGGTAGCGTGTGCAAAAAAAGGTCCATCAAGAGATCTAGGAGAGAAACATCCATTAGAGATAGTGAAATTAAAGGGGTATAAGGAAAACTAGGAGAGATAGTATTGTGAAAGGCAATTCATATAATCAAATTATTATTACAATATATGATAGTAAGATATATCAAATGTTGTGTGTAATCAAAAGGATACCAAAAACTGTAAGATATCTAGAATTTTGAGAAGAAACGGGAAAATTTAAGGATATAGGAAAAACTATGGAGGCTAGAAAGGAAAAAAAATAAATTAAAACCAGATCCTTATCCATATATGCACTGAATATGGAAATATGATTTGTAGAAGAATGACTAGGAAATATAGGAATAAAATCCTCAAAGGGAAGACCTCAAATGGTGATAACCATATGGTTATGGAAAAACTGAACACATAAGTTAATGAAACATGGAATAGCCTTAACATAATGTAGCCAAGGGAGACAAAAACATAGAGTGTAAAAAAAAATTTTACTTGCAACTAAGAATTAAGTTAAGGTAGTAATAGATCCAATATTGATGGGTAGACTAATATGAAAAATATCATGGATAGTATCAAATGTAAGATTATTTTCATAAATACCAAGAGATTAATGTAATGTAAGAGTGTATACATTATATTAATTTTTTGGGTCAAACAAAACACCCAAAATAGGTACTTGATTAATATATACTTGAATACATATATTATTTGAGACAAACATGTCATCTACATCATAGTTGTTGAAATTAATGATCGCTAGAGGAGATGATTTTTAGGTGACTAAGTATTAATCATTTCATCCAAGGATTGATCGTAAGAGGGTGGTAGTGGAACTGATTTATAAATATTGTGTGCCTTAGATGTAGATTTATCATTGGTATGCTCAAGAAGTGGATCATTGAAAATTTTGAGTCTATCATTATAAAAAAAATTCGTGGAGGATTCCATCATTTCATACCATTAAATATCACGTGTGTCTATAAGATCTTGGATGATATGGAAAGGCTTAGAAAACCTATCATTGTAGTGGCCAATACATCAATGATAGTTGCAATAACGAATGGTACCAAAATTATTTCTTAAGAGTATTTTTTATATCAACATAGAATGTTGGAGGGAGCTAAAAACAATCACAGTCAATAAAATGTTTTATATTACTCCTCCCATTCTTGCTCCTTTAGTTAACAATTGACTTGGTGATAGACTCGTGTTTTATAAAACCTAAGAGAAAATTATCATGACTTATTTGAATTAAATTACACTAACTTGGTTGTATCTCTTGTTTTCACCTTACTGTTTATGTGTAATCACAACACCGCTGAATGTGTGTAACTCGATAGGTTGAAAATATCAGTGTGATTGCATAACATGGAGCTTTTCCCAAAGTGTGGGACTTTGCGATCGGGAAAGCTCTCCGGATGAAGGTCAGTTCTTATTGCTCCATTCTGATGCACACATTCAAATTGTAGAGGATCTACTATTAAATCAACTCTAACTTTCCAACGAAACAAGGTTAAGAAGATGATAAGAAATTAAAACTAAACTAACAAAGGTGATGCACCAAAAGAAATGTTGAACACCTTATTTGCATGGATATGGAAGCCACAATCAGATTAAGGAGGATGAAAACACACCACAAAACAATCCAATGATGAGAATCCACTAGCCATTAAAAATGTAATACAATTACCATGCATAAATAACCAAGATTTAAATGAGAGATTAGATGAAAGCAATGAACATAAGAGAGGGCTAAAATCATCCATAGACTTATTCTTATTTCTCCACCAATTTGATACAGTGCATTATAATGGCCAAGAGGCACAAGATTGTATTACAGTTTGAAAGAGAGGTTTGAACTCCAAAATTCTCTTGAAGACAAGAGAAGAAGGGAGGGTGTAAAGAAAAATTATCCAACATTAGAACACCAAACCTCCTTACAATATATATGAATAATGGGAGAAAAGGGGGGAGAGAATAATTCGAAATATTATTACAACCACCGAAAAAATGCATTGAATTCACCTACAACAATGATGGGTTCCCTAAAAAACCCATGCCTCCATGTACTATGCCTTGTTGGGAAAGAAAGGAAGCCCATAACTTCATCATTTAGGTAGGTGAGAAATTTAGAAGTAACCCTTATATGGCGGACTATATTTCTTCATTTTGAATAACTTAGCCTCACTTAAATGGAGACTGTAAATTTTTCAAAAAATTCCTTTCTTGTGTAAATATGAGCTCCCAGTTAAAAGTTATGGCCATCTGAAGATTGGGGTTCCATACTGTACTAATGGCTTGTGGTTAGCTCTTCTTCTTCAGACTCCAAAATACCTTGTAACCTCTAAAATCTTAAAATTCTGACTTTTGGACATCTTGAATTCAAAGGTTGATGTTACTGTGCATCTGTTTAGGTGTGTGAAAACTCTGAAACCCCGAAAGTCCAAAGTCCAAAATTTTGGAAATTCAAAATTCGGAACTTCAGACCTTTAGTTGTGTTTTTTATGATTCAGGGCTCCAAACTTCTGAAACTCCAAAATCTGAAACTCTAAAACCCCAAAGTCTGAAATTTAGAATTAGGGTTTCAGACATTTTTCCTTTTGAGATCCAAAACATTATCCATCCTTAAAATTGGCTTGAGAGTTTTGAAACCCTGAAAGTTTGAAGTCTGAAATTTTAGACAATCAAAATTTGGAACTTTGGACGTTTCCATTTCAGAGTTTAGGTTATTGTTCATCTAATTGAGCTCTTGAGACTTCCAAAACTTTGAAGCCTAAAAGTCTAAAACTGGGACCTCAGAAAGTCCAAAATCAGAACCTCCAAAATTCTAAAAAGCCCTCCGCATTAACCCCAACACCAAGTTTGACCCCCGAAATATGAGCCCTTTCAGACATCAAAATTTTTGGATTTCAGGCATTTTTCTCTAACTTCCAACTGGGCATTTCTTATCTCTGAAACTGTAAAACCAAGGAATTTCAGGGTTTCCTACCTTTTCCTTTTCGGGCCTGAGTGCTTGCGCTCACCGAGATCTCTGAAACTCAAAATTCCTGAAGTCTGAAATTTGGACTTTGGGGTTTCAAACTTTGTTGTTTCCCTTTTCGCTTCACTTTTTCTTTGAAATACCGAATGTCCGAAGTCTGAAAACTTCAGGTTTCGGCCTCCATTCTTTTCTCTCGAGCTGTGATATCCTTTGAAGTTCCCTTGGCCATTCATTTCCATTGTCGATCCCGCCTACAACCTTATTTTCAAAATCGAAATGTGAGCTCCCATGGCCAAATGGTCCCTTCAATTTTCTCTACTTGCAAGGTCGTGTTTTTCAATTTTTCCTGAGGGAAAGAATGGATAACACTTACCCTTGGTAGGAAGTAAAACGAGGCTCATAAATCTGACATACAACCCTTAACCTCACTAGTTGGTTTTGATTTAGTGTGGTGGATATTAGTGATCTAAATTTATTTGAATTATATATTGATAATTCTTATATTTTTTAATTTCTCAAATACATGCATATTAGCTTGTCGTCTCTATTTGGAATATGCTAACATGACTTAACAAGTTATGTGTGAGACACACATTACTAGTATTTTTGTAATTATTTATTTATTCATTTCTATTGTGATGAATGTTATTTAGATAATGATATTAATATGTTTTAGATTTATGGATCATGTTGTTATATGGTATCCATTGATGACCGTGATTTTTGAGTTATATATTGTTTACATTGGATCATGCTTATATGTATCGTTGGTAGAATAGATGTGGTAAAATCTTATTCAACTAATATAGTTTAGTCATTTTTCATTATGACTTATATGGATATTTGTTGTGTAGATTTGAATTTTTCTTTTAGTGTGTAGGATTTGTAAGATACACCAGTTAACGAATATGGGACTCAGTGCAAGCACTACAAAGGATTCCTCATTAAATAAATAGATGCCTAATACTAATTATGTAATAGCATTGAATATATGCAATGAAATATACAAACTTTACCCAAGATAAATAATATAACACATATGAAAATCTAGTTACAAAGAGGAGATAAGAGAACTTAGATAATTCATAATTAAATTGAGGCCTTGTGAAAGTGACAAACTGATGAATAGAGAGAGGAAATTATCACACTGAAATCCAGAAAAAAAATTCCTCCGCAAGATCTTCCTCAACTGGGGCACCTAGAATGGGTCATGGGAACCTACGGGCGCTATAAACCTGCTATATGCACATATGACTACTCAGAACCTCAAAAAAAAACTTTATAGTGTCACAAGGTATTTATTATTCTTCATTTCCTATCACTATTATGTCGCATCCTATTCGGTGATGTCTTCTATAACCTGCAAAGAAGAATTGACGTGAAAAAAGCTCAAAAGTGCATCAAATCCCAACAAGAAAATATTACAAATAAGTGGTCAGATTGTCCTCAACTGTCAAATGAGTGATCCCACAACTGAGTGTTGCAATTAATTTCAGACACAATGTATTTTTTTGTGATTGTGTGTGAGGATATTGAACTGTAGATGGATCTTATGCATGTCATACATGATAACGAGAAAGTAGCTATATGTTAAAGATGTAAATAGATATTTTTATGAAATAATGAACTTCCGCTCCGATGAAGTGTATGAAAAATAATGTAGTCCCTTGCCCTTGTGTGGATGTTATACGATGGTTGAATGCTCTTGACATGTCTTTGGATGCAACCTTAGGTGGTGATAGATAATTCTTAGTGTTTGGTCCCTTATTATGGTCACATAACTTTATATTTATATGATTCCCTTCCTTGAATTTTGTAATTATCCTTGAAAAGTCTGACTACCAAAAAAATAATATTTCTAGATAGCTAGAAAGGATCCAAAAGGTGTGAACAAATTATGAAGAGATCAGGGGTTCCTTGCACTGGTGTCCTGGCTTGGCATTGTTGTCAAGAGTGAGAAATTCCAAAGTATGAAAAGTCAAATTGAATTAGGAGTGTTATTTCAATAGAGGAAAAAAAAAGGAAAAAAATTCGGCCAAAGACATGAGTCAATTAGAAATTTCATTACTTAGGAATCATATGCATAGTAGTATGTGATTAAAGAACTAGATAGATACCCAAAGTGTGTGATTTAGTATCTACATTCACCCCCACTTTATGTGGTTCAGAAAAATATTGATAAAAGAAAGTATATAAGAGACGTGTAACTGATAACTATGTAGATTGATGGTGAAAAGTGTGCTGGGAGATAAGGAAAAGCATGGAGTGATAAAAAAGTGAAGCATGGAAGCTATATAAGTGGAAGTGAAAAATAAATGATGATAACGATGATAACCCTAGGGCGATATCACATGGGTAGATGTCATAATTGTACCTATTGTTTACGTTGCTTGATTTTTTGATTATGTGTGATTGTTGTGTGATTGATGTGACTACCATCTCCCATAAGGATAGACTTGTCAAAGAGAAGATCAAATAAGTAGTCAAATATGCATCTTTATGATCAAAACATATAAAAGTGTGTAAAAAGTATGCAAGAAAATTAAAAATTATCATGCATTTGATCCGTGATGAGAAAAGAGTGTAGAAAGGATCCTGAACATGATGTAGAATAATGATGTTTTTGGGTGATCTCACTCCAGTTGTGCCAACTACAAGTTTTTTAGGCCATCTGACACCAATAATAGAAGAAATGTAAAGAGAAAACTCTAGTGTCATCCTCCAGCCTTTAACTACTTCCTACAATGTGACCACAATTGCAGATGGTGTGTAAAAATCTGATCTATTTCAAACAATTTCGATCCAATGTGAAAGTAGAAAATGTTGTTTCGTGCATGGATGCCAACTTCTAAGGAAACTATGGCCTATAAAATATGTTGTGTGAAGTATAGAGAAATTTTTTAAACTGAAAAATGTTGTGTAACTTCCCCATAGTCACAGGTGTCTAAGAACGGTCATGGGTGCCCAGGTGCTATTGTCTAGGTTTGGGTTTTAGTTTTTGTGATTTACTAAGGACCCACATTAAGATCTGGGTTGTTTCTATAACCAATGACTATAATGTATCACTACTAAAATGTGTTGAGTTGTGACTATAAGACGTTGTATAGGGTGACTGATTACCCCATTATTTGGGGTGCATTTGACATCACTAAGGAGCATGCATCCTAAAAGATGACCGACCACTAAACTGAATTTATGCCTTGTAGGGTAAGGGAGTGTGCTTGGTAGAAACCAAGGCATATGCAAGCAAAGTGACTAGGAGATAAGTGTTAGTACAAGTAAGATAAACATGCATGTACAATAAAATGTGTAAGATAAGAATGTAAAAAGACATTGTAAACACATAATAAGACAAATTAGATCACAATAAGTTGGTTTCAAACATGGGACATCACTCACGATGATGCAAGACACACAAGGCCCATATAGAATAAAAAAGATAGTGTGCACACAAGATAAAGGAAAAATACCACAAATAATGGAATAAAATGACAAGCAACAAAAATAATGGAAAGCAATGTAACAGACAACCATGGTATCAAATAGACCTGTAAAGAAAATGCAACACATGAAACACCCATTATCATGTTAGAAACATAAAATTTATCTAAAAACAATTATAATTTGATATAATGATGTGTTATGAAAAATGAAACAATAGCACTTATAGTGTGTACAAAATTGGATGCCCTAACGAGCCATTATGGTACTGGTATAGAGTATTGTGCCAAACATCCATGCTTCATGTAAAGATCTGTGTAAATCCTATGATCAAAACTAGAAGGAAAGTTAAATGGCATGTGTGTATAGAAATATAATGACATAAAAAATATCTAAATATCATGTTTAATAGAGTGTACATGTAAAGAGTAAATGTATCTAAGAGTAAATGTAACCAAGATATGTAGTATGTTGTGGATGAGATGGAAGGGAATGTAGAGGGAATGATATGAGCATCATGCCCCCCTAGTGAATGTGGATGATTATCTATGTGATGAGTTTTATTTATAAATGCTTAGGAGTTGAGAATGAACCATAGAACAAGAGTGTGTCATCGGGAAATGGTCTAAATGTGTACGGTAGAATGCTATGATCATCAAAGCATGAAATTTAGAGAGTGCGTGAGTGCATGAGTGAGTGAGTGGGTGTGAGGGACTTTTTACATTAAAACAATTATCATTCGAGTATAAACTGTAGAACTAGACTGTCTCATAGGGTAATGAGTGTAGCATGCAAAGGTATCTCAAAGAAAAATATGTCGTGAATGTCCTGATTGTGAAATGTGTAGTCTATATGATGTGTAAGAGAGGATGCAAGAAAGAGATGTGATGAATGTGTGATGTTTGAAATATGTAGTGTATGAGAGTCATGCGTATAGTATTCTCTCAAAAATTCAAGTGTGAACCATAGCACAAGAGTGTGTCATCAGGTAATGATGATACAAAAGTATATCAAGATGTGTATGATGCATGTGAGATACTAGACGCGAAGTGTGAGAAACCTAAGAATGGTGGGAGGGGGTTAAATAAGAATGATTCCCATAGAATTTATGATAGTGATTATGTTATCCAATCAAATGAAATGATGAGGGTCAAAGCATACAAGTGTGTCCCACTTTTTGGTCATGATCTAAGATAGGTTCTATATGAGATAGATTTTGCATAGGAAAATGAATCCTATGTGCATGCAACCGATGAGAATAATGTGGAGGAAATTTAAATGTATGTGAATCAAAATAAGGACGTGATGGACACCTATGTGAATAAATATGCGAGGTTATGGACACCTATGTGAAGCAGGATGTAGAGAAGATGCACACCTACATGAAGAAAAATGAGGTGGTGATTTATATCGATCTGAAGGAGATGTCCTTGTAGTGGACCTAGACTAATTTGATGGACTAGTAAACTGATGAGAATGTGTAGGTCTTATATGAGCAAGCGAGGTAGAAGTTGATTGTTCTTTATATTTTGAAGGTCCATGGGACCTAGATTCTCTAGCAAGTATAATCACAACCTCAAGAGCATACTATGGAAATGGTATGGATGGTAGATTGCCATTAATAGTGATGACTTGTTTATTGTGAATGAACTTTAAGCACAAATGAATCATGAAGATGATATCTTGAGTTGCGTTCTAGTTAGGGGAAACCTAGGAGCATGTCACACCATTCCACTAATGATGTGATAAGAAAAGGCAGAAACATGGTAAGTGGACCGATAGTGACCAGAATATTAACAAAACTATATTATTTAGGTATCAGATATGATATTCGTGAGATTGAAAAGACGATAGTGAAAATAAGTGCAATAGAACATGAGATAACATGAAATGGTTGATCAACTATATTGTTATTAATAAGAGTGGATCAAATAAAATCACTAATGTGCAAGATATTACAAGATAATGTAGCATGATATTTATGGTTAGAGAAATTAATGATCAATGGAGTAGGCTCATTGTGAGAAATAGAAATTCAAGAACCCCCGATGTAGGAGGAGGAATTGCACGATATGTATGATTGGTAATTCATTCAGCCACTTGCTTTTCATGTTTTAGAAGAGGATTGTTGAATATTTTAAGCTTCTTATTTTAATTGAATGGTGTAGAATTCATAAGCTTTGGAAGCTCAATTATATTATTATTGATAAGATCTTGAATTATATTGCAGATTTTATAGCATCAATATGTATAATGTCTAACACATTGGTTACAGTCACATCTGAAATTTTCATTTTAAATGTGACCTTTTGGATGTGATGGGTCCAAATTGAGTGGAGAAGGAACCATAATAAGATTTATCTTAATTATTTTTCAAACTAGAAGATGTGGAGAAATAGTCAATTTTATATATGTATGCTTCGGTGGTTGTCATTGAAGTTATTTAGTATTAGAGATAGTGTTGATAGTTTCTTTCGCTTCAGTAGGTTTTTCAGTTGGCTTAAAATATGATTTAATTTGAGAGTGCGTAAAAGATGAAAACTATTCTTGATACTTAAGTTCTCCTATAGATAATACTTTTGTTTCACATAGCTTAAGAGTGTGGCATAAATGATTGAATGATTGAGAGGTTACAAAGATAACACTCTCTTGAAGAGGTGGCAATAGAATTTGGACAAATAGATCTTGAAGCTCAGAGTCTGTAAGCACATTGGACATATTAGATAAGTTGTACTTATAACCACCTTATAACACGAGATATAATCCACTAGATTTTCATTAGATCAATATTTAATTTGTGAGTTGAGCATAGGATATCTTAGAGCCGATATTTATATAGACATGAGCAAGAAATGCATCGGTTACATGCATAAAATATGTTACTTGGTGGATAGCTACATCATAAAACCAACACATTACATAATCGTGAACACATATAAGAAAGTTATTATCTAAGATAGTATGTTTGTTTGCAAAATCTAGACATGCCACATGAAATGCTCAGATATGGTCTTGATGGCGAAAGTGACCATTGAAAATGGGGAGCTTGGGAATGAAGAAATTAAGAAGAAGAGGATAAAAATAAATGGCGGGTGTGAAAGAAGTATGAAACAACAAAGTGGAATCGAGAGATGGAGATGCATGAAAAGTAGCCTATTGCAATTGAGCATGGCGTTCACCAAATTATTAAGAAAATATTTAAATAAATAGATGTGTAATACTCATTATGTAGCAACCATAAATATACGCAATGAAATACATAAATTTGACAAAAGAAAAATAAGCTAACAAGTATAAAACCCTAGTTACAAAGAGGAGATAAGAGAACTTAGTTGATTCATAATTAAATATGGATTGTTCCAAAGTGATGAATAGAGAGATAATATTTTCACACTAAAACCCATAAAATTGTACATTCATAAGATTTTCCTGGACTGGGGTTCCTAGAATAGGTCAGGGGTTCCTGCAGGCACTACATACCTGCTCTATGTTTTTATGACAGCTTAGAACCTTAGAAAACCAACGTTGGGGGGTTGCGAGGTATTCATTGTTCTTCCCTTCATGTCTCTAGTATATCGAATCAAGTTCACCAATGTCATCTATAAGCTGCAAAACCCTCAAAATCGCATCAAATCTGAAAAATAAAATAATGCAAATGAGGGGTCAAACTTTCCTTAGTTGTCAAATTAGTTATCTTACAACTGAGCACTACAATGTATTTCACACCCAACGTAGCTCTATGTGTCTGTGTGTGTGAAGAGATTGGACCTTATGTGGCTCTTGTGTTTGTCACACTTGATAGAAAGTAAGTAGCTAGATGTAAAATATGTAAATAGATGTGTGCATGAAAGAATAATTTCCCCTCCTAAGAAGTCTATGCAAAACAATACAATATCTTTCCCTTGTGTTGATGCCAGATAGATGTTTGAATGCTCTTGATATTCCTTTCGATGCAACCTTAGGTGGTGATAGCTAATGCTTAGTGTTTGGTCCCTTATTATGGTCACATAACATTATATTTATATGATTCCATTTATTGAATTTCATAATTAACCCTAAAAATGTTGACTACCAAAAAATAAAAGATGCTGAAATAGCTTGAATGGAGCCAAAATATGTGAACAAAGTACAAAGAGGTTAGGGGCGCCAAAAGGGATGCTGGCACCTGGTGTTACTATCCTTGTTGGGTGTTGTTTTCTAGAGTGAGAAATGTCAAATTATGAAAAATATAACTATGTTAGAAGGAGTGTAAGATCAAAAGAGGAAACAAAAAGCAAGAAAAGATGACCAAAGGCATCGGTCAATTAGTACCTTTCGTACTTAATCCAACTTGTTTCATTTTGTCCATTATTTGCAATTTAGGGAATTTGGGTGGATTCTTACACAAAAATTTGAATTATTCATATTGTTATTTTCTTAACCTTATGCACCATGGTAAAATTTATATTACTTCATTCCTTACCTAATTTGTATTTCCTTGTGATAATGAGATCATTCGAGATGATTTTTTTAATAGGGTTTTTCAGTGTGTTTAACTTACTTAGGGATTTCTTTGGAGTTGCTAAGAAAGTGTGTGGGGACCATTCCTTACATGGACTCTCTCATTCAATCCGAAATCTAGAAATTGAACTTTATCGACATTTTTGAAGGCTTGTTTTAAAAGCTAATGGTCTTCTTTACCTTGAAAATGGTTCTATGGTAATGGAGGCATTTTTTATCAGGTCAATAAAAAGGTGTATGGCTTTGTTTGCATAAGTAAAGGCTCAGATCCATGATTCTTTCATGGGTGTCATTACCTTCATTTTCAGTCATTCCTTGGTCTTTAGGGGAGAAAAGACTCGCTACAACAGAGAATAGCAGTCCTGGGGAAGACTCCCTCATTGGCTTTGAAAAAGCCCATGGTTCTATAGTAAATTTCATGTTAGATGTCAAGCCTAGCATCAGTCTAAAGATAGCTAGTAATATCATCCATAGTCAGCATTCCTTTGTCCAAGTGGAAGATTTTAAGGCGTCGGGGGATAAAGTTAAATCAAACTAGACATGACCAATTTTAGAAGGATATATTTTTCTCCAAGTGGCTAAGTCCTATGTCTGACTCCCTTCAAAACCTATGGCTCATGTAAAAACATATCTTTCTATTTAATTTGGATATGAGGTTCTTGAATATGAAGCATATTCCTAGGAAAATGGGCTTATTTGCATATTTAACAATCTATGCCTAGGACTTCCAGTGCTTCATGAATGGATCTCAACTCATTAGAGGCCTATTTTGGAAGGTAAATTAGACAATTACCCTACACCTAGAGGTTTTTTCATTATTTTTTTTATAAAACATCATACAAAGATTTGATTTTTGAAAAATTCTTAGAGTTTGAGTCTCGCTTTTTACTCCTGAAGTCGTGGTTCCCTCTATTTAACCCTGTGACTGACACTGTCTGTGTTAAACTTGTTTGGGTTCAAATGCCATATTTTCCTCTTCAATTTTGGGTTGAAAATTATTTTCTTTCCATTGGGAATATTTTTGTAAAATTCTTAGTTGTTGATACAAGAACGACATTATATGATTATACCTCATATGCCCATATTTTTGGAGATACGAATACTTTTGTTGATTTCTCGGATACTATTGAGCTCAAAGTTGTAGAAAAAACTTGGACTCAAAATTTATACTATGAAGGGTTCCCATTTACGTGTAAGACCCTTTTTGCACTTGGCCACTTAGCTTCATATTGTCAGGCAGATAAAAATATGTTGTTAGTATATCTTCTTGTTGGAATAATTCAGATCCCAATCACTTGATGGTTTATAGCTACTTAGATAGTGATTTGAATGATGATTTAGATAGTGATATTGTTTCTTCTAAGAATGACATGGATATACCTTCTTCTACCCCTACAGAAAATGTCTCTTCCCTGATTCCTAAAAAAATTTATGAAAACTCATTGTCTTCCTCTAGTTTCAATAGAGCTTCATACTCTTATGGAGAAGGATAATTTTTAAATTATCGGTGCAATCCAAAATTGCAAAAAAGTGAATCCAAATTATGAATAGGGATGTAATAAAGTGAGTAGTAAGAAAAAATGGAAAATCGATTCCTTTAAGATGAATTTAAGATCCCATCATAAGGGGTCTCATGGATGAGATTGTCTCTTATGTTTTGTTGTGTTATTATTTTGGTTATTTTTTTTGTTCCTTCATGCCATAGAAAAAGGAAACCCAATTAGATCAGCATTGATATATATTTTATCTCCTATAGAACATGTAGTATTGGAGAAGGTTCTCTATACAAAAGAAAATCAACACTTGACCTTCTTTGCACCCGACTTCCTGAGGTCGTGCCGAGACAACCGACGTAGAATAAAAATGGATGTGAGTTTGGTGATGATGAAAAATATAATGAGGTAACCTTATTTCATCAGCATGTAATATGAGGATCTACAAGTATAAGGCAAAGAATGTTGTCCCAAGCTGATATGGTACAATGGATTGATATGATAGAATAGATACTCGGAGGCTCTAGTCAATATCAAGATTTGCCAAGATTTTTTCTATTGGTTGTTCAACACACGGAAAGTGCCCTTTAAGCACCTCATATAGATTTCCATACCAGGTCACGGGAGTGAGAATGAGAGGCGTAATGAAGCCACAGGGACTATGGGTGATTTTCTGGTCTAGTACAAAAAGTCTTAGACTGATTGACTATTATGTTCAATATGGAAAATTGTGTAATGATGTGAGGTGGAAGTGGTGTTGATCTAAATACCAATTCATGTAAACCAGTGTCAATGTTTAATTGGTCAGTAGGTCCATTGGGTTGTGGGACTTGAGGATCACAACCGAAAACTCAGGGAGGCTTTGGTCCTTGTAAGGTCATGTCCATAATCAAACCCTGTTTCTAGGAGCATTCTAATAATCATAGGCTTGATTAGCTGAAATGTTTAGGATGTTTAATTGTTTTATCTTCTTGTAATACCTAGTAGGTGTGCATAAAAGTAAGTGTATACCCATATCAATGTCAGTCAACAATTCTAGACCATTAGGTTATGGGAGAAATGGATCACACCTGAGCGTATTTTCTTGTTGTGGACCGTTGATGGTCATGCGAAATGAACTAAATTGGTTTTATTAAATAAAACTAACTATCAAAGGGAATTTAATATATGTTTTTGGTATTTTCACATTATATCTGAACAAAAAAATGAAAGCAAACTAATCTAAAAAAAGTAAATATTTTTTATCTTTTCTGGTTTATAAGCAATGCTCCTAATCTAATAAACAAACTAAATAAAAGCAATCAATAGGATGTAGCTAATTACTTGTGTGAATATGTGAATCTAGATCTAAAACAACTAATCTAATTTAACCAAAACCCCATTCAAACCCTACCCTAGAGGTGAAGAAAAAATATTTTTTCAATTCATTTATGTGTATTTCATTTGGTGATATTGGAGATCTGGACCCACGTTGACCATTTTCAATGAGAGTGCATCCAAAACGTCTGCTACAGGATTGTGACCATGCCTCCATGAGTGGGAGATCGACCTGCGTGGTCTAAGGTTGGGTTTTTTTCACTTTTTTGTTTCTAAACCAGAAACATAAAACTAGTGAAAAGTTTACCAAGGAGGGATCATTTTCAAAATTTCTTGTTTTGAATGAGTCTTTAGAGGGGGGCACTCATCGGGAAGTCTTTTATTTTTTCTAAAACGGTCTTGTAATCCTCCTGCATCTGCCAAAACACCTTTGGAAAATTTGTCCTGGATTATTGCCCTGCACTGGGAAGTTCTTATGAACAAAATGACCAAAACACATGCTATCTTAAATTTTTTTGAGTTTTTGATGTTTTACAATGTTTTTGATGAGTTTATCTCTTGATATATGTCACTAAATTTCTCTTTTTCTGTGTCTTCGCAGATGCAGGAGGATTACATTCGTTGGAGTTGTGAGAGGGACTGTGATTGGCTCATAAATATTTTTTACCAGCTGACTTAGCATGAGACAGATACCCACCAGAGGGCAGAGATACGGAGGATCGCACAAGTGCCTCTTGTCACTCTTGCTAGTCACATAATGTTTGGCTTATTTTCCTATTGGGATGCAAACCAGAACACTTTTTTGTTGTCAGGTACAATGGGTTAGTGGAATATCACCCTGGAGGACATGTATCGTATTATTGGGCTTCCGATACTCAAGAGGAGGTTAACCCTAAAGACAACAGGGTCTAGGTAATAGATGACTCATTGGGCCACTTATATGGGAGATATCATCGTATATTTTGGCTCGAAGAAGGGAATGAAGGTATGATCTATTGCCACCGCTCCTATTCCGATCATTTGCAAAGCTATCATGGGTATCTTGTCCTCACGATTGATTGATGTTAAGGGAGGTGACACCTCCTTTATTGGTAGGCTCCCATCATTGCATAGATTGAGGGGCATGGTCATATCTATGCCTAGGAAGAAGACACCCTGGGGACTACTTATCATGACCTATAAAGGTTCATTAGGTTACAAGGACAATAATTGAGCCATCCGACACTATTCGTGAGTTGGGTATACAAGTGTATTACCCCTTATGGGAGGGTAATACAAGTGCAATACTCGGGGCTTTCTAGTAAGCTAGGATGACAATGATGTCAGTTCTTCAGATGCCATATAATCTAGTGGCTTCTATGACTATAGAAAACATAGTTGACACACCCTATCAAGATATGGAAGGGTTATCGGGGAAGGAAGTGACCACACTAGTAGCTTTCTCCACTACTGTTCAATTGGTTGACAGATCTGGGAGGGTCAATATCCACCCATTCAACTAGGCTCCTCAAAATTTTGGCCTTCCCTACATTGACATGTTTTCTCTCGTGGCACATGTATATAGGATAATTAAAGAGGCCCAGAAGGGTCCTAGAGGAGATCCTGGATGTGTAGTGGTTACTCTTGGAGTGCCCATTGAAACTAGTGGAGTTGTCCATGCCCGATGGGTAGCTAGTTCCCCTCGAGCACCGATACTTCAGATTGCATCTACTCTTGCTCATAGTGGGGAGGAGGATGAGACCATCGATGTAGACTCCAATTCTAATGAGTACATAGGGGATGAGACTTAGGAGGAGTTGATTGGAGAGGAGATGGGGGATGAGGGGTTAAGTGGTGCGGTTGGTGGGATAGCTCACATGGAGAATGAGGAGAGTGACCCTGAGTGGCATGATAGTCAGGATATGTTGAGATTTGTACAAGAGGAGCTGAGTGTGAAGAGAGAGACCTTAGTCTCAGAGGGACCACTTCTCTGAGATAGAGAGGGAGATGATGAGTCTGTGATAGGTGATCATATCACCTCTTTCTTTAGGGAGGCCCTACAGTCACAAGTAGAAGCCACTGACCCTACTTGGATGCTTGGAGATCTGAGTATGTTGATACTCTTCTTTTGACTTTGTTAACTAGAAATGTTAATGGGTAGTTATTTTTTTTTTGTTTTTGTAATTTTCTCACTCACCATTTTTTCTTCTTATCTTGCTTGCAACGACTACAAAGGAGTGGTGAGAGCTTATTTGATGGGTCTACATGGACACCCTATTAATCCCCTCGAGGAAGACCTGAAACGAGTTGACCAAGGATTCAAGCCAACCTCTAGTAGTTGGAAGACACATTGATGGCTTCACTTCCATCTAGAGAGTAGTGGAGGTGATGACCTCTCTTTGTACTCAGATGCCTAGGTATGAGACAATCAAGTGATTGATAAAGTATATTTTCTCTCACATTAATACCATGACCATCGTCCACCACCATGAGCACTCCCACCATTCAGTTCGTTCTCATTGTCATAGTCGCAAAAGGATTCCTAGATGTAACCATGCACCATCCAAGGGATCCTATAGGGATTGACAGGACATTGTCCCTTTTATTTCTTTGTTTCCATTTCGTCTAGAATTATATCATTTTTTTGTATTTTAGAATCATTGTGAGCATTTTGACCATGCCTAGTGCATGATGGAATTGTACAAAACTCAATTTATTATTATATATATAGAGAGACTCTTCTTTTGTGTTCAGAAATTAATTGTATCTGAGTTGACTTCTTCTTACCTCACTTCACATGTGTACTCTAGATGTTTAGAATTTCCATTTTCAAATCCTTTTCAGAATGTATGCATTGGATATGAATGCTAACAGAATGATTTATTTTTGTATTTTGTAATGCTAATAAATGATAATGCAAACACTCTTGTAATGTTGAACTTCAGTTTCTCTAAGAAATATTTGGTACTTCATATTGTTTGGGAAAAATTTGGTAATAAATTGATATGATAAGTGAATGAAATTTCCCCAATCCTAACTCCACACAACTAGTAATATGTGAGGGCTCAACACTAACATCCAAAAGGGGTACAAGTTATGGAAATTTGTTGAATGGTAGTGATGAGAGAAATACAAGGATTTGGTAGAACCAAATCGAGACACGACAACCTCACTCTAGTCAAGCTTGATTCATAGTTTATAATGTGAATTTCTTTCCATTTCATCCACACTTAGATCTGTAGATGGCCACTTAATTGACAAAATATGGTTTTGAGGTTTTAATCTCTTTTGGAATTTTGGACATCTAACTCATTTTTCTACTTATGATTTCACAATTTTGGAAGTTTGTCAAAGAGATACCCTACACCTTGCCCCATGCTTCCAGTAGGAAATATGGCCTTATAACCATGGAAAAGGCATAGGTGAGTAAGGGTACTTCTCTCCTTTCCCAGCCCTACATCACTATTAAGAGATGCAGGCTCAACATGAAAGGTTGGTAGGGAAAAGAAATGTGTAAAATAAGTTTTTTTTTTGGATTTGCATTTGTCTTATTCATTTATGAAAAATTTATAGAATGTTCTTATTTCTAAAAAGATGTATATGGGATAGATGCGACACCATGAAGCTTCTAGAACAGACTATAGGAAAACAAACCTAATCTATAAAAACACTATAATTAGAACCAAGTATCCAAACCTTGGTATGGTTACTATCAAAGCTATGTCTTATCTTGCTTGAACTGATGAAATGATTTAGAAACAATTAATGATATTGTGAATATTTTTAGAGGCATGATTTGAATGTTTTTCCAATGTTTTCATAAGTTTTTAGGAATTTCTATAAGAATAAGTCCCTTGATTACAAATTTTATAGAAAGAACACGTAGATGAAAATCTAATGCAGATGCACTAATGTAGATACAAAAATTCTAATGGATCATGCGTAGTACCCCTTTAGGTGAAGAGAATTTACCACTTCACTAAAGTCCTCACCCTCTTGTGTAAATAGGTAAAATGCCCCATTTTTATAGTATTCTATTACTCGATATGGACTCAACCACCTGGGATAGAATTTCCTTCCTTTGTCAGACTTTTTGTCTATTCGGAAATAAAGTCTTATAACAAAATCTCCCTCATATATTTCATGCCCGTAGACTCTTTTTTTGTATTTCTGAGCCATGCGGTCAACATAAACATTATATCGTTGTTCAACATTGAGTCTAGCCTCATCAAGACTTTCTAACTGAGAGATTTTTGCCTCTTGATACCCCTCTTCTCTCAAAATTCCTTATAGTGAGATACACATACTAGGTATTTTGACTTCAAGCGATAAAACCACTTCTACGTCAAATACCAAAGAAAAGGGTATTTCCTTCATAGGCATTCTTACCGATGTCTGATAGTCCAAAAAGGCTAGAAAAATCTTTAAGTCCCAATCTCATTTGTTCTCCTTGGCAGTCTTAAGGGGAATGGACTTCAATGTTTTGTTTGTAGCCTGAACCTGTCCATTGGCCTAAGGGTAATATAGAGAAGCCGTGTGGTGACTTATTTATAACTTTTCAAATAGTTCATGTACTTCCTCATTTTTTAAAGATGTGCCATTATCTGAGATAATGATTCATGGGACCCCATACCTACAAATTATTTGGTTCAGAATTAACTTCACGATTACGTATCAAGGCACACTGGTAAGAGGAATGTCTTCTACACACTTAGTAAAGTATTTGGTGGCCATGATTATGAAGTTATGACCATCTATTGATGAGGTAGAGAAATTCCCTCTCAAATCTAGGCCCCATGTGGAAAAGTGCCATGGTGTTGTAATTATTTGTAGATCCTATGCCGATATAAGGATCTCATGGGAGAAATATTTATATTTATGGCATTTGCACACAAACTCTACTACATCATGTTCTAATGTGAGCCAGAAGTAGCCCATCCAATGTATCTTCTGAGTAATGGTGTGGCTGCCGAAGTGACCTCCATATACTCTACTATGAGATTCAAAAAGAATCTTTTCAGATTCTTCTTCATTGACACACCTTAACAACATTCCATCAAAGGGTCTACGTTAGAGCACCTATTCCAAGATAACATACTTAGTGGTTATAATACATAACGATCATATTTTTTATTTTTTTTCCCCTTCTAGATATCTATGGTCCACTATGAAGTTAATGATGTCAATGTACCATGGCCAAGAAGAAATGGGAGGCTTGGATTCAACGAAATACACACTTATCGAGGAAGTTTAGATTAACCATATGGCCTCCATCTAATGGGTTATCAGCCAACCAGTCCGCAATGATTTTTCCTTTGATGGATTTCTAATTAACAAATGTTAATTCAAACTTTCCCATCAAATTTATGAAGCATCCATGATAAGGACCCTTGTGTGAGAAATGTTCGTAGGTGATCTGATTTAACAATAACCCTTGTTTCTTGGTTTAACATGTAATGTATTAAGTGCTTTGTGGTGAAGATTATAGTGAGGCATTCCTTCTCTGCTTGTGTGTAACGTTTCTCATAATCAAGTAATGTTTGAATAATAAAATAGACAACATGTTCTCATTTATCATCATCCTGTTGAGCTAACATGTAGACTAATGAGACATCCGTACCTTGTGAATACATGATTAAGGGGAAATCTTATCTAGGTGGCATGAGTGTGGGAGGAGACATCAAGAACCATTTAACCTACTCAAATACCTCATTGCAATATTTTTTCCAATCAATGCAGCAATCTTTCTTCAAAAAATTGTTGATTAGGTGAATAGAAAAGGTCATTTCAGGGATAAACCTTCATATTGCACCAAGTTTTCCAAGAAAATATCTAATACAAAACTCATTTGATGGTGGAATCATTTTCAATACAACCCAAATTTTGGTTGGGTCTACATCAATCCCTTGTGAAGATATGATTTATCCCAACAACCTACATCCCGTTACACCGAATACACATTTTTCTGGATTTAACATGACACCGTATTTGATTAAGCAAGAGAAAAAGATACAAATCACTTATGGGTGATCACAACATTTTTTGGCCTTAGCAATAAGGATATTCATGTAGGATTCCACAATCTTATGGATAAGATCATGGAATATATAATTCATCACCCATTGGTATGTGGCACCAACATTCTTAACTCTGAATTATAGGACATCATAACATTAGGTTCCCAAAGAAGTTATGAATTTAGTTTTTTTCTGATCTTCCTCGGAGATTCTGATTTGGTTATATCCATAAAATCTATCCATGAGAGACAACAACTCAAAACCAATTATTCCGTCAACAATAACATCGATGGATGGTAATGGGAAATCAACTTTGGGACAAGCCTTATTGATACCTGAAATATCTATGC
The DNA here is from genome assembly GCA_019776745.2 of Taxus chinensis. Lineage (NCBI taxonomy): Eukaryota > Viridiplantae > Streptophyta > Pinopsida > Cupressales > Taxaceae > Taxus > Taxus chinensis. The sequence goes on along the minus strand of CM034155.1, from coordinate 576,314,785 downwards.
AAATGCGGATCTTTCCATTCTTCTTGAGAACGGGCATGATATTAGACACCCATTCTGAATAGTCAAATGGCTTAATCAACCCACTTGTAAGAGTTTCATCACTTCTTCCTTCACCATGAGGTCCACCTTTGGCTTCATGGGCCTTGACTTTTATTTAATTACTTTAGCATCTTACTTAGTAACGAGGTTAAGAACTGTAATGCATGGCATAATTCTCATCATTTCCTTGTAGCTAAATGTGAAATTTAATTCTTCTTGAGGATTCAGGTATGTATTTCTACTTCCTCTGGAGTTAAAGAGAATCCCAGCTTCAATATTTTTGGTTCCTCCTTCATCCCGATATTTATATCGATCATTCCCTTGATTAAGGAGGCATTTTGTTCCTCAAACTCAGGAGGGGTTGGAGGTAACTCTAAATCCACTCCTTCTCCTACCTTGTAAATTTCAAGATCCTTCCTAGAGGAAGATTCTATCATGGGATTTCCAAAATAGGAAGAATAATGTGAGATTAGGTAAATATCAATCTTGTGATGAGTAAGATGCAATTCTCCAAAAGTGTTTCGATATCCCAGAGTTACTTTATCACTATCAACATGGTCTAAAATGATAGAATCGTTCTCATCTTCTATGTATGCCAACATACGAGTTGTCAGTACTTTACGAACCAAAGGTTCATAACAAACCAATAACATTAATTTTGTATCTTCTAACTCACTACATGGAGTGAATAAGGAAGTATAATTAGCTATAGACTCTATGAGAAGGTTTTTTTCCCATGGAATTTCTTCAATTGATATGAATCCAAACCCCTTTGTTAGATTTAGCACTTCTTTTATAGAGTTGTAGATGCTTAGCTCTAGTCTCATATACCCTAGGTACTTGATTTATGACCAATTGTGAATCACCTAGCACCCTAATGTTACCAACACCCATCCTTTTGGCTACGATGAGACCAAGAAGGAGGGCTTTGTATTTAGCCCCATTATTTGTACATTTGAAGTTTAACATGAAGGCAAAAAGCAAAATCCTTCCATCAGGAGAGGTAAGGATCACACCTGCCCTGATGCCAAAATGACATATGGCTCCATCAAAGTGGAGAGTCCAATAGTTACTCAGAAAGATGGATGTTGGATCATTCTTTTGTATCTTCTTTCTTTTCCTCAGTTACTTCCACCATACAAACTTCATCTGCTAGGAGAGAACCGAGTCCCAAAGTATGTCTCATACCTATAGAATTGAATGGAAGGAGAATAGGTAAATACTTCTCCAAGTAACTCAAAAATATTTGTTGTGGCTCCTAATGACACTATGTCTCTATGATGAAGGTTTCATCCATGACTACCAAAATGCCTTCGATAAAGTTGGTGACTTCTAATTCCGTCGTAGGTAACCAACTTTTCTTCTGGTGCATTAAGATTTTATATTTGTTTAACTGATTTGTAGGAAGACTCAAACTTTGAGTGAACCCCTAGCCTCTTCTTTAAATTGGCTAGATGTATGTTTGAAGGGTTTTAGGTCACCCTACGCCACAAAGACCATTTCCCTAAATGCAGGAACCTTACTTCCTGAAACAAATTGGAGGGAATCACCTTCATGTGATGAATCCAAGGACAATCGGGGATCATATTATAGTGAGTTTCCCAATGTTTAATATAAAACTCAGCTTAGAACCGTCTTTAGGTCTAAGGGTGACTGGAAACACTATAGTCCCAATTGAAGTCACTTTGAGGCTGTCATAGCCTCTCAACGTGCATTTCATGTCGAGGAGCAATTGGTATCTCTGTAACCTAACTTTTCAAGGAAAGAGAAGGGGGTCTATGTTAACCATCTTGCCCATCATCAATCATCGCCCACAGGTTTTACATAGTTGTTGTAAATCCAAACTTGTAAAAACAAATCCAGATCACCTCTACGAGCTATTTCATCGTGTCCGTGGGCATCTTGCTGATGTCAAATAGGAATCCAACATCTCTTTCAGGCTGCACTTGGAGGATGAACATCAAAGTCTACATGGTTTATCTACACTTCTGGAGGAGGGGTGACATTAATCAAATGGCCAAGACCTAGTGCTTCTTATAGAGTGGCTTTGTGAGCAAGGGAATTCTTTAATTGATCCAAGAAGGAAATGTGAGAGAAGGTCTTGGTAAGGTCATTGATCAGGTCATAAGATCCTACTGGCTTGCCTAGTGTATCATGAATGTCATCTATGATATAGTCAGGGTAAATTGGGATAGGATGCGAATAATAATCTTTGGTTCTAGTGGTAACAGTTAATCTGAGGTTCAATGTCCAACTCTACCAATCCCACATTTTTTGTTTGTTGGTAGCCATCCAAAGGAGGTACCACCCTATGGGTTTGAAAAAGTTGAGGCTTCTTGATCGTTAGTATCCCTATTACAATACCTTTATTTGAACCATTGGGATCTATTCTACAATCTTTTGGGCTTGTGTGAGGAGAGGATCATTGAAGATTCCAAGTGGCGTGTTCTGTAGGGACTACCGGTCCCTGTGTAAGTGTTCTGAGTTAGAATGCTTTTGGATTTGCCAAAAAAATATCAACAAATAACTTTATCTTCGATCCTTCGGTAAATGTTGTAGAAATTTGTTGCAATAATGCGACATGTTCTTGTGTCATGCCCATAAAAAACTATGGAAACCATAATATAAATCAGAGATCATAATCTCTGAGGCCTTTGGTTTGTATTTTGGTCTATGGTCTGAAATTGCGGTTGTTGTTCCATTTGCTGATTGTTATAGTTAAAATTTGGGAAACCCTTGCCCTTGGTTTTGGAATTGGCTCGGATACCCCCCTGGGTATTGATTAGGGCCTTGGGTCTGTGCTTGTCTTGGTTGTTGAGGTTGTTTTTGTTGTTGTTGTTGAGGATGTATTAAAATTCACAATGCATTGATTGAGGGTGAGAAGTTATTATTTCTCTGATTATTGCCATTGTTGTTGTTGTTGTTGGTAGCATTTGTATTGGGAGAACTAACAACATTGAGTTTCTTGGGCTAATCAGTAACACCATCAGTTGTAACCCTCGCGATTCTAATTAAGGACCATTCAGTCCTTGACTATTGCTCATATTTTTGGAGTAACCGAGGGCTATTTTGGTTAGGAGTGACTGAACTTCCCATTTGTTCTATAAGTCTTACGACCACTGCCAATGGCTTACTTGTTCAATTTGGAGAGCACCTTCTAGCACCTCTTCATATCTCCTTAGTGAGAACTTTTGAGACCTATTTTTTTGGTCCTCCCTATTGAGGGAGTGGAGGAACAAATAAAAAATCTTTGTCTAATCCCATGTTTGGAGCACTTGCGGAGGAATAAAGATCCTGTCACCAACCTCTGAATGATGTGGGTTGTAGACTTTGTTGTGCTCTTGTTTTATATGAAGGAATATCTTTGATTCCTATCCTTAAAAGTTTTATCATATCAAAAGCCTTAATAAACTATGACACAAGTTACATGAAGGAGTTTATTAAAGCCTCTGGTATCCTATAGTGCCAATCAAGAGCAATGCCTTCTAGTGTCTTAGGGAAAATCTTTACAACAACTGCATCCCATGGGAGCAACTCTCGAATGGATGTTACGTAAGCATTTGATGTGAGCATTAGGATATCGCTTCTACCCTTTGAACTTTAGGAAGATTGAGGTAAGGGTCTTGGGAGCATGAACAGTTCTGGATGGAGAATTCTAGAGGCTCCTTAAGTTATTTAGAATAGGTCCCCATTGCATATGTTTCAACCATTGAATATCCTTATTGAAGAGGTGGAGGCTGCATCAGTTACTAAAATGGTACAACGTAAACATTCGTTGGGGCATATGGCATCCCCTGTTAGGCTGACCATATGGACCTGGGTAAGTGTACATATCCCCATGTGGTGATTTGGAGTACATGTGTATCGTAGGGGGGTTGACTGTTTTGATATAGAGCTGAAGGCACAAAGCCAGGGAACAGTTGCATTTCCAGTTGGTATTGACATTTGAGAATGCACTTCCGACTGGTGCCTGATTGTAGATATCCATATGTGGCATGAGGGGGCATACCCAAGGTGCCCATCCCAGGTAAGCAAATATCTAGGGCTTGGAGCACCCATATAAACTGGAGGATTCTGCACAGTAGGTACTTGTCCATAATTCTATGCAGATAGTGAGAAAACTCTTTCTTGCCCTACGTATATGAAATTTGAGCATTTTTGGAAAGCTCTAACTCTTTGACTTTGTCTACTAACGCTGAGATGACATCACCTATCGATGGGGTGGTGTTTTTTTTCAGTGCTTTTTGTTGAACTTTTGAAGGTATATTGAGGAGTGTGGTATCGTGATATGAATTGTTCGCTATGCTACCACTCCTCATTGGAAATGTTTTCTCGTTGTTAGAGGGGTAGTGTTATTTTTTTTGGAGTAGGACATTACCATTTCTTTGCAACCTATTAACAATCCTAGTTCATATTCTAGAAGCGTTGTTCACTCATAGCGTGTACCATGCTAAGTACTCCTCATTTAGATGCAGGAGTTGGTCCATGATTGCATGTTAATGGGTTGTGGAAATAATACCCGAGGAGATGAACTTGCTTCCCCATTGAAGTTCATGTTGTTAGAACTTGATTGTTCATGAGGAGATGTCTGTGTGATTTAGTTAAGCTCCTTGATACGTATAAAGAGGAACTAACATTCATTCCCTTGAAGAAGAGAATTTTGAGCAGTTGAGCGGTTATCTACCCATGTTGAGAGTGAAGGTGATAATTGTGGTATACCTATGTTTGATAATTGTACATATCGTAACCCGAGAAGGGGTCGACCATAATCATCATATCCCAACATATTCAGGTGGTATAAGAACACCCTCTGAATAAAGGGAAAGTGAAAAACATGGATGAAGAAAATGGAAACACTTATAGACTAGCTCTTCACGTCGGGTTCACCAATTTGATATAAAATAAAATCAACACATGACCTTCTTCACACCCGACTATCCTGAGGTCGTGCCAGGACAACCAATGTAGAGTAGAAATGGATGTGTACTGTGTGGTGATGATGAACAAGCTAATGAGGTAACATTATATCTTCAACATGCATAATATCGAGATCTGTGAGTCTAAGGTAAAGAGATGTTGTCCTAAGCTGAAGTGGTGTGATGGATCAATATGATAGAATAGCTACCTCGGAGGCTCCAGTAAATATCAAGACTCTGTTGAGATTCTGTCCAGCTAGTTGTGGAACATGTGGAAAGTGACCTGCGGGTGCCTCATATGGATTTCCAGACAAGGTCACAGGAAGTGAGAACGAGAGGTGTGATGAAACCACAGGGACTATGGGTGATTTTTCAGTCTAGTCTAGAAAGTCTTAGCCTGATCCAGCTGTTATGTTTAATACTGGAAAAATCTGTGCAATGATGTTAGGTTGAAGTGGTGATGATCTAAATACCATGATTCACGTAAACCAATGTTAATCGATATCTAATTGGTTCAGCAGGATCATTGGGTTACGGGACCTGGGGATAACAACCAAAAACTTGTGGAGGCTGTGGTCCTTATATGGTCATGCACGTAATCAAACCTTGTTGCCAGGGGCATTCCAATAGTCATAGGCTTGATTAGCTATGATGTTTAACATGTTTAATTGTTCAATATTCTCTAAATACCTAGTATGGTGTGCATAAAACTAACAAACATAGACCTGCATCAATATCAGTCAACAATTTTGGCCCGTTGGGATTGTAGGACCAATGGATCACAATCAAATGAAATTTCTTGTGGACTATTGATGGTCATGTGAAATGTACTAAATATGTTTTAATAAATCAAACTAACTATCAAAGGAAATTTAATCTATGTTTTTGGTATTTTCACAATATATCTGAATAAACCAATGAAAGCAAAATAATCTAAAAAAGTAAATATTTTTTATCTTTTCTAGTTTATAAGAAATGCTCCTAATCTAATAAAAAAACTAAATACAAGAAATCATCCATATGTAGCTAATTACTTGTGTGAATATGTGAATCTAGATCTAAAAATAATAATCTAAATTAACCAAACCATTCAAACCCTACCTCAGAAGTGAAGAAAAAATCATAACCCTAGAAGACCTATTGTTCCCACAACTTCCCTAGTAATTTCATAAGAGAAAGCTTTCTAATGAAGTACTCTATTTGTAATTTCTTAATCAATTTAAATTAACAATTCTACTACTCTAGTTGATATGTATTTGCAATGGATAATTCAGAATTGATAATTTGAAAAATGAAGCAAACAAACAACCTAAATAAGCAAGAGCTTTATCAAATCTATTTGTATATTTATCTATCCCCTTATTTTGTTCCTTTCTTTCTTTGTGTGTCCATATGAGTCCAAGGGATTGGGAATGCAATAAAAACAACAAGAGAAGACAATTGAGAAATGGTAGCTTGAAGGTAGTCTGGTTACAATGCAAGTAAAAGAGAGATAGCATAAGAGATCTGAGTTTGGCTATGCGATTCTTAGCAGAATTATGGCAAAAATACTATGCAAGATAACAAAAAATTATCATCCTTTTTCTTGAATAAAAGCATGGAATATATAGGAATTGGGATGGGATGTGCCTTCATGCACAAGGAAAGAAGAGACACTTCAAACTAATTAAATCTAGTTAAAAATAGAAGAGGGAAGGAAAACCAATCAATAAAAATATATTTTTAGGTGATTTGGTTCATAAACGCATCCCAAAAGTTTAGTTAAGTGAAGCATCGCATGTCAAAAACACACATGACGGATTCTGGAAAAAGGGCACAGGACCACTACCCTACACAGGGCGGTGGTCTTGGCACTATTGGCTAAAACATGCATAGAATGAAGTGAGAAGCTAGAAAATTTTTGGGAAAGATAAATACAAGCATATATGTGATAAATATACACTGTATATGGGTTTAGGATCTCAAACATCTTCTGAAAGGAAATAAATCATCATTGGGGAATTTCGTAACCATTTTCCAACCATATAGGACATGCAATTTTGGGTGCGTACATTCCCCTTAACTCTCTTTTAAACTTAATAAAAAAAGTATTCATAGGTAACCCATCTAGTACCTCATCTGGTATGACATCTATGCATTTTTAGTACCTCTTTTTCTGTAGCAGGTATACCCAAGGCCTCTTCTTATGTTTTTTTACCATCGATGCGTAATACCAATCCACTTCTTCCATTTCTGCAACAAACTCCTTTATAGCCAACAAGCCTTCACTCTTCTCTTCTTCCTTTAAGGGTAACAAGAAAACCTTTACCACATCCTTCCAAAAGGTATACATATTCTTCCCTCCATTATGTGTAACCTTTCAATCGTATTTCCAAGGCCTTCACAATAATATATGTCGTACATCTATTGGAATAACATCATACCACACTTCATTCTTGTGGGTATTACCAATAAATTTTTTTATTAAGAATATTGTATCTATGGTTACATTTTTCCCTTTCTTGGACCATGATATGTGATAAGGGTATAGGTGCTTCCCACATTTTAGACTGATTTTATCAACCATCATAGTTTCTAGGTAATAATTTCACAACAAACATCATCTATAATAATTATACATATCTTCCCTCTAGAGGTGTATCTTGTTTAAAAAATATTTTTCCACATCCAATAATCACCACCAAAACCATCTTATTTGTTATCCTTCCTTGAGATGATCATCACCCTCCTTATCATGAGGATTTCACCCAAGTCTGCAACAACCTTCATTTCCTCTTCTTCTTTAGCTTCAACCAGGTTTACTCGCAATTGTTACACTTTTCATATATCATGTGTAGCATAGTTTAGAAAATCAAAATATATCTTCCCTTCTTCACCATATTGGTAACAAGTATACTTCCTTTGGTGGATATTTTAACCCCTACCTCTTCGGTAGTTACCATGGCATTGACCACATTCTTCCTTCCCTACTAAATTAGAGGAATCACCTTTTATGGAATCAAATCTACCCCTACATCTCATTGGAGATGATGATGGTCCTCTCTTCACTCTTTTTTAAAAATTACTCCTCTTGTTCATTTATTATTATTTTAATTCAATTTTATAAGCATCATCCAATCTATTGATTTGAAACATACTCAAGTCATCTTTTATGGTATAACTCAACACATTTACATACCTTGTAGCTTTTTTTTCTTTATTTTCTCCTTGTTCCACCTAGATTGAGAGCTTGTATAATTCATTGGTATAATCTTCGATGCTAAGATCCTTTTGTCTCATGTTTTGAAACCTAAAAAATAGTGTTGGGGTAAATTCAACATGAACATAAATTTCTTTAAACTTCTTCACCATTTTACTAGATAGTTTCAGATCTAACCCTTTCCTTTCCTTTTTATTTCATTTTGCAAGTGATCCCACCAAATCAATGCATTTCCAACCAACTTAGTGCATGAAAACTTAACCTTCTTCTCCTCTGAAAGGGATTCCACTCAAATAATTTTTCCATATGATTCAACCAATCAATCAACTCCTCTAGTCGTAAACCTCTAACATAATCAAGAACATTAATATTAATATTTTCATTCTTTCCCTCTAAAGATTAGATCATTCTCTCCTCAAATGAAAAATCATTCAATGTTTCTTCATCTTTGTGATTTTATTCTTCATTTCCTCCTTTATTCCTTAACGGAGTTAATTCTTCAATATCTCTATCAGGGTCTACATCCCCATTTGCATGTCTCTGTATGAGTGGGTAAATTATCTTGTGAGCTAAACAAATTTTTTCTTTAGATCCTGTATATGCCTATTCATCTAGGAATAACGTGATCTCCCATGTCTAGCCATGATTATATAAAATGAATGTAATAAATCACATAGAAAAAAGTAATGTTTATTACCCTCACCATTCCCACAAGATCTAAATCTTTCTCTAATAGAAATTGATGTCAATCGAGCCGCAAGATCTCAAAATGAATCCAAAACAAACACACACACACAATTTCACAATATTCCAAAATCTTAAAATAGTTATTTTATCATTCATGAATCCACACTAATCTTTTACAACATTACAATATTCCTTTTATTTCCCATTATCTCTAAGAAAACCCTAAAATGCAAAAAATACCTAAAACACAAAAAACCTAAAAAATAAAACACCTCAAAAGGAGCCAAATTTTAACGTACATATGTCATAATATTATTTCATAAACGAAGGCATATGCCAAATATTTACTTATTACAAAAAACATAGAAAAAAATATTTAAATTCTATGTTCTAGACAAAATAAAAAAACTTGCTTGGAGACAATTTCAGACCACTAGACGAAGGAATTTGGCCCCGAAAATATGCCGAAAATTCACCCAAATTTTTTTGATATATTATTTCATGGTATAATAATAATCAATACCTACTACCCTGGAAAATTTCGAGATGATCCAATAATTGGATAAAAAGTTATTATCTTTGGAAATAATGCTCCCAAATCAAAAAATAATAAGAATAGTGGGAGGATGTCTATTAAAACCTTAACAATAACATTCGTTGTAGCAATATTTTAAATGAACATGTGGATTACCTAACAACATTGCAAGATATGTACACACACACACACACACACACACACACACACACACACACATATACATGCATACATGTATGTATGTATATATATATATATCTCTCTCTCTCTCTGTGTGTGTGTGTGTATCTATGTGTGTGTGTGTGTGTGTGTGTATATATACATATAGATATATATACATATATACATATATGTATATATATATATATATATATATATATATATATATACATATACATATAGATATATATACATATACATATATATATATATATATATTCATACATACATATATATATATAGATATATATAGATATATATATATATGTAGATAGATAGATATATATATACATACATATATATAGATACATACACACGCGCACACACACACACACACACACACACACACACACACACACATATAGATATATACATACATACATACATACATACATATATATATATTTGTCTGTATGTATGTATGTATGTATGTATGTAGAAAATAAAATTTAATAAATTGACAATTAGTGTAGTATATTTTGATAAATTTCTTACAATATTTATGAGAATACACATACAATTGGTCCTCTCATAATATTTCATAAGTCCTTCATATGAAAATCCCAATTAATAAATCTAAGATTTCAAAATCAAAAGTAAAAGATTATATAGATGAAAATGTACCAAAGTTGACATATGCAAAGGACCTGAACTATTAATGAGGTGGTTTCAAGTTTAAATCCATAAAAATAACATTTGTGATAGATATATTTTATTGGCTAGAAAAGAAAGGAAAATACCCTATGTTAATGGTGTATAAATTGACACAAAACTGAGCATCCTACCATATATTTGGTTATGAAAAGTAGAAGGTAATACGATGCAAAGACTAGCATGCTCACTATAATCTAGTGTAATTTACTACACATAATTTCTTATGATAACTTGGCGAAGCCAGCCTTAGCTGAGTAACACGTTATTCCTCTTAATGAAATTCTCCCTCATGAATATTTAAAAGGTGAATACAACTCAAATAAAGGAGTAATTCTCACGTAGTCTCAAATATATGGTGCCTCCAAAGGAAGCAAAAAATAGAACTGAATGTTTGAATAGATTGATTCAATGTATTCTCACACTTGATGTTAGGAAATAAGGGATAAAATATGTGGAAAAAACCCTCACATAATTGCAACAATAGGAACTAATATGTAGAAAATATTATAGATCTCAAATAAAAGTGCCAAATAAAAATAACACAACACAAAGAGACAATATTTAATGTGGTTCACCCAATTTGGGCTACGTTCACCAAGAATCACTTGCTTAGATTTTATTAGAACTCGTTTATCTCTCAATACAATACCCAGATCTATTTGGAGCTATGCTCAACAAACTCTACAGAATTCACACCTGAATTTAGACACATCTATAATGTTACATCAACCCTATCATATGCAAAAAAAACCCACATAAGTAGACAACTGCTTAAGAATTTTTACAAAACTATGTGTATCAAAACCATGGGCAAAAACCATCTAGTAAATATATGGGTCAAAAATCCCACCCATATGATAAAATCACATTTCCCAATATATCAGGAATGTTTTACGAGGAAAAAAATAACAGTTTATAGTACTCTTAGTGTACAGTATTCAACACTTTCACACATAAAACAAGACTCCAAAACCCTTGGAGAGTAGTTTTCCTCTTAGAAAGCTTCTCAACCCTTCACTGTCATCTGCGAAGGCCAACCAAAGCTAAACATAGATTTATTTTATCCCTTGTGACCACCTTAGTAATCATGTCTACAGGATTCTGACTGGTATGAATCTTCTCCAACTTCAACTTATCTTCCTCCAAAGATGTCCTGATGAAGTGATATCTCAACTATATATGCTTCGTCCTGGAGTGGAAAGCAGAGTTCTTAGCTAGGTGTATAGCACTCTGACTATCACTATGTAGCTTACATTCCTCCTGCTTATGCCCCAAATCCTCAAGCAATTTTTGTAGCCAAATCATCTCTTTGCTTACCTCTGTGGCAGCAACATACTCAGCCTTCGTGGTTGACAAAGCCACTAGCTTATGTAGTCTTGAAATCTAGCTCACTTCTGTCCCACCTACAGTGTAAATATAACATGTTGTGCTCCTCCTACTGTCTACATCTCCAGCCATGTCTGCATCTACATAACCATGTAAAGTGGTGTCTGATCCACTGTAGCACAATACTGTCCCCATGGTCCCTCTCAAATACCGAAGGATCCACTTTACTGCTTGTCAGTGATCTCTACCTGGATCACTCATAAATCTACTCACTGCTCCCACTGCATGGGAAATATCAGGCCTTATGCACACCATGGCATACATCAAACTGCCAACTACTAATGAGTAAGGTACCTTGGACATTTGGTTTCTCTCCTGCTTTGTCTTGGGACACTGCTCCTTTGATAACTTGAAATGGCCTGCCAAAGGAGTCCCAACCGGTTTAACATCCTGCATATTAAACATCTCCAAGAATTTCTTAATGTACTCTTCCTGAGATAAAGTTAGCTTTAGTTCCTTCCTATCCTGAGATATCCTCATACCAAGGATTTGTTTGGATGCCCCCAAATCCTTCATAGCAAAGGATTCACTTAGCTGCTTCTTGAGTACTTTTATTTCTTACATGTTTTTACCTGCAACCAACATGTCATCCACATACAGACAAAGCATAATATAACTGCCATCCTCAAATTTCTTTGTATACACATAATGGTCAGAATGACATCTAATATAACCTTGCTCCATCATGAAGCTATCAAATTTCTTATACCATTGACGTGGAGCTTGTTTCAAGCCATACAAGCTCTTCTTCAGTTTGCACACCATCTCCTCTTTACCTTTGACCTCATAGCGCTCTGGTTGCTGCATATATAGTTCCTCCTCCAAATCACCATGGAGAAATGCAGTCTTTACATCAAGCTGTTCTAAGTGCAATTCTTCTACTGCAACTATTCCTAGAATAGTTCTAATATAATACATTTTTACTACAGGAGAAAAAATCTCATCAAAATCTATACCTTTTTTCTGTGCAAACCCCTTGACCACCAACCGGACCTTGTATCTTTTCTTGCCTCCTTCTTCCTCTTTGACTCTAAACACCCACTTGTTTTGTAATTCTCTTTTTCCTTCGGGTAGTTTTACAAAATTCCATGTCTGGTTCTCCATGAGAGCCTGATGCTCCTCATCCATGGCTTGCTCCCACTTCTTCCTGGCATCTACCTACATTGCTTCATCAAAGCTCTCTGGTTCTCCACTATCAGTGAGTAATAAATAATAAAGAGAAGGATAAAAACGTTCAGGTTCTCTTCTTACCCTAGAAGACCTCCTCAATATAGGAGTTTGGGGTTCCTGTTGAGGAGGTTCCTGAACTGATTCATGTGTCACTTTTCCATCTGGAAGATCCTCTACCGCTGCATATTCTTTCTTGGATTCTTCCTTATTTTCCTGCAACTGTTGCTTATACATGACTTTCTCATTAAATACCACATCCCTAGATCGAATGATTATTTTGTCCTTAATACTTCAACATTTATATCCAAAGTCATCACCACCATAACCAATGAAAGTACATTTTTCTGATTTAGCCTCTAGCTTGGTCCTATCATCCTTATCTATATGAACAAACACCTCACATCCAAAGACTCTAAGAAATGAATAATCAACTTTCTTACCATACCAAGCCTCCTTAGGTATGCCTCCATCCAAGGCACTTGAGGGTCCTCTATTTATCAAGTACACAGTTGTGCTCACCGCTTCTACCCAAAAGGAAAGAGGCAGTCCTGCATGTAACCTCATGCTCCTAGCACGTTCCATTATTGTTCTATTCATCCTTTCTGATACCCCATTTTGCTGCGGAGTTCCTGGAACAGTAATCATTAAATTCATTACTGCAATACTCCCCTCCATTATCTGACCTGAGACATTTTAGCTTAAGACCTATTTCATTCTCTACCAAGGCTTTCCATTTAACAAAAGTGTCAAATACATTAGATTTGTTTCTAATACAATAAACCCAAACTTTCCTTGTTGCATCATTAATAAAAGTAACATAATAAATTGAACCCCCAAGAGATGATACCTAATCTGGCCCCCACACATCAGAATGTACCAGCTCTAACTTACTCTCTTTCTTCATAGGTCCAACCTTGAGAAACCTTACTCGCTTTTGTTTCCCATATATGCAGTTCTCACAGAAATCCAAACCTATTTCTGTATATCCAGGTAAATTATTTTTTATGATGTCCATGCCCTTATGGCTCATATGACCAAGCCTATAGTGCCATAATGTTGTATCTACATCTGAAGCCAAAAGATTACAATCATTAGTACTATCAGTGGTTAAATACAAGGTTCCAACCTTCTTACCTCTTGCCACCACAAGAGCACCCTTGGTAACCTTCCAAGAGTTAGCTGTAAATATCACAGTACAACCATCACTTCCCAATTGCCCTGCTGATATCAAGTTTCTCCTTAATGTAGGCACATGTCTGACATCCTTCAATAGCCATGTATTCCCATTTTTCATCTTAACCTGAATAGAACCTTTTCCAACTATACTGCAAGGCTCATCATCACCAAGAAAAACATGCCCAAAATCCCCTTAAACATAATCAACAAAATAATGCTGTATGTGGAGTAGCATGAAAAGAAGCCTTCGAAATCTAAAACCCAAGATTCAGTAATATTATGCAAAGAAAGAATCAAAGCATCCTGGCATACATTACCCGATTGCCACATTTGTCCTCCTTGTTTTCTTCCTGTTGTTTCTTCTTATCCTGAAGCTCCCAACAGTCCTTCTTTACATGCCCAGACTCTCCACAATTGCCAGCATACAATCTTGGTTCTTGTATTTTGACCTTGCCCGATCCTTTCGATTTTCCACGGTTTCCTCTAATCTTCTGTCTCCCTCTAGTTTCCACTGTTCAAAGCATTCCCTGAAGTAGAATATTCCCCAGAGCTTTTTCTTCACATTTCCTCGCTTAGAATCACCCCTATAACATCCTCAAACTTCAACTTCGTGTTAGCTGGAACCAAGTTACTTACTGCCATTACCAGGCTATTCCAACTCTCAGGTAAAGAGCACATAATTAATAAAGCCCTAACTGTCTTCATCAAATTCTATTGTAACCGAAGCTAGCATATTCACAACCGTATTGAAATCATTAAAATGATCTGCTACTGAAGCTATTCTCAGACATCTTCATATTAAACAACTTTTTCATTAAAAATATCATTGTTAGAGGCAGAGGTTTTTTCATACAACTTCCCTAATGCATCCATTAGATATTTTGTATTCTTTTCCTTTAAAAAATTAAATAATACTTAATATGCAACTAGCCGGATTGTCCCAAGTGCTTTCCTATCTAGAAAATATGATTTTGCATTTGTCATGCTCGATGGTGTGTTCACCTTCTCAGACAAGGGAATATAAAGATCCTTCTAATAAAGGTAATCTTCCATCTGCATCTTCCGAAGACTAAAATTATGCTCATTGAATTTATCAACCCTTGATCTTCCATCATCTACCATAGCTCCCACTCAAGCTAAAACTTTCCCTGTGATTCAACACTTCAGCAAACCAAACTAGGCTCTAATACCAATTGTTAGGAAATAAGGAATTAAATATGCAGAACAATCCCTCAAAGAATCGTAACAATAGGAATTGATATGCAGAAAATATTACAGATCTCAAATAAAATTGTAGAATAAAAATAACGCTTGACACAAAGAGACAGTATTTAATGTGGTTCACCCAATTTGGGCTACATCCACCAAGAATCACTTGCTCAAATTTTATTACAAGCCACTGCTCTCTCAATAAAATACCTAGATCTATTTGGAGATATGCTCAACAAAATCTACAAAATTGACACTTGAATTTAGACACATCTGTAATCTTACATCAACCCTAAAATATACATAAAAACTACATAAGTAGACAAATGCTTAAGAAATTTTACAAAACTATGGGTATCAAAACCATGGGGAAAAACAAAGCTGTGCCATAAATATATGGGTAAAAATTCCTGCCCATATGAGAAAAGCACGTTTACCGGTTTATCAAGCACATTTTTTGAGGCCAGAAACCCCGGCGAGAATATTGTGGAAAGTGTAAAGTACTCTTAGTGTACAGTCTTCAACACTTTCACACATGATAACAAGCTCCACAACCAAACCCCTACACTTGAAAAATAAAATAAGCATATATCTTCTATGGAATCCACTATTCAAAAATTTGGTTAAACCTCTTAATAATATCGATGCAATTTTGACACAAAAAAATGCACCTTTGAAAGACGCAAATACATCATTTAAATATTAGTAAAAGTAAGTTGATTAGCATTATTTAAAAAATCTTGAAACGTAATTTTACATGAAAAAAATACACATGGAACCCGCCAACAAATAATAGTGACACATTGTTTACTTATCCAATCTTTAAGACTTGAATCAGCACTTTAGGTGCGTACAAATGGTATGTAAACATTTTTATTAGCAACAATATCCATAAGGTTTATGGAAGATCTAGTTCTAGGGGTTTATTAGTAAATGAAAATTACCATGAAAACAATTAATATGTTGTAAATGTGAGGATGTTATCATCACAAATTTAAACATAGTAAATATTGGAATGTATATCTTGTAAAGTAAATGTAATATCGTGTGAGCCTATAGTGCTTATCAAGGACTTAAACCTGTCAAATGATACCAAGCTCAAGATGTTTAGACCCTTTTGATATAATTATATTAAATTAAAGAACTGTTATTAAATATGGATAATCTCAAATTATGTCAAGTATTTATTTTTTGTAGATTTCTTTTGATAACATTTAAATTTTATGATAAAAGGATGCTGGGATGGTTATAAAGTCTAGTTTTATATGTGGCATTTTTAATTAGTACTCATAATAATTTTGTAACCTTATCTAAAAACCCATTTTATGCATGTACTTCAATCATTGTGGTCCATACCATGTTCCAAATATCTTATTATTGCATAGATTGCATGTATGCTCAAAATTGTGAACTGAAGAAGGTTCAATGCTTTTTCCTTGCTTTTACTAAATGATTGACATCATTATCTTATATAATATGTAATTATGATATTCTATGAAATGGTATTTATTTCTATAAAATCATGAAACACATTACAAGCATCCACCAGCTACAACACTTGACATATATGGGATTGCATTTAGTATTTCAATATTGAAACAATAATTTAATATAATGATAACTAAAACAATATCCAAACTAATTAATATGTTTCCTTAACATTTCTTATTAAATTTATGAAGTATTCACAATTATTCAAGGCATGTATAAATAATTTTTAAATTTCTAAAAAACAATCCCTAAAAAATAAAATATAGATGAGTCATTGTTTGGCAAAAAAAAGCTATATATTTGGGGATTTTTTTTCTCTTCTTTCTTTAAAAACCATAATAGGAAAACCAATTTCCTTTTCACGAAATTTTTTTTAATGTCATTTCTTAAATATGAATATTTTAGAATTTTGCAGAAACATTAAATTTTAATATAAATACATAATGATAAAATGGAATATTAGCACTAGGCAAGCAATCAAGCTTGGACCATTAAGGGCCAATGAAACTTTCTAAAGTTTAAATGAAGAACATTACTTGAAATGTAAGAGATTTCAATTAGAAAAGAAAATAATGTTGAAAGAGATTATTTTGATCCGTAAAAATACTATTTTGGAGCTGTAAGAGACTAAAATGGATGTGAATAATACCATAGCCTTGGGAAGAAAAATATGGAAAAATGTTGATAGTATAGTGTTAGTTCCAGTGGTGCTTTAGATGGCATCTATGTCATACGGAATAATGATCTAGTCAATGGTGAGACTATTGTTGAGTCTCCTAATTATATAGAAATCCTACACATGTCTGATCAATGTAATAAAATTTGTATTCAGTCAATTATATATGCCCATGTCTCAACAATTGGTATAAGGAATCTCTTGAAGGAGGTAAGTGTTGTTAGAAGAAATTGTATTAATTTTGAATGGAATGTTTTAGGTGATTCTCTAAGCATGTAGCATGTTAGAACTCTTTTAGTTCATGAGGTTTTGGTTAATCATCTCTCGTCTAGGCTCATTTTTGTTGGTGCTGCTAAGGGAAACCCAAGAAGAGTTGGGGATGGTGGTATTAGTAGAAATATTCATAAGGGGGAATTTATAGATGATTTTTTGGGATTATGGGGGTTTATATCAACTATGCAGAGGACTTAATACTCTATGGGGTTTCCAATTGGAAAATTAATTGAGCATAAAAATTCTTGGGGTGGGAGGGGAATTTTTGAACTTTAGTCTTTAACTTAATTTCCCTTTATGCAGGAGCATAACCTAGATTCTAAAGGACTCATTTTGTTTTTTAAATGCCCTCTCTAAGGTTATTTCACTAACCTTTAGAGAATATAATCATATTGCTAACTTCTACGCCATTATGGGTGTTAAATATGAGAATTTCAATTATCGGATGGGACAAAGTCATAAATACCTCAAATCACAAAAGACTCGTCACATATTTTTTTACATGATTACATTTCCCCTAAAAAAATTGCATTTTCCTTGGAACGCTTAGCATAGTCATTTGGGTACTTGCCAGTGTCAGTTGTGGAGAGAGGTTTTTCTCTTTCGATGCATTGTTAATGGTAACAAAATTCTTAAAGTAATAGAGCTCAAATAGGGAATATCAGTGGTGATATGAACCAGGTTAATGCATCATTCAACAAGAGCATAAAGGAGGATGAAAATATTTGGGAATCATTAGGGTTGGCAGGTTCAATCCATTGCTTGAACGTGTTAGAGGGCATGACCCACATATTTCCATTGAGTTTTCTCATGTCTGGAAATATAGAATGGTGCAATATAAAGGTCAGATACATCTTATCTCAGAGGGAATCAATTTAAAGGTCAGAGATATCTTATCTCGGAGGGACTCATTTCCCATGTCACTCATATGAGTATGCATGGTAGGAAATTTTCTAAAAATAAGTGCAATCAAGTGGAATGGGAAGATTATTTTGTGGGTGATGGTGAGAGGTTAAATTGGGTCCCTGTATAGTCGCATAGCCTCCTTTCCTATTATGTTTGATGAAGTATCCAATTTTACTATTAGTTAGCTCATGCTGGAGGGAAGGTTACACAAGATCAATCCTTACCACGGGGTGTGTAAATTCTTTCTCAACTACTTCAAAAGAAATATCTTGGTATAGTATTTCGTATGCTATATCCTCATTGAAATCTTACCCAAGTGCATTTATTTTTTCTAGTCTGGACAGTGAACTTATAACCTTTCACTTAGCAAGACTTGATCTTTGGTGGAGTCATTGAAATCCACCTCACATACAACATTCCAAGTAGAAACCAAGGACCCTTCTGATGCTACTTCCTTTGAGCCCACATCCACTCGTATGCTTAGGAGTAATTCTAGAATAGACACAATTTATCTGATGGGTCCTAGCACCAGACAGGTATCAGGCATGTCGGCGGAATATATGGAATGTTAAATTCCATTTTTCTTATTTTTCCCTATAAGAACTAAAGATGTCCTCAATGGATCATTAGTAATCTTGGTCCTAGCACTTCTAAAGAATGGAAGCCCTAAAAGGGATGAGAGTATCATGATAACACCAAAAGTCAAGGGAAGTATAAACAAAATACATCACACCTTGAAAACTGATAAAAATTTCTTGAATGGGATCTTTTATTTTCTATAAAAATTGGAATACAAATGTGGATTCTCCCTTGATGGGTTTATGAATGAAACAAAATTCATTGAAATCCTTTTATGAGTGGGATCTCATATCAATTATTTTTAACATCAACAAAGGATCTTAGTCTCAAAAAAAATAAGTAATTTGAGGATAGAGACAACCACATAAAGTAGCTTATCCTAAGATATCTTCTATTTTTTTTGTTTCACTAATGACTTTTGTTCACGTACTTATCCCAAAAAGTTTGAGATTAAGTCACAATTCGGAAAGGATAGATTCTAGTCACATATTTTCATTGGATGGAAAACAAAATATGAAAAATTGAATATTTCTATTAAATAATGTTATTGATTAATCTTTCAAAATAAGAATAATAATAAATGGTACCACAATATCACCCTTTTCAAATCTTTTATTTAAGGGTAATAAAAACGAAAGAAGTGTTAACCTTGATAATTCATGTGATTAACTAAAATATGAAAAATATGCTTCTATATTCTAGGTTAATCTAATACTATTCAAATCCGTAAATAAAAACTAAATGAAACTTGTAACTAGAATGATAAATGAATTTTAGAAATAAATTTCATAAAGGAAAAACATTTAGAACCATCCTTAACAGAAGAAGTCAAAAAATAAACTCTATATTGGAAAAAATCACATGCATTGAATTTGTCTCCACCACATAGATTTTTAATCATGTTTAAGAAGGCACCAATTTATTAAACTTGAATTATAAATATATGATGGAATAAAGAACATTTAATATTTTTCAATTTCATCTCCCTCGAGTAGAAAAGAATGACATACATTATAATAAATAAACTTTTATCTTAGATAATGCAAAATAAGTACCTAGTATTACTTATGAGAGAAATGCCTGTTAAAGAATTTATTGTTAAAGAATAGTAAAAATTGATATCTTATAATTTATATATGCACTTTTCTACACCTTATGCATTTATATTGTGACTCATACTATTTTTACTCTATTTATTTAATTTAATTCTATAGTTAAAATTTCTCATGAAAGTCTTAGCAAATAATTAATATAAAATATATGGGTGGGTTGTACTTGGGTTAATATCACATTGGTATGAATTGTGAGACAAAGTTTATTTATAAGGTATTAAACACAACAAAATATTTTTCAATGTGGAAAGAGAATGAATATCCCAATGATGTGGATTAAATTCACCATTTCTCCTTTACTAAAAAAAAATGACACGTACCTATCCAAAAATTCAATCTTCTTGCCTTTATTAGAAAAAATATTTTCAAATGCTTGATTGACTATGTAACAAAACTGAAACTTGAAGTTATTAAAAAACCCTAGTCATGAACTCTAACCTTATCGGTGAAATCACTTTTTGCGCACCCACAAGACCAACTATGCTAGATCAAGCCATGGTGATGGGCATAACAGAGGGGACAAACACAATGGAGGATTTTCTACCCCAAGTTCCCTTTATTTTGTTTGGAGATTACCAAGGAATTCTTAGAGATGTTGTGCATGGGCATAATATGGTTTTCGTATGGTTGTTGAAGGTGAAATATTGCAAATACAAGGTTTTGGGGCTTAGGTTTGGGACAATTGGTTAGGGTGGGTATTTTCCTCCCAAAATATGTTCATTCCTTTGCATGGATAAATATTCTACATAGATCAATGAGGAGGTTGAGCCCATCTCCTCGATAATATCCATCCCTTTTGTGACCTTTGCGGAGGAGGTGATTGTAAAAAAATATTATTTTCAAAGTTGAGGCCTAATTTATAATTTATGTTTCTTAGTTTTTGTTTCCCAGTACTTCATTCAAGGATTTGAACACATTGACACCCCCTAATAAAAGGTAAAGTATATATTTACACATGTTCCATAGGCATATTCATTGTAGTCTTTGATTTCATTAATGAAAAAAGATATTATTTTCAACAATTTTTTTAGAATGTCAATATCATCTCCTTTTTATGAAACCTTTGGTTTCCCACTTTTAATCCAAATAGTGAAATGTTCTCGACTATCAATCCCATGTGGGTTAGACATCCCAATCTCCCATTGGAATTCAATAAAGAGGACTTATTTATATCCAATAGAAATTTTGTTGGGTACAATAATGGGAATTAATCCTAAAAAAGGATAATTTGTCTCGTGCTAGCTTTACACACACTACGTGGTAGATATGAACATCATAATTGATCTCCCGACACCAGTGGAGCTCAATGTTTCACAATGAAATTTCACTCAACTTCTAAACTATGAAGGGCTTCCCTTCATGTGCAAGAAGTTCTATGCTATAGGATATATGGCTTCAAATTGCTATATTTTAAAGAAAAACGTGAATAAAAGAGTTTCGTGATGGAAGAATTCAATTGCTTGTCATTTATTTTTGAAACCTAATGTAAAAAGTGCTTTGGATTCTGATTCAAAGACATGATTTCCAATATATGACCTAGCTATATAGTTAAAGAAAAAGGAAGGGTTTTAAATAATAAGAGTGGAGGAAGAGGATCCTATTATATAGAAAAATTTCACCCTTGTGAGGATTGGCATCTTTTGTCCTTGTCTCTCCTCACTTCTACAAATAGATAATGGAAATACTATTAGGAATAAAACTTAGCCTAATTCATCATTAGTTGATATTTGAATAAATGTAATAAGTTAAATTATTTAATTAGAATATTTTAAACTTATGTCAATAGGTATCAGTTGTTCTTAGTTGTTAGTTAAATAAGTGATAGTGTTCTCATCCCTATGTTTTTGAGATCATGTTCTATCTTGCATATTTTGTTCCCGGATGATTTCCATGAGGGGAAATAGGGCAGTTACAGGATATATGCTATTTCTACATATTTGCTCAGATTAGGTGATTTTCTTCCATATATTGTGGATGAGATAGAAATTATCTAATATCTATAAATATTGCAGCTCTCTCATTTGTTTGCAATGTTTGATTTCATATTACTAAATTATGCAAGAATCATCTTGTTTTCTATAATTAAATCTAGTTTGCAGACAATAAATACCTCATAGGATGTGGGTATCCCAAAAGTGAGGTGAATCTCTAGATTTGAAGGGTTGGTTCCTTTTCATTATATCCCTAACTACATTTGGGGGGTAAGGGTTAGAATGAAAATCAGAAAATGGGGTGATATACAATGGATTTTTAAGATTTTTGATATGGATATGTGCACAAGTTGATAAAAAAAAATAATTTAACTTTCACGAGCCAAAGTGTTTTGGGTAAGATTTCAAGGTAAAATAATGAAAAACTGTTAAGGGATGAGTAGGTGATTACCTTCAGCCCCCTTTAATATTATTTGTATGGTGGAGGCAACAATATTTTATTGTGTTTTAGTCGAAGCTAAAATAAATAGCACAGCATAATATTGAAACGTTTGTAACTTTTTCTCAGTAACTCAGTTTTGAGTGTTATTTTTTGTAAAAGTGTTTGTTTTTTCCGTGCTCTTTCCATTGGAAATATTTATTTTGAGACTTTCACTATAATTATAAAGTTCCAAATATGGAGAATTGTTGTAATCAATTGTGGACGCAATTTCAGCTAAGCCCGACGTCCTAAACGTTTGGGAGTTACATTCTTCTCTATCATGGATTCTGAGAATGATATACTTTTCTCTTAAGTATGTGGATTTCAAGAGGATATTGTAAAATTTGTGAAAGAAAATAGATCACTCAAGAAGTGAAATTATCTTCTACAATCACTCATGATAAGGATACAATAATCCACTCCCTTCAGCAACACCTTGTTAGCCTACAACATCACCATGATATTGTGGACAACCATATCCATGCTACTAGTCCACTTGCAGCTATTGCTCATGTACCCATTGACATTGATCTGTTAGTCTTTGAGCATGTTCTTACTCTTGATGCTTCTAAACATATGAGACTTGTTATTGCATGCTCTTCCACATTAGTTCCTATTACAGTACCACATGTTGTGTATCCTATTTCTGCTCAAATGCATAGCCTTTTTTAGAAGTGTACCACTGCCTTCAGTTCTCGCATGCTCTGTTTTATGGGTTTCACTGACGGAGGTATTGGTAGAAACTCACAGGTTATTATTTCCCCTCTTCCACATGTTAAGTGGAATTATTTCCATGACATTGGTTTTTGTGTAGATACTTCATTGGGATCACACATTGACAGAGCTCCTTTGTTTATTCGCTAGAATATTTTTGAAGATCATGAGAAACACATGAGTTCTGCATCTTCACTCAGGCTTGAGAAACCTGAGATTTTAGCTGTCAGGACATGATCAACCTGACACAAATTCTGATGTTATTTTACATACACCCATTATGCATTTTACACCATTTTACACCAAGTCATATGCAGGCATCTTCTTCATTGATCCGTGTTGATTTGGGGTGGATATTTGATCACTCATTGCGGCGACATAGGCATTCGTTGAGAGGACTCTACATGTATGGCTCCTCCACCATTCGGCCTCTTGATCCAATTTCTATACCTTTTGCATTACCATGCTTCTTGTTTTGATTATTTTTCTTTAGCAGGTGTAGTGTGTCTCTCTTGTTAGTTGAGAGATTTTGTATCTGTATTTTCGATACTTTTGGCATGTTGATAGTATCTCTTGGGGGATCTATTCTGGTGCAGTCTAGTGTTAGTTTGTCAGTGTTTGAGTAGTTGATTTTTGGCAACTCATACAAATCTGTGGTGTCACTCCACCCATTCAGCATTATGGGAGGGTGTAGTGCTGATCTTGCTTCTTCGGGTTTTGTATCCTTGCCTTGTTACCTTGTCTTTTCTTGGATCATGACACTCTTGATTTTTTGTCCTTTCCTTATTTCTTTGGTTATTGTTCTAGGATCGTGACACACCTATTTACAACAGTTGATCAAATTATGTTTGGTTTTTTTTTGCACTTTCGACATCACTCGCTGACAGTCTCCTTGTATGGAGCTATTCTGGTGAAGCCCAATGTCAGTTGTTTTTGAGTTTTGTGATCAAGAAGTGGATTCATACCACAATGCACACCAAAATTCTTCATCATTGTATGATTTTTTTGAGCCGAGCTTTTCAGGATGCCTTGCAGTGGGTTTTTACTCTCTTTACTTTGTTGTTACTGGTTTGGGTACCTTACGGTGTCCCTATTTTCCCAGTTATTGTACATGAGTACCTCATCAGGCCTAGTTGCTAGGACTCATACTATGGACATGCCACTTCTATTTTGGCCCCTAGCTTCACTTGAGGGGGGGTGTTAGAGTATGTATTTACCTTAGCTCATGTTCACCTAGGTACTTTATTTAACTTTATTGTATGTATCCTCATCCACTTGTGTGTGTGGATATTTCTTTTATCTTATTTAGATATTAGGAGATATTATCTAGTTGTTAGGTATAGTTCTTTCCTTGATCTATGGTATTGACTAGATCCTTGATTTCTAGTTCTCTCCTAAATCTATGGTCTTGACTAGTTCTTTGATGACTAGTTATTTCCTTTATTTATGGCTTGATCTATGACCTTGACTGGTTCTTAGATTGTTATTCCTTTCCTATTTAAGCAAGGCCCATTCTTATTGTATTGCATTGGGTTCCATAATAATATATGATATTGTTGCCCATTTGTTTGCAAAGGTTTATGTAAAGTTATTCTGGTGAATTACTTTCATCTTATTGATCATGGTGTTTGATTAGCATCTATGTTCTTGGCTTGGTACGATCTAGTTATCGTTACTTTTAGGTATACTCTACCCAATTTTCATTAGCCTCTATGTATGTTTTTAAAGCCCTTATTTTTACATTTCTTATATGTATTTTTCTTCCTTATACCTAAGCATGGCATATAAATTACAAATATGAGTTTGTTTCTTCCATGATGGTTACTTCAGAGCTTTGCATTTCATATGTAGCCACCATTATTTTGCTAGAAGATATTTGGTTTCATTTTGTGCATGTTTTTCTTTATGGGTCACTTGACTTCATTCTCCACCTTGAGGGGGTGAATCAAAACACACCCAACTTGAATTTGGGTGATGGGTCGCCATGATTAGGTTTTGGAGGAAGCTCAAATATTTTTTACACTCACCATGAGGATGGAATTTATCCACTCTGATTCTATGCTCTATACTTTCTGGCCTTTTCTTGAGCTCGGATATGGAGATTAGTGAAGGCTTTTATTTTTTTCCTCTCATAGTACATTAGGCTCTAGCTCAGTAAGTAACTAACCTATTTTGGGATCATCCCAAAACTAGTAAGTAGTCCATAATCCTCTCTAATTATTTCTTATTGTAGCTCTTTACATTTGTGTTTGACCTAGATTTGGGTTTTGCTCATGCAAATCTTCACTTTTCCATTCTAGGTTAATTTTTTCAATGTATTTCGAGACTTTATCATTTGTTTTTGGGGTTATTTAGATATGGGATATAATTTTTTGGCTCATTCATATCGAGCTTTATGAATTTATTTTTCTCTATAAATGACGTGTTATGCTTTCAATGAATGTGATTAATTTGATATTGTCTTATATATTGTCCCTCATGGGTCGTATTTTCTTTACTCAACTCGTCATATTATAAATGGATGATCCCTTTCCCTAGTCATTATTTCATTTTCTTGTGGGAATTGGCTATTTAAATTTTTTTTTTGTTCACCACTATGGCTGTAATGAAACCATGTATTAGAAGCTGTGTGTGTTAAAGGACATGGCTTGGCGAGAAATATCTTAAATTTTTGAGACTGTACCTATAGCTTATGTTTGGTGATTTTTGTTCTAAGTCATTACCCGAGATCTTCGTTGTGGCCCTATGGCTCGATGAGTATGCTTTATGTTTGTTAAATTTGTACCATTATTGATGTAGGTTTGTATAAATCTTGTTCTTCTTCATTTTGATAGTGTACCGTGTGAGTCTCTTTTAGATTTTCCTTTTCTCATTATTTCCTTGTTGTTTTATTGAAATAGCTTAGTAAAATAAACTGAGGCTCAAACTAGTTGTCCATTACTTTGTATATTATATGCACTATGTTTTTTCACATGTGATCTCTTGTATGATTGAACTCTATCTTATATAATTGTGCATGATTTTTCAAAACCGGTTCCATGTATCTCCATAGCTTTGTTTTCTAGCATCCTATTTGAGGTTGAAATTGTGAATACTCTTGTATATTCAAAAGTGATAATATTGAAATAATAACTTTTGTAAATAAATTTGTATGGTTTCTTTGCTTTTATTATCATTGAATAAGCATTTTATGTTTTGCATTAACACTTGTTATTTTCATTCTTTGTTTCTTTTCTTGAGTGAAAAATGAACACTTGAAGCTTGATATCACTCTAAAATATCTCCTTTGATTGAGATAATATTAAAAATATGAAATATTATCTTCAAAATATTTTCTTATTTGCAAATTATTTATATACCTTGCATATGTATGGATGTAGATGATCATTCCTTGTAGACATGGAAATTGTATTTGACAAGTTGATCTTAATTTTGTGTATTCATGAAAATTCTAGTTTTAAAAGTTTCAAGATGTTGATCCACTTATTTTCAAAAATGTTTCAATCCTTTCCTTATATAACATGACACCTAGATACTTAATTCTATCTGAAATACATAGTGAAAACTTTAAATGAAGCTAAAAATGGTACTTTGTTGGATTCATTCATAATGAAGCTTGTAACCTTTTATATCATTGCTATATTTGCTCCTATTTACATGAATATAAATTAAAATGTGCAACTATGGCTTGTCTTTTGATATTTCATGAAATTTCACATGATTGTAGCGTAAGGAGATGATTTCCATTTTAAGTAATGTTGATGAAGACCTTAACATGATGTTGTAAACTTTTTTATCCTTAGAAAATCAGTATACTCTCTACTTTTAAAATTATTTTCAAAAGTTAAACATGTGGCTTCTTATGCACTCATTTGCGTTAAAGGCCTGAAGATCTGTACTTACACCTAGTAAATTTGATGTACAACTATGATTTGATACCTATTTGATTTGGATTAATTTCCTAGATGAAGGAAACACCTATTTCATTTGTAGCTCACCTTGATAGTCTTGATTTTCCTCTAAAGGAAGGATTTCTTTAAGTACTTGTAACTTTGATATAGCATATAGACTTATATAACATCATCCCATGCATTTGGTGCATTGTTCTGCTAGAATGGTATCAATTCCTTATCTACTTTGCATTTTTCATTCCATCCAATGCATACTTTCTATTTAGCTAATATGAAAATTGTATTTTCACTTGTATTTCCAACATGAAAATCCTTTCAAATCTGCAATGTTGAAAATTTCCATCTATGATAGTTGTTCTACTATATCAATTGAAAAATCATCCTCAAAACAATGCATTGTATTTTTGTAAAGTACTTCCATTGATAGATCAGTTCATCTCTTATTTAATGTAGCATTGTATCTTAAGATCACTTGTGCACTATGAAATGAAGCTATCTTAAGTTTTGATGGACATACAACCATACTCTTCCATTTCTAAATGCATTCCATTTTGTTTAAAGCTTTACATTGTTATATCTATGTAGATGATTATATCATAAAAATAACCCACTCTTGAATGGCCCTCATTCCCTCCTACAAATATGTTCCTTCCCTTTACTGTTATGAAGACGATTAATTGGAAATGGAACTAAACTATGGGAAGTATAGCCACTAGTTAATTTAAATAGGAGGACTAAAATACTGTATAAATGAAACTAAGATAGTACGGAATAATTGTAAATAATTATATTAAGTTCAATAAAACCCTAAATATACCAATAAAGAAGGAGAGATGACTTAGGTTATTGGACGAGACTGTCATAGCTTAACGTAGGTCTAAAAATAAAATCTTATTTGAGCTGGAAATTTTGAATACTCTTGTATATTGAAAAGTGACATTATTGAAATAATCACCTCTATAAACATTTTTTTATGGTTTCTTCCCATTTCTTATCATTAAATAGGCATGTTATGCATTGCATTAACACTTGTTATTTCCATGTTTTGTTTCCTTTCTTGACTGAAAATCAACATGTGAAGCTTGATGAATCTTTCTAAAATATATCCTTTGCTTGAGATAATGTTAGAAATCAGAAATATTATCTTAAAAAGATTTTCGTCTTTGTAAATAAATTATATACCTCGCATATTTATGTATGTAGCTGATTACTCTTTGTAGACATGGAAATTGTATTTT
Organism: Taxus chinensis; assembly: GCA_019776745.2. Taxonomy (NCBI): domain Eukaryota; kingdom Viridiplantae; phylum Streptophyta; class Pinopsida; order Cupressales; family Taxaceae; genus Taxus; species Taxus chinensis. The sequence goes on along the minus strand of CM034155.1, from coordinate 576,286,283 downwards.
ACAAGTTGATCTTAATTTTTTGCATTCATGACAATTCTATTTTTAAAAATTTAAGATGTTAATCCAATTATTTTGAGAAATAATGCAATCCTTTCCTTATATCACTTGAAACATGGATACCTAATTCTATCAAAAATGCATAGTGAAAGCTTTTAATGAAGTTCAAAACTATACTTTGTTGGATTCATTCATAATGAAACTTATAAGCTTTTGTATTCAGCACTATCTTTTCTCCTATTTACATGATTTTTACTTAAAATGTGACTTACTTGGGTTTTGTATCTTGATCCTGGGAAACTATGGCTTGTCTTTTGATATTTCATGACATTTCACATAGTTGTAGATTAAGGAGATGATTTCCATTTTGAGTATAATGTTGATGAATACCTTAACATCATGTTGAATTTTTTTTTATCCTTTTAAAATCATTATAATCTCATATTTTCAAAGTTTAAAACATGTCGCTTCTTATGCACTCATTTGCATTAAAGGCTTGAATATCTTTACTTGCACCTAGTAAACTTGATGTAAAACTATGAGTTTATACCTATTTTATTTTTCTTACTTTCCTAGCTGAAGGAAACACTTGTCTATATTCATTTATCTCAACTTAGGTATTTTTTATTCTTTCATGGTTACTGTAAGACAAAAATTGTCTTAACTACTATAACTTCCATAAACATATAGAACTTGTATAGACATCAACCTAACTATTATGTGATTATTACAACACTCTCTCTTCATATTTGGTACCGTGCCTTTCAATTTCGATCGCCTATGCACTATGAAATGACCTATATCCATTTTTCATGGACACACAACCATACTCGTCCATTTGTAAATGTAGATTTTTTCTAAAGCTTGACATTATTATAGATGTTTAGATGGTTATATCCCTAAAATAACCCAATCTTGAATGGACTGTTATCCAAAATTCACCCCTCAAGGTAATTTTGATAACATGCATCAAATTCTTTAGTCCCAAGCAATTATAGATTGAGTCCGGACAAAAAGTCATGTTTCTAGGGTCCCCTCATATTTTTTCTAACTCCCCTGTCCAAGAAGAAGAGAGCAAGTTCTGAGGAAATGTGAAAAAATTGCAAAAAATAAGCTCGGGCAAGAAAAAATCATGAAAAACGGCTAAGTCCTGGTCCTTGCAATAGTCGGGGCATGAGGGACATCTGGACGCGAACCGGCTGAAAGGCCGCCAGGCGGTCCACGCAGCATTTGGGACATTCGAGCCAAAGGGACGCGCGGGACGCGGAAATCCGAACTGGCTAAAAATTTGAAAATTTTGAAAATTTTGACTAACTGTTGAAACAGGAAGTCCGGGACGCGCGGGCCAAAAGTACGCGATCCGGCCGGATCGGCCGAAATGAGTCAAGGTAGCCCGGAACAGTCGGGCCAAAGGTACGCGAAGTACGCGAACCGGCCAGATCGGCCGAAATGAGAACTTTCAGTCAGGGACGCGTGGGACAAAAGTACGCGAACCGGCCGAACTGGGTGAATCGGGAAAATTTGTCCCAAACAGTCTGAAAGTAAATGGGACATCTGGGCCACGAGTACGCGAACCGGCTAGTTCGGCCGAAATGGGAAATTTTAGCACTGTGCTAAATGGGACAGAGGGATGCGTGTGACGCGAAAAGCCGAAGGAGCTGAAAGCCAATCAGATCACGCCACGTGTCACCGGTAGAAAAGGGACATGGAAGCCCATTTTGGGTGGTTCGGAGGAATTTGTCCCACACAGGGGAAATTTGGGACCGGGACGCAGGGACGTGAAAAGCTGAAGCGCCCGAAGGAGAAGAAGAAAAGTCAACATTTGGTCCCGGAAACTTCAAACGGCCATAACTTTTGACTCCGAGCTCCGATTTTCACAAAATTGGACTTTCTGGAATGAGCACGACGTCCTCTACGCCACATATTTTTGATTTTTGATGGGTAGATATATTTAAATAAGAGAAACATATTTGACTCCAATCAGTCAATGTTCATTCCCGTCAAATGACAGAAAACACCTGTCAGACCCAAAATAGCTGCCGGCACTCAGAAGGCCATAAATTTTTCATTTCTCAACAAAATCACACAAAATTGGTACCGTTGGAATCATGGTTCCAAGCCTAATGCAAAAAAAATCAAGAAATTCTAGATTTTTATCAAGAAATTGATTGAGTTTTTTAAGAAAAAGTGGCCGGGTTCAGAACAGTGTTTTATTTGGTAGCTGGGAGTGCATTTAAGAGGCATGGTCATCCTTCTTTCTCTGCTGCAGCACATGGGACAGTATGGGGAGCCTTTTGCAAGTAATTTATAACCATTCCACTCAATTTAATGCCTCTTACAGGTGGTTGAAGGAAAGATTTCGGGATTTCCATTTTCCCTTCTCTTTCTCCTTCTCATTTTTCTATAAATTGGAGTGTTGGGCTTATTGTAAAAAAGAGAGTTTTTGGGTAGCAAAGCTCTGCCAAAATTGTTTTGTGAAGCCAGTGTGTTACAGGCCCTTGTAGTGGACTCCTTGCATGGTGATCCAGGCCCTTATCTTGTAATAGACTGAACTGTGCATACCAGGAAGCAATAAAATACAAGTTTGTGGATGTATCTTCCCCTACTGTGTTTTCTTGCATTCTTCTTTCCCTTTTATCTTTCCACAAGAATATTGTGTCTATTATTATGTTCTTGTAGGAATTCATTAACATTGTGTATGCTTGGAATATTGACTGTGAATGCATTTTGCTAGATTATGGTGAACTGTCATCACCTCTTCTAGTGTGCACTTTCCCTCTGTATTTCACACATTTGGAGACTACTCTCACATCCTCCTTTTCTGGTGTATCACCGGTTTAGTGTAGGCTTTCATTTTATGTATTCTCTTTCCCTGGTCCCTTGGAAATTTAGATTAGAACAGTTAGCTTATCCTGCATTAGAGTAGATTGTGGCAGGTAGTGTAGGAGCAAGAACCAGCTTTCTCTGGAGGTCTATCTCAAGTAGCAAGTCCCACAACTTGGAGATAGTACCCATGTTATCCAATCACACTGTGAGTTCAGGTATATGCAAAGGGGTGCTGTGATTCGGTGATAACATGGACCTAATTTCCTCCTGTAACTATGTTCCTTCCCTTAAATGTTATAAAGATAATTGCTACATATGAGTTCGTTAACCTTTTGTGGATATAAATCTGATTTGTAGAGGAGTATAGATGATCACTCTTTTCAACGATCATGATTTTTTGTTATATTTATTCAATTTGTATCACCTCATATATTAATAGACTATGTACAATATTGCATTTAAATTTTGTACCTACACATTAAAAAGAAAATTTATTAAATATGGTTGAGGCCATATGCCTCTCTTTTATTTAATTCTTCTCATGACTTCTTCTCAATGATGCAATTTTGTAACTTTTCTTTGATGCTTCAGATGATGACAATTTGTTGTTTTCCTCAGTATGTTATGTAATTCATCTTCAAAATAGAATAATATCTTGGTTATGATTATTATGTTTCAATTCCCATATCATGCATCTCTTTCAGTTTCATATTTTCCTCTACACATGAAAGAGAACCTATATATCTAAAGCCATAGAGTCTATGAGAATGATGAAAACCTAACAAAAAAATTTGTCTCTATTTTAAGGTGCTAAAACATTTGAAAGAAAAAGGATGAGAACAAGGTAGCTACAAGTTGAGGATCCATCAAGAAAATCCACCTCATTCCAGGAATAAATGGGTTTTCTTCCCTTGTCTTGCATTTATGGTTTCATGTACATGCATTTTCCTTTATATGTATTATACTTGATGAGTCATTTTCCATGGCTTGTATAGGACTATTGTAGAATTTACTCATGAAATAAAATGAAAACTAATTATTTGGATGTGTTGTACATGTTTATTTTTCAATTATTTTCATTAACATAATGTTAAATGAACCCTTTCTAACTCAACACACTAAGTATTTTCACCTAATCATAAGGGAATGAATCAATTACAATTTAATTAAATCATGAAACTAAACTAAATCAAATCCAAGAACCCAACTTACTTCAACCTCTAGTATATGGATTGTCCATTTGCTTGCTTTGGGATGTCCATCTTCAAATTGTTGTGTCTTTCCCATCTATATCAAGATCCTACATCCGTTCCTAAAGGGTTAATGAATGATCGTAATGAAATTAATGAATTTAAAAGGAATTTAAAGGGTAGAATAGACATTTTGAAACAAACATAGTGATAGCACATACTTTTCCTTTATTTCTCAGTTATATCCCTCAACTTAACCCCTTAAATCTTAGAAACAAAATTTTTGAGCTGACCCATTTCTCGCACATGTGTGACAAATGTCAACATTTGTGGTGATTCTATGTGGTAAGATACCTACTAGCTGCAATGAGTAAGTTCCTTAATGCATCCATTAGGTATGGAGTCAAATACCAAAACAAATATTTCCTCGAAACAAAATTTTCCCTTTCCCGAACAACAAAAATAGGGAAAATATCTAGGAAGAAACCATATCTTATGCATGAAATGCACTTATTGAAAATAAAAAATTGTTGCAAGCATGCAGAAACACTTTATTGAAATGAAATCCTAACTACTCTACTCCATTTATCATTGAGAAATATTTAGTAAAAATGCTTGGGAAACATACCATTCACATGAATAGGATATTCCTCTCCATTTAGTCTCACAAGTTGAAAGACATTAAGCTACTTCCAGCCTGAAATCATGTAAGGACCACTCCAAATAGTATTAAATTTTGTATGATTTCCTGGCTTTCCCCTATCTTCATTCCACTTCAACACAATATCTCTTTCTTGGAAGAATCTCATCATTTCCATCTTGTCAATTTTTTCTTAACCTTTCATTAATGTCTTTCATATTCTTTTGGGCATGATTCCTTTACTTTTCCAATTCCATCAACTATGCATATCTGACCTACATAGTATCATTCCCAATCAACAATCTAATGTAATAAATCTAAGGCTGATATGTTAAGAGTGATGGGAATTCTTACTTCTCTTCCATAAACTAGTTTGTCCGGTGAATTCCTAATTGAGATTTTGGGAGTTACTTTATTAGCCCGCAGTGCTGAATTTAATCTTGTGTGCTAAGATATTCAATTGTATTTGAGTGTTATTCTGATTATCCTTAAAAAAAAATTATTTGTACTTTCATCAAATCCATTCCCTTGAGGGTAATGATTGGATAATGTTCTCAAGTAAATTTCATGCTTAACATCCCAATCAATTACTTTTTCTCCAAGAAAAGTTATAGCATTATCTAATATTATTGTGGTTGGAACACCAAATCTAGAAACAATACCTTCATAATACGAAAAAATGGATGTCTCATTTGCTTATTTAAGAGATAAAACCTCATTCCAACTATTAAAATAGTTTGTGGTTGTTAAAATCCATTTTTGGCCTTGAAATAAATGTGGATTAACCATACCTATGAAATCAAGGCCCCACTGCATGAAAGGTTGTTCAACTAAAATAGTTTGAAGGGGAAGAGTTGCTAACATTTCTTTGCCAACAAAAAATTCACATTTTTTACATTTCTTAATCCATTCATAACATTCCTTAAAAATGTTAGGCCAAAAGTACCCATCTCTCATGATTTTAAGGTATTTTGTTCTTTATTAAAAGTGGCCAGCTTTAGATCCTTTCTAAAACTCTTTATGCAGATGTTCTACTTGATCCCAATTAACACACCTTAAAAATATCCCATTTATATCCTTTTTGAAAATTATACCATCAATGTAAAAAAAAATGGACATCCTGTAAATGAAATCAAATTATTTTATTTGTCCATACCTTTGGGGTATGTTCCATGTTGTAAACAACTAATCATATCAGCAATGTAGCCTTAACGAGAACTTATTGATCATGTTCAGGTTGTTGATTTTTTGGCTACAATAAGACTGCAACATTTTGAGATTCCATATCTACAACTAAATTATCACAAAGTCCTTCCCTTTGACTATTTTGGTCACTCTAATGTCCACATAATATTCCATCACCTTAGTGATCCATCCATCTATCTTTTCATTCAATTTTTTATTCAACAGGAAATACTTCACACTTGGTTGAGAAACTAAGACATGTATCTTGTTATTTGAGAGAATTTACTCTAAATTTTTAAGTCCTCTAACTAGTGCAAGTACTTGTTTTTCAAAAAATGTGTACCTTGTTTCATAATCATGAATAATTTTCCCGAAATAAGGTAATTGGCTACAAATATCATCATCATTTACTTGAGTAAGAATGGTTGAGATATTTTTAGCTCCTTAAACAGTATAAAAAATGAAATAATTATCAAATTTTGGGTTAGTTAAAGTAGGATCTTGAGAAATAGCCACTTTGATTTCTTTACAAAAAAATCGCATCACTGGTTGATAAGAAATCTTGATCTTTCTTGAGCATATAATTCAATGGCATGACGAAAGCAGTAAAATTTGGTACAAACCACCTTATAAAATTAATCGTTCCTAAGAAGCTTGTAAGATCTTTCTTGTTACGTGGTAAAGAAAACTACAAAATTGAATCTACTCCTTATAGATCAATTGCTAAACCTTGTTTGGAAACATTGTGACCTAACAGTTTTCCTTTGTGTAATGAAAAAAATTGATTTTTGGGGATTCAAAGAGATCTCAAACTACTTGTAAATATCAAAGGTATGCCTCAAGTGTATTAGATGATCATCATAATTTATTGAATGAATAGTTACATCATCTAAATACACATGTATGAACTTATTTAATAGGCTTTGAAAATTCATATCCATTACACATTTAAAAGTAGCACCAGTATTAGAGTGGTAGAAATGCATCTTCTTATATGCATCAGTCCCTCATTTAGTAGTAAAGTTTTTTGTATACCTATCCTCTTCTCGTATGATAATTTGATTATATCCATGTTATACTCATCCAAAATAGACAATCTATACGAACCTCAAATTTTCCTCAAAAACTAACCCAAACGGGGGGTAGCGGATATTGGTCTTTTAGTGAGGCCCTATTGAGGTATCTAAAATCTACACACGAGAATATTTCACCATTTTTCTTCCACATAGGCATTAGGCTGGCTACCCAACTAGAGTGCTTTATGGGAAAGATTATGCTCAATTCAATTATCTTAGACAATTCATTTCTCATTAAAGGCTCTATTTTAGGATTTATGAATCCTTCTCTTCTTCTTTTCAGGCTTTGAATTAGGTTTCAATTCAATTGTATGTTGAGCCAAACAGGATTCAAACCTTATAAGGTCTTGTTATTTCCAAGAAAACACATCTATGAATTCTTTTCATAAATTAACAAAAGCTATCTTTTCATAAGTAGAGCATACCTTCCCAATCTGCAGTGTTTTACCATATTCAACCGATATTTCTTCATAATTATTAGTATGAGTGGATATCTTTCCCTTATCTTTTCTCATCTGATCATCTGCACTAAAAATGTTCTCTAACGTAACAAGTCCTTGAGGTAATTTGTTATTTTTCAGCTTCGAAATCTGATCACCATATTAATGCTACAACTTTTCTTGATTAGTTGATGAAAACTCAGCATCTTCTTGTATAAATCTAATTATCTTATTTTCATCCTCAAAAACATGTAAATTATCCTCATTCTTAAGTATTGAAGGTATGATAATCATCTTTATATGTGGCTATATATTGTCATTTTAAACTTTCTCAAGGACTTGAAAATTGGCTCTAATTGCTGCAAGCCTATCTATCTATTTATTCATTTTCCTTGAGACTAATTGAATGTTAAAATCATAAGAATATTCTATTTGGTCCAAAAGTTTTTTCTTATAGGACTTCAACAATGGGTTCTTGGAAACATTCAAATCTCTTAGTTGGTTAATAACATGAACTAAATTGCTAAAAGCTTTTAATAAAATGATTAGTCTTGTTCTAGCCATTGTAAGCCATGAATTAATGCTTCATATTCATCAAGCATTACAAGTATAGCCAGACTATAAACTAAGACCTGAAAATAGATTTTTTTAATGGAGAAAGCAACACTAAACCAGCAACTACTCCTTTTTTCCACTTTGTTCCATCAAAAAAGAGCTTCCACATCCCTTCTTGAAAATTTTATTTTTTGGAGAGTAAAGGCATTGAGGTGTTTTATTCATGAAAACAATACACTCCAAGTAATCTCTCTTCTATTTCACTTTAAGGATCATAACCATACTTTTCTTGTGTTTTTTCATCCATGAATAATTTAGAAACATCGTCTAATGAAGAAACTTTAGCATTGATATTGAAATATTCTTGCTCAAGTATAGCATAGTTAGCAGCAGAATTTGAGATATGACGTTTAATATGAAATATTGCCAAAGTTTCTGAATGCACTGTGACTTTCATACCATATCTTTTTGTGAAGAAAATGTAAGACCAATCTAAAGAGATGTACCCTCCAATTTTAATTTTGAATTCCCTTGATAAGCAAAGCACAAAGTAGGGAGGCAAATCTACAACACTTACATCTTGTAAAATTGTTACATTAGGACAAGCATGTAACATTACCTCTATATTCTTGATTAAACCAATCATATTTTTTTTCCCATCAAGTTGCAATATGATTTTTGTAGTTGGCTCATAAATTAGGCCCAACTTATTTGTTATGACCTTTGGTTTGACAATACTACTTCCTCCATTGTCCACCAAGCAGTTGTGGACTAAGTGATCTCCAATAATGAGTGATAGGTAAAAAGGAGGTGGCTTCTTGAAATATATAGCATTTGGTAGCTTATCCACCATCCATTTTACCACTTTCATTCTTTCTTCTTCTATATTTGTAAGAAATATGTTAGCTTTACTTGGTTCCTTTTCAGCTAATTTAGAGGACAACTGCAAATTTGCATGTTCCTTGGAAATAATTTGCAGTTTTATTTGAGATAGGAGGCACATTTGGACCCTTTTCATTTCCTTTTTCATCCTCAAGAGCCCTCTAATTAGATTTGGTCAAAACTGCACAATGTTCATCTTCCTCATAATTCACCATTACTTGCTCTAACTGCCTTTAACTCTGAGTTTATTTTTGTGAACCCTCCATTTGAGGCATATGAGATGTTTCAGATTGTTGTTGGGTAGCAACGTTTAGGTTCAAGTTAACATTTGGAAAAGAAAATTGAGGATGGGGTTGATTGCAAGGGAAATACCATTATGATTCTCAAGTAATATTGACTGGTACAAGGGCATTAAAAGAAGAAGGGACTTTAGGATCATTTGATTGAATCATTGTTGTAATATCACTATTTAATGTTGTTAGATAATAAAAGAAGGCATGATCAGCCAAAGGCTTAACAGTTGGTAGTATTCTATCCCATGTTCTTGTAAAACTCAAATTGAAATTGGCCATAAATTCTTATGGGGATCTTTTAATATTCACTATTTGTTCTAATAAGGACATGTTGTGTGATTTATCCTTAAACTGCAAACTAAATGTGTTCCCAATTGTTCCCATGTGGTAATTATTCCTATGGGTAGAATTATATACCAAAAAAGAGCTTGTATCTTAAAAGAAATTAAAAATAACCTTAATGCCACATTCTCTTGAGTTATATTATGAACAGAACACAAATTTGATAAGTATCTTATATGCTCAAAAGGTGTTTTAAGGATTTCCCTAGAAAAATAATGTAAAATTTTAAGGGAAGCTAATGGTATAGGATAAAATTAAGCAAGAAACAAGGGACTGCCACTAGCGAAAGTTATAAAAGACGTATTTTTTTTAGCAGCCATTTGGGATGTGGGAATTCAAATAACAAAATTTTTAACATCAAAAGGAGAAATTGGCCTATTATAAGGGGAATTGTTCCTAAATCTTGCTCTTCTAAATGAACTAAGAGGTAATTGCAAGAATTTAGATGCAATACCTCTAATAAGAGATCTTTTTGTTACCTTAGGCATAAAACATGTAGTACTAGTCTAAAATAAACTTTTCAGAGTAGAAAAATGTATTTACTTTGAATATTCAATTTATGACTACAATTAATTCCTCCTAGAAACAACTAATCTTCATCGTAACATTGTTGATCTATAAAAATAGTTTTCCAGAACAGTCAAGGCAATAAGGAGATGGAATTGATTGAATGGTTTTTGGCTGATTGTTAATCGCAAATCTTCATTTATATCCTTTTAAAATTTGATCACTGCAGCAAAAACCATATCAGGTTGTTGCTTTACAGAAACTAACATTTTAGGTACAGTCATGAAAAAACACCATCTTTCTTTGCACGCTGAAAAAACCACTTGTGCCAAAAACTATTGTGTAGTAGAAGTAGATTCATGTGAGGATTGGAATATTTTTTCCTTCTCTCTCCTCACTTATGTGGATAGAAAATGGAAACACCTCACAGGCTGTGGATATCCCTAAATTCAATTGAATCTCCATATTTTAAGGGTTCGTCCCCTTTCAGTGTATCCCTATCTAAATCTCGTAGGGTAAGAGTTAGAATGAAAACTGGAAAATGGGGTGATACACCATGGATTTTCAAGACTGTTGATATGGATATCTGCACAAACTGATAAAGCAAAATATTTTACTTGCACAAAAGAGAGATTTTTGGGTGAGATTTGAAGGTAAAATAACGGAAAATTGTTAAGGGATGACTTGCAATACACAACTTCCAATATGTATGCACACTAAAATTAATACACAACACCTATTTCTTGCAATAAGGGAAGATATCATAACCAAATAACTTAATAAATTCAAGGAAACCATAAGAATTAACTACTTGATTGCACAATATTGCAAGTATTTTCTGGAAAGGTAAAATACTTTAATTATCAATGGGAACTTTCTAAAAATATCTACAGTAATTTTTTACATCAAAATGAATCCCCTTAATGCTTACAAAAATGCTATTTTATATATATATATATATATATATATATATATAATATATATATATATATTATATATATATCACCTCTCAAACTCACCAAAAATAGCCTTTTCGACTTCATTTTAACACTCAAATAATTTAAAGATAAATCCAAAATTAACTTTACATGCACTCGGTCAAACTATAGTTGACTCCCTAATCATTCTTTGGAAATGTACAAATCCTTTTCATAAGTTAAGGTAATTTTTGAGTTTACAAGGAAAACATACAAAAGTGGATTTTTGGATTCACATGTTTTGTGTGTATAAATAATATTTGAATTTTTCTATTTTGACACACGCATCATAACAATTTGCACTCTAGTTGGCTAATCATGTTGTCCTTTATTACTATTTTGAAAAGTTTATTTTGTCTTATTCAACAATACATTACATGGTTTTAACATTAATACTATCTTATTAGATAATGGCTAAGCATAATAAATCATTCCTTGTGAAGTTTAAAAACATGTGGAAGCCCTCCGCAGATCTAGGTATTGGACATCGTGACTCATCATTTGCATGTTAGCCTTTAATATTAGTAATAATAAGGTCTTCCTTTTACGATCAATAATTCAATTATTTCAAGACCCCATCTACGTGGGCGTGAAAAAAGTAATTTTAACCTGACCACAGTTGATTTGATCTAAATCAGTTCAAGGAAACAAATTAGGGCATTCAAACCTTAAAGTATCGTAGACACCTAAAATTAGCATCGTTAATCCCCATGTATGCTTCCGCTTTTCCCCCTTCATTATCACATCACTATCATATTATACATTAAATATTTTTCCTAAGTCTTATTTCTCCTCATTATACTTACCCCCCTAGTAAATATCATCCTACAACTATAAAATCATATTCTACCTCCTCTTAAAATCACTCAAACCACTTAGAAACCAGAATCAAATAAAACAAGACCAAATCAACAACTTCTTAACCATTACACAACCTCCCTAACCCACATAACATCTTTCCAACACACATCCTTTATCAAAATAAATAAAAATATCGATTTGGGAGGTGGTTTCAACCTTTTTCCCATAAATCTTGGATCATCGGCGAGCTTACCAATTGTTGGCGATACCCCCATGTCGTCAACGACCCTATATAAATGATTTTTGGGCCATCATTTCAGGTTAGCTTGTAGCCTGTAACCTAGTTTTGAGATTATAGATGGATATTTCTCAATGAATTTACATTACATATCCTTTGTATTATATCCTTTCCATAGAGCTTGATCTTCTTAGTAACATTCAAGACACCAATAGTCTCTTTTTCATCCTTTCATAGGTCTAGGAATCAATTCAACAATCTTCCTTTCTCAAGTAATTTCATCCTCTCAACTTTATTCATCAAATAACACAAGATAAGTTCCTTTCTTTTTTCATTATCATCCCATTTATTTATCATTTGCATGTCTCAATCAGCCTTATCTCATATTTTATTAGCTTGCACATTTCCACAACAATCGCCGAAAATTCACCTAAACATTGTCGATCGACTCAATCATTGATGATTGGTCCAAATCACCATCTATCGGCCTCAGTCACCGATGATCCCTGTTTCTCACAACATTACACCCCTAAGCTTCATTTTTCATACATCCACATCCCATCACTTATTACCACTCTACCTTTGCAAGTGTTTTTCCACACATATCAAACTCCTTTGATCCATCTTTATCTCTCTATCAGTTATCTCAATTAAATCTATCATCCTACTCACCTTTATGAGTACACAAATATATACATCCTTGCTCCTTTTAGACATTTTGTGATTCTTAGACCCCTTTGGTTCAAGTATCACCATTAGACCATCATATAGTCGTGGACCACATCATTCCCTTTTCCTTTGCATTGAATTTTTATATCATCTATTTTATCATTTTTTCTTATCATTATCAGATTAATTTATTGAATGCGGATTAACATCCTTTCAAGGAAGTCTATTGACTTCCAGGGATTGGAATTTTTTGAGGAAATACACCATATATCCATCTAATTCTATCATTTTTGAGTTTTTATGCATTGTAGGTGACATGTTCTGTTGGATGGAAGCAGTTGTGTGCTTGTTCAAATATTTATACGTCAAATCAACGATCAACATCAACATTCATCATCATGGGTATCAGTAAACCCCATCGTCTTCTAAGGTTCATTATTATTTTTATTTCACTTCATTAAGTTAAAGCTGGAAAGCAAGAACTCTCTCATGCAAGCACTTCATTTTTCATTTTTCTTTAATTTTTGGTAACTTCTCGAAGGGGGTACAATCTACCCAATTTTCCTTGGTTGCCATTGATGTTCCTTAATCCTTGCATTTTAAATTTATTGTTTTCATTTTTCTTCCATATACCTAGCTGTGGCATATTACCTATGCCATGATGGCTACTTCAGAGCTACGTATTTCATATGTAGCCACCATTGTTTGACTTGAAGACATCTTGTGTCATTTTGTGCATGTTTTTCTTTATGGGTCACTTGACTTCATTTTATATCTTGATGGGGGATTTGAATCACACCTAGCTTACATTTCACTAATGGTTTGCCATTATTGAGTTTTGGAGGAAGCTAAAATATTTGTTATAGTCACCATGAGGATGGATTTTATCCACTCTAGTTTTGTGCTTTATACTTTATGGCCTTTTCTTGAGCTCAAATCTAAAGATTGGTGTTGGGTTTCATTCTTGGCCTATCATGGTGCATAAGGCTCTGGCTCATTGAGTAACTAGCTAGCTCAGGTCCATCCCAAAACTAGTAAGTGTTCTTATTCCTCTCTACTTCTTTCTTGTTGTAGCTCTGTATAATTATGTTTGACCTAGATTTGGGTTTTGCGCATATGAATCTTCACTTTTCCATTCTGGGATAGTTTTGAATTATATTTCGAGCCTTTATCATTTGTTGTTGGGGTTATTTAGACCTAGGCTCTAATTTTTTAACTAATTAATCTTGATCTCTGTGCATTTATTATTCTATGTAAATGATGTGTTATGCTTCTAAAGGCTGCCACTAATTTAATATTTGGTTCTATAATGTCCCTCCTAGCTCATATTTTCTTTACTCAACCCACGATATATTGAATGGGTGAGCCCTTTCCCTACTAATTATTTCATTTTCTCATGGACTTTGGTTATGTAAATCTTGTGTTTTTGTTCACCATTATGGCTATAATGAAACCATGTATTGGTAGTTGTGTGTGTTGAAGGCATTGACTAGGAGAGAAATAGCTCAGATTTTTGAGATTGTAGCTACAACTTTCTTTTTGTGCTTTGTTAGTTTGAGTCATCACCTGAGCTCTTCATTATGAACCTATGGCTCGATAAACATGCTTTGTGTTTTATAACTTTATTTCATAATTTATCCAGGTTTTCATAAAGCTTGGTATTCTTTAGTTTGACTGTGTACCATGTGAGTCTCTTTTAGATATCCCTTTTCTCATTAATTACTTATTCTTTTATTGAAATAGCTTTGTAAAAGAAATTATATTCATTTATGAGGGTCAAACTGGTTTTCCATTACTTTGTATATTATGTGCACTGTTTTTTGTCACGTGTGATCTCTTGTATGATTGAACTTCATCTTAGATAATTGTGCATGAGTTTTCAAAACCAGTTACATGTATCTCCATAGTTTTATTTTCTTACATCCTGTTTGAGCTTGAAATTGTGAATACTCTTGTATATTCAAAAGTGAAAATATTGAAACACTCACTTTTGTAAATAAATTTTTATATTTTCTTTGTATTTCTTATCATTGAATAAGCATTACATGCTTTGCATTAAAACTTGTTATTTCCATGCTTTCTTTCCTTTCTTGACTGAAAATGAACACATGAAACTTGATAATCCTCTCTGAAATATCTCCTTTCATTGAGATAATGATGCAAATATGAAATAAGATTTTCAAAATCTTTGCTTCTTTTCAAATAATTTATATACCTTGCATATGTATGGATGTAGTTGATTATTCTTTGTAGACCTGGAAATTATATTTTGCAAGTTGATCTTAATTTTTTGCATTCATTAACATTCTATTTTGAAAAGTTTCAATATGTAGATCCACTTATTTTGAAAATTTTTGCAGTCCTTTCCTTATATCACATGAAACCTTGATACTTAATTCTATCTGAAATGAATAGTGAAAGCTTTGAATGAAGCTAAAAATGGTACTTTGTTGTATTCAATCATAATGAAGCTTGTAAGATATTGTATTCATCACTATCTTTTCTCTCATTTACATGACTATAAATTAAAATGTGCCTTATTTGGGTTTTGTATCTTGATCATGGGAAACTATGGTTTGTCTTTTTATATTTCATGAAATTTCACATGGTTGTAGCTTAAGGAGATGATTTCCATTTTGAGTAATGTTGATGAAGACCTTAACATTATGTTGTAAATTTTTTTATCTTTGGAAATCAATATACTCTCAGCATTTAAAATTATTTTCAAAGCTAAACATGTGGTTTCTTATGCACTCATTTGCATTAAAGGCCTAAATATTTGTACTTGTGCCTAGTACACCTGATGTACAACTATGATTTGATACATGTTTGATTTGGATTAATTTCCTAGCTAAAGGAAACGCCAGTGTAATTTGTATCTCAACTGGATAGCCTTTGTTTTCCTCTAAAGGAAGGCTTGCTTTAAGTATTGTAACATTGATATAGCATATAGACTTGTATAACATCATCCTATGTATTTTGTGCATTGTTCTGCTAGAATGGTATCAATTCCTTATCTATCTTACATTGTTCATTCCATGCAATGCATACATTCTATTTTGCTAATATGGAAATTGTGTTTTCACTTGTATTTCGAAATTAAAAATCCTTTCAAATATGTAATGCTAAAAAAATTTCTATAACAAATGTATTACTATATCAATTGAAAGATCATCCTCAAAATAATGCATTGTATTTTTGAAAAGTACTTCCCTTGATAGATCAGTTTGTTTCTTGTTTACTATATTATTGTCTCTTAAGATATGGTTTTTGTACCTTTTAAAATAGATCACTTGGGCACTATTAAATTAAGCTATCTCAAGTTTTGATGGACATAATACCATACTCATCCATTTCTGAATGCATAGTTTGTGTAACACTTTACATTATTATATATGTGTAGATGTTTATATCCTGAAAATAACCAAATCTTGAATGGCCTTCATTTCCTCATGACACTCTATTCTTTCCCTTGATTTTTATGAAGATGATTAACTGGAAATGAAACTTAACAATTGGAAGTATAGCCAATAATTAATCTAAATAGAAGGACTAAAATGATGTATAAATGAAACTAAGAAAGTATGGAATAATTTCAAATAATTATATTAAGTGCAATAAAACCCTAAATATATATAAAAAAGAAGGATAGATGACTTAGCTTATTGGAAGAGACTATCGTAGGATTTCGTGGGTCTAAAAAATAAAATCTTGAAGTGAATACAACAACTCAAAATTATTGCAAAGGATGGATTTGGATTATCTAGACCTATTGAGGTGCCCTAGAAGGTACTGGGGCACCCTGGTCTACAAATTAGGTGCCCTGATCTCTATAAAAGCTATGAATCTGATTATTTGCAAGGTCACAAGGTATCTTGAAATTTTTCTTATCCGTCTCATTGGATTCATTGAGTTGCGCCAGATGTGTTGTAACTAGATGATGTCCTACAAGAAGGGAAGAAGTATTAAAACCCTAAGAAAATAAAATATGCAGAATGAATGGGTTGGACTGACCTCAGCCACCAAACTAATGGTCTTAACACTCATCGTTTTACTACATTTCAAACCTGGATGTAGTTTTTGTGAGTGTGTGCATGTCGTTCCCTAGGTTCTCTTGTGTCAGTCACACTTTGTGAAGTAGCGATTAATAATAACTATAGATAATGTAGTAGCATGTGTCGATGGAATAGAATAGAATCCTTCCCCTATGTTTTGTTTGTTAATGTAGATCCCATAGCCTTACGCATGTCACTATTTGGATGCCAATGATGTAATGGATGTAACTCTAGATGGAGTGATAGTAGTATGTGATGTTAAGATGCTCATTACGGTCTTATAACTTTATATTTATATGGTTCTCTTGCTCTAGATTCATAATTAAACCTGACATGGCCAATTAGGAAAACTATAAGAATGGAAAAAATCTAAACAAACCCTAAAAATTAGTGGTAAACTAGAACATCGATCGGGGCACTCTTGGTGGGACCAAGGTGCCCCGGGGTACCCCAGTAAAGGCTTGGACACTTGGGTTTAGGCTAAAATTTCGGGAAAGTTGTGAAATAGATGGATAGGTATAAGGAAATGTATGGGAATGGTGAAATAAAATATTAAATAAAGGTGGCCAAAAGGTGGGATTAATTAGTACTTTATTCACTTGAGAACATTCCAAATAGTAGTATAAGAATGGGGTAAATAATGCATAAAATGCATTTTTTTCTGTCTAAATTTTTCCCCCACTTTATATTGGTGACGGAAATGCTTCGTAACATAAATTAGATAGAGATATGTAAATGATATCCATGTAGATTGTAGAATAATACATGTCGATGTAATAGACTCAAGCATGGAATGACAAAAATAAAAATATAAAGGAGTGTGGATTATAAAGATGAAATTATGCATAAAAAGTGATGAGAGTGACCCTATGGCAGAATGCATGCGTAGCTACTATTGTGTGTAGTGTACATGCATGGTTAGTAAAGGCAAGTAGTGCATGTAGCGGTGTGTTGTCATTTTCATTGTCACTATTGTTTTTTTGCCCCCAATTCAACTGTTTGTTTCTCATAAGAATGGAACTGCAAGGAGAAAATAATCTAGTAGTCAAATACGTGTGTATGTACAAATGTTGTGTAAATACACATGTGTATAGAAATTTGTAAAGTATGAAAATTTAAAATACGTGAAAAGATAAGTGTAAATTTAACATGTGCACTTTATCCATGTCGATAAAATGCATGTAGAAAGATATTATGTATGGTCATGAGTTTTTTTGGTGATCTGATGCCACCATGGCTGAAGAAGTATAGGGAGGAAATGCTTTGTATCCACCAACCTTTAACCACTTCTACTTAAATGTGTGAAGATGTCTCTATAATTTCTTGGCTTTTTGCGTGATCTTACGCCACTAGACGGAGCAGTGTAGAGAGCCACACCCACTATAACCCATAAGCTTGTAACTACTCCGCAGAATTACTAACGGACACCATGTCTTATAGAGTTCATTGTGTATGGATTTCATAGACTATTTTGAACTCACTTGTTGTATGTGAACGGGTGTAAATATGTTGTGTTAGTTAAAACACTCAATGATTCCCACCCTCTTTTGAGGTGTATGCGACATCGCTAAAAGGAGAATTTGTCCCCAATAGAGGACCAACCACACTTTGACCTATAGAAATTTTCCCTCCAAGAGGAAATGGAAAATTCTTGTTAGATACCAAGGTGTACACAAAAAGGGATAGCTAACCAAAACAAGTGTTAGTCTGAAATCACATGCATGCAATAAGACAAGTGTAAACTATGCAGACAATGTAGAAACTACAAAGAACAATAGTGTACACACGTAAGGAAATAAGTAGACCGCACAAAGTAGGGTGCAAACATGGGACATCACTCATGATGTCGAAAGACATGCAAGGCCATCATAGCCACAAACAAAAGACAAATGTACGCACAATCAAATGGAAAATCCCGCATACAATGGAAAACAAAGTAGACAAGTAGAAACAAAGAAGTAGCCATAAAAACATGTAATCCTGTAAAACAAGTGTTGCACATGGAACACCCATTAGAATGTTAGAGCGATAACCAATATGTCAAAGCGTGTATAGCCAAGTAAAATTAGATGCTAAGTACAAAATGTAACAATAGCACCTAGATTAGATGAAATTGGATGCCCCCAGTAACCGATATAAGAACAATAGAAGGTGAGAATCTATGTTGCATGTAGGGTCATGTATTTTCAATCACACTAAACAAAGGCATGACCACACATGTGTGTATGATAATGAAATATACAAAATCAAGCTAACATGTGAATGAAAGTGATCATGCAAAACACTAGCAAGAAAGAGTAAATTCCCTCAACATAATGTAATATGATGTCAACGGATGGAATCGAATGCAAGATAGAATGGTTGGAGCAGTGTGCCCCCCGAGTGGATGAAATGCGGATGCACTGAGGATCATTTTTTTCCCCTTAGCAGTCAAGAATGAATTATAAATGAGAGTGTGTCATCAGGAAATGGTCGAGTAGTGTTGGTTGTTTCTAGTGCATTGTGATGAGTGTGAATATGTACTGGTGATGAAATATGACATGTGGAGATATGTGTGTGAATCCTATAGCTGAAGCGTATATCATGACTTGTTGAAGAGATGAGTGATGATTTATCCCTAAGCGTATATCATTATATGATGAAATAATGAGTAATGGTTTAGCCCTAAGCGTATATCACTATAGAATAAGTAGATGGGGATGGGTGATGATTTAACCTAAAGCGTATGTCACTATAACATGAATAATAGTAAAAGAGTTGTGATTTAAATTAAGGTATATATGAATAAAAGATGAGAGAAGAGGTGACTATGTAACCTAGGGTGTATGTCACTAACACTGGAATTATCACATGATGAAGATGTCGCATAGGCAATGTAAGGTCGATTTGATTAGTAAACACTCAGCAGTTGAGTATGGGCCGAGGAACTAAAGTGTGTCATAAGGTGGTGGGTACAGCACATACAAGACAACATAGTATAAATGACCAAGTGATAAGGATGTAAATACGCGCAGTGGGTCATGCAATAAAGGATGTGTAACATGTATAGGATATGTAATGTGTGAAATACAATAATAAGTGTATATAGAAATGTAATATGTAATGATGATAGATAAAAATAGACCCATATGTAATGAAATCTAGTGTAGTAAGTAGAATGTATATGGTAGATAAATGTGTTATGTGACTCATGCAATGTAGGAAATGTAGGGTGTATAGACTATGAAATATGTGGTGATAGATGTAAATAGGAAATATAATGTGTAGTGATAAAATGTAAAGCTAGCCCCATATATATGTGTAACCGAGTATAAATGTAGAATGTATGGATGAAGTGTAAAACTAGACTCATATGTAATGATGACAAGTGTAATATGTATAATATAGATGATGTATAAATTCCTAATATGTGCACAAGGGATGTATAGTATAATATAGGATGTAGACTAAGTAGAGAATGGATGATGTAGGATGCACAATGTATGTGATAGAATGTAAATGTGTAGAACCTATAATGTTGTGTGTGGGGTTCAATGTAATGTAAATCTCTTGATAGTCAAGTGTGAATGGAAGCACAAGTGTGCGTCATCGGTTAATGATGGTAATATGATGAGTGAGATGATACACTTAAAGGAGATGACATTAAATTATTGATATAAAATGCATAACGTAATATGACATGATTATGCCAAAAGAAGAGGGGGAAGTTATGTAATATGATATGCCCCCTATGGTAGTGTGGCAAGAGACTACGTAAACTCATCAAGGAGATCTTCGTCCTCTGGATCAAGGTAAAATGGATATGGATTAGCAACTTGATATGCAATAGTGTGAGGTTGATCACGTAAGGAGCTGGTGAGATGTAAGAGATACATACCCATAGTGTATTCTTAGTCAATGAATGGGGGATGTGGGCAACAATGGGCATACCATCAAGTGTTGTTATGTGACTTTCTAAGAAAGGAACTATTGTAGATGAAAACATGACTAAATGACATAGGGAATGAAATTTCGGTGTGACTGGGGTGTAATGTGCCACCAATGTAAGTAAGCCAAGAATCCCCTAATGCGAGTGGAGAGGAATAAGGGGTATGTGGTAAATACACTAGAAGATGAAAAAAAATGCAAACCATAAGCAAAAATTATAGTGACAAAGCCATAGCATATATGTGAAGCATGAGTAGAAGGCTAAAGGACCTCAAAATTCAAACCAAAATAAGTGAGGCTGGTATGGACACATATGGTTTCATCATGGGTAGGATCGAATGAAACATGTTCCCAATATGAGTCATGAATGAATAGTGTACAAGTGAAGGGTGGGTGAATTGACGATGAAGATGAGGATTGGATAGGATTGTCTGGTGGCTGATATTTAGTAATATTTGTAGCAGGAGGTGGTATAGAAGGAATAACATCAAGTAAACAAATAACGCCTCAAGTGGTGGTAAATGAGGTGGATCATTCATAGGATGAGTCTCATCGGTGTTATTAATGAGAGGGATAGGAAGACTATTGATAGGGTCATGAATACATTATTAGAATGTATCACGATCTCGGAAGATAGTATACTCAACACACTCAAGTAAGAACTTGACACAACGGTGGACCATACAAGTAACAACTTGCATTGCATGAAGTTAGAGCCTTCCTAGCAAGCAATTATATGAGACAGTGAAATCAATGAAAAAGAAGATGGTAAGGAGAGTCTTAGGACATACAGTGAAATGAAAGGTAACATTTCCTAGACATGGATGGATAGTAACATCATAAGCACGAAGTGAGATAGAAGAATGGATAATGTCACCAGAAAAAAACCTAAGGCTTGAAGAAAGGACATAGGGCTCGAATTAAGATCAGAGCCATTATCAATAAGAGTGCACTTGACAACAACATTGTAGATGTAAGACATGATGCAAAGTGCTGGGTTATTGTCAAATGGGTGAATGTCAGTAGGAGGATTGGTCTGAAATGTTATATGTTGAGAAAAGACATCAACAAATGTGTCATACATGGAATCTGGATGCATGTAAATAAAAACATGGGTAGTAGAAAAGAGGGTTTGATCCTGATGAAGCAAGTTAGAATGGGTAAGTAGAATATCATTGACGTAGATATTCATGATGACTAAATGCAAATGAAAAACCCTGAAAGGTTCTATGAAGAAACGTTAGGGTTCACCAAAATTATTAACTAGAAATGGAACTAAACTATGGGAATTATAACCACTAGTTAATCTAAATACGAGGACTAAAATGTTGTATAAATGAAACTAAGACAATATGGAATAACTGTAAATAATTATATTGAGTGCAATAAAACCCTAAATATACCAATAAAGAAGGAGAGATGACTTGATTAGAAGAGACTATCGCAGGTCTGAAAATAAAATCTAGAAGTGAAGACGACCACTCTGAAGTCATGGGAAGGCTGGATCTTGGAGATCTTAACTGACTGGGGTCCTTGGGAAGGTATTGGGGTGCCTCGGGGTACCCCTGGTATGCAAATTAGGCAACCTAATCTTTGTAAAATCTTTGAATTTGAGTTTTGTAGGGTCAAGAGGTATCTTGAAATGTAACTTATCTATTGCACTGGATTAGCTGAGTTGCTCTGGATGTGTTGAATAATTAGATGACAACATGTAAAAGGGAAGAAGTATCAAACCCAAAGAAAAATAAAAGATGTAGAATTAATGGGTCAGATTGACCTCAGATGCCAAACTAGAGGTCTTATAATTGAGCGCTACACTACATTTCATACTAGGATGTAGTTTTGGTGAGTTTGTGCATGTCATACCGTAGGTGCTCTTATGCAAGTCGTACTTTGTGAAGTAGTGATCAATAATAACTATAGAAAAATGTAATAGAATGTGTGCATGGAATCAAATAAAATCATTCCCTCTATGTTGTGTGTGTTGATACATATATCCTAGCCATGATGCATGACACTATGCCGATACAAGTGATGCAATGGATGCAACTCTAGATGGAGTGATAGTAGTATGTGATTTTATGACCCTCATTATGGTCTTATAACTTTATATTTACAGGGTTTTCTTGCTCTAATTTTGTAATTGACCCCAACATGGTCGACTAGAACAAAGATAAGGATGGAAAATGGCTAAAAAGATCCCAAAAAGAAGCGCAAAGTGGAATATGGGTCAGGGCACCCTAGGTGGGACCAGGGTGCCTCAGTACATTTCTGGGCAACCGAGTTTATTCTAAAATGTCAGGACAGTTGTGAAATAGGTGGATAGGTATGAGGAAATGTGCGGGAATGATGAACTAAAATATAAAATAAAGGTGGCCAAAAGGTGGGATTAATTATTAGTTTATTCATTTGAGAACCTTCTAAATAGTAATATAAGACTGGGCTAAATAATGCCTAAACTGCATGATTTTATGTCTACAGAAGATAATTGTTACATATGAATTCTTGAACCTTTTTTGGATGAAAATATTATTTGCAGAGGAATGTAGATTGTCACTCTTTTCAATGATCATGCTCTTTTGTTATATTTCTCCAATTTGCGTCATCTCAAATATGAATAGATTATGAACAATGTGGAATTTAAAACCTGTACCTACACATTAAAAAGAAAATTTTCGAAATTTGGTGGAGGCCATGGGCCTCTCTTTTATTCAATTCTTCTCTTGACTTCTTCTCAATGATGAAGTTTTGTAACTTTTCTTGGATGTTTCTAATGATGACAATCTATTTTTTTCCTTTGTATGTTGTTTACTTCATCTTGAAAACAGAATAATATGTTGGTTATGATCATAATGTTTCAATTCTAATGTCATGTATATATTTCAGTTTCTGATTTTCATGTACACATGAAAGGAAATCCATAGATCTGAAGCCATATAATTTATGAGAATGATGAAAACCTAGAGCTCTACCAGATTTTTTGGTCTTTTTTTCAAGTGCTCAAACATTGGAAAGGAAAAGGACAAGAACGAGGTAGCTGCAAGCTGAGGAGCCACTAAGAAAAACCACCTCATTCTAGGCAATGATGGGTTTTCTTCCCTTCTCTTACATTTAGAGTTTCATGTATATACATTTTCCTTTGTATTTATTGTACTTGATGAGTCATTTCCCATGGCTTGTATGGGACAATTGTATAGTTTACTTATGAAATAAAATGAAAACTGTTTATTGTGACAAGATTTACATGTTTCTTTTGCATTTATTTTCATTAACGTAATGTTAAATGAACCCTTTGCAACTCAACACACTAAGTATTTTCACGTAATCATAAGGGAATGGGTCAATTGCACTTTGATTAAAACATGAAACTAAAATGAATCAAATCCAACAACCCAACTTAATTCAACCTCCAGGATATGGATTATCCCTTTTCTTTCTTTAGCATGTCCATCTTCAACGTGATGTGTCTTTCCCATCTATATCAAGATGGTGCATCACTTCTTGAAGGGCTGATCAATGATCATTATAAAGATGATTAATTTGGAAAGGCGTTTTAGGGGGAGGATATACATTCTGAAACAAACACAGCAACAATATATACTCACTTCTCCTTTCATTCTCAGTTACATCCCTCAACTTAACCCCTTCAATCTTAGAAACAAAAGTTTCGAGTTGACTCATTTCTCGTGCATGTGCAAGAATTGTCAGCAGATCCTATGCAAAATAAGGTAGATATGGTGTACTTTGGGTCCAAGGCACTACCAATAGTTTTGGCTATAAGAGGGGAGGTATCCAATAACGATATCTTGGAGCCTCTACAACACGAGGGACCAATGTACAAACTTAGAAGTGACTTTAAATCTCATGATGGACCCCATCCTATCACGGTGATGGAAATTTTTATTCTAGTTACCTAGAAGATGAGGCCAATGAATGGACAGTTCTGGGAAAGAAGAGAAAAATACCAACAAATATAATCACGTGCTCTCAAAAAAATGGGTGACTGAAGTGGAATCTCGAAAATTTCTTGTTAACTTTCGGCACACTAGTCAATGCTCCTAGGTATGAAAATGAGTTACTGTTAGATGTAAGAGCCGACTGGATGGTTGTAGGGGTTTGGCCTAACATATTTAAGATGATGGATGTCTGTTTTACAAAGTTTTATCTATTGGTTGCTTTTACAAGGTTTGGGGAAGCATTAAAAATCCTCTAGTATTTTACCTAATACAATTTTTTTGACCAAAAATACAAGTGAAATAAAAGTCATTATAATAATTACATGCATGCATATCAATTATGGTCTTGATTTTCATATAGCAATTCTCACTTGAAAAGAAATGGCACAGTCAACCGGTCCTCTTGATTTCCATTAGAATCTAATATATATATATACAGCTTCAATTTGTATCCTCTGCAAGAAAATAAGAGTTAAATAGAGTGGACCGGTTACTACTATTCGCTTGTTTATTTTCGTGGTAAGCATGCAATCATTATCAATAGCCAATGTTAGCTATAGACTCGATGTAAATTGAAACAGTTCATTAGAATTAGTCGGCATTAACATTAATTACTGAATTCAAGATGAAGTAGCACCTGAGTCGCTGAAAAGCAGGTTGTGATAGCTATGCCAACAATGACTTGCTCACTATAATCGACTGTAATTTACTTCATACGATTTCTGAACATAAAGTGGGCAAGCCATTCTTGGCTAAGTAACACTCTCTGCCTCCTAATGCAAGAGTCCCTCATGAATTATTAAAAGGCTAACTCAACTCAGAATGAGGGGTAATGCTCACACAACATCAGAGATATATAGTCTATTAGAGTTAAAAGAATTATTGAAGCGAATGTATTCAAAGATCGATTCAACGTGTCTGGACACCTCAAAGCTGAGAAAATGATAGAAACGAATATCTTTTATGGAATCCATTATCATCAAAGCTGTTTTATACCTCGAAAACGCCAATTCCATCTCACCGAATAAATAGACGATTGGACAGAGAGATATAGTTGATAAAGTATGTTCCGATTCCTGACATACGTCAGTTAAGATGCTCATTTTATCTGACGACATTGGTGATGTGGGGAACGCCACATTTTGAAACGAATTAAATCCTACCCTGTCGCAATATATATAGTGATACATTGTTTTACTTATCCTTTTACACATGCCAAAATTCATTATGACTGCAATCAGTACTCCATGAGGAAAGGCATTCATAATGACAGGTCTATTTGCCTACGTAGTTCTTTTCTAACAAATGAATATGTGGGGGTGAGCATGGTTGAAGTTCTTGTAATTAGTGTTGAACATAATAAGTATCCCATAAAGACAAGAAAACACAAGAGCAACAATGTTGTGAAGTGTTGCCGCAGCTAAAATTTAAATGATTCATAAGAGATGTGGTGGTTGCATTTGGAGAAACATAATTAGTCTGTAAATGGAGTCCAAATGTTGACTGATGTAAGGATTCAAAATACATGCAGTGGAGCAGTCAAAGTTGTGAATAATGTCAAATCGTTCATGTAAGAACAAAATTAGATCTATAAAAACTACCTAAAAAAGAACATGGGAAAAAAAGAAATTGATACGAGTAATGTCAAAATTCTAACCGCAAATGTAATGCACGAAATATTAATTGCAATGCTAGATGATGGGAAATGGACTCAAGCACAAATTAGAGAGAGTGCTTAGAAAGTTTACAGAATTGACATTTTGGAATTAATAAAATCCATTACACATGGTTCTAAATTTCTTTGGCAGTTGTTTCTAATAATGATATGATGTTGACAATCCCTATTCTACTCAATTGCAATGCACGAATGAGGATACAACTTTGTTCTCATATTGTAACGATGGAACAATGAATAGCATAGATTGTATGCGGTGTAGCATTGTCCTAAATTCAGAGAAGTTATCTGGTTACATTTATAAAATATGAGTAAATTACAACGTTAATCTTAGGTGTTATTTATAGTAGAGATATTGGCTTGAATTTCATTGGCGAGCCAATCTTGTTTCAAAATGATAGAGAATTATAATGCTATGGAAAGAGGGAGATGAGAAGGGAGGAGGAAGAGCATGAGGTGTAGGAGGATGGGGGTCAAGGCTTCTCTAGTGCTAGTGGAAGATGGAACGATAATTATAGTAGATGAGGATGTGGAGGAAGGTCTCGAGGCAGAGGCAGAGGCAAAGGGAGACATCAATTTGGTTTAGACTAGCGATAACCAGTTAGATAATCAATAGCAGCGCTAATACTAGTTGGAGGGATTTTAGATTTCATATATTTGTAGAAATTAGGCATAGAAAATAACAACTAACAGAAAATAAAATAAAGAATTGCAAATAAAACATATTATTGCAAACTCAGATCAGCACTTATGAGCATATATTTCTTCTTCTAGTTCCAAAGCTTTGGTTCAATACAATCTCTCTGAATGTGTTTGTTTGATATATAAAAACGCTTACAATTGCCTCTAATAAATAGATGGCTTCATCTAACAATAAAACACTAAACTCATAAAAAATAGAGCTAAAAAGCACATGTTTTTATGCAATACAAAGCTTTTGGTTTATTTTCTTTAATAGCTTTTCCTAAACTTAAGAACAACTAAAAACTAAACTCAAAAGTAAAAAGCGTGTAAACAAAAAACTGCTTTTTTCTTTTCTTGGGGAAAAATTAAACTTTTTTCTAACACTCCCCCCTTGATTTTGGCCTTCAAGCTTTTATTTTTTTTGAAGATGAGTGTGCACTTCCAGATCTAACATATTCTCGATCAAAAACTCCTTAAAAATTTCTCAAATACTCAAAAACTCCATTTCCCAAAGCTTTCGTAAATATATCTACAAACTAATCTTCAGATCTGCAAAATTCAAGAAAAATTTCCTTTTTGTTAACCAACTTCCTGATGAAGTCATACCTCGTGTCTATGTGCTTTCCTCCTCTTGTGAAAAACATGAATTTTGGACAATGTTATTGTTGTCACAAAAAAATTGTGTAGAATCCTCTTGATTCTGCCTCAAATCTTTCAACACTCTTATCATCCAAATAGCCTAACATGTTGCTCTTGTTGCTGCTACATACTTTTCTTCTGCTGAAGATAGCGTGACTATGGGCTGCTTCTTCGATGCCCATGAAACGACACATCTTCCAAAGTGAAAAACATAACTGAATGTGCTCTTTCAATCATCAATATTTTCGGCATTGTCACTATCTGTGTAACCTATGAGTTTGAACTCATCTGATGTTGAATATATAATTCCATAATTCTTAGTTCCACATACATACCTCATAATTCTTTTTCCATCTTTTCAATGTTAATCTTTTTGGATATTCCATGAACATTGAGATGAGGCTCACACCATACATAATATTCGGCCTTGTGGCCATCAAATACATGATTCTTCTAGCTAGTCTTTTGAACAATGTTGGATCTACAAATGATCTGTTGTCATCTTTTCTTAACTTCAAACCTACTGCAACAGGTGGTTAGCGATGGTTTGCAATTCAACATGTTAAATATCTTCAAAACATCATTAACATACCTTTCTTGTGAAATAAAAACTCCATATTCTTATTGTTGAACTTCTATGCCTAAAAAATAGTGCATGAGGTCTAGATGTGTCATCTCAAATTCTTTTCTTCATAGCTGATTTCAGTGAATCTGTAGATAGATTTCCAATGATGATTAAATCATCCACATATAAACAAACAATCAAAATTTTACCTTACTCATTGATCTTGATGTATAAGGTAGGCTCACTACTACTCCTATGGAAACCATTTTGTATCAAACAAGAATCAATCCTACTGTACCAAGTTCTAGGTGCTTGCTTGAGACCATAGAGCATTTTTTTTCAACCTATATACCTTTCCTTCATAACATTCAATATGATAACCTTCTGGATGATTCACATAAACTTCTTCTTCAAGAAAACCATTCAAGAATGCTTATTTTACATCCATCTGATAAATAGGCCATTTGTTTTGAGCTGCAATATCTAAAACCATTTTTATCGTCTCCAAACGTGTTATAGTTGAAAATGTCTCATTTTAATCTACTCCATATTGCTGTGAAAATCCTCTAGAAACTAACCTTTCTTTATATTTCTATAATTTACCAATCAGCAATATATTTTCTCTTGTAGACTCACTTCGCTCCTATCATATCCTTTCCTTCTGGAAGATCTACCATTTCCCATGTCTAATTCTTCTCTATGGCGTATATCTCATCATCCATGGCTTGAACCCAAACCCCATTGTCTATAGCCTCTTAAAATTATACTAGATCTGCATCTTCAGAAAACAATGAAAATTTTGAAAAAAGCTCTTAGTTGTATCAATATTATAAATCTCACTAAGAATCCTTGTTTTTTGTTGTAAAGGGCTATCTAATGATGGACTGTTTTGTACTGAAGGAGTAGATTCTAGTGTTCTTTTTGGTGTCTACTTCATAGTTGAAGATGACTGAAATCTTGAAGATCTCCTAGATGTAGATGGAGGTGTATCTTGTGCTATAACTTGTGTTGCATGTCCAATATTCGAATAAGATATGATACCTTGTTGCTCTATGCTTTCATCTACCATATCATCATGAGGAATAGGTTTTTGCTACACTGACTATTTTCTCAATACTTCCATCCCATGCCTCATTTTAAAAAAAATATTATATCTCTGCTGATTATGACCCTTTCTGGTAAATAGATTGGACAACTTGTAAGCTTTTGTATTCTCTGAATATCCAACAAAATATGCACTTTTCTCATTTTTTTGTCTTACTTCTTCATTAGCTCCTCAGGAACATGTGTGTATACCCACACAACCAAAAAAATCTAAAATGAAAAAAAACTGTGTTTTCTCTTAGTCCAAGCTTGTTGAGGAACCATGTTGTAAAAAAATTTCAATGGACATCCGTTTATGATGTAAACATCAATTTCTACTACTATTGCTTTTGCCCAATACTCATTTGAAAAATGATTTTCCTTCATCACAATTCTCGCCATCTCCATGATGGTTCTATTATTTCTCTCTACCACACCATTCTATTGTGGTGTATACCTAGAAGTAAACTACTTGTGTATACAATGATATTCGTAAAAATTCAGAAAATCATTGGAAACATACTCACCTCTTTTATCTGTCCTCAGAACTTTAATGTAGTACCCACTTTGTTTTTCTCACTAAAACCTTTAACTTCTTAAATATATCAAAAGCATCTTATTTATGTCTCAAAAAGTACATCCCATGTTTTCCTTTTATAGTCATCAATGAATTTCATAAAGTGATGAACAACCTCCAGTAGAATTTGTTTGCATCAGTCAACATAAATCTGAGTGAACAATTTTCAAGTGGTGCACTTGTTTCTTTTTGTTTTTTCCAACTGTGAAGGAATCTCCATGTTGCTTCCCCAAAATACAACCTTCGCCAAATCTATTTGGTTTTTGAATCAAAGGAAAACTTTTTCACCATATTTTTTTCTATGTAATAAATTCAAACCACCAATGTTTAAATGACCAAAGCTGGGATGTCATAGCCACGATTCATATTTTTCAACTGATTGAAAAGTTGATTCAATCTCCTTAGCTCCAGATTGATCTGTAGTATGAGCTTCGGATGTGTCTGGTATAATCTTCAATGGAAATGTAAGCTAGGAAAAATACACTACTAACAAGGAAGTAAAATACCAATAATCATACCTCCTCCTTCGCGTTCCGTAGCAAACCTCAGAATGGGCTAAGAAACTTGGATTGAGCCCTGATTTTATGATTGTAGGTGCTTTTCTTCAAGACGGAGCAAGACCTTCCTGCAACAACGATCCTCTTACTTTGCACTAGATGGGGAAAAGGATTATGAAGCTATTTTTGCATTAGGACGAGGCAAAAAGGATGTTCTTTTCTCAAAGGATGCAAGAACTTAAATATGGCATGTAAGCTTATTCTCCGTGTGTTTAGAGGGGAGGGGGTAAGGTTGTATTTTATATCCTGAGGGAGTGATTAGCTTAGATTAATTTAAGTAATCATGGTTTGAAAATGTGGGCAAGATTAAGTGGGTGGTTTGAAAATGTGGGCAAGATTAGGTGGGGTGGTTTGAAAATGTGGGCAAGATTAGGTGAGTGGTTTGAAAATGTGGGCAATATTAGGTGAGTGGGGGCCACAAAGAATGGGTGTGAGGATTTGAATTATATTTTTAATTCATAAGTGGAGGATTTTAGGTGAGTGGGGACCACGAATGGTGGGTGAGGATTTTGAATTTAAATTTTTAATTCAATAGTGGAAAAATATGGAGAATAATGACATGTGGTGAGGATTAGATTATTTTTAGATTTTGAAATGGATAATTAATCAAATTATATTTGATTAATTCGAAGTGTATTTTTATGGGAAATGAGGAAGGGGAATTAATTTATTTAGGATAGATGTGAAATTGGGGTGTCTATAGGAAACATTATGTTTCTTGTCATCTTAACTTTAGCAATCACCTGGGTATTTGGAGCTTTATCCACAAGAACACATTCAATGTCTTCAATGTAAACTTTGTATCCCCTTTTGTACCAATTGGCCAAAGGTCATAAGACTGTGCTTCAAACCTACAACATAATAAACATCCTACATAATCTTTTGATCCCCCTTTTTTGTTAGAATATTGATTGTTCCTTTTCCTTTTACAGTCACTGTATTATTATTCCCAAGGGTAACTTTTGACTTTACTGACTCATCCAAATTAGAAAATAAATCTAAGTTACCTAACATGTGATTACTACAACCAGAATCTAAATACCATACATCACTATGACTCTCTTGGGATATATTACACTCAATAGGCGATGCTTCAGCAATCTTTGTGCATGTAATAAACATGGAGCTTGGAGTAGAGCGCCCAACCTAGTTTTGATTCTTCTTGTTTTGATCATACTGTTTTTCCCTACATTCAAAAGCATAGTGCCCATATCTCTTGCAATAGTGACATTGCACATGTGATTTATCATGTCCCTGATCTGAAAAATGATTATGATTGTGTTCTTTACTATTTCCTCTTCCACTTGATTTTGATGGACCACTGCTGGTTCCTCTAGATGAACTTCTTCCTCTCCCTTTAGGGCTGAAATTTCTTCTTCCTCTTCCACGATCTCCTAATACCTGTGATGAAAAATCTTGATCGACAACTGCATGTGATGTATTTAACCTCTGTTCATGATTTATTAGTGATGGATGCAACTCATCAATTGAAAAATGACTTAGATCCTTATTTTCTTCAATAACAACTACCAAAGGATCAAATTTTTCAGGGAAACTTCTAAGCAATATTTCAATAATTCTTCTATCCTCAATGTTTTCACCATGAGATTTAATTTGATTGACCAAACCAACTACAAAATTATAGAATGATTCTACGGAATCTGAATCTTTCATTGACATATTTTCAAAATCTCTATGAAGTAACTGAAGCTTGGTGGTTTTTAATTTCTCTTTATCTTCATACGTAACTTGGAGAGTTTCCCACACAATTTTTGTTTTACCGGTTGCTATCACTCTAGGTAGGATTCTTTCATGCATGGCTTGATGAATCAAGAAAAGAGCTTTTCTAGCTTTCGTGCTTAACTCCTTTAAAGTGTCTTTCTCTTCATGTGAGAGTGTGTTATATGTTGTTTCATCTGTAGGCTCTTTGTACCCATTCTCTACGATTTCCCACACATCCTGGGATCTGAATAGTGCCTTCATGGTTAATGACCAATACTCATTATTATTTCCTGTAAATTATGGTGTCTGCAGACCGGATGTAGAAGCCATAACCTTTTGTCAATTGGAAACCTGTTAAAAAAATCCATGCACTAATACTAATTTATAGAAATTAGGCACATAAAATAACAACTAACAGAAATAAAATAGAGAATTGAAAATAAAACATATTATTACAAACTTAGATCAACACTTTTGAGCATATATTTCTTCTTCTAGTTCCAGAGCTTTGGCTCAATACAATCTCTCTGAATGTGTTTGATATATCAAAACACTTACAATTGCCTCTAATACATAGATGGCTTCATCTAACAATAAAACACTCGACTCATAAAAATAGAGCTAAAAACACATGCTTTTGTGCAATACAAAGCTTTTGATTTATTTTCTTTAATATCTTTTCCCAAACTTAATAACAACTAAAACTAAACTCAAAAGTAAAAGCATGTAAAAATCAAACAACATTTTGCTTTTCTTGGGGAAACATTAAACTTTTTTTAATAGATATCAACGTAAAATTCTGGCTTCTTAAGGTGGAGGGCCATATGTCGACCATAAAATTCAGATATGGAGAGGGATTGAAAACAGAAACATGATTGTTTGATGTCGAAATCAAAGATGAGTTACTGTACACCTTTAACAATAGTGGGGAGAGGCCTCAAGTAATGTATGCATGTTTTGTGTGGTGCAAATAGAGGAATCCATTGGTTTTCGAGAAATACCTCAATAAGCTTTTATTGATGGGTGCATACAATCTCGGAAAGGTGGTTTAGGAAATTATAAAAATGTCCTGTTGGATTTCTTCTCATTTTTGAGATGCAGAACTATGTACGAGGATGGTAGGAGGTTTGGGCTTGGACATAATTCCTGAATTCGTTCAAAGTTTCTGAAGCCTTCGGTTCCTTTGATGGAATACATTTTACATTTCATTTAGACACCAAGGCATAGGTTTTTTATCAAAAATTTCATGTTGTGCCATGTGGTACAAGGTGTTGAGATCATTAGTGATCATTTGTGAGTAATAGAATCCAAGCTCGAAACTGTAGAAGAAGTTAATAATATTCCCTTTGATCATTGATATTTCCTTGTAGAATTTCTTCACTATTATAGCTCAAGTGCAAAGATGTAAGCTTGATTTTCATAAACATTTCCTCACTAGGATAAAATTCCATTGTTTCCAATTCCTAGACAGATTGTCAGGCCTTTGAAGGCCCTCTAGAGTGTTGAAATGAATAGAATTTTTTGCTCTATTGACTAATACCTAGACACATATTATATTCTTTAAATGGAATACTACATTCCTCTCCTAGGAAATGGCCTCGCCAATTTCAATATAGACAAATTGGATCCTAGAGACATCAAAGTTTGGATCCATGGATCTGTTTTAGTGTTCTATTTTAGCAAAATAAATATCGGCATAACTTTTATAATAAAAATGCAAATACATGATGGTAAAGGTCACCCTAAATTTCCAATGCTAGGACGATCCAAAACCTAGGGGTTTTAGATTTTAAAGAACATAAAACAACTATGTCAGATGTTAAGTGAAGAACTATCTCTGAAAAGAGACGTGAATGGCTCAAAACTAAGAATATATTAGTTATCTCTACAGGGGAGATGTTTTTCTTACCCTTGTGGGCTACATATGCTTTTATACTACTTTTAGAAACATGAAAAGGAACATAGAGGAATTTGGAAGGTAATTGGTATTAAGGGAGATGATGTGTTTCATCTTTTGAGAATTACATGTGTGTTAATTTTGTGAAACATTCTATTTTTAGAATTTACTATGTTTAAACAGCACTACAAAATCACAATTTAGGTCCTTTAAACATGGATTTCTAGGGTCAAACTTTTCCAAAAAATGTTATACTTATTTTCATCACATTCTACGTGTTCTAAGCTTTCCGTTGCATTTTAAACAAAGTAAATTTGAGCTATGGTGCAGAAGTTATAGTTCGCGGAAGTTGTGCCATTATTGTTGCCTAGATCATTCCTCCCTCCTTGAGAAGCAATGGTCCCCATTACACGAAGAGGTCCCATCAAGTGTGGAATTTTCTTCTTTACCTGGTATGCAGTGAGCCACTTACCTTGATAACTGATATACCCTTTCTGAATCACCAGATAGAGTTGAATAGGTTGTCCTCTTATGGTCTTTATCAAAGTGTCCACAATCTAGTCTTCTTCAACTGGGGAGAAGCTTTCTGGATCGAGCTCGGATATGTCCAACTGTTATGTTATGACTGAAGTATCTAGACGAGGTGGGTGATATGGCTTGAGGAGGCTCACATCGAACATTAGATGCAAACCAAAATAGGGTGAAAGATTCAACTCAAAAGCATTTTCTCCTACTTGTTTTGTGAGGTTGTAGGGGCCATACTAGAGAAATTTGAATCTTCTTGTGTGGACTTGCAAGCCTTTCCTTCTGAAGTCGTAGCCACTTTATCAACCACGTGTAAAATTATGTAGCACCCCTTGTATATCATGGCACTTATTATACTTTTTATTCATCTTCTATAGGATATCATGGATCTTTTGTTGAGTGTGTTGGATATGTTAAACAAACCTTGTTGCCTTTTCTACTTCCGTTTTCCATGAGGCTTGTATTCCATCACCTGCACTAGAATGCACACATAAATTAGTGCCATAGGATGGAATCCATAACAAAATTGAAAGGGATTGTGTTTGATGGAGCCATGCAGGGCCCGATTATATCCATGTTGTATGTAGGGTAGGGCCTCATCCCAATACGAGAGTTTTTGGAGTGGTACATACGAAGCATGTGAACAATCAAGTGGTTTTCCACCTCTATTTATCTGTCAATATGTGGGTGGAGGGATGTGGAATTCGTCAGCTTTCTGTCTATCAGTCCCCATAATGTGGACCAAAATATGCTTAGCAAGTTGTTATCCCTATCAGAGACAATAGACTTGGGATGCCCAAAGTTGATCCACACTTGAATAAAATATAGTTTATCAGTATCTTCAATAGAAATATTTTTCTTACAAGCCATTATTATAGCCATTTTGGAAAATCAATCAACTACAAAAAAAACACCATCATTCAGATGTTTTGAAGTTGGAAAACGTGAGAGGAAGTCCATTGTGAAATATTCCTAAGGCTTGGTTGGTTCCAAAAATGGTGTGTACAATCCCTATTTCTTGTTAGCTAGCTTGGAAATTGCACAAGGGGTGCAAGATTTGATCTACTTCACCACATCATTCCTGAGGTTAGGTAGGTAGAAATGATTTTCAAGTACTTTCAATGTTTTCTCTACGCCAAAATTCCCTATGGTCCTGTTAAAGTGTGCTTCCCAGATCAAGATGTGTTGTTCACTAGATGGAACACACATGTGTCCCATGTGCCAAAGGACATTGTTCTGTAGATATAAATAAAAACATGTTTTCCTCCTCGAAGGGCATGATATTTATTATAAAAATCAGGGTCCTTCTCATACAAACCACACCAACTAGAAGTCTCAAGTCCACAAAGATCAAGAACAGTTGTGAGGGCTAAAATTAGTGGTTGGCTCAGGCAATCTACTGCTGAATTGTAACTTTCCCTCATATTGTTTGAGGTGGGGAATATGGTTCATATGGTTTGAACCCCCTTCCCCATCCTTAGAGAGGAAACTCAATGGGTTTGAAAATCGTCCCAACGAGGATTTTAGGAAAATAGGAGGACCAACAAGGAGGGATGTTTGTTTTGGAGGGGATAAGGAGGTTTTTGAAGAATTTGTCAGTGTGCATCCTATGGTTGGAAAACACTTTTTTGTACTTTTGGATGTCTCATCTGGTATTCCCCATTGTTGAGGATGAATATGGTTTTATCCTCTTTTTATTTGGTTGATAAATGTTGTGTTTTCTTTAGTGTATGGATTAGTCTTGTATGTGATATGTTTGTTTTTATGTCTCCCTTAATATTGTGCACATTTATGGAAGCTATATCTATCTCCCATGGGTTTGGGGGAGGATAACATGTCATCTAAGCTTTGGAAAGGAATGTAATGATGCCTATAGGTTGGGTGGTAAAATAATTCTTCCTATATGTGTTTGTTTCTTTGAAGAGTGTAAAAGTTGGAGCTCAAGTTTAGAAGATGGTTGGAGTTTTTCCTTGACATCTTGGCATCATGTTGTTCCCAAATTTTTGGGACAGTTTTACTTATTTTAATCATGTGAATATGGCTATGTTGGAAGTTCTATGTCCTTGTAAAGTCCCCATTTTGTGATTGGGATTGCGTTGTAAATTAGTGTCACATTAGTATGTCTAATCTTCCTTCAATATTAGAAAGAAGCCTTGTAATTTGGTTCCTTATGTATTTTAAGTATTTTGGAAATATGTTGTATTTGTGAGCTTAAGCTTCTTGGAAATTAAATCTTATAGAATAGTTTATCCTTTAATATGGATTGTTGGAAACTTTATTTTTCAAAAGAATGTTTGTTATTGGAAATATATTTTCCCCAATAAAATTGCAAAATGTGATGTTAAGAGCACTAAAAGAAAATTTGATATTTCTTTGTGGGATCTCCTTCTTGTTAGAAATTTGTAGTATTATTTAGTTAATGTATTTGAAAAATAATTTTGTTTGCAATAAGAAGTTTTTTGTTGGAAAATGATATTATTATCTTTACACTAATTGTTAGTATTACAAATTATTATGAGATGAGAGTTATAAGGAAACCAGATTTAAATTTTCTCCTTTTTAAATACAAGTTGTGGAAATTTGATTGTTACTTTTCAATGGAAAATTTTTAGTCCTAACAATCCTCTTTAAAAACTTATATAGTTAAAAAAAAATTGTGATTAAGATATATTTCTCATCAAAAATTCCAAATTTTAAATTAGCCATTTTAAGATGTTGATATATAAATGAATACACTTAGTTTATTTACAAATAGAATCATATGATTTACAACTTGTATTATTTTAAGGTATTATGTAATACAAATATGTTAAAATATATTTAATATAGTTTAAATTATATAAAGTATTATATGTATAGTAAATTAACAAAATTTAATATAAAAAAAGAGAAGTAATAAAATTCGGTGGGAATTTTTTTTGTTATATACAAAAATAATAATAATGTAATAAACATTTGGGGAGGGGCCGAATCCCCCCCTCCCCCAAACCTACGCAAAAATGGTGGTGTGGTCGTAGTCCACACCACAATTAATTGTGTTGTGGCCTACGTCCACACCACTGCCCCACCCTCCAAACCCCAATCCCACACCCCCTCCACAAAGCCCTACACCATACTTCATGGCCCCTCCAAACTCCCAAACCCCACACCTCCATGTAGACCCTCTACCCTACCCCGAAACCCGCAGTTGTTTGCATAGTCCACCGCCTCACCCCATTTCAAAACTTTACGGTTTTTTTTGTTCTGAACTCTCTTAATTCGGATTTCATACTATATATATATATATATATATATATATATATATATATAGGTAGATTTTCCTTCAAGTAAAAAAAAACGGGTATAATATATACCCAAACAGAGAAGATTTTTGGTAAAGTAAAATTAAAAAATTAAAAAGGGACTAGCATGGAATGAAATGGGGGAGAAGAAATTCCTCCATCAACATCCAACAACAAAATTTTTTCATGGCCATCCATGGCCTCTCCCAAACTTGCAAATAACAAAAATAAAACCAAATGAGAAGAGAAAGAAAACATAAAGATGAATTAGGGCATTTCTAGGGCAACATAAAATCAAGGGCCAAGATTAGTTTGATCCTAGGGTTCACATTTAATCCTAACTATTTTTAAGTCATGAGATTTTGTGGGGTTAGAAACTGAAATAAAATAAGGGTGTGTGGGGGTTAATTATATTAAATGGGGGTGTATACTTTCTAATGTGACCCTAGCAAATGTTTTGTAGGGTAACCATGATAAGAAATAAATAGTTAAGTTAGAATTAGACAAATGGTTAATTAATAACGTAAATCAAATTGGTATAAAATAATTAATAACGGGAATCAGATAATTATAGTATTAGTATTTACTTTAAAAAAATTACCCAAATTTTTAACAACTAGTTGGTGTGGTTTTCTATGTCTTGAGGCGGGGCATTACATTTGGTATCAGAGAGATGGTTCACACATGTGGACGCTCTAGGTAGAACATTTAATTGGATATTAATGTTTTAATAACATTAAATGAAAAACAATTAAAACATTTCCACAACCTTTTAAAAATTAATAATTCATTTTCTTACTTCATACATAGGATGACACCCACGAGACATCGATCCATTAGGGACTTGGGATGTAGATCACCTACGCTCAAGCCATAGGCACCCGAGTTCCTACCTTAGATTTTAGAGTTTCTTCAGTAGCTGATAGGTGTTGTGCATTAGCACCTTCCACCACTGTAGGAGATGAGAAAGGAGGATATCCAGTGAGGAAATGAGGAGCTGATAGGTGAGGATGCACACTCGGAGCCACCATAGCACAATACACTAAGGCAGGAGAGGTCACATAGCCCTTTCGTTCACCACAAGAGGGTGGCCTTGCATCGTCATAGTAGTTCACACAGTTTTAAGGGACCATTTGTGGATAGACAACCCCATT
Organism: Taxus chinensis; assembly: GCA_019776745.2. NCBI lineage: Eukaryota > Viridiplantae > Streptophyta > Pinopsida > Cupressales > Taxaceae > Taxus > Taxus chinensis. The sequence continues at coordinate 576,247,368 of CM034155.1, read as the reverse complement.
CACCTGTTGGACTGTAGTGCCAGGATTGTGATACGAGAAACGTGATCAGAGATCTTCTTCACTTGCAGCCACCTACGTACACTTACACAACGGATAGAATTTTTTCAGAGTAATGGCTCCTCAACCCTTATAGATGCTTTGGCTTGCACTCTTATGAGAGAAATGTCAAATACCTTACACTTCCTCTGAGATGTCGCAGGCATTTAATGGAGAAATGATGAGCGGAATCTCTATTTGACTTGAGATATAATGACCTGGGCGTTGTTCAAGGAGCATTTCAGGGCTTGTTATATGTCAAATCATTTCATGCAGAATAGGATTGATGAGTGTCATGACTTATGATAGGGCTCTGACAAAGTGGCATAGTATGAGAGCAGGTTCCTATATATTTTGTAGTATGTGGACTACCTGTAAGATGAAAAACTGTAGGATAATAGGTTTATTCGAGGCCTGAATGCAAAAATAGTAGGAGCAGTTAGGATGCTAACTCCTCCCACGCTTGAGAAGTCTGTTGAGAAGGCCTGCTTAGCTGAGGAGAATAGGACTAGGGCACATGAACACCGAGATAAGAACAAGAGAAAATTTTGGGAGAAGATTTAGGCCTTTCAGAGCCAAAGGTCACAGGGCATAGCACCACCCCCTAGAGGAGGATTCTAGCCTCCTACAGTAGTATTGAGGGCTCTACAACTGACACAGTATATGGGCCACTAACAGCAGAAAGCTAGACATACTCAAAGCTTATAGAGAGGTGGAGCTAGAGGAGGTTTTGGTGGAGCCATGGATAGAAGACAGGTTACTCAGTAGGTACATCTAACTCGTATGCAACAATCTGCTAAAGTTGGCCCGGCCAGATAAGTTCACCAGAGTATAGGAGGGACCCTATCTCAGAGGGGTACAAGAGGAAGTTTTGTTTTTGGATACCCTAATAAATATATACACATATGTCTGCACAAACCTGTTACCCTCGATATGTAGAGAGCTCCTAGATCTAAGAAGACATTGGGTAATATAGGACACACCCATCGTGTATACATACTGGTTGATAACTGTCATGCTGAGCATCAGGCCATAGTTATTGAGATGACAGGTGCTATCAGGCCTATTTATGTCTCAGTACTATTTGATTCAGGTGCTTCAAATTATTTAATATCTCCTTTTGTAGTCGACCAGTGTGTGCTAGTGGTGGCTAGGAAGCCAAACAGTTGGCAGGTTAAGTTTACCTCTGGGACCAAAATCATCATGGACTCGTATGTGGAGAGTTGCATACTTGATTTAGGAGTCTTATCCACTAAAGTTGATCTCTGAGTTATACCTCTAGGATCCTATCATGTTGTTTTGGGCATGGATTGGCTCGAGGCTCATCGAGCCAAGGTGAATTATAGGAATAAGGTCATTGAATGTCAGGATGATCTTGGGAGTGCAGTTGTGATTTCTAGGATGCAGAGGCCTATCTCTTTGTGCATGATCTTGGATAAGAAACTTAAGCAGAGCATGCATAAAGGTTTTTAGTTGTTTTCTATCACCGTCAATGATCGATTAGATAGCACTCCAGAGAATTCACCCTTAGATGATCATGTAGTTTTGAGGGATTATGCAGATGTGTTTCCAAGTGACCTTTCAGGGTTAACACCCTACAGAGAGGTGGATTTCACCATTGATTTAGTGCTAGGATTAGCACTAGTTTCTAAGGTACCCTATTAGATGACAAATTCAGAGCTTCATGAGCTCAAGATATAGTTAGAGGAGTTTTTGGATAAGGGTATCATTTTCCCTAGTGTATCTCCTTAGGGAACACTAGTCATATTTGTGAAAAAGGACGGTTCTCCCGTGCTTTGTGTAGACTTCAGAAAAATCAAAAAAATCACAATAAAGAACCGTTAGCCGCTCCCTATGATTGATGAATTTATTGATCAAATGCAGGGAGCGAGGGTGTTCTCCAAAATTGATCTCAAGTCATGGTATCATCAGTTTGACATATCAGATGTAGATATCCATAAGACATCTTTCCACACACATTACAGGCATTATCAGTTCATGGTTTTCCCTTTGGGTTTGACCAATGCCTCAGTTTTCTTCATGAGCCTCATGAATGGAGTATTCAAGTCCTTTGCAGACTATTTTTTCTTATTTTTCCTAGATGATATATTGATATATTCTCATTCAGAGGAGATACATGAGGATCAAAAGTTGTTTGGGAATTTTGAAAAATGCAGCTGTTATCACTGAATCACATCACCCCTATGCACTTATTTGAACTCACAGTGTGATAGTATAACATGGGTACTATCTCCAAGTTGTGGGACTTGCTACTTGAGACAGACCTCCAGAGAAAGTTGGTTCTTGCTCCTAAACTACCTGCCACAATCTACTCTAATGCAGGATAAGCTAATTGTTCTAATCTAAATTTCCAAGGGACCAGGGAGAGAGAATACATAAAATGAAAGCCTACACTAAAGCGGTGATACACCAGAAAAGGAGGGTGTGAGAGTAATCTCCAAATGTGTGAAATACAGAGGGAAAGTGCACACTAGAAGAGGTGATGACAGTTCACCATAATCTAGCAAAAATGCATTCACAACAATATTCCAAGCATACACAATGTTAGTGAATTCCTGCAAGAACATAATAATAGACACAATATTCTTGTAGAAAGATAAAAGGGGCAAGAAGAATGTAAGAAAACACAGTAGGGGAAGATACATCCACAAACTTTGTATTTTATTGCTTCCTAGTATGCACAGTTCAGTCTATTACAAGATAAGGGCCTGGATCACCATGCAAGGAGTCCACTACAAGGGCCTGTGACACACTGGCTTCACAAAGCAGTTTTGACAGAGCTTTGCTACCCAAAAAATCTCTTCTTTTACAATGAGCCCAACACTCCAATTTATAGAAAAAATGAGAAGGAGAAGAGAAGGGAAAATGGAAATCCCGAAATCTTTCCTTCAACCACCTGTAATAAGCATTAAATTGAGTGAAATGATTATACATTACTTGCAAAATGCTCCCCATACTGTCCCATGTGCTGTAGCAGAGAAAGAATGATGACCATGCCTCTTAATTGCACTCCCAGCTACCAAATAAAACACTGTTCTAAACCCGGCCACGTTTTCTTAAAAAAAAATCAATTTCTGATCAAATCCAGAATTTCTTGATTACTGTGCATCGGGCTCGGAACCACAATTCCAACGGTACCAATTTTGTGCAATTTCGTTGAGAAATGCAAAAGTTATGGCCTTCTGAGTGCGGGCAGCTATTTTGGGTCTGGCAGGCGTTTTCTGTCATTTGACGGGAATGAACATTAACTTACTGGAGCCGAATATGTTTCTCTTAATTAAACGTTGACTTTTCCTCTTCTATCTTCACCCATTTCGTGCTTTTGCATCCCACGCGTCCCTCGCGTACTTTTGTCCCGGCTGTCCCGGACAAACCTTCGCCCATTTCGCGCTTTCGCGTCCCACGCGTCCCTCCCGTACTTTTTTCCCGGCTATCCCAGACGAACCTTCACCCATTTCGCGCTTTCGCGTCCCTCGCATAATTTTTTCCTGGCTGTCCTGGATGAACCTTCGCCCATTTCGCGCTTTTGCGTCCCACGCGTCCCTTGCGTACTTTTGTCCTGGCTGTCCCGAAGACTAAGACTTAGCCATTTTTCTTGATTTTTCCTGGCTCGAGCCTGTCTTCTGCAACCTTTCCACATTTTTTAAGAGCTTTCTCTTTCTTTCTTGGCCAGGGGAGTTAGAAAAAATCTGAGGGGACCCCAACAACCTGATGCTTTGCCTTGAATCAATATAATTGCTTGGGACTAAAGAATTTTATGCATGTTATCAAAATTTACCTTGGGGGTGAATTTTGGATAACAGAAGCTTCTTCCTTACAGAAATTCAGTACTTCCAACACATCATATCAAGTGAGGGTATCTCAGTGGATCCCTCTAAGATACATGTGACTATTGATTGGCTAATGCCCACATTAGTTACTGAGGTGAGGAGTTTTATGGGGTTAGCATGATAGTATTGTAGGTTTGTATAGGACTTTTCCAAGATTGCTCACCCTATTACTTCCCTTAAAAGAAAAGGGAATAAGTTTTATTGGTCAAAGAAGTGTGCGCAGGCCTTCTATTTACTTGAGGAAAGGTTAACCACGATGCCTATCTTAGTAGTTCTGGACCCAAAAGAGGTTTTTTTTGTTTGTATTGATGCATCACTAGAGAGTCTCGGGGAAGTTTTTATGCAGGAACATCGGGTTATTTCCTTTGAGTCTCGTAAGCTCAAATATTACGAGCTTAACTATCCTACTCATGACTTATTGCTTGCAACATTTTTTCATGCTCTTGTTCATTGGCATCATTTCCTTTAGGGTAGGAAATTCATATTGAGGACAGATCACTGTAGCTTACAACATATCTTCTCATAGTTGAACCTCAATAGTCTTCAGTGGTGATGGATGGAGTTCCTTTGTGAGTACGACATGGAGGTTCAGTATATCAAAGGAAAGGAATATGTTATTGTAGATGCACTTAGTATATGACGACATGTGCTTGCATCCTTGACCCTACAGTTAGACTTGAGAGACAGGATTCTTTAGCACCTTCCAGAGGACAAGTTTTATGAGGGTGCTAGACAGATGTTCGAGTCACAAGGTTCTTTAGAGGGTATATTTTAAGGGATTATTTTAGAGGTAGATGATTTACTTCTGTTCCATAGGCACATCTATGTGCCTAAGTCAGGTGATCTATGTAGCTTCATCCTTACAGAGGCTCATTGAGCCCCATATACAGCACATCCAGGAGTGAAGAAAATGCATGCTGATCTAAGAGATTTATATTATTGGCCTAGTCCCTAACGGGACATAGCAAATTTTGTAGCACGTTGCCTTGAGTGCCAGAGGGTTAAGGCAGAGCATTTTCATCCCATAGGACTTTTACACCCTCATGATATTCCCGAGTGGAAATGGGATGTGATCTCCATGGATTTCATAGTAGGACTCAATATGTATTCTTATCATCATGATGCCATTATGGTCACTACGCATAAGTTGACCAAGGTTGCACATTTCTCACCAACCAAGGTCATCTATAATGCAGAGGATATCGCCAAAGTATTTATGGAGGACATTGTTATATTGCATGGGATTCCGAAGACCATCATCAATGATAGGGATACCATTTACATATAAGTTTTCTGGAATTCCTTTCAGACCGCTATGGTTTTATCATCTTTTTATTTGGTTGATAAATGTTGTGTTTTCTTTAGTGTATGGATTAGTTTTGTATGTGATATGTTTGTTTGTATGTCTCCCTTAATCTTGTGCACATTTGTGGAAGATGGATGTCTCTCCCATGGGCTTGGTGGAGGCTAGCATATCTTCAAACCTTTGGAAATGAATGTAATGATTCCTATAGGTTGGGTGGTAAAATAATTCTTTCTCTATGTGTTTTTTTCTTTGAAGAGCATAAAAGTTGGAGCTCAAGTTTGGAAGATGGTTGGAGTTTTTCCTTGACATCTTAGCATCATGTTGTTCCCAAACTTTTGGGAGAGTTTTACTTATTGTAAGCATGTGAATATTGCTATGTTGGAAGTTATATGTCCTTTTAAAGTCCCCATTTTGTGACTGGGATTTCTTTGTAAACTAGTGTCACATTAGTATGTGTAGTCTTCCTTCAATATTGGAAAGAAGTCTTGTAATTTGGTTCCTTATGTATTTTAAGTATTTTGGAAATATGTTGTATTTGTGAGCTTAAGCTTCTTAGAAATTAAATCTTATAAAATAGTTAATGATTTAATATAGATCATTGGAAACTTCATTTTTGAAAAGAAAGTTTGTTATTGGAAATATGTTTTCCCCAATAAAAATGCAAAATGTGATGTTAAGAGCACTAAAAGAAAATGTGATATTTTTTTGTGGGATCTCCTTCTTGTTATAAATCTATAGTATTTATTTAGTTATTGTATTCGAAAAAGAATTTTTTTTTATTGTTGAAAACGGATATTACTATCTTTACACTAATTGTTAGTATTGCAAATTATTACGAGATGAGAGTTATAAGGAACCCTGATTTAAATTTGCTCTTATTTACATATAAGTTGTAGAAATTTGATTATTACTTTTCAATGGAAAAGTTTTACTCCTAAGAATTATTTTTAAAAACTTATATTGTTCAAAAAAAAATGTGATTAAGATCTATTTCTCATAAAAGATTCCATATTTTAAATTAGCCATTTTAAGATGTTGATATATAAATGAATAAACTTAGTATATTTACAAATAGAATCCTATTATTTACAACTTATATTATTTTAATGTAATATATAATATAAATATATTAAAATATAATTAATATAGTTTATATTATATAAAATATAATATAATACATATATATATATATATATATATATATATATATATATATAAAGTAAATTAACAAAATTTAATATAAAAAAAGACAAGTAATAAAATTCAGTGGGAAATTTTTTTGTTATAAACAAAAATAATAATATAATAAAACTTTGGAGAGGGGAGGAACCTCCCTAACCTACGCAAAAATAGTGGTGTGGCTGTAGGCCACACCAAAGCTAACTGTGGAAACCCCAATCCCAAACCCCTCCGCAAACCCCTACACCAAACTCACAACCCTCACACCTCTACACGGAACCTCTACCCTCCCTTCCAATATAACCCTACCCCAAAACCCGCAAGTTTTTACATAGTCCGTTCTCTCACCCCATTTCAAAACTCTACGGTTTTTGTTGTTCTAAAATCTCTCTCTCTCTCTCTCTCTCTCTCTCTCTCTATATATATATATATATATATATACGCAGATTTGTCTTCATTTCAAAAAAATGCATATAATATATACCCAACCAGAGAATATTTCTCATAAAGGAAAAATATTTTTAAAAAAAGGGACTATCATGGAATGAAATGGGGGAGAAGAAATTCCTTCATCAACACCCTGCAACAAAATTTCTTCATGGCCATCCATGGCCTCTCCTAAACCTGCAAATACAAAAATTAATACCAAATGAGAAGAGAAAGAAAACATAAGGATGGATTATGGCATTTCCAGGGCAACATAAAATCCAGGGCCAAAATTAGTTTGATCATAGGGTTCACATTTAATCCTACATTATGTTTAAGTGATGGGATTTTTTGGGATTAGGAAATAAAATAAAATAAGGATGTGTGGGGGTTAGTTAAATTAAAAGGGGGTGTCGAATTTCTAATCTGACCCTAAAAAAAAATGTTTTGTAGGGTAACGATGATAAGAAATAAATAATTAAGTTGGAACTAGACAAGTAGTTAATTAATTGTGTTAATCAAATGGGTATAAAATAATTAGAATCGGATAAGTATAGTATTAGTATTTAATTTTTTAAAAAAAATTACCCAAATTTTTAACTACAAGCTGGTGTGGTTTTCTATGTCCCGAGGTTGAGCATTACAAGAACTATCTCTGAAAAGAGACGTGAATTTCCCAAAACCCAGAATATATTAACTATCTCTACAAGGGAGATGTATGTCTTACCCTTGTTGGTTACATATGCTTTTATAATTTTTTAGAAATATGAAAAGTTACATGGAGAAATGTGGAAGGTTACCAGTCTCAAGGGAGATGGGGTGTTTCATCTTCCAAGAATTACATCTGTGCTAATTTTGTGAAATATATTATTTTTAGAATTTACTATTTTTAAACAATACTAAAAAAATCACAATTTGGGAATTTTAAACATGTATTTTGGGTGTCAAAATTTTTCGAAAAAAGTTACACACCCTTTCATCATATTCTATGTTTTCCAAGCTTTCCATTGCACTTTGAAGAGAGTCAATCAAAGCTAGGTGCAGAAGTTATGGTTCCCAGAAGTTGTGCCACTATTGTTGCCTGGATGACGGGACTCCTTAAATCTGCATATATGACGATGGAGGGAGTTTTTATTCTTCATTTTGTGGGTGGTTGCAATAATCAAGGACGAGAATATTTCTAGGGTTATTTTTGTGGAGGTGATGGATGGAAAATCAAACACCTGAAGCAGTAAATGATGTGTCCTCAAAAGAATTATAATAAATGTAATTACATCATCTATTTCTCAAATATGTTGAAGCCTGCAATAACATCTTAATTTATAAGCCAATGAAATTGAAGATTATTTAAAATTTGCAATTATTTTGTGTAAAATTGTGTAGTTTCCTAATATTTATTATTAATGTGAGAATTGTATATTTGTTTATGAAAATAATAACAATTTCTAATTGGTTAAGAAGTACAAATACTAATAATTGGTTAAGTATTTGTGGAACCTATAGTATAATGCATTCGGAAGTACTAATAAGGACAATCAATGAGCAAGATAATAATCACTTTGAGAAAAGATGAATTCAACGATGGACAATTTGTACGGTATATACAATAATGTTAAGTGTTTGGAGTAATTGATGAAATTGCAGACCTGTTTGAAAGAATATTTATGTTAGTAAAATTATAACTTGTTTATAAATTTTCCCTATGAACTCCTCATTATCATGGTGTTCCAGAAGCCACACAAAAAATGTAGTGAAGAAAAAGAACACCCTTTCTACAGTCCATAAACCTACAGTGAATTGATGTAGAAATGACCATGACAAATTTGTTTGTCGCACTCCTATCATTGGGACCATCATCACCATGATAGATTACATACAAACACCAATTCCATAGTATCGTTGAGTCTCTAGCCACTCCATCAATATCCTATATAAATATTTTGTATGAGATAATCATCACAGTGCTTAAAATTGTGTTACAGATTTTTAAATTGAAAGGTTTCAAATAACATTCTCCTTATTCTTATAATATATTTAATCAAACTAACCTCATGGATTATGTTATTTTTATCTGAAATATTTGTTTAAAATATTTAAAACTTAATTTTATCTAGAAAAGTCACTTTAATTAACTTATACCACCCATTCTTAAATGCAGAAAACATGTGGAAGAATGGATAGCATTACTGTTTTGTCTAATACTTCAGTTATCAATTGATCAAAGCCAAAGAAGCTTGAGTTGCTAATATTGAGAGATACATATACAACAGGTAAATTTTAGGGGATTGTGTTGATAGTAGTCTCAAATGTCTCTCTCGTGTAGCCTGTAGTGTAGTATAGTTTAAATAAGAATGAATGACTGCATGATGAGTGATTTTCAAATAATTAAGGTCAATAATGAAATCTAAATGAAATAAATATGTAAACCAGGAAAGTTTCGTATCGTGGATGGTTGCTATATGGGAGTTATATTGTAGTTGAATTAGTATGTTGTGCCTTGTCATTTAGGGAAAGGTGGCCTTGATGCGAATCATGTATTTTTCATGTTATCTGTGTGGGATAAGGTTTTTGCAAGCATCTCATGTGTTATGTATTATCTTAAGATATCCTTTGTGATGTCATGTATCATGTAATGTAATTCTAAAAAAATGTTCCGATATTTTTACTGTTGTATTTGTGTGTCAAATTTTTCGGTGTTATATACAATAAATAGGCTTCATATTTATTATGTTTTGCGAACACCTTAGGCTCAGTAGATGGATAGATAGTTATACCTTTCTCTCTCCCTATATGGTTTTTGTATAGATGACCCAGGGAAACGTTTAATGGTGAATTTTCATAAACTTGTGAATATTTGGGATTTTGGAAATTAGAAATGGTGAACTTTCAGCAGCCGTATCCCACCCAATTTGCCTAAAATTTAGGTTAACAATTCATTTGTATGGGTCAGTTCACCTACTATTTATATGTAAGAATTAACCTATACATGTATTCTTCAAGGTATAATACATGTTGTGTTGGACAACCGAAAATGGACGATTGGGTTGGATAGCTAGGTTGGATGACTAGGTTGGGTGGCTAGGTTGGACGATAAACAATAGATGACTGGGTTGGATGGCTGGGTTGAACGGATTGGTTGGATGACTGGGTTGAACGGCTAGGCTGGATGGCATAAATTGGATGGCCATCCAAACCCAATTGGACGGACAACCATCGTCTTCCGTACAACCTAGGTTAGATGGAATTTGGAATATCAATTGACTTATGTTCTTTGGTTCCCAACAGAACCTGACATCACAATCACATACAAGGCCCAAACACAACACTAATGGTCCAAGAGACATATAGCTACATACCTATGCAAATGTATCAAATCATAGGAACTCAACCAAACCATGAAAAGGAACATACACGGTCCACATAACATAGTAGTTGTCACACACATGTTCCTAAGACAGTAGTACTCATAACATGAGAATACTATAACAACACGAAATTCCCAACAGTGTGCATACAAAGGTTTCACAACACTCAAAACCATGATTGTAGTTATATAGTGTCAAAAAGGGGATCAAAATTGTACCCTCTATAAGGAGACTAATCCTCAACATCAAAAAACATAACTAAAATAACATAATTACACGTAAATCATAATACCAACTCCACACACCTCCCAAAACATCATGAAATAACTCCATATACATTCTAAAGCATCACAAAATATTCCATATACCTCTCAAAGCATCACAAAATAACTACATATACCTCCCAAGCATCACAAAACAATTACATATACTTCCCAAGCATCACAAAACAACTCCACAAACCTCCCAAAACATCATGAAATAACTCCATATACCTCCCAAAGCATCACAAAACAACTACATACACCTCCCAAACATCACAAAACAATTACATATACCTCTCAAGAATCACAAAACAACTCCATATATCTCCTTAAGAATCGCAAGACAACTCCATATACCTCCCAAATCATGAAAAAACAACTCTGCAAACCTCACAAAGCATCATAAAACAACCACATATACCTCTTAAGCATCAAACAATAACTCCTTATACCTCCCAAGCATCAAAAAATATCTTCATATGCATCCCAACAATAAAATAAACGTAATTTTTCCTTTAGCTCCGCCAAATATGTCGATCACCCTATAGCCCTAGGAACATAGAGTCCAGACACATCTAGCTCATGTGACATAATAACTTGTGGTTCAACAACCCACTAGTTATATGTAAATCCTTGGGCCATACCCCCATACGATGAAGCAAGGCCATAGGTACCACCAATCCTTCGTGAACCCTTGTCCCTATTACAACAGATAGCTACATTAGAACCACCATTTCAAAACAATAATTTAAATTTCCAAGTGGCATCAAATTCAATCACTTTAGGCCAAGCGAGAAAATTGTTTAAAACTCAAGGAAGAATTTTAACTTAAATGTTAATCTCAATAAAATCAAAATAAAAGGCTAATTAGTCATGGTTAGTGCAAAAAATAATCATGTTAGTGTAACTATAAAATAATATGCCCAAAATTGCAAATGATAAATCAACCAAAATTTAAATACAACAATTTAATGGTTCCAGAAAAGGGAGATAAAAGAAAAGTTAAATTTACGAATAAAATACTTGTACAGAAATAATACTTCCTAATCCTTATGTGGCCATATACGGCCCCCAAAGGGGTACTCATGGAGTTTTTGGTACTCGAACATCGAGCCTCAACTAAAAAAATAACATATCAAACAATATAACTATCATCATCTCTTCATGAATCATCACTCTTTACTCCTACAAGGATTAAGATAGTCTCAACATAGTTTGAGAGGGAAGGGCATAGGTTACCATCTATTGAGCCTAAGATGTTTGTGATACACAATATACATGGTGCCCATTGGGAAAGTGTCATGCATACCAAATGAACAAGAGTGGGTTTTTATTCTATGTAATACTCCATCCCCTATCTCGTACTCAGCTCAAGTGAGTTGTCAATGATACACCAATGCAAAGGTACACATAGGTCATCTATACGAAAACCTTATAGAGAGAGAAAGGTACAACTCACCATCCATCTACTGAGCCTAAAGTGTTCACAAAACACACTAAATATGACACTCATTGGACAATGTGCCATACATAAAAAACAAACAGAAGTGGATTTTCAGCCTATATAATACTCCACTCCCTATCTCGTACTCAACTCGAGTGACTGGTCAACGATACTCATTTCCTCTCTTCAAACATACACTTTTTATTGATTGCTTCCCTTAGGGTTAGTTAGTGCAAGGTTCACAACATAACACATAAATAAATTACTAAAACAATGGTGATTCATGCACATTAACCATAGCATCTTATGAATGATATATATACAAGGTATAACATAGTCATTACTTTCATGGTTTATAATGCATCACGCTTCCACAAAACGCACTCCAAGTGCACTTACAATACAATAGTGGTCATATGATCACCATATGCCCCTAATTCATGACATGAATCATCACATAACACAATAATTATATGTATGATGAACATAGTGGCTAACATCACAACAAGAAAATAGATATGATAGAACATGATGACACAACATGATCCATCACAACACGTGTGTGACATCAAAATACAATCCAATTCACTAAACAACAGTTTTTTCATACCACACATCAACACACATATATATCACAGAATAACATGACACCCCAACACTTCATAATGCATAATAATATTATTTTCACACAAGGAGGCACATCTCATGTGAAATTCTCATTGAATTCACAAAAAAGAGAGTGAATATCCTCATCATGAAACATCTCAACATGATAACAAATATGCACTAAGTGGCATACACAACATTTGCATTCATAAGATCACAAATACAATGTTGGTCACATCACAACATCTATCACATTACTCTTATCATCTCCACCAAAACCATGCACAATCATCACAACTCCAATCAATCCTAGAGGTTTGAGAGAATGAACATCCGCTCTGATACCAAATGTAACGCCCATAAATTTTACAAACAAATACAATGGTAAAATACCAGGAATTTTTTTACTTACATTGCTTGATACATGACAACACAAGGGATCTCTTAGGACAATACATAACACATGAGATGATTACATAAAGATTAACCCACATAGATAACATTAAAAATACATGATTCACATCAAGGCCACCTTTGTAGTTCTCACTCCTCTTTGACATTTATAATATTTTGATTTCGATTACTGTTGACTTAAGACATGGATATTACTGTACCATTTTAGTTTATCATGATGTTATATGATCAAGATATTCTGACTATTGATGGATTGTGATTCATAGTATGATTTGTGTGGATTCTTACAGACATGGAGAGACATTTTATATTTATGATGATTATGTGTTGTTAGCATATATATTACTGACATTCAGAATTCTCATCATGTTGACTATGATATGGCTTTTGAACTAATATTGTAATCTTGTTGATATTGATAATTGATAGAGTTCAGATGTTGTTGAAATTTTAGACAAATGATAGCATTGTTTAGTTGAGATGATGATTTATCTATAACGGGATGTTTATTGATTTATATGCTTATATTTTATCATGTATGTTTTTGATGCAGCCACGAGGACGAAGGAGGTATTGTGTGATTTTGTAGGTAATTATATCACAACAATCAAAAGGGGGATTAGAGACCAACCACAGTGGAATACTTGATGGATTCAAAAAAGGTCACCATGGCAACTTGTGTAGTGTTGTTGTTTTGTTTGTTTTATTTTTTTAGGGGGTCCTCGTGGGGGGGGTGACCTCCAATTATGACAATGGGCTTTGTGTGTAATCCTTTCCCTTTTTATTTTATTTTTTAGAGTATGTGATTTATTTAATCATTGTTGATTAATGTACCTTAATAAAGTTAATTAATCATGTTTATTAAGTTATTTAGGGATGTGACAAATGGATTCATTTATTAGAGTTGTTGGTCTTTTGGACTATGTGATTTTTATTCAGTGTAAGTGACTTTGAGTGTTGTACACTCTACCTTACCTTGGAAATTCCTATTTGGGCTTAAGGGCCATTTTTGGAGGCTTTTCATACAAGTTAAGCTTGTCCAACACCTCTTAATTTCTTATACCAACCCTCCCTATGGAATGGGGGGTCAAAAATAGACCCCATTATGTGTTTTGTAAGACAAAAAGTGATATTTATTTCCCTTTTCTTACATGGGTTTTAAATTATGTCCTTAGGGGGTGTGGATTTAGATTGTGTCTGTAAGAGGCTTTTCATTCCTCTCAACCACCAATTTATTGTGCATTGGGGTTGAGGTTTAACTTGTGATATGAAGTTGAGGATAAGTGATGTGGCATCCTACATGGATCCGTCTCACCCTCCTCTTCCCTTTTTCTATTATGCAATTTTATTTGTTTGTTTGTGGGTTACTTCATTTTCATTTTTTGTGCTCTTGTATTTTTTGAGTTCTTGTTGAATTCATTGAGATTTTTGGAGTTATATTGGTCTTGAAGGAGCTTGGAGTGTGATTCTTTGGCCAATTTCTTACTATGGAAAGCTATAAACTATCGTCTTTTTACTTTTTTATTTTTATATGTGTGTGTTGCATGTATGTGAATGATTTATGTGCTTGTTGGGATCTTGGGTAGAATGCCTAAGTATGGTGTAGGAGAAGGCTATGGATATTTTTCCATTGCAGGGAGGCATAAGAGTCTATTTCATGTTTTGGGGGGGAGTTCGGTTAGGTGCCCCACCTTGGATAAGAGAATGTTTACATTTCTTTCTTAGTTCTTTTGAGGGAGACATAAGAGATTGTAGGGAGGCATAAGAGAATGTGGGAGGTATAAGAGGATATTAAGGGAGGCATAAGAGTTGTGTAGGGGTTTTGAGATGTATATTGGAGGATTTTAAGGTGGGCACCTAATCCCATTGGGAGGCATAAGTGATCTCCCCATAGATCCTTTCTCCATTAGCTTGCATTTCAAGCCTTGTGTATTTTGATAGTTGCATTCTTGTGATTGTTTTATTGTGTTGAATGTGGGTTAAATAGTTGTGAAATTTTGTATTGTTATTTTGAAGAATTGTTTTATTTCCATGAGTTGGATCCATCCTTTATTTCATTTTGGTTGGGGCTCGGGGGCCAATGAGGAGGATAGCTTCTTCTCCTCATTTGATTATTGGTTGAGTAGAGAGTGTTGCCTCTCCCCCATTTTTTATTGTTGTGATTAAAGTGAAGAAATGGTGGAGACCTTGTTGGAGATTCAGAATTTTGAGCATTTGTTTAAATCAAAAACAACCCTTCATTATAGAAATATTCTTGTAATTCCCACTTAAGGTTGAAGACTAGTAGACTTGTATTTAAAAGAAAAGTTGCTTTGCAAGTTTTATTTACCAAGTTGTAATATCATATTGAAGGAAGTTCATTAACTAATGTGTCTTTCCTTTCTCTTAAAATTATTTTTATGTAAAGGAATTAATTAAATGGATATCATGTTTAAATTCTACTTTGTGTTCAAAGAAAATAAAGTTGCAAATCTTAATGTTTTGATCACAACGTGAATTGAGAGGTTGTCATAGCCTTATTTTGGGTTGAAACAATTAAACACTCTTTGGTTTTGATATATTTAAAGTTAAATTAATACTTTGATATCTATGTTCTTTCAAAAATTTATTTTTATAGTTCTCTGGCCTACACAGTGACCGACACTGGTTAGTCTTAACAGCATCAATGTACTCAGTACCGACATCGGTCACTGTTTCATATTGCAGTTTTTAAAAATGTTAAATTTAAGTTTAGTTATCAACTTAAATGATATCATGGCTTGCACATAAATGTTAAATTCAATGAATAATTATGGAAAAATCATTTAGATAAGCATGAAGCACAAAATAGTGAAGATATGTCAAAATTTATAAAATGGAATCATTTGACAGTAACCAGAGTCGGTGCTTGAACCGTCACAGGTATTCCTATGAAGGAAATTGATCACTAGATACCACATAAATTTCATTTTTGCAAACTTGACATTCATTTTTTTTCCCTTGTTTATATCAGATGCTTCTAAGACTGTTATATTTTCTTAAAACTGAATAAGAACATGCTCATGGAATTAATCTCTTACCCCCCCTGACTTTAAATAATTATTCTAAACACTTATCATTAACATAGGAACCGACGCTGGTAGTGGAAATGACGTCGGTAGCACAGTAGTTACTACGTTCGGTCAAGAGAGTGTCGTCGGTCATCTGTGTGTGGACTATTTTTTTTTTAAATGTCTTTCCAGCCAAACTATTGGCTCTTATGGAAATAGAATTCACCTAAATGTAGATCCATCCTGTGAGGGCCGTGTATGTTTTTTTGGACCCATACTCCAACTTGCATATAGGGATTTGAATGCATAAAACTCTTGATCTACAAAATGGGGTTTTTCCTCATCAATGAAAATAAAAAAAGAGACAAATCAACAATGGATCTCAAACCAGATCTAGGATAGATGCATGTATTGCAATAAGTAACTAAGAATGCATGATTAATTTAAGATTCAAATATTCTAAAGGAGGAGGCAAATGGATGGAATCCCCTATTCTTGCACATTGTATCCAAGAAGACTCCATGATTTTCCCATGATCTATGGCATCCACTCCTTCAATCTGAAAACCAAATAGAAACAAATGAATGAGCTTAGGGTAAGGAATGTTTAAGAAGACTCCCTTAAGGATGATTAGGGTTTCTTTAGGGTAGATCTAATATTTTGGTCCCTATTGATTTGATCTAAGGGTTAAGAATCAACCCTACAACTGTTAGGTGAGAATATCCATATCATGTTTGTAAAATTTTAAATAAATCAAATGTATGTGTAATTGGATGAATGGGGCCACTTAGGGCTCTAGTGTGTTAAGTTAAAAATGTAACCCTTCTAGTAGTTTTTAGTGATTAATTCAATGGATATTAAAGAAAATAATTTAAGTGAACTAAGGTAACTAAGGATAAGGATTTATTAAATGTGGATGAATGTTAATTTCCAAGAGGGAAACTAATTACCTTAGTAAGAGAAATGAATGGACACTTATCTAGTGATGATAATTAAATTGACATCAGAACTGGATTAAGAATATTTAATTAATAATCTAGACATGATCTATCCTTTGTAATGTAGAAATTGCTAGTGGAAATGAATTAAACATTTATAGGGTTTGACACCTTGCAACCTATTTCAAACAAAAAAAATTGCCTCAACTTCCCAAATAATTATTCAAGGATTAATGTGGTTTTAGAATGTCAAAATTGTGGTTGTTACAACCTTTCCCTGAATGACAAGGCACAACATTCTAATTCAACTACAATAGAAGTCCCATATAGGAACCATCCATGACACAACACTTTCCCGGGTTACATATTTATTGTATTCATATTTCGTTATTGACCTTGCTTATTTGAAAATAACTTATCATGCAGTCATTCATTCTTATTTTACCTATAATGATTCCATCTAATTTTTTTTGTTTCCCTTATTGCTAAAAATATATCTAGCTTGGTTTTTCAAAGGAATAAATGAACACAAACGAGGTTACTAGTGTTTGTTTTAAATATTTATTTTCTAAGTTGTATGTTTTTTTAGTTTTACAATTTGTCTCAATTACAACAAGGAAGGTTCGCATGAAAAAAAAGGAACTTTATTAGTTTAAGAGTAAATATATTACGTGTTCTTTTTGTATTAGAATTTAATTACCAAGGTTACTTTGTTTTGTTTTAAATTATTACAACTAAACGTAGATTATAACTACTTCACTAAAATACTTAGTTTTCATTGATCATGATATACAGTAGACGGTTTTCCTCAAGTCAAAATGGTCAATCCTCAAATTCCTTTTTTTTCTTAATTTTAATAATTTAATATTATCGTTTAAACCATGTTGAGGGGTGCAGTGATTATGTTCGTCCCTTACGTATAACAAGTTCCCATTTACTAGGTTTAAAGATCAATAAGGAGTATGATTTGACGCTTGTCCAAGTTTGAATTATTACTGGGTAATTTGAATTAGATATGTATTACAAGGTGACATGTAATTATAACAGTATACACCCTACTACCTTCTAACCACTACCCTTCTTGAATTTTTTAAAAAAAATATTAACATGTAATATACCCTCATTCTCATAAGAGATTCATATTTGACTAATTTCCATTAAAACCTAATAGGGACCTGCACCATATGAAAAGGATAATATAGAGAAAACAATTATGCTTACCCCATAACTTATACACAACTAGAAACACTCCTGTCGGGATAACACCCCTAGTTTTTAAGACAAAGGGGATTCAAACTCACAGGTTTCATAGGTAGGTATCGTACGTCATGGTTTCCACTCATTGTCCAAACCCTCAATTCTTCAATACATAACATGTTTAATGTTAAATTCGTGGGATAAATCATGAGTTTTAATTTACATTATGTTCAACACCTAGTTAGGACAAATTCTAGAGGTATATGCTAGATCTGAGATTTATAAAGTGAAACACAAGGACAAAATCCATAATCATGAGGTTCTATCGAATCAGAACACATGAGAGTAGATCTATTAGCTGGTAAACACTAGCACCTGTACTTATGATGGTCAAGGTCAGAGTGGGGATCACTCAATCTAGGATAAATCTCAGTTTGTTCTCAATTTTACAGTGTCAAATCTCACCTACTAGTCATGACATAATCTAGGGAAGATGAAGAATTGAAGGGGATTTAGAGCACAATTCCATTTTTTTATACAGAGATACATATTTCTACCATACATGATATAAGTTTCACAACTTAGCTAAAAATGAATTCAATACGAGAATTAAATAAGATTTGGCTAATTGTTAAAACTTGGTGACAAAGATAATCACAAGTTTATTAAAACTTCATGCACAATAAGGCTGATCTTTTATTTGAAATAAAATAGGTAAATGACACTTTATTGTAAATGTAACAATACATATTTTTTTTACCATTAACATACATTAATTATAACGATACAAAAAATGAATTACACCCACGTCATTTTGTCATCTTACATGCATCCTACAAAACCATGTGAGCATGAGTCATCAAAAACCATTGGCATGACATCCACCTAAATCTAGCATAATGATCATTTTTTGTTTCCATTTACATAACCAGAATAATTTACATGTGACAAATAGGGTTAGAGACATATATTCATTTCATTTCATTTCTTAAGGGAGGAGAGAGAAAGAGATAGGGAATAGAGAGACGAGAGAAGGGATATTATTCAAAATTTAGATTTCACACAACAAGCCACAAGAAAGAGTTGCATACAATTAATTATAAGTTTCAAAAATATTTCACGGTGGTTTATTGTCTTGTCTATGGTCTTGGGACCTTATTTTACATTTTTCTACTAGTTGTGAAAACATCTAATTTTTCCTCAGAGGAAAAAGAACCACATTTTAAAACTATCTTCCGATGGGAAAATACACGATGTTTAAATTCCAACATGTACTTGTATATATCAATAATTCATAAGGAATGACGGAGTTTAGAATTGGTGAATGGTTTGAAAACAACGCCTAGTTTTTTTAGGCCTTTGGTTGTAATCGGGTCATTTGCAAAAGAAATAAATTTTAGATCAAGGGCTAAGTGAAAGGTGAATGTTCTATTGAAAAATTCCTACACGATCTCCTATATATGGATAATTCACAAGAGTTGACATAACAGATAAATGGTAAACGGGTTACAAAGGGTGACTGGTTTTCCATAGCCACCGGTCGTAATTAGTCTAGCTTGACCTAGTCAAACACTGACTGCAAGCCTATAAAACCCCTTTTCCAAACTATCTAGGAACACTTTTTATCACAAAATAAAGTTTACAAGAAATTTTCTATTATACATAAGTAGAGGTTTATAACGGAAGAAAATCATTTCTTGACACAGGTTCCAAACAGTGAGCCGAAACGAAAACAAACTTTTCACTTTTAACGGCTTCCTAAAACTGAAAGATGGGGTAATAGGGATTCTAGAGGGGCTGTGAAAAGGGAACAAATAGTCAATTGCGGATGATGTAAGGCTTGATGTGACTCCCCATATAATAAGGAACACAAACGAAACTAAACATTTCTTTTTCAGGGCTCAAAAAGTTGTTTTGAAAGTCTCTGAATATTATGTTTTTCTAACTTTGCAAGTAGACTGAAATGGTTATTTTAGTTGATGAATTAAAATCTCGCCAGTAGTAGTGGAAACGAGAACCTAATTTTGATACCCTGGTTAGCAACGTATAAGGTTGTGGTAGCAATGCAATTGATGGTCAAATTATAAGTCAAAAACATAAATCACAAGGTGGAGTTTTACTATTTCGCAGTAATATTCTAGTTAAAATATCCAATTGTTTAAGTATCTAATTGTTTAGTATTTTATTATCTTGCAAATGAAGAACAAAATTATATGAAAATTATAAAATATGAAGGCAAGGATACCATTCCTGGAAAATATTAGCATCTGTAGTGCAAGAGGTGCTCCAAGTGCATTTACCTACATTCTACAAGGCTCCAACTCTCTTCTAGCATTCTATCAAACAGTTCGTGTGCACCCACAACCCCTCCATTTGTAAAATTCAAGACAAAATCTAGGGAAACGTATGTACTATCCCAATAAGAGTGATGATATACACTAAACCAATGAACTTTCCATAATATCAACCAACTCGTTATACCTCCAACCGAATCAACTCTTCAAAAAAACACATATGCCAAAAAAAGAATCCACCATGACTGCAACCACTCAAAAATCTATTACTCTCGCCAAAAACCACCATGTCATATGGGTATGTGATTCATTAACTTGCTCCAAATTCCCCATTTGACATAGAATAGGGAGGATACTAATGACAGCAGTGGAAAAGGGACTTCCCTTTACTAATTGCATTATCTTGAAAAGTTCTAAAAAAATTTCAACCAACCTAAAATGTGCATTCCTAGCAATGGTTTAATTCCATGAGGCCACGCTTGGTTGGTTAATTTCTTGGGAATCCTTATAGCTTTGTCTAGAGCACCATTTGGGCATATCCTGTAATTAAGGCATTCCATGGTGCTACATTGTATTTTTGTCTTTTTGTTCCTTAAACAACCATCTTCCCTTCACATATACCTGAACAATCTGCAAATAATTTCATTGGCACCCTTGGAACTACAATATTTGGCAAGATATCACGGTTTATATTCTTTTTTGCATGTCCTTACCCTGATGTTAATAGCCTGTAAGCTAAGTGTCTATGGTTGTATTTCGTTAAAGTTTCTAAGCCCTTATCATGTAAACCACTTTATGCCCTCCTTGTAGCCAACCCTTTCAACATGGATCTAGGAAAGGGTAAACAAAAGGCTTCACGCATAGGAAGAGTGAAAGAACAAAATCTTGTGAAGGCATACATGGGATAGTAGGGAAGGAATTTCTAATGTCTTAATAAATACAACAGCTTCTCGAAATAAAATCTAAAGAGCATGAAAGCGAAGTTGTAGCCGTTGTCTACCTAATGTATGGTGCAACAAGTTTACAGTATACGTAGCACAACCATTAGAAGTAGAGAAATCTAAAATAATACAGCCAGACTTTACAACCAAATAATGTGCCTCGTAATCCATAAATTTCTTCTTCTTTTGGATATAACAAACAAAACAATGGTATATGATAGTTCTTCTCCTCTCTAACACGATTGAACCCACTACCAAAATAAATACATACCTAGATCAATCAATTACATATAGAAAAAGAGGAGGTATTCGAGTTACACATTTATCTCATGTGTAGAGTTCTTATAACCCATAATGGACTGATTTTAGGATGGCTATTTGAGATATATCCATGTAGCATAGTCTCCTCTAACATTCTCTTTATTTAATTATGGGTGACTAAAACCTTGTTATCACTGGAACTATCTAATTATTGTTGATTCTACATCATTGACTCATTTTTCAGCATATTTAATGCCTTTGGACCTCAATAAAGTGAAAGTATTATTATGCAAGGAGGATGACAAGTCTGAAGGACATATACAGTGTATTTTTATGTGAAATCCCATGGATGAGGGTGACCATGTCGTGTACTAAAGATGCACCTCTGACATAGGCTTGCACATATCACTCCCCTACTTCTTAGGAAGCACCTACCCTCCACTTGATTTGCACCCATGTATGTGCGAACTCCACAAAAATGACCATGCTTCCCATCACATGCGCATGTAAATGGCATGACTTGGCAAAAAAATCTGGCACCGGGAGGAGTGAAATCACGGCTTGCTCGTATGCATGGAGGATCATGCATCGATTTTGGTTAGTGTGCCACCACTCGCGAGGGGTCATGCATTTAAGGAGGTAGGTGAAAATTGCAAATGATTCCCTCAGTATAGAGCCAAATTCCTAACCAGTAACCATGGGTTGATACCAAAACACTAACATTAAACACTTAGAATCTTTCACTTTCACAGAACTATTGCAAACCATAGGAAGAAGAGGAAGGCATCAGATGGAACCAAACACCATCGTTGCAAAGAAAATCATCAGTCCTCTATTCACATTTGTGGCAACTAGGAAGGGACATTCCACATCACACAGTCAAGTGTAGTCACAGGTAATTTGCCATTGAAAATTAGAGGATCTTAAGGAATATATAATTTGGTTTATTTTTAATTATTGTTCTTTATATACAACCATGAGATTGTCCCCACATTTGATGTCTTTTCCACAATCTTGCATCAGTTTTAGGTAAGAAAGGATGTTGTTTTCTTCCAATTCAGTGTGGAATTCTTTGACATCTGAGATGTTACTTCTGTTAGCATAGGTAGGATTTCCAATAAGTTTGATTTCAATCAACAAAACAATAATGGTTGGGCCTCTCATCATATAACTCTACTAAGATTGGTGTTAGATAAAGTAATTATCACCACTATACATTTCTTGTTATTCAAATCCATCACATGAAAAATCTTCTTACATTTTGATAGTGGTTTTAGGGAGGAAAGCACTTATGATGTTATTGTACTCAAAATCATGTCTTGCAGCGTTTGGCTTTCAATAATGCTAAAATATAGAGTTCCAGAGATGGATTTTCTAGCTAGTTTCCTCATACAAAATCACAATTAACCATGTTAATTGATTCCACAAAATATTGGCAATGGTCACTTAAAAATAGACATAGGACTTAAACAGAATACTCACAGAGTTTCAAGTTGTGAAAAGTTAAAAACATTATAAGGAAACAATCCATTCAACTTTCCATTTTCTATCATGCTATGAAACAATTCAAACACAGACAAAGAAAAGGGTATCAATATTAGGTAATTTTCTTCTGTAATTTATTTAGAGTAGCACTTAGATTAATTTGGACTTACATTGTGGTTAACAAGTCTAAGAACGAAAACCACAGGGGAACTTGGGATACATCAAATGAATTGTTGTTGAGGTCCCTACGAATACCACACGTAAACATTATTATTAGACTTCACAACATAAACGGGGTATCTTTAGAGGTAGAATAGTCCACTCAATATGCACCCGGTCAATTCTGGTCAACGCATCATGACCATCCATTTTGAAATGGATGGTCATGATGCGTTGACCGACATTAACCCGGTGCATATTGAGTGGAGATTAGTTGTTGGCTTACTCACAAGTATTACAGGTTGCTCATGTTGGATAAGTCAAGAATAGTACAGTTTAATTTGTTGTTTGAAATATGCCTGAAAGTATAAATTTATCCGAACAGTTACCACACTAATCTCAATATATTATCTCTGGGAATGAAACAAAAAAATCTAATGTCACCTTTACGATTATTTTACCACTCTTTGGGAAGAGACACGCTTGAATTAAGGCATGTTATTTTAGTACAAAATGTTATGAATCTTACATACAAGGGAGAGTATATTTGTCATGATTGATTAGGTCGATGATTAACATGAGGAAATCACAGCGGGTTCTTCATCTTGATGAAAAACACAATGTGTTTTTTAACATGTTGAAAAACACAGTGTGTTTTTCAGCACGTTGAAAAACATGACAGTTTTCCACATAGTTTCATTTACGAAATTGAATTTTATGAAATCATTCTAGTATGAACTTAATATTTGAATTCATATTTGTCAACAAGAACCTTAATAATAAATTTCTTGAAATACAATGTTCGACAATCTCTATTTTTTCCATCTACCTTCTAGATATATAGTTATAACATTCTTTTTTGGATTAAACAAATGTTATCACCAATCATGAGTTAGGGGACCACATATTCATATTAAATGCATAGTTACATTTTTTAGGGGAAAATGTTTTCGCTTGATTTTTCGTTAAGATGGAAAACTCAGCGTGTTTTTCATCAACATGGAAAACACACCGTGTTTTTCAGCATGTTGGAAAACACGACAGTTTTCCACTTTTTTAAGGGTGGCCTATTTGGGTGTCAATTATTAGTTTTTGTTTGTTTCCATCGATCGAGCCCTAATACACCTAATGTGACAATTGAACATGTATTAAGGCTATATTTTGAATAATTTATACCAATTGAACCCTAATACATGTTAAATTAATGTTAGGTGTTGTATTATAGTTTACGGTGCTGTAATTTTTTTATTTAAGATGACAAGATAGTGTTTAGGGAATCATATCAATGTTTGTGTGTTTAGGGTATCGTATGATTGTTTAGGATGACACATTAATATTTAGGGCATTCTAATTGTGTTTTGTAAAGTGAACCCATTAGTTTGTAAGGGTCTAATTATAGTTTTTTAGGGTTTTATATCAAGTTTACAATTGTTTTGTTAATGCTCAAAGTATCTCGATTGTTAATTATGTTATTTAGGTTGACCCATTAGTGTTAAGGTTTTTGTATCAATGATTGAATGTTTACGGTGGCGTATTAGTGTTTAATATGAGTGCTTATGATACCAAATTAAATATGTAAGGTGCCCTAATTATATTATTTATAGTGATCCCTTAATGCTTACAGTCTTCTAGTAATGTATAATGTGTTATATTAGTGTTTATCAAGTCTTATAATTTTTTTAGGGTAAAACATTAGTGTTTTTTTGTGTCTAATTTATGTTATTTAGAGTAACCCATTAGTGTCCAAGGTTTTGCATCAATTTTTGAGTTTTTAGGATGTCATATTAGTGTTTTAGGGTGTCGTATGAGTTGATAGGGTATTACAATGATGATTATCATTTTGTATGAGACCATGTGTTTCATTAGTGTTTAGGCTATCCTAATTATGAAATAGAGGATGAATCATTAGTGCATAGAGTATCATGACATTATTTAGGGTATTGTATCAGTCTTTAGGGTGTTAAATTAATGTTTAGTGTATCCCAATTATTTTATGTGGGGTGATTAATTAGTGTTCAAGGTGTCGTATAAGTGTTTAAAGTGTCCAAAATTAATTTAATGTGGCTGACTTAATATTATTTATGGTGATACAATTTGAATAACTATAGATAATATTATGTTTTCATTAATCATGAGAATTATAATACTTTTAGCTAATACTTCTAGAGATGTTATGTTAATGTTATAAACAATTTTTAACTCTATTGCTCATTTTATATAAACAATCATGTAAAAAAATTAAATGTTTTGTTATGTGGAAGGAATGCAAATAAAATCTACAATATTATCTAAATGACGTTAGTGATCATATAATATTTCCAAGAATAAGTAGTAATTACACTCATATGTTAATAAGTGAGATTGATGAAAAATATATATTACCTAATACTTTGAAAACAGGAACAAATTTCTGTTATTGATATACACATGGATGGCTTATGAAAACACTTGTGGCAAGTTCTTACATAGTTGCTTGGGCATGAGTGGAGGATGGCCCAAGATAATGGTCTAGAAATATGGCACAAATAAACTGATAGGCCATGTTCTATGGTTAGTAAATTTAAATAAGTTACATCAGCTAAACATGTGATGTCGATATATTCTGCTCAACATGTCTTGAACTCTATAGTGTCATGTGACATGCGCAAGTGAAATCACATGAAATCATTGTGTTCTAACTAACTGCAAAACACTAGGAGTGACATTGCAAAAAATAACTATTGACATTGAGAATATTAAACAACAAGGACTTTCTTTCTGAGATATCTCGAAAGTATAGTACCTCAACAATATGTGTATCAAATTCATTTTCTTCTTCAAATGATATTAAAAAATGGAGTATGGGGCTTATATTGAATTCTACTAGAATGTGGGAGGATAATGGTGTTAAATGTATTCTAGATTTGATTTGGAACGTTGTGCATGTGATAGGTATGGCTAGGAATAGGTATGAATTTTGAATTTTTAAGGTTTGTACATGACTCTTTAACTTGTTTAGGGTGTCATATCAATGTTTAGAATGTCGTATTAGTGAATAATGTGCCCCAAATGTACTATTGGTGGTCACACATTTGTTTTTTATATCAAATCAATATTTCAGTGTTTAGGATATCACATTACTTTTTAAGATATCGTTTGATTGTTTATGGTGTCAGATTAGTGTTAAGTTTTCCCGATTATGTTATTTAGGATAAACCCTAAATTCTAAACCCTGAACCTTAAGTCTTAAACTCTAAATCTTGAACCCTAAACCATAAACCCTAAACACCAAACCATAAACCTTGAACCTTAAACTTTAGAAAATAATTATAGTTTTCATTATTATTATTAATTAGTATATTTGAAACAGTAAGAAAAGGCAGCAATTTGATGTCATATTTATTACCTAATACTTTGTAAATAGGAACAAATCTATGTGCTTGATATACATAAGGACAAATATATCATGAAACTTTATCTTACATACAAATATATTGAACAATTGTTTAGAAGTTGCTTTTCAAAACGAATGACGTGGTCAAATATTTTATTTAGTATATAGACACTAAATAATAATGTGAACTAGTTTATTATCATGTTATTATTGTAGTCACATATTTCTTAATAAATGATAGAGGGTTCGGTAATTTCTACAATTTGTGTTTATTAATCATTGCTATGAGAACAGTTAATTATGTTGATATTGCGTTGGTATTGGTTAAATATGCATGCGATCTTCGAGTTCTTACTTGTAATTTCATTGCTCTTAGCTATGTTAAATTAAATACAAGAGAAATATTTTGATTTACCCGGATGCATTATAGTTGTAAATATTGAAAATGTGCAGATCATTTGTATGTATGTGTGTGTGTGTCTATATATATATATATATATATATATATATATATATATATATATATATATTTGTTAGTTGTTAAATATTGGTAATTGTAATGTTGTGAATGTCTGATGTAAGTTGAAGCTATAAAAATTATGTGATATCATACTCTGACTCTCAATTTGGCATATGGGGGTAAGTGCCTCTGCAAAGACAAGAATCAGTGCGTGCTAAAGGGGTTTTCCCCTTAGGATGCCAAATCGATATGCCCAACTATCGTTGTGTGATGAAGGGGCTTGCCCCTTATGATTTCACATCGATATTTCGGTGGTTTACTATGCTGAGAAGAGGTTTATAAAGTCACCCACTGACCCTCCACTCATAAATGCACCCTCCCATAATATCACAACCGTCCCTTTTACAATGGATGGTT
Source organism: Taxus chinensis (assembly GCA_019776745.2). Taxonomy (NCBI): domain Eukaryota; kingdom Viridiplantae; phylum Streptophyta; class Pinopsida; order Cupressales; family Taxaceae; genus Taxus; species Taxus chinensis. The sequence continues at coordinate 576,219,924 of CM034155.1, read as the reverse complement.
GTGATATTATGGTAGGGTGCATCTTGAGTGAAGGATAGCCATTGGCATTTTTTGATACTTGAATTTTTCATAGATATTAGCTTTTTGATGTTGTTATTATTTTATCATATTGGATGACTTATATTTGATTTGACATGTATCGTACTAACATTAATTGTATATTTTACATAATTCACTAAGTATGGGATTATGATCATTTGTCCAATTTAGATTTGTATTGGTTCAATTATCATTTCCAATCGTTTATGGTATTAATATGGCCCCCCTTTGATTATTTACTTATGTTTTTAGTTATCTTGTGTAGTTATAAGACTTTTTCTTAGGTTAGTGTACTTGATAAGGAACTTAAGTCCAAAAGGTTTTGGTAGACTACATGTTTATAAGAAAAGAGTCCCCATTCTCTTCGAAATTTATCCATGTGACCCTTGGTCTACCTTATTCACATTTTTTGATAGTCATATAGATGTTTGTTTGTTTGTGTGTAAAGAGTGTTCTAATATGAGTTCAAATCATATAGAGATGCACTTGTAACCTACTTAATCTACATAATTAGAAAACCAATATTGTTTGAAAAGGAGTTAATTCTAGAGAATTTGAGAACTCATTGAAGCATGTAATTTTAATACTAGATATACATTGCAATGGTTTTTTAGTGAATAAACTATAACAATTATTAGAATTTCCTTTACAATACTACAGGTTATAACAATTATTGGAATGTCATTCACAATAATATAACTAATCAAATGTCTATAGATATTGATATTGCAAATATATTTAAATCTATCTATTCATAATAGACTGATCAAATTATTAAGTGATTTATTCAAATTTAACATTTACCCATTACATTTATAAACTCATAATTATAGGAAAAAAAATTATTTGAAAAAAAATCTAAATTGTGTTTGTATTAATTATATTTTAGCAACTTAAAGTTATCTATTTAGAAAATGAGTGGAATGGAACCAAACCCGTGATTACGATTCCAATATATTCGCACTTTAGTCTAACATACGAAATATGAATTTTTAGTATTGTAAGGAATACAATGTTTTAATACAATGTTTCCCAAAAAGAATTCGCTCACGAACACATGACATTAACTCATTTAGAGTGTATGTCCCTAGACAAAGTAATATCTCCATTGACTTTCCAATAACAAATCATTATTAATGAGAGAACTCAAGAGAAAAAAATTTAGGGCCTTTTCATATGTTAAATTACAGATGTTTGTATTGAAAAATTCAAGTTAGAAGTGTCCATTCTATTTTTTTATTATGTTTTCTTACGATATATTTTTTCCCATTGTAAAGGTAAACATGGTTACCATTTGGAGATTGGAAATTCAAGGGGTGTCGAATACCTCTGAAATTCTTTCATGTTCATCGTTCATACTATACGACCTAATGGAAGCAAGATAGTAGAAAGAGGTACGATTGTGGGAAATGCCACGATGACCTTCCACCCAGTTGAGTATAGGGCCTTGATATTGGGTCTCGAGGAAGCGATATGCCATGATGTTTGGAACATTTGTGTATTTTCTCACAATATGCTTGTTGTGAAACAAATGACTTGTGTATACCAATGTAACAATGTAAATATTTCAATTCTTGGAGTTCAAGTGCTAGAGAATGTATCTTACTTTGTGAAATGTTCATACATGCATGTAAAAGTTAACATAGGTAGGTTAGATGTATGTCAAGTGTCTCGGGACACTATAAACCAAGAAGTTGTAGCTTTGCTAGCACTTTTCATGGAAGACATTTCAATATGATATATGTACACGCTGTATTTCCTTTTTATGTAATGGTAGAGATACATTATTTATTAGATTGTGAATAATTAATATTATGTGAATTGTCTCTAGCGTATATATTATATATTTTGTGGATAATATGATGATATATCCTATAGTGTTGGTTGATAGACCAGGCATTTTGGATACCTCATGTTTTATCCTATCTTCTCTTTTAACACGCTTGAAATTCACATTTCTTGTTTACTTCAGAAACATCTAGAGTCGAGTATCTAGTTTTGAAAACTAATTTCTGTGGCTAATTTCATCGCATATCATTCATTGTGCAAAATTTTCTCAATATGAATGCAAAATACGAATAAAAAATAAGATCGTGCACCATTTTTTTCATTTTAACTTGTTTTACAATGCATCACTTCAATGGTGGTTATGACAACATACATGAATGAAACATGTGGAAGCTCGGCAACATGGGTTGATTCATGTTCACAATCCATTCTTATGTTTTCGGGGAAGACATAAAAAAATGAGACGGTAATATATAACTTTTTGAACATTAATTGTTTGTCATAGAAATGTACCTAATGTCATTTGTTGGGATAACAATTATGAAATTGTTTTCTTTTCATACAAGTATTTTCACATTCCATGATGGTAATATTCAAATATGTGATCAATACTTATTTTGCAAAATACTTAATATTTTATGTTGGGATAATAGTTATGAACTTGGACAACCTAGATACAAGCACCTTCACATCAAATGGTGCGTACACGTTTTACAAGCATCACAGAGGAATAAAAGGTATATGATCCTCTAATAGTTGATGGCGATACATCAGATGGTCCTTCCGAGCCCATTCACTTAGATATTCATGAGCCACCCATAGAGTATAGAACCAAATATGTTAATGGTCGTATTTTTTATGTCTACCAACATAGATCATGTGCTAATTGAGTTGCATATACTAAATCGACATCACCAAGTAGAACACAATATTTCCTCCATGGAACCTTGTAAGCATGGCCGTAAGCATATGGGGAAAAAACCACCTATCTCTCAAGATAGAAGCAGGAAATACGTGAAAAAGAGGGAGGTGGATGTGAGCTATGTCCTGCGGAAATGATTCTCCTTGCAGCGGAGGAGGGTTATTGATCGAGTTTACAAAAAAGAATGCAAATATCGATTTGAGGAATTGATTCAGGAAGAAAAGAGGGAGGTGGATGATGCAATGTGTGTCTACGATTCAACAGAGATTCAAAAGGTGAGAGAGGATCATTGGTTGAGAGTGAGAGGAAATAAAAACTCAAATATCGGAACAAAGGTAAATTTAAGATTATTATAGTATTTTATATATTATGTTTGGTTGGAAATGAAAAACTTAATATTCTGTCATGAACAGGAAACTAGAGAAGAGGGCAGAACAAGTAATAGAAATGTTGACTCCCCCTACGAATGATAACATAAGTAATTAATGGTATTTCATAAGTAAGGATACAATGTAGTTTTTGTTTATTTTTGAATATACTAACTATAGGAATGCATAGGATTATGACATTCCCTTGTGTCAACTCTTATGTTGATAGAGACACTCGATTCATAGTGAGAAATAGAGAGAGGTAAAAACCACTTAACACACAATTGAAAAATGTATGTTGCCTTATGTTGTTGATACTTTAATTACCTTGATGACTCGATTGTTATAAGTGGCCATTTGTGATAACATGCCCCCTTCTCAATCAGCCTATGGTCTTGTTCTTCTTGGAGATATAGATTCACATGAGGTAAGAGAGGCGGAGATGAAAAATAGTCCCATAATTCAAATTTTCCACAACAACTAAAACAAGCCACATCAAGCATAGGAAGGTGGGCTGGAGGACCATACATCCCATCATGTCACATCGTGTATTTTTCTTCTAGTAATGGGCTCCTTTCCGGCGAGGAGGATGGCATGTATTTGTATGGTGACATGGGAATTTTCACCCACATGGATGAGTGCAAATTGAGTGAAGTGTAGCCAATGGCTTCTTCTTACACGCATTACTCATTTCAATGTCTCCAACCACCCCTTCTGTGCTTTCCAAATCCATTTATTTATTTATTAATTTTAATTATTTTTTATTTTTCTAATTATAATGTGTATATATAATTATTTCATTTATTTTATATATAGCTATATATATTTTATACATATTATGTATTATTATTATTTTTAGTTTCATTACAATCTTGACCAAATAGTTCGCAACATAAAATTTTACCAATTATTAGCTAGAATTTAATATCAAACTCATTGATGAACTAAATAATCAAAACATTATCTAAAATGTATCACAACACCTGGGCACTATTGATGACCCCCTGTAATTGGCTTTCGACCAATAGAACAAAGTTAGGGCACTACAATATATATTTATAACGAAAATATAAGAACTAAAATATTATGCATGTATTATATTTTATGCTACATCATATGGTTAAAGTCATGCTCGCCTCATGGTGAACAGAATATATTTTAGTAATTAAAAATGTGAACTCCTAATTAAAAAATTCCTTTCTCCACTTGCATGAAACTTTTTTTTTATTTGAAGATCACCAAACATTTAACATTTGCATTCTTTCTCCTTGAAAGAATATATATATTATATAATTTAGACTACTAAATTTAATATAATATGCAAACAAGAGTCAAAAAAATATATCAAATAAGAATCTGGAATCCAATATGCTTCCTACTTATAAAAGGGCACTATTATTTCAAACATTACATGCTCCTTGCTAACCTTTTTGTGGGCATATAATATCTTACTTCAATGCCAATCTAATGAGCATAAGTTATTTATAGATGTAAATGGATTCTAAAAGATCATTTATAGGATTACATTTTTTGTTATTTGTTGTGTGATTCATTGGCATTCCAGCTCACTATCTAAATTAACTATGATATTCAACTTCGTTGTTGGGTATTTTTCAAAAACTATTTTAAATTATTATTTTTATTTTAGCTTACAAGGTGTTGTCAAATAATTTATCATCTTTAAATGTTCTCTATATTGAAATTTAATATCAATAATCTTGAAAAATGTTTTTTTCTAAATAGTTATTTAATAATAGTTGAGTCTTTTCAAAATTTGATTGTATAACACTAAAGCATTTTCTATTTAAAACATTTACAAATTCTATAAATGTTATTTATATTTTTAATTTTAAACTTGTATTTTTATATAGTTAAAATTTTATCATTAATATATCAAACTTATATTTATGCTCTAATTTACGTGAATCTTGGAGTGGGTATGACATGTTTCAAATCTTTATGTAAATCATGGAACATATACACTATGTTTCAAAGCTAAGATTATTCCATGATCCATGTAGTGCATTCCATGGTTGATGTAATTTTATAAAAAGACTTTAGTAAAAAAGATCCTACACAAGTTTCCTATAATCTAATATACATAAAATAAATAAAATTGAGTAATTCATATTTTTTTTAACCATATACATGTTACAATTATGTGTGTCTAGGATTTCAATCTTAATGTTTGAATTTATTGCCACAACAAATAAAGAATTTAGATAAATTTTCAATCATATCTTTGTATCTCATATTGTTATGCCTACTTATTCATTGTATAATTTAAAAGATTGTGTTGTTTATTTCAATATATCTTCGAAATGCTAGAATACTCTTTAAACCTAATTTGTCACTATAGTATTGAATTGAGTATCATCGGAAAATTTGTTGAATATATTTCTTTATTTTTTTCCTTTTGTTCCATGTCACAGTATAATATGAAGCATGTTTGTAATTATTTGCATGCTACTTTGTAAGATGAATGAAACCAAACTAGAGTTCTTTTTCGAAGTTGGTAAATAATACACTTCTATCTCCTCCAAATTTTGGTTAATCAAGTACCATGGGGGATAATGTTTGCTTGCTACTTGCTTGTGATTTATTTTATAATAGAAATATTAGAAAAATTTCAAGTGTATTAAATCTACACAAGAAAAAGGATTAAGCCTATGACACAAGAAAATAATGATATATCTTGGCATAGTATTTTAGATATATAAGAATATATGTTACTATAACATGATGTTAATGGTTTTTCTACTTACTCTATGCTATTTGAAATAGCATAATAATGAAATGGGATATGGAATTAGAGCATGACACTAGAAACAGAGGATAAAGTCGACGTTATATTATTCATAAAGAGAAGGTATGTACAAATGAATATTATATTTTTTATGTTCTTATAACATTAGCATAGATACATATAAATGGATAGATATGACATTGGTATAAAACTATATGCTACACCTCCAATAAAATTTAACACCACCTCTTCTGAGTGTGAAGATAGTTCTTCTAATTGCGACACTAAACTAGGGTCTCCTTGTAGTCTCTATGAGAAAATTAACTCTACAAACATATTTTCCAATACCACCATCTTAACCTTATCCCATATCATCATTTAAATTTATCTAGTATACCCCTCCCTCTCTGATTGGGACCACCAAGATCATATACTAATTGATTTCTTTCAGAATGAGGAAGCTATAGAAAAATTCATGTTGTTGTGTGATGGCATCCCCATTAGAGATCATAACCCTAATTCATACACATGCTTCAGAGAGGAGGGTGAGTTATATCGTTAGTAAATAGTGAAAAAAATTAAAATATATTTGAAAAATAAAATAATAAATAATCCAAATCAAATCTAGTGAAAAACTCTATACGGAACTCAAAAACTAATAATGTAAAATATTAAAAAGGCTTTATACAAGGGACCATTATGTTGGTGAAAATCTTGTATGAACACAAATAGAAGAATAAATAAACCTCCCTCCTGATCCTACATGAATGGAGGATGGTTCTAGGTTTTTTGTTGAAGAAACTATTGACATCAACATCAGCATGAAATAGTATCTTAGGATTGTCAAGTGTGGAGCCTCACTTAATCTGCAAGACTAGAAAACTTTTACCATACTCTTCAAATAATTCTTTGATTTTCTTATTTGGTCTCATGCGGATATGCCCAAATTAGATCCTTGGTTATGCACAATTTTTTTATTCAAGAATCAGCAAGAAAACTCAAACAAAAGCTCCATTAAATGCATCCAAAGTAGTTTTCAAAGTCAAGAAGGATATTGATAAGTTACTAGCGGTAGAATTCATCAAGCCCGTTGATTATTCAGAGTGGATATTGAAATAGTTCTTGTTCGAAAAAAACTGATTGGAATCAGAATTTGTACAAATTTTAGGGATAACAATAAAGCATGTCTGTGGCGGCCTATGAGCATTTCGTACAAGGGCTCTGATAGCCATCAATAGTGGTATGTTAAAGATTTTATTTCTATTTGGTGGTGGTAAAGGCTCATAACCCCTATTTTTTGTCCCTATTCGAAGTGTGCACTCTTCCCCTATTTTGAGGGCTAAGGTGGTTCAAAATGATGTCACCCCTAAGATGAAACATCACTCCTCTAAGATAACAAAACACACATTCTGAGATGTGATGTAGAGAAGATGGTCCTCCGAATTCATGGTCCATTCCACCATTAATCTGTGTGTCACATTTGGGGATGAAGTAAACAAATCTGAACACTACTATCAGGAATATGCCTTGATCTACAAATTCACTAGATTCTGGCCCATCTTATCAGTTCTTCATTAATTTATCTCCAAGTATTGGATCCTTCTCCTTGTTGGAATGTTTGACCGTTATCCCTATTCAAAAGGAAATTTTATAATGTTTTTTTCTTATATAACTAATAAAGAAACCATATCTGGTAAACTCTGTGTTTTTCACTCATGCTACCTTTTTATAAAACCCCGATTCCCTTGTTTCAACCCAATCATGGAATATTTCTCTTACAAACTTGTTTGGATTATGCTACCTTGTTTAGCCCTATAATTTTGGGATCGTGAATGTCTTATTTCAATTGGAAATTTTTTGGCTAATATTCCTTATATTGATTCTCAAGACACTGATTTCACCCATAAAACATATGTCAAAATTCTTGTGGAGCTCAATACCTCAAAAAAACTCGTGCAAACATTGAGCTCAAAGTGAAAACCAGAACATGGACACAAATTTTTGACTACGAAGGTTTACCCTTCAAATGTAAAAGGTGTTTTACCTTAGGAAATATTTTTGTTGAATTTGGGATAGCAAATTATAACAATGAGAGAAACATTTTGTCGAAAAATGTTCTCCCTGAGCATTTGGTCTTTCAATCTAGTCAAGACTTAGATTCAAATGATGACTCATAAGGGGTAGCTGAAGATGTCCCTGAAACCTCTCTTATATCCATCTGTTGAAAAAAAGGAAAATGTAAAACATGTAATTTATACAAACAAAATAGTTGATCCAATAGCTTGTAAAGTGGTTAAGGAAAATATTACTTCACTGTCCTGTTCAAAAAAGAACATATATGCCAATTGAATATATTGAATTATTTTTACCTATTGAGGAGGTTTTGGATGGGTGTAAAAGAATACACAAAAAGAAAAAATATTTTCTCAAGGAAATTATTTTTACTACCTAGTTGTATCTTCATTGTTGGGTAGTTGTTTCTTTTTGTTTATTGGTGTGCCAATGCTTTATCTGAGATATTAGGCCTTTTTGTACCAGGGTAGGGCCCCCAGTCAAAAAACCTTTATCCTTAATAAAAAATAAGGCATGTCCTAAGGATGAATTTCATCTTCCCAACATCAATATGATTTTTTATTCTACAGCAGGTAATGAAATGATATTCCTAAAGGTTGGATTTTCTGGTTATAATCAAATTATGATAAGGAAATAAGATCAACATAAAACATGCTTCACTACTCCTTTAGGTACTTTGTTCTACCAGGTCATGCCTTTTGGCCTTAATAATGTGAGGGATACATATCAATGTGTCATGATAATTATATTTCATGATATTTTATATGAAATTATAAAATTTTATATGAATGACATTTTGGGAAAGTCAAAACCATGGGCTATGTAGACATACAATCTATGCACTTGGGTACATTTCTAGGTCCTAAAATTACACTATCATTTACATGATTCCTAAGCAAGAAAAATAGTAATTGTCAAATCCATTTATCCTTTTACTTTTTCTTATCCAATTTTATTTGCTTTATACATCTTGCAGTCCTGTTGACATTTGACTATTTTATCTTTCTATGGCCTCAGACATTAACACCTAGTTGGGACACTTGCATTAGGAACTCTTGTCCTCCTAGGAACTTGTGTCCCTCTTCACCTTTTTATTATCCTTTTGCACCCTCTTTGCTTCTTCATTATTGTTTACTACTTTGATTTGGCCTTCCAATTGTCAATTATGAAATTCAAAAAAGGGAATCAAATAAATACACAGTTATGTTTTCAAAAAAAGTACCAAGTACTAAGAATTACATATTATCACCTAATATTTCATCCAAATGCACAAGAGGATAGAAATAATCCATCTAGCACACTCATTTAAGGGACAAGGGTTGCATAGGAATGGAATTTTATTCTATTTCAACCCACACATTTAATACATCTGCCACATTTTAGATATATCATGCCATCAATGTGTAATTTGCACAAGGGCATCCTGGGGCATCAATACACACACTTACATAAAGAAATGCATGGATTCTGAGATGTATCACAACACTCAGTTGTGATTTTACTCTTCGGGTGACCACTGGGGTCATTTCCAATCCCCTTTCTATATTTTCCTTTTTAGGTTTGATGTGGTTTGTTGGTATTTGAAGGTGAGATTATTTCTAGCAGGGTATAGGTACATTTACATAGCAGATAGTGAATCCAGAGTGACAGATAGAAAAATATAGTGAACGTCTCCCAGGTGCTCCTTTCTTCTACAATTTCAAATTCCACAACCCTCATCAAGCCTTTGTGATACTCTCTCTAGTTATATCTAGCTATTCACCTAACTAGATCACATCAAGGTCATCCAAAATCAACTAAGTCTCTTCGTCTCTTAAATTTCCTTAGGATTTCAAAATTAAATGTTCATTTCTTGTGTCTTCACTTTATATTACCATTTAATCTATAATTCCATTTAATCCAATTTATATGAAATCATTTGGTTAGCCCCACTTTTTATTAAACATTTGGATCCTTATCTTATATAATCTATCTGATCTTATTTCATAGATCCTCAAGTTTCCTTCAATAAATTTATTTAAATGCATCCAACTTGCAAATATTTTCTCCAAATGTTTGTAGACACTATGTACCTCCTCACAATATGCCACTTACACAATTAAGTGTCATCTTCAATCGTCTCTCTGATGACTCTATTGTTCCTAACACCACAACAAATAAATCTATTTGCAAGTTAATTCAAGATTTACATTGTTTATTTTAAGATAAAATTCAAGCTATGAAAACCATTATTACATCTCTCATAGATAAAATGCAATATCTCAAGGCATCTTCTCAATCTCATGCTAGTTATTCTTCTACACCTCATCTTAATTGTATGTCTATTATATGTTCACATATAAGTGAATCGTAAGTATTACTGTTACTACCATCTCTCATGTTTGATCTAAACACTAAGCAATATAATATTCTTCTTGAGCTCCTCACTCACAATTTTCTCAAATTTCCAATGAATCATTTTGACCCTCCTTATCAGATTTCCAAATAAATAGGTCTCCCATTTTGCAGTTATCAAGAAATTAACAGACATCATGAAAAATGATTGCTATCCTTTAAAATGAAGAATTAAGCACCTTGAGCATCAAGGTTTTAATTCATTTTATGCAAACCATTATAATACATTCTCATCTCAATTTTTTAAACCCCAAGGGGAACCCCAATCAGATCCATCCATGTCTAGTGAACATCATGCCATAATCACTCATGTTCTTTCTCTAATAAATCAAGAGCCCCCTATTTGACTAATTGTCACACCACCTCTCATAATCCATCCTCTCCTCCTATCAAGTATTCTATATCATTACCTATTATAAATAAGTAACCACCAATAAAGAAAGATCAACCAGTTCACCTTGTGGCAGCAAACATCTTTAAACTTCCTCCTGTCAATCTGTAATCTAATACTACTCATACCCTTACTTCTACTTACCAATTTGGAAACCATATATTTTCTTATGATAAATTTCAAACTCCATCATATAGCTCCATCACTCGTACCCTTGGGGGGCATAAAATTATTCCCCCCCTCATAGTCACATATTCGAATCACTAGTTGTCAATCCACATTATTCACATTCACATCTCTACATTAATCTCGCTTTATATTTCATGTCTATCTTTATAAAAGTAATTTCTCATATCTACAATATGGCCACAACAAAATACATCTCTCTACACTCCTAAACTACTTCATAAATTCTTTTCTACTCATGATTACTTATGGATCCTTATAGTCATGGTACACATATTAAATTCTATATATGGTATGGGTTGTTTCTTGCGCTATACATACTCTGGCTATTATTTCTCATAATGAGCACATGTATTTACTAAAATCTCCCTATATACACAATTGGGGGAAACATGATTTCTCCCCCTCCATTACTATAAGTTGTCTCTAGTGTCTACCATTACCCTTCATGTTTAATGTTTCACGATTAATATTTATTCATCACTCCTACATATTCTATACATACATTGTACCATTAGTACTTGATGACACACTCTAGTGTTGTGCTTCATATTTTACTATTGAGGGCACACTTCATCAATGAACATCACATCATATACATGCATCACACTTTGTGCTTCACGATATATCTTTCTAGCATCTATTCTCACACATTATGCACATTTCCTGATGACACACTCTTGTTATATGCTTCATTCTTGACTATTGAGGGACCATTTATAAATGAAACTCATCTCAAGCACATATATTAGGGGGAAACATTTGCCCTACCATCTACACATCTTGAATATCACACCATCACATTCACATAGCATTTTCATATCTTGGTTAAAGTTATTCTTGCTAGCTTATTCACTTTACATCTTACACTTTGTTTACTATGCTAGTTAGATACTTAGTATGTTGTTATAGTTATTGTTATCCAAAATTCACCCCCAAGGTAAATTTTGATAACATGCATAAAATTCTTTAGTCCCAAGCAATTATATTGATTCAAGGTAAAGCATCAGGTTGCTGGGGTCCCCTCAGATTTTTTCTAACTCCCCTGGCCAAGAAAGAAAGAGCAAGCTCTGAAAAAAATGTGGAAAGGTTGCAGAAGACAGGCTCGGGCCAGGAAAAATCACGAAAAATGGCTAAGTCTTAGTCTCCGGGACAGCCGGGACAAAAGTACGCGAGGGACGCGTGGGACGCAAAAGTGCGAAATGGGCGAAGGTTCGTCCGGGACAGCCGGGACAAAAGTACGCGAGGGACGCGTGGGACGCGAAAGCGCGAAATGGGCGAAGGTTCGTCCGGGACAGCCAGGACAAAAGTATGCGAGGGACGCGTGGGATGCGAAAGCGTGAAATGGGCGAAGGTTCGTCCGGGACAGCCGGGACAAAAGTACGCGAGGGACGCGTGGGACGCAAAACCGCGAAATGGGCAAAGGTTCATCCGGGACAGCTGGGACAAAAGTACGCGAGGGACGCATGGGACGTGAAAGCGTGAAATGGGTGAAGGTTCATCTGGGATAGCCGGGACAAAAGTACGTGAGGGACGCGTGGGACGCGAAAGCGCGAAATGGGCGAAGGTTCGTCCGGGACAGCCGGGACAAAAGTACGCGAGGGACACGTGGGACACGAAAGCGCGAAATGGGCAAAGGTTCATCCGGGACAGCCGGGACAAAAGTACGCGAGGGATGCGTGGGATGCGAAAGCGTGAAATGGGCGAAGACAGAAGAGGAAAAGTAAACGTTTGACCTGCGAAACTTCAAACGGCCATAACTTTTGACTCCGAGCTCCGATTTTCACAAAATTGGACTTTCTGGAACGAGCACATTCCCATCAGTTAATTAAGAGAAACATATTTGGCTCCAGTCAGTTAATGTTCATTCCCGTCAAATGACAGAAAACGCTTGCCAGACCCAAAATAGCTGCCCGCACTCAGAAGGCCATAACTTTTGCATTTCTCAACGAAATTGCACAAAATTGGTACCGTTGGAATCGTGGTTCCGAGCCTGATGTACAGAAATCAAGAAATTATGGATTTGATCAGAAATTTATTGAGTTTTTTAAGAAAACGTGGCCGGGTTTAGAACAGTGTTTTATTTGATAGCTGGGAGTGCAATTAAGAGGCATGGTCATCATTCTTTCTCTACTGCAGCACATGGGACAGTATGGGGAGCATTTTGCAAGTAATGTATAATCATTTCACTCAATTTAATGCTTCTTACAGGTGGTTGAAGGACAGATTTCGGGATTTCCATTTTCCCTTCTCTTCTCCTTCTCATTTTTTCTATAAATTGGAGTGTTGGGCTCATTGTAAAAGAAGAGAGTTTTTGGGTAGCAAAGCTCTGTCAAAATTTCTTTGTGAAGCCAGTGTGTCGCAGGCCCTTGTAGTGGACTCCTTGCATGGTGATCCAGGCCCTTATCTTGTAATAGACTGAACTGTGCATACCAGGAAGCAATAAAATACAAAGTTTGTGGATGTATCTTCCCCTGCTGTGTTTTCTTGCATTCTTCTTGCCCCTTTTATCTTTCTACAAGAATATTGTGTCTATTATTATGTTCTTGCAGGAATTCACTAACATTGTGTATGCTTGGAATATTGTTGTGAATGCATTTTTGCTAGATTATGGTGAACTGTCATCACCTCTTCTAGTGTGCACTTTCCCTCTGTATTTCACACATTTGGAGATTACTCTCACACCCTCCTTTTCTGGTGTATCACCGCTTTAGTGTAGGCTTTCATTTTATGTATTCTCTCTCCCTGGTCCCTTGGAAATTTAGATTAGAACATTTAGCTTATCCTGCATTAGAGTAGATTGTGGCAGGTAGTTTAGGAGCAAGAACCAGCTTTCTCTGGAGGTCTGTCTCAAGTAGCAAGTCCCACAACTTGGAGATAGTACCCATGTTATCCAATCACACTGTGAGTTCAAATAAGTGCACAGGGGTGCTGTGATTCGGTGATAATAGTTCTGGCACACCCGGTGGGACCTTAGAGGTCTTCACTTTCATTGCAACAAGATTGATGTGCACTTGTTGTAAGTCTCAGCTTTGAAGGAGCTTGAAATCGCACATCTGGTGACTCCAAAAGAGGTATAATCTACTGGTTTCAGCAGTCCAAGCCTGGAAAATTTATGAGAAGAATACAGACTAGGTCAAGAACTAGGGAGGAAGGATTGTTTGTTTATCTACACCTATCTCCAGGCAGAGAAAGAAGGGGAAGAAGAGCTCAAAGATCTGCTTCTCCACCTAATAGAACTTTTTCTATGCCTCCACCTGGTAGACCTTTTCTCGCATCAACAAGGGTTCTCAGGCCAATCAGAATGGCGCAACCAGTGAATCCCTTTGTCAATTTCACTGGCAGTAGCCCACTTGCCCTCAATGCACAAAATCCAGTTCCAATTGCAGCATTGAAGAACATTCCATTTTTCACTGGAGAAAATCATACCACTCCTGGTGATCATGTCAAAGACATTGCTAACGTCTGTGCAATCCATGAGATAAATGAAATGGATGTGGCTGTCAAACTGCTGGCATCATCGTTCAAAGGGAAGGCATTGCAATGGTTCAGAAGCCTTGAAGCTGGTTCTATCACGAATTGGAATCAGTTATGCATAGTTCTCCATGAGCAGTTTGGAGAGAAGGGAGACAACTTGTCTCTTCTAGAACAATTGACAACTATCAAGAGAGCCCCCAACGAGCAGCTAACTGACTTCAACTTCAGATTTCAAAGGTCTTGGGATAGGATTCCAGTGGCAGTCAGGCCAACAGCAGAAGGTGCTTTTCTATACTATCTTAAAGCTTTGAATTCTGATATTTCTATGTTAATTCAATCTATGGGAGGCACAACCTTACCTGCTTCTTATAGCATTGCCATTAGGGCTGAAAACTGTCTTATTCAAGCTGGTAAGCTAGCTCCTAGGCCCCCAATGCCATTATATCCAAGTTTAGAGAGCCCAAGTACTAGTCAAGCACCTGTCTTAGCTCCTATTCCCACTCCTAGAAATCAAAGTTCAAATGAAACTTCTACTTCATCCTCTAGTGCTTCAAATGAACTCCAAGAGGTCATGAAACAATTGCAAAATTTGGGAAATGAGCTGGTTACTATCAAAAGACAGCAAGCTCAGAGTGCTAGACCATATCAGCCTCAAGCTCAGCCTAACAGGCAACCATATCAACCTCAAAGACCGCCCAATCCAGCTGTAAATCAGAATCAAGCAAGTAAGGCCTCCTGCCAACAGACCATTTCAGCCCTATAATCCCAATGTTGTATCCACATCCAGAGCATTAGGTGCCATTCCAAAATAATATGGCCCAAGAATATGATTGGTGTTTCCCGTGCAGTCAGCCACATAACTAATCAATGTGCTTTAACGGTGCATTAAATCAGGCCCTGATGGTGCAAACCATTGGTGGGTCACAAGAGTCCAGCCACGAAGGAGATCAGCAGCAAGGAAGCATCTCAGCAAGAAACATCTCCGAACGAAACTACTCTTGTCAATTGGCAGGCTGAAGATTTCTATGGTATGAATCAAATACCCTCTCAAAGTGTTGCAGCCAACACAAGGTCAAAGAGGAGAAATTTGGGTGAAGAACAGCCATTGGCTTCGAGTAATCCACAACCTTCTACCACTCCACAAGCCACTGGCAAACAAACTGTAGATCCAAACATGCAAGGAGCATCCATACCAGCTCCTAAACCAACTCAGATGCCAGTCGTACTGCCGCTCATTTGCAAGGAATGAACATGCAGGCCAAGGGAAAGCAGAGGGATACTTCATCTCCATTCAGTATCATTGATCAGATGAAGAAGACAAATATAAACATATCCATGTGGGAATCCCTATCTATCCCAGGACAGAGAGATTTGCTACAAGCTGCCATGAAGGATTGGTCAACTTCAAATCAGCAAGTCCAAATGCAAGAGAAGGTACTCACAAATGTTGCCCAGCCTGAGGGAAATCATGGAGGACTGCAAGGTAAAATTTTGAAGCCCCCTCCATTTTATGTTTCATTGATCATAGGAGATAAGTTGGTGCATAATTGCATGATCGATTCGGGAGCAAGCAGCTCAGTCATGCCAAAACAAATAGCTGATCAGCTAGGACTCCAATATGAAGTCTTCTCCAAGGGTGTAGTGCAATTAGATGGGACAGCAGTGACAACGGTTGGAGTAATCAAAGGTTTGAGCCTCACACTGCATGCATGTCCTAACGTAACAGTGTTACAAGATGTGTCGGTCATAGACCTACCACCACTCTTTGCATTATGCTTGTCAAGAGACTTCACTGCTAGAATTGGAGGCTATCTTTCGGCGGATTGGTCACACATGCTGTTCAGAACAAGGTATGGAACTAAGGCTACAATCACGTCTAAACCTATTGCAAACTTCCACATTGAGCCTTACACTCTAGGCCAAATCAATGCCAACTACTCAGCGTTTGATCAAGAAGATTATCCAAGCACTGACAAAGTTGACACCAAGGTTGGAAGCATCGCAGATTTGACTCTTGATGAATGGGCAAGCAAAGTGCATGCTTTTGATCCCTATCAAGAAATAGAAGAATCTGAGCTAGGAGTCTATTGCATACATGAAGAAAGTCAACCTATTCCCAACATCACCAAGCCAGATCATAAGGACAAGAATGAAGTATGGCAGCTGTTCTTTGATGGGTCAAGGAGTAGACAAGGTGCAGGAGGAGGAGCTATGCTCATTTCACCGCAAGGTATAAGGTATTACTCAGCCTTCCATTTCTAGTTTTCCCGTTCAAACAACACAGCTGAGTATGAAGCCTTAATTCATGGACTGCACTGGGAAAAGAAGAAAGGCATCAGGAATTTACAAGTGTTTGGTGATAGTGAGCTGATCATAAACCAAGTCAAAGAAAAAAATGCTGCCAAAAATGATCTGTTGAAGAACTACAAAAATCGGGTATGGGATCTTATTGAAGATTTTGAAGCTTTTAGCATCATTTCCATCCCAAGAAAAAAGAATGAAGCCGCTGACAGACTGGCAGCAATTGGGGCTGCGTTTGATGTTGTAGAAAGTATCAAAAGCGAGAAAAATCAGCCTCATATCAAAATGGTTGTGAGACCAGCTGTTCCAGATAACAATACAAGTTGGCAAGTCTTCGATAATGATCAACAAATTGTTAATTTCCTACAAGAAGAAGCTGAGTTCTCTGCCAGAAACCAAGACAAGCTGGAGCAGCAGTATGGCGACCAAGTGGTGCAACTTAGGACTAACAAATTGCCAAAATGCCTCATAACCTTGGAGTCAATCTTCAACCCGAATGATCAGTTCCGGAAGGAGAAAGCGAGCATTCAAGTAAAGGGTGAAGATTCAGAACCTATCTTAGTAAATGAAGGCAAGACATTGCAAATTGGCAAAGTAAGTACTCCACAAGAGAAATCTGATTTTGTTCAGCTTTGTCAAGAATTCCCAGATGTCTTTGCTTGGACTTACAAAGATTTAAGAGGTTTCAATCCAAAGTTGGCACAACATACTATTGAGTTGGATCCGGAATCCAAGCCTGTCAGGAAAAAGCAAAGGCCAGTAAATCCTCATATCGAGCCTCACATGAGAAAAGAGTTAAGCAAGCTCATTGAGGCTAGTATCATCTTTCCCATCAAACACTCAAGCTGGGTTGCAAACTTTGTGCCGGTAAGAAAGAGAAACGGAGAAATAAGATTGTGTGTGGACTTTCGCGATCTAAATAGAGCATCACTCAAAGATCATTATCCGCTTCCATCAATGGAACAAATATTGCAGGTTGTAGCTGGTTCAGAAAGGTTTTCATTCGTAGATGGATATTCAAGCTATAATCAGATACTAGTGAAAGAAGAAGATCAATTCAAGACAGCCTTCACTACAAAATGGGGCACGTATGCTTATAAGAAGATGCCATTTTGGACTGTCAAATGCCGGGAGCGAACATTTCAGCGAGCTATGGATATGGCATTCAAAGGTTTAATCAACAATATAGTGCTGGTATACCTAGACGATGTCACTGTCTTCTCAAAGAATGCAGCAGACCATCTCTTTTCACCTCAGGCAAGTGTTTTAGAGGTGTAGAAGGGTTCAGAGTGTCTTTGAATCCAAAGAAGTGTATATTCTTGGCACACGAAGGCAAACTGTTGGGCAACATTGTCTCTAAGGAAGGGCTAACAATCGATCTTGAAAGGGTTTGAAGCCATCCGAACGCTTCCATTGCCACACCACAAGAAATCTCTCCAAAGCTTCTTAGGAAGGATAAAATTTGTCCGCAAATTTGTGCCTAATTTTTCCGCTCTTGTGAAGCCTCTAACAATGATGTTAAAAAAGAGTCTGGCATTCCAAATGGCCAGCAGAAGGCAAAGAGAGTTTTGAAGACATCAAGCGTACAATATCACAAGCTCCAACTCTTATCAACCCAGACTTCTCAAAGGACTTCATGTTGTATGCATTTGGAGGATCAGATACAATCTCAGCTGTCTTGACACAGCTGAATAGAGAAGGTTCAGAACAGCCCATAGCAATTCTTCAGCCAAACCTTGGAAGATTACGAAATAAAGTATTCTTTCATCGAAAAAGCATGTCCTTTCCATCATCAGAAGCTTGAAGAAGTTCAGACACTTGGTCTCAAACAATAAGATTCAATGATCGGTGTCTCATGCTGGTGTCAAGGACTTCCTCCTAAACAAGGATTTAAATGAGAAGAGAGTAGGTTGGATCACTCGGGTGATGGAATACGATATTGAAATCAAAGTGACCAAGCTGGTTCGTGGCAAAGGTTTGTGTGAGCAGCTCGCTTCCAAACAATCAGAAGGCTCGGAAGGTGAAGAGGATGTTGTCCTACTACTACAGAATGATCAAGACCAAGCAACTAATGATGCACCCATTCCATGTTGGACTCAAGACCTTGTGCATTACCTCCAAACAAGCCTATGCCCTCCAGAAATGAGCAAGGCAAAGAGGAGATACTTCAGATTACAAGCCATTCCATATGTGCTTGTTGATGGAGTTTTGTTTAAAAAGGACATCAATGGAGTTCTATTAAGATGCATTGGAACAGGTCAAGTTGAGAAGATCATACACGAGTTCCACGACCGGGGGGGAAGCAAGAGGCCACTTTGCTCCACGAGTGACAGCTCTCAAAATCATGAAAGCTGGTTACTATTGGCCTACTGTGTTCAATGATTGCTACTCATGGGTAAAAAAATGCAAGAAATGTGCATTCTTCACGGGGAAAGAGAGGTTAGCAGCGCTGCCCCTTCATCCAATTTCAGTGGATCAGCCATTCATGCAATGGAGATTGGACTTCATTGGGGTTATCAATCCTAATTCAAGTCAGGGCCACAAGTGGATACTAACAGCAACAGACTATTTCACCAAGTGGACTGAAGCAGTGGCACTCAAGGAGGGCAAATGAATCTAATATCTTAGAATTTCTATGAAGGGATAGTCACGAGGTTTGGTGCCCCTGCCACTATCATATCAGATAATGCAATTGGCATTCCTTGGCACAAAGATCACCGAATGGGCTGTCAAGAATTGTGTGTATCTTAGCACTTCATCAAATTATTACCCTCAAGGTAATGGCCAAGCCGAGTCTACAAACAAGAACCTACTAAGAATCATCAAGAGGACTCTGGATGAAAATCAAAGAACTTGGCACACAAAGCTCAAATCAGCCCTATGGGCTGATTAGGATCACACCCAAGAGGTCTACAGGAAGCTCTCCATACAAGCTTGTGTACGGAAAGGAAGCAGTTCTACCCATATCACTCGAGTTGCTAGCATTGGAAACTCATGAAACAGTTGGAACTAGCTGAGTTTGAACCAATGGAAATCAGGTATGCAGAGCTGATGGAATTAGAAGAGACAAGAGAGCATGCAATACAGACCATAGAAAAGTATAAAGCATTGGTCAAAAAGAGTTTTGACAAGAAAGCTAAGGCCAGGATATTACAAACTGGAGATTTGGTACTGAAGTGGGATGCTGATCGTGCAAAACCAGGAAAGCACTCCAAGTTTGATGCCATCTGAAGTGGCCCGTATATGATCATTGAATGCAAAGGTAGCAACGCTTTCCGACTGGCTAAGTTGGATGGTGAAGAATTGCATATTTCGGTCAATGGAATCTATCTCAAACGCTGCTACTAGAAAGATAGCTTCTCATCCTTGTAAATATTAATTTACATTTTCCATTCCTCTAAGTGCTTATGCACATTGTACTGCTATTAGAGTAGTTTTTATTTCCCTAAGTGCTTCTGCACTTTTCCTATTGCTTCCAGTATGTGCATGTTTGCAGTTCATCAAGCTCCTGGAAAAGAATTTGTCACCATGAGAAGACCAGCTCAACAAATGTCAAATGGCTCATTGATACAAGCTTTCAAATTTCAGATCAGCTGAGAGATTATCAAACAGACTCCATGCCCAATGGATTGCTACAAGCAGCTGGCCGTTCTTAATCTGGCAGGCAGATAACCCCGCTGAGTCACCAAATTGTTATCCAAAATTCACCCCCAAGGTAAATTTTGATAACATGCATAAAATTCTGTAGTCCCAAGCAATTATATTGATTCAAGGAAAAGCATCAGGTTGCTGGGGTCCCCTCAGATTTTTTCTAACTCCCCTGGCCAAGAAAGAAAGAGCAAGCTCTGAAAAAAATGGGGAAAGGTTGCAGAAGATAGGCTCGGGCCAGGAAAAATCATGAAAACTGGCTAAGTCTTAGTCTTCGGGACAGCCAGGACAAAAGTACGCGAGGGACGCGTGGGACGCAAAAGCACGAAATGGGAAAAGGTTCGTCCGGGACAGCCGGGACAAAAGTACGCGAGGGACGCGTGGGACGCGAAAGCGTGAAATGGGCGAAGGTTCGTCCGGGACAGCCGGGACAAAAGTACGCGAGGGATGCATGGGACGCGAAAGCGCGAAATGGGCGAAGGTTCGTCCGGGACAGCCGGGACAAAAGTACGCGAGGGACGCGTGGGACGTGAAAGCGTGAAATGGGCGAAGGTTCGTCCGGGACAGCCGGGACAAAAGTATGCAAGGGACGCGTGGGACGCGAAAGCGTGAAATGGGCAAAGGTTCATCCAGGACAGCTGGGACAACAGTACGTGAGGGACGCGTGGGATGCGAAAGCGTGAAATGGGTGAAGACAGAGGAGGAAAAGTCAACGTTTGACCTGCGAAACTTCAAATGGCCATAACTTTTGACTCCGAGCTCCGATTTTCACAAAATTGGACTTTCTGGAACGAGCACGACATCCTCTACGCCACAGAAACTGGATTTCTTATTTTTAATGAGGGTAGATATATTTAATTAAGATAAACATATTCGGCTCCAGTCAGTTAATGTTCATTCCCGTCAAATGACAGAAAACGCCTGCCAGACCCAAAATAGCTGCCCGCACTCAGAAGGCCATAACTTTTGCATTTCTCAACAAAACTGCACAAAATTGGTACCATTGGAATCTTGGTTCTAAGTCCGATGCACAACAATCAAGAAATTCCAGATTTGATAAGAAATTGATTGAGTTTTTAAGAAAACGTGGCCGGGTTTAGAACAGTGTTTTATTTGGTAGCTGGGAGTGCAATTAAGAGGCATGGTCATCATTCTTTCTCTGCTGCAGCACATGGGACAGTATGGGGAGCCTTTTGCAAGTAATGTATAATCATTTCACTCAATTTAATGCTTCTTACAGGTGGTTGAAGGACAGATTTCGGGATTTCCATTTTCCCTTCTCTTCTCCTTCTCATTTTTTCTATAAATTGGAGTGTTGGGCTCATTGTAAAAGAAGAGAGTTTTTGGGTAGCAAAGCTCTGTCAAAATTGCTTTGTGAAGCCAGTGTGTCGCAAGCCCTTATAGTGGACTCCTTGCATGGTGATCCAGGCCCTTATCTTGTAATAGACTGAACTGTGCATACCAGGAAGCAATAAAATACAAAGTTTGTGGATGTATCTTCCCCTGCTATGTTTTCTTGCATTCTTCTTGCCCCTTTTATCTTTCTACAAGAATATTGTGTCTATTATTATGTTCTTTCAGGAATTCACTAACATTGTGTATGCTTGGAATATTGTTGTGAATGCATTTTTGCTAGATTATGGTGAACTGTCATCACCTCTTCTAGTGTGCACTTTCCCTCTGTATTTCACACATTTGGAGATTACTCTCACACCCTCCTTTTCTAGTGTATCACCGCTTTAGTGTAGGCTTTCATTTTATGTATTCTCTCTCCCTGGTCCCTTGGAAATTTAGATTAGAATAGTTAGCTTATCCTGCATTAGAGTAGATTGTGGCAGGTAGTTTAGGAGCAAGAATCAGCTTTCTCTGGAGGTCTGTCTCAAGTAGCAAGTCCCACAACTTAGAGATAGTACCCATGTTATCCAATCACACTGTGAGTTCAAATAAGTGCACATGGGTGCTGTGGTTCGGTGATAACAGTTATCATATACACATGTGAACTCAATTTTTTTCTGGAAGTGTATGTGGATATCTTATAGATATTTACACGATATATGATTCTCGACACTAAATCCATTTCTAGTCCCACAGAGGCTCTTGGGTGAATCTACCTTAACTACTTTCACACACTATAGGTTATGTTGTTTCATCATTTAGCACTTGTTATTAACACTTACTTTTCACTGATATATACACACATAATGACATACTATTTACCTTCCTAACATGCTAATAGGTTCTTCATGCGTAGCATTTTTCTTAATAGACTATATACAACCATCATTATCATATATATTTTACTTGTTTTTTTTCTATTGGATGTTATTATTTGCAGGAGTAGGTATGGCCTATTTTACTTCGAGGGAATAGACTCCTCCATCTCATCATCTTCGTACCACCGTTCATACTCTACGAGCTCCCAATGACTCATTTGAGTGTGAGATAGAAATTCAGCGTGGTCAAAAACTTGCGGTAAGTTTTTGTATTTATGTAAATACTTTCATTCTAGCATGGTCTTAAATACATGTTGAAAACATATATAAATTAATTTTTGAAAAAAAAAATATTGGTTGCATTTACAGGCTCATCTACATGCAAGTATTTAGCGGAAGAGGACTCATAGCATGGGCTCGGATGATCCAAAGTCATCTCATATATATCCATCTTTGTCTAAGGGAGGGCCTTCTTCGAGCAAAGCCAAGAGAGGGATAGATTTCGATGATTAGGAAATATATATGTCTTACATGACATTTTTTTTGTATGCCTATGTGCATGGCATTGTATGTACGCCTATATGGCATTTAAACTTGATGGTATATGACTTATTTGGGCATTTTAATATTTACTATGCACATTAAAATACTATTTGGAACTTGATATTTTTGTATGAGACCTTACATTTTCTAGATTATTTTTGCATGAAACTAATATGATGTGCACTTGACAATGTTTAAGACATTATGGATTATTTTTTCATTTATTGGTGATGTACATGTACTAGCATTTTCAATGTATAATATGCATCAAACTTTGGAAATCAATATTTATATAATGTATGTATATAAAGAGTTACCTAATTTGAGTAATTATTCATTCAATTTATCAATATGTATATGTGTATTTACCTTATTTACGCTTCTTCTTGCTCATGGTCTCATTGTACTGGTTCCTATTTCATCATGCACTTACTACATTATTTTATGCTTCTTAGTCTTCTCCCCTATTAAAACACCTGAGATTCTTCTATACATTACTCTAATGCTTGAGAACGTCTCCAGATGCAATGACATTCTGATTTAGACACTCAATGATTATTGATTGTCTAATCTTTTCCAATTCATGTTATTACCTTTAAATATATAGGCATTTCAAGTTATTTTGAAATCACATCACACCCTTCACTAGGCTTGATGACTACCGATATTATTTTGAAGGTGCTTTTGAAAGAAACCATGGGTTTATCATAGCATAAATTATCAATGAATGGAAGGTCACTAAGCCATAGGCCAGCTGACTCCCATTCAGAACTAAACAAGAAAGATTTACTAGGTGATTGATAACTCTCGTGTGTTCTTAGAAATTCCCCTATCAAATTCATTCTTAAGCCAATCTAGTCATTTAGGGCTCTTAAAGGACTATGCCTGGATGAGGTAGCCCGAAAGTATGGGGAGTGTAGGAAACCAAAAAAAATCCTCCCCTAGCATTTACATGGCCACCTCGACATGTTGGTATAGTTGGTTTGGTGCCAAGAGCTTCCGTTTGTATAGTATTGCGTCTGGCAGCCTTACACTAACTCAGACTACATTATTTCACACATTTGAAAACAATAGGACAGTGAGAGAACCGAATGGATATGGAAAAAACTGCGATAGGATTTCGTAGAGGGATTTGACATGGAGGTTTTGGATCTGACGAGATGTCTCTAGGTGCCATGGAGTCTGAGAAATCACCCGTCAAAGATATAACATATTTTGGTCTCAAGGCTCTTAAGAGACTACGCCTGAACGAGGTAGCCCGAAAGCACGGGGAGCGTAGGGAACCAAAACAAATCCTCCACTAGCATTCCCCAGGAAATCTACACATGTTGGCCTAGATGGTTTGGTCCCATGAGCTACTGTTTGTAAAATATAGCATCCGGAAGCCTTACACTGACTCAAACTACACTATTTCACACATTTACAAACAATAGAACAACAAGAGAACCAAATGGATATGGATAAAACCGCAATATTATTTTGTATATGACCCCAACATGGAGGGTTTGGATCTAACGAGACATTTCTAGGTGTCATGGAGTCCAAGAAATAACTGGTCGAAGATATAGCGTGTTTTGGTCTCAGGGCTCTTAAGGGACTACGCTCGGACGAGGTAGCCCAAAAGCATGGGGAGTGTAGGGAACCAAAACAAAGCCTCCCCTAGCATTTACCTAGCCACCCAAATGTGTTGACGTAGTTGGTTAGGTGCCAAAAGCTTATGTTTGCAAAGTATTGTGTTTGCTAGCCTTACACTAACTCATACTACACTATTTTATGCGTTTACAAACAATAGAATAGTGAGAGAAATGAATGGATATGGAAAAAAACCATGAGATAATTTTGTAGAGGGATTTGACATGGAATTTTTGGATTTGACGAGAGATTTCTAGGTGCCATAGAGTCTGAGAAATCACCTGTCGAAGATAGAGCGTGTTTTGGTCTCAGGGCTCTTAAGGGACTACGCCCGGACGAGGTAGTCCGAAAGCACTGGGAGCATAGGGAACCAAAAAATATCCTCCAATAGCATTCACCAATAAATCTAGACGTGTTGGCTCAGACAGTTTAGTCCCACAAGCTACCATTTGTAAAATAAAGCGTCTGACAACCTTAAACTGGTTTAAACTACAAGATTTTGCTTGTTTTCAAACAATAGGATAGAAAGTGACCAAAATGGATCTGGATAAAACCATGATATTATTTATTAGAGGGCCCTAACATGGATTTTTTGGATCTAACGAGACATCTCTAGGTGCCACGGAATCCAAGAAATTTCTCGTTGAAGATGTAGCATATTTTGGTCTGAGGGCTCTTAAGGGACTACACATTGACGAGGTATCCCAAAAGCATGGGGACTGTAGGGAACCAAAAACAAGGTTCCCCTAGCATTTACCTAGCCACCTTAATGTGATGTCATATTTGGTTTGGTGCCAAGAGCTTCCGTTTGCAAATTATTGCGTATGGCAGCCTTATACTGACTCAGACTACACTATTTTGCTCGTTTGCAAACAATATGATAGCGAGAGAACCAAATGGAGATTGAAATAACCATGAGAGGATTTCATAGAGGGATATGACATGGAGGTTTTGGATCTGATGAGATGTATATAGGTGTCATAGAGTATGAGAAATCACCTGTGGAAGTTATAATGTGTTTTAGTCTCGGGGCTCTTAAGAGACTACGCCAAAACAAGGTAACCGAAAATCATGACAAGTGTAAGGAACCAAAAAAAAGCCTCCAATAGAATTTACTAGGCCATCTAGATGTGTTGGCCTAGACGGTTTGGTCCCATGAGCTACCATTTGCAAAATTTAGCGTGTGGCAGCCTTACACTGACTCAGACTGCAGTATTTCACATGTTTATAAACAATAGGACAATGAGAGAACCAATTGGATATGGATATAACCACGAGATAATTTTGTATAGGGCCCAAACATGGATGTTTCAGATTTGACGAGATGTATCTGTTGTAAATATATTCCCCCCGGGTAGATATAGATAAGCAGAAGAATATGGAAATCAAAGAAACTTAGAGCCCGATATTTATTGCGTCACCAACAGCCAACGCGCAGGCAAAAGAGTGTCGACACGAAAATGGATGCCCCAAGGCATAGGTTAAGGGTGCACAGAAAAGAGTGTCAACATGAAAATGGATGCGCCAAGGCACAGGTTAAGGGCGCACAGCAAAGAGTGTCGACACAAAAATGGATGCGCCAAGGCGCAGGTTAAGGGCGCACAGCAAAGAGTGTCGACACGAAAATGGATGTGCCAAGGCACAGGTTAAGGGCACACAGCAAAGACTGTCGACACAAAAATGGATGCACCAAGGGGTAGGTTAAGGGTGCACAGCAAAGAGTGTCGACACGAAAATGGATGCGCCAAGGCACAGGTTAAGGGCGCACAGCAAAGAGTGTCAACACAAAAATGGATGCGCCAAGGCGCAGGTTAAAGGGTGCATAGCAAAGAGTGTCGACACAAAAAAGGATGTGCCAAGGCACAGGAAAAAGAGTGTCAACATGTAATTTTTAGCGCCTATGACACATCTTCGGGAGGTGCAACATTTTGAGCACTGATAGGAAGCAAACCCTAGCGCAGATATTCAGATGGCCATAACTTTTCACATGGAGCTCGGATTCATGCAAGATTGGAATTTTCATAAAGCTTATGAGGTCCTCTATCCAACTATAACTAGACATCTTTAATTAGGTGGGAATAAGTTCTTAAAAATGCAAAATACAATTCACCACTTCTTGGGTTTGCTAGGGTTCTCACCTACCACCATAATGAGATGAATTAAATGCAACCTTGAGGTGGTTGGGGTAGATTTGGATTTCCTCTCTCTTCCCTCTCTCATTCTTCCTATAAATTGTAAGGAGGGGCTTCTTTATAAAGGTTGGACATTCTTGTTTTGCCCTCCCTTCTTCTCTTTGGCAGGTGAATTTGTGGAGTTCAAACCTCCCATCTAAAACTGTAATGCAACCTTGCCTCTTGGCGTTTTGTAGTGTATTGTATCAATCTTTGGAGAAAATAATGCATGTATATGGATGATTCTCAACCCTCTCTATGTTCATTTGTATCCTCCTGATCTTTCACTGTAAATTTGGTTATCTGTGCATGATCTTGCATTGCATTTTAATGGTTTGTGTTTATTGGCAAGACAGGTGTTCTTCATTCCTCGGTGCATCACCTTTGATAGTTTAGGTTTATTTTATGCTTCTTCTTACCCTGCCTACTTGGCAAGTTAGATTAGGTTTTTTTGGGTAAACCATCTGCATTTTATGTGTGCATCTGAATAGAGGAATACGAACTGGCCTTCATCCGGAGAGCTTTTCCGATTTCGCAAGGTCCCACACTTGGGAAAAGATCCATGTTATGCAATCACACTGAGAGTCTCAACCCATCGAGTTGCAGACATTCAGGGGTGCTGTGATTCGTCATCAATAGTATCTAGGTGCCACGGAGTCCGAGAAATCACCGTCGAAGATATAGCGTGTTTTAGTTTCAGGGATCTTAAGGGACTACGTCTGGAAAAAGTAGCCTAAAATCACGAGGAGCATAGGGAACCAAAAAAATCCTTCACTAGCATTCAGCAGGACATCCAAACATGTTTTCCCAGATGGTTCAGTTCCATGAGCTACCATTTGCAAAATATAGCATCTAAAAGCCTTACACTGACTCAGACTGCATTATTCCACACATTTGCAAATAATAGGAAAATGAGAGAACCGAATGGAGATGGATAAATCTACGAGAGGATTTCATAAAGGGCCCTGAAATAGAGGTTTCATATGCTACGAGATGTCTCTAGGCTCCACGAAGTCTGAGAAATCACCGGTCAAAGATATAGCGTGTTTTGGTCTCAAGGATCTTAAGGGACTACTCCTGGAGAAGGTAGCCAAAAATCATGGGGAGTGTAGGGAACCAAAACAAATCCTCCACTAGTGTTTACCAAGTAATCTGGATGAGTTAGCCTAGACAGTTTGGTCCCACGAGCTACTATTTGCAAATTATAGCGTCTGGGAACCTTACACTGACTCAAACTACACTATTTCACACGTTTGCAAACAATAGGATAGCGAGAGAAATGAATGGATATGGATAAAACCATTATATGATTTCATAGAGGGACTTGACTAGGAGGTTCTGGATCTGACGAGACATCTCTAGGTGCCACGGAGTCCATAAAATCACCCATCAAAGATATAGCGTGTTTTGGTCTCAAGGCTCTTAAGGGACTATGCCCAGACGAGGTAGCCCAAAAGCATGGGGAGTGTAGGGAAACAAAAAAAATCCTCCCCTAGAATTTACCTGGCCACCTAGACATGTTGACATAGTTGGTTTGGCAGCCTTACACTGACTCCGACTACACTATTTTGTGTGTTTACAAACAAAATGATTGCAAGAGAACCAAATTGATATGGAAAAAACTGTGAGGGAATTTCATAGAAGGATTTGACATGAAGGATTTGGATCTGACGAGATGTTTTAAGGTGCACAAAGTCTGAGAAATCACCCGTTGAAGATATAGTGTGTTTTGGTCTTAGGACTCTTAAGAGACTATGCCCGGACGAGGTAGCCCGAAAGCACGGGGAGTGTACGGAACCAAAAAAATCCTCCACTAGCATTCACCAAGAAATCTGGGACATGTTGGCTTAGACGGTTTGGTCCCATGAGCTACTGATTGCAAAATATAGGGTCTGATAGCCTTCCACTGACTCTGACTACAATATTTTACATGTTTTCAAACAATAATACAGCGAGAGAAATAGATGGATATGGATAAAACCATGATAGAATTTTGTATAGGGCCCCAACATGGAGGTTTTGGATCTAACGAGACATCTCTAGGTGCCACGGAATCCAAGAAATCACCCATTGAAGATAACCATGTTTTGGTCTCAAGGCTCTTAAGGGACTACGCCCGGACGACGTATCCTGAAAGCACAGGGAGCGTAGGGAACCAAAAAAAATCCTCCAATAGCATTCACCAGGCCATCTAGACTTGTTGGCCAAGACAGTTCGATCACATGAGCTACCGTTTGCAAAATATAGCATCTGACAGCCTTACACTAACTCAAACTATAGTATTTCACGCGTTTGCAAATAATAGGACAATGAGATAACTGAATGGAGATGGATAAAACCAGTAGAAGATTTTGTAGAGGGACCTAATGTAGAGGTTTTGGATCTGACGAGACATCTCTAGGTGCCACGGAGTCTGAGAAATCACCTGAAAAAGATATAGTGTGTTTTGGTCTAAGGGCTATGTTGACAATTTTTGCACTTGTGCAAAAATGGGCAACTCGAAACTTCTTCATTATGATGAAAGGCATTGGTGAAGTACACCTAAGCTAAGGAATTTTTGATGTTATTAGTTACTACTGAATTAATTAATAATTAATTGAAATATGTAGCTATGTGTGCTGTTACAAAACGTAACAGATCACATAGTTTGCAATTTCATGATACCTTCAGCAAAATAACACAAGGGCCCTTAAGGACAATTATGTTGTCTTGATGAAGACACCGGATTGCAGAGTAGGTGAAGTGTAAAGTTTTGGAACAGTAAAAATAAGTGCAGTTTACAGAAATCTGAGTTCATTATTGAATGTTACAGGTTATCATTAATGTTCTTTCCTTTATGTTTAAGACATTCAATTATATAACTGAGTTTTTTAGTTCATAATACAATTCATACAGAAAGCTGAAATGTAGAAAGAAATATACAACTCATCTACATAATTCAATGTTTTATTCATAAGGAATTTTCAAATGTTCCCCACACAAGCCATGTGATGTAACTAGAAAGTAAAGTACAGCTATTAAAATAAAAGTTACACATGCATGAAAGAGAAAGTAAAGGAGTATGAGTGAACCCATCATTGCCTTGCGGTTTATTTCTTTGATTGAATCATCTCCATTTCTAGCCTTTTCTTCATCTCCGTTGAAGAAGCCACTGTACCTGAAAATAAGAAAACAAATAACTATCAGTTACGAGCTTAGGGATCAATTCATATTCCTTACTATCCTAGTTCGTGCATATGAATCTCTTCAAAACAGGGGATATAATTTACTTAAATATCATATTGCATGCATGTTTTATTCACTCATAAAGAATAATTAGAAAAGAAAAGAAGAAAACATGGACATAAGAGAGGCCAAAAAGCCTAAGTATTTTCTAACTATTTTCTTAAGTGTGCAGGTACAGGTTGCAGCCAAGAAGAAATATACAAGTCATGAATACAGGATGGAAAGAAGAGTAAATGTAACTCAAACTCAATATTTTCTTTAAATGGAACAGGTTTAAGTACAAAGAAGAGACTAGCAATATAAGCACATGTTTCAGTTTGCAACAAAAAGAAGAATCACAATTTAAAAGTTGATGTTTGGCTAGAAAGAGAGGGTTACTACTGAAACAGAACAAAAGAAGATTCTGGGAAAATTTTGACAGGGCTTCGCCATATAAAATTGACATTTATAACTTTCATCATGCTACTTTCAAATACTACATGCTTTAAAAGAATGATTTAAATCAAATAAGCGATTCAGAGAAGCAGTAAAGCATGTCATGATCAAGATAAAATAGCTATGATGTCTCAGTTTTATTTACCAATCAAGTTTCAAACATGAAGTGTTATAATTCTATATTCTGAATTAGAAAATACAACTACTATGCTAGAAATGAAAGGAAGGAATATTTTGGAAAAATTTGTCAGGGCTTCGCCATGAAAAATCAACATTTTAATTTTTTTAGCATGCCAAGAAGATTACTATCAAAGATATAAAGCCCTCAAATAAAGACACATGATACAACATCATCAACTACTCTAGTTTTGAATATTCAATACAAAAAGAAGTTCAATATAACTGTTAGGAAAATAGATTTTCTCTAAGTATCTCAACAAGAACTTATTATACTAATTGCTATAGGAAAGGATCAAATTTAGAGTAGAATAAATAAGTTGTACATCAGATTATTATTCAATGCTGAGATACAAACAAGATTGTAGTATTCTAACAAGTGAC
This sequence comes from Taxus chinensis, assembly GCA_019776745.2. Taxonomy (NCBI): domain Eukaryota; kingdom Viridiplantae; phylum Streptophyta; class Pinopsida; order Cupressales; family Taxaceae; genus Taxus; species Taxus chinensis. The sequence goes on along the minus strand of CM034155.1, from coordinate 576,188,811 downwards.
AAGAATCATCTTTAGAATCAAAGTAAGAAGCACTTTAACAAGATTATAGTGAACTAAAGAAGCAAATTTTATAGCATAGGTATAACTTTCAGAAATAAAGCAAGTTTAAGTGTACAAAATGCTACAATAAGTTCCATAAAGGCTCATGGTTTATCCAAGAAGAATTTTGATCAAAAAACTCATACATATCTAGGTCAAAGGAGTATTTAGGAACACAGTTGAAAAATGTTGTTATCACATAAGCTAAGAAATGATAGTGCAGATCTAGTATCCCCACGAGATCTAGGAATTATAAATATTAAGGTTCTCGGCTACTTGAAAGAGTAAAAGTGAAAAACACCTCAGATCCAACTCCTCAACGAAGAAGAATAAAAAGTAAATATTGCACACAAATGGCTCTCAAATCAAGCTCAAATGCATGAAGATAAAAGAAAAATAGAGATCTATGAGTACCCATGTCATGAAAGCACAAATCCTAGAAATGAATGAAGACCCATTAATAGTAGCAAGAAACCACAGAGGATCTTGTACATCAAGGAGCTAATTATTAGTGTCTCAAAAATCAAATGGAAAAATGATGAAGATTCAGATCTAAGAAAGCTCGGGTGGAGGTTTATAATAGAGACATCAGCAAAAGAGGAGAAGTATCGATCTCAAACTCTAACAACTCACAAAAAAATGAGAAAGAACTTATCACTTCACAGTATTTCTTCAAACCCTTGAGTCACAGAGAATTAGATTGCAGAAAATCTCGAGAAAGATCAAGTTCGAGCCACAAAAACCCAGAAAATACAAAGAGGAACTAAGTATCAGTATGCATGGTCACAACAACAATGAAAATGAAGTAATTTTCATGTTCGAGGACAAAGAAACTCACCCTTTCCAAGCTCACAAAAACCCTCAAGGTTGTAGAGAACTCGAACCTTTCAAACCATGGTGGCCTTCAAAAGAAATAACACATAACTGAGTTTCAAGGTTCAACAATGGCATCAAATATAGAAGATGAGCTCGAATATTGTTCAGAAAGAATGAACTGAGCTCAGTAATGGTGAACAGGTCTTCTTCAGAACTCTTGCAAAACTCCAATAGACCACAGAGACCAAAGAATGAAAAAAATAGAGCTCGAAATTTTCAACCTTGGCTACAATACCCCAAACCATATTGTTCAGGAGCTCAAAACAGAGAAAAAGAACCCATTGTAGAGGTATGGGAGATTCCTTATTCATCCTCTACAACCACGGAATTAACATTCAAGAGGAAAGTCGAGCTTGAAGAAATAATAATGGTGGCCACCTTCATAATCCCGCACAAAGAGCTCAAAAATAAAGAATGGCTAGAAATATACCAGATAAAAAGTCACAGGGGCCCCACAGGCTAGGGAAATGCTTAAAGCTAAGCTCAGTGAGCTTCAACAATGGCATCAAAAAAAAATTCTAGTGCTTCACCTGTATCACAAAAACCAAATGAAGTGATCATTATGGGTCGAAGCCACCCTTTAGTTTGAAAAATCGGGAGACGAGTCAACATGACTCAACCACAGGCAAGGATCAACAATCAGAAAGCATCAAAGATGAAGATCAAAGGTTGAGGATCATTCTCAGAGCTCAAAATGATTAACTACAATCAATGTCACCTACCCTATTAGATGTAAAGGGTGAAACCCTAACCGCATGTTCAAGATCAACGACTCGTGATCAAACAAATATGAAATCAATGGCCCAAAATGATCAACAATATCAAAGAAAACTCAACTTGAGTTAGGTTTTCACTGAAAAAATGCATGGAGGGGTGAGTCACCTTGGAGAATGGTCTAGCCCACATCATCAAATCAAATAAATAATCCTAACCATAGTGTATGCTCTCTATAATACAAATACTAACAAAATTATGCCATCAATGATAACCGAAAAGGTGAAATACTAAACTATACATTTTCAAACGCAAAGGCCAAAAGATATACATGCATGTATTTATCAAAAGGGGGCAGAACTATAGTATGGCATGTGTAATGTGGTTGACCCTTTTACATTTGCTAAGTCCACAAAGGTGGCTAAACCTGGTAAAGTAAAGGTGGTGCCCACTTCAAGGAGCTAAAGTGGATTTGTAGAGTGTCACTCATGTGACCATTTTGGAAGGAGATCTCAATATCAAAACATGTGCACATGGCAGGTGGTCCCCATAGGATGTTTATACTTTGCAAAATATTACAATTATTGTAATTATTTTGTTCTTGAACATGGAGTTGTTTTTGCATACTTCACAAGAGGTCAGAACAAAGAATAAGATGAAATTGCATGCCCATGGAGAGAGACTTGCCTAGCAAGCAATCTTATTTTAGAAAATTATTCACCCTTCTTTTCTTAAAAATAGAACAGTCATTTTCAGTTTGGTTGTATTGTAATTAAGGCTAATAATGCATATTTGTAATTGCATGATCTATTTTTATTCCCTTATCTATTATTAATTAAAGGATTAAAATAGGATGCATGGGTGAGTACAAGCCTTAGGCTATTTTTAGGAAAGGGAGGAGAATTATTTTTGCTATATATTGTGTGCCTTTGTAAAGCACAAGGGGGGAATTTTTAGATATAGGAGTACTGAAGCAATTTTTTTCCATTTTTACCTTCTAAGTGTGAATTATTTTCTATCTAACCAATTATTTACAGTCTTGTGAATGCAAATTCCCTGATTAATCATCTTACCCTGCTGCAAACTTAGTAATTTCTACATGATATTAATGTGCATGTTCAGCTTAGAAGTATTGTTTGTGAAAATCTCCCTCAATACCATCCACATGTTTTACCCTTGATATTATGCAGAAGAACTATTGGTTCGTGCATCAAAAATCCTTTCACATATCAATTGTGCATATACTCAGTCAAAGCCCTCATACAAATTTGGTGTATCACCTTAGTTTTAATTACTTTACAGCCATCTTTAACCCTTTAAACCCTAGAAGCAAATTAGGATACATCAACAAGGAACCGACCTTGGTACCATAGACTCACCTCAAAATAGGTATACCCGCATACCTAAGGTGTTTCCATTGTATCTACGAAAGAGAGAGATCAAATTATGCAAGCTTAGAAAACTTGCAGCCATCTCTCTACATGGTGCACTTTCGAGAGATAACAGGATCTTAAGGGACAACGCCTTGGACGAGGTAGCCCGAAAGCATGGGGAGCATAGGGAACCAATCTTCAAATGTCATACAATCTTCAAATTTTTCTATATGGTGTTCCTCTATCAACCAAAAATATATACGAACCATTGATCTCTCTTGAGATTCATGGCCCATATTCTTGACACACCAATTAACAATGATTTTTGCATCTGTAAATTTAGCACCCTCCTTGAACTTTAACTCTTCTCTTGCAAGTGCTCTTTTCACACATGCTCCTGCACCATCATGCTCTCCTTTTTCATTCCCTACCTCAAAAAAACTCTAGATATGTTGTACATTTTTTTTCTTTGCACATTCTATTTAGCTAATAAAACATCTGTTCATTCTTGAATTGTGATGTGTAGTTGTCCAACCAAATGTAATGTTGATTGAAACTAATGTTCCCCTCATTCAAGTTCACATAAAACACCTAGAAACAACCTTATACATATTTTGTAGAATGTTTCTGATAATCATTGATGTAGAAATGATACTTTTTAATATTTTTCTATCTTTCTCAGTGCTTTCTGGAGAGTGAATAAATGTTATATGCACGAAAAATAACAACTTGCACTGAGTTATAATATTGAGACTGAACCTCCATTTATGGCTGCAATGTGTAATTTTTTGTGAAGTCAAATACTGATACAATAGTACCAAGTGGGAATGTGTCCTTTCTTAACTTGAATAATTCATCCAATCATCGAGCTCTATGTTTGTGCCTTGTATACTCATAAATAATTTCTATCTAAATTTTAACATATATTCTGATACAGGTAATTGTTTTGTAACAAGCTCACTCCTCTTAGATTCTTTTCCATATTTTAATTGATATGCCACCGATTTATATTTGGAAAAATCAACCTATTCTTTTCCTATTGAATCTGTACTCTCCTCATGGATACAACTTTTCAGATTTGGAAAGCCACCACATACATTGCACATTCCATCCAAACATGCTTTGTTATAAAAAAAATCTAGTTGATTTTTCACAAAATATTGTCGCAATAAATTCCCTTGAATATTTTGGTGGGACATTCAATCCAAACTCTTGCAACATGATGTCAATATGCAAAACACGATGTATTTGAAAAAAAGCATCATAATGCATTGAAAATTTAACATGATGACTGCAGCAACAAGTGGTACGTGAGTGATTGATTTTCACATAAAAGGGTTTGCTTATTTCAAAGAATCTTTGGCTAATGTTAATTTGTGGATTTTCATTCTTAAACTTAGAGAACAATTGTGTTTGAGTCATATCTAAGAAATGTTTCACACACGATTCACGATTACGAGAACCTATTCTTATTTTTACTGTATCTCTTCTATTCGGTGACACCCTTGTGTTCTCATTCAAAAAATTTACAATTAATTCTTTTAGAATATCAGATGTATTCTTGTCTTTTCATGGAATTCTGCTAGAGAAAGCTGAATAGTCAATTTTATTGACTGACACAAGATGTTTACGTCTCTCTATTGCTTTCATTAGTGTTTTTCTATTTAGATTCAAAGCACTGCTTGTTTTTCTAATCAAGGGTTTATTAACTGTTTTATCACTTACTATACAATTAGAGAGTACATGCCTTTCAGCATTACTATCTTTAGTATGTCTCCTTCCACCTATATTTTGGTATGCTTTATGTATGTTTTCAACAATTGACGCATTTTCATCAACAACATTAGATGTTCTTAACCCTAGGGTCTTCATTATAGTTCTCATCTTAATTAATTTCATCAATGTAACAAATAATTGACATCTTTGTGTGTCATTTAAATTCTCTAAGTAGTTATCCCAAATTCCACTAGCTTTTCTTCTCACATTTCTTTGAGACACTTTGTTAGGCATTGGTTTTATAATGTTTTCATCAATTTCAATTAAATGAATTGGTTATCTTCACAAAATGGAAGGATGTGTTCTTGGAGGTGAATATTCATTTACAAGGTTACTTTCTTCATGTAGTGTTTTCATACAAATTTCAAGGTTAACATTTGGATTCTCAGGTAAGGGTTCAACAATTGGATTCATATCAATTTCTTCATCCATAGCAACATTATCATTCGATTCAATATCATTATTCATTGCAAAATCATTATTCTCTACATTTTCATTATGTATTTCATCCTCATTTTCTAATACATTAGCTACATTTGATTTAGCAGATGTACCTTGCCATGCACGAAGTTTTTGCATTCTCTTCAATTTATTTATTTTCATCTCTTCCAATTGCTCCGGTGTCTTGTCCTTGACTTTCCTCTTGTCCTTATCTCGATTTTTATCACCCATGATTAGAAAAAATCAACTAGTGGGGTAGGGGACAAAATGAACTACTAAAAAATCGTGCAAGAATGTAGAGAAAAATTGAAGACCAAACAGAATGTATGAAGAATTCCCATGAAAGAGATGAAAGGGACGTTGGGGGGCACAATATATAAACAAAGCATAACACATACGTGTTATGATTTTTACCTTTTCTAGCACATGCCTCATGGCTTGGGATCTAGTTTGGATGCCCAACCCTGAGGCATGGACCAGCAAAAACATAGCAAACAATGTGTTTTTGCTGGAAAATGTAAAAATTCCACTTCCTCTATGATAAATCAAAATTAAAAAATTGATCTATTTAAAAAAATTATACCATAACATAGAGCATATTTTCTTCATTCTAAAAATATAATTTTTCAAATTTTCTTAATAATATAAGGTTTCCATATTATTTATTTTCTAACTATGCCTTTTTATATCTATTTTTTGAAGTTTAACTATGTCTATCTTTCATCATGTATCTTTTGTTTGGGTCATCAAAATTGAAGAAAAATTATACCAGCACAAACTAGGCATATTTCTATATATATTCAAAAAGAATCTGGTTTTTGATATTTTTTGAGGTAGTTAGGGGGGCACAGTCAGAGCTTCATTATTTTTCAAAACATAAAATTTATGTACTAAAAAAATCATAAATAAAAAAATAATTGTTAAATAAATCTAAAAAAAAACTAACACAAACTAGATGCTCCTAGCTATCTTTCTACCAAAGGGTTTTCAAAAATACTCAATTGTGCTCAAAAAATGGTGGGGGGCACGAAAGTCACTCTATTATATTTTTTAACAAAAATAGGAGCACATGTTGGTATTTTAGTGGTTTGACCCACTTAAAATTATCCATTTCAATAAAATTTAGTAGCTTATAAACTAGACTCAAAATTCTACGATTCATATTTCTACAACATCTTCCAATTTTGAGTGTAACTATTTCGAAAAACTCCTACAATTTGAATTTTTTTATTTTTTAGAAAAATTTGTTTAGTTAAGACCCCCTTTTGGTCCCCCAATTTGGTGCACTTACCCCAAGACTTATCAAAACAATCGAAAATAATCGAGACGTACCACATGTAGTGGTGTTCATCAAGAAGCATCATTGAAGGATAGAAAACTTATGCCTCTCTCCCCAACCCTCTTCTCTTGGAGTGAGATAGCCAAAAAAACTTGCACTTGGCATGAGATCACCTAAAAACTAGCAATTAGTGTGAGATCACCCAAAAAACTTTCTCGTGGCATTAGATTGCCAAAAAAACTTGCTCTTACCATGAGATTGCCTAAAAACCTCACCTTTTGGCAACAAATTCGGTAGCATCTCCAAGCAGATTAAGACGATTTTCTATCTCGTATTCTCTTACATATCAAGTGCACACCTTCCTTTTACATACTTTACAACTTTTACTTACTTATACACATGGTACTTTAATTTCTCATATACGAAACTTTGACGGCTTAATTTATCTTCTTTTACAATTCCATCCTTAATACACAACAAGTATAATCTCACATCACTTAAAATGGCATACTACTACACATACATTTCACCCCTATCGTGTACCTCCCATTCCTAGTCTCCACGCTTCAGTTTGTGGTCACTTCATGTTTTATTTATCCACTCATCATGTCATCGGCTACACACTTATCTACAAGGTTATAAGGCATGCATCTTCTATCTTCTTTATGTTATTGAGTAATCAATCAACATCCTAAAGTGGGGGGAAATGTAGACACAAAATCTATGCACTTAGGTACATTTCTAGGTCATAAAATCATGCTAGCATTTAAATGATTCCTATGAAAGAAAATTAGTAATTGAAAACTCCCTTTAATATACTTTTTTATTTTTCTTCTGTACTTTCATTGGATTTATACATCTTTCACTCCTATCAGAATTTTATTGTTTTATCTTTCTATGGTCTCAAACACTAGTGCCCAGTTAGGATACTAGTGTCAGGGACTTCTATTTTCCTAGGCACTCGTGTCCCTCTTTACTTTTTTTATCCTTTTGGACCCCTTTTACTTTTTAATTACTTTTTACTACTTTGTTTTGGATTTCAAGTTGTCAATTAAGAAATTCAAACAAGGGAATCATGTAAATACATAGTTATATTTTCAAAATAAGGGACCAGGAAATAATAATTACATATTATCACTTAAGCTTGCATCAAAAACATAAGAGCATAAAAAATAATCCATCTAGCACACTCATTCAAGAGACGAGGGCTACATACACAACATATGAGGGGAATTTTATTCTATATATTTGTTACATTCTAACCCACTATCAATGTGTAACTTGTACAAGGGAATCCTAGGGCATCATTACACACACTTACATAAATAACTATATGGATTTTGAGATGTAGTGTAGTGCTTAGTCGTAAGTTCACTCTTCAGGTGACTGTCGGGATCAATTCGACTCCCCATTCAACATTTTCATTTGTGGGTATGTGTAGGTAAACTTATTTATTGTAACTTATAGGTACATATATCACACAGTGAATCCAAAGTGATAGATAGAAAAATATAGTGAACACCATCTGGCCCTGAAATAACCTTATCTACAGCATCTACCTAAACACCAACCCCTAAATCTAGGAGCTAGTGCTAGGTGCTCCTTTCCTCTCCCAAGAAATTGTTTTCAGTATATTTTCATAGTCTAGTACCCCCACTGAGCCTTTATGGAACTCTCTCGAGTCAGATCCAGCTACTCACCTACCCATATCACATCTTGGTCCTCTGAAAATCAGCTAATTCTTCTCCTACCCATATCACATCTAGGTCCTCTGAAATCAGCTAACTCTTCTCCTCTATTTCATTTTCTTAGGTTTGTAACATTGAATGTTTATATCTTGTGTCTCCACTCTATATTAATATTTACAAATCATTCATTACATTAGTTACTCTGCAATTAGATTTATTTCAATTAATATTAAATCAAGATAAACATTCGGTGATCCTTTGTTCCATCTTAGAAATGCTTCAGGAATAAAAAGTAATGTTAAACCCTAAGAAATGTGTGTTTAGTGTTATATTAGGAAATTTATTAGGGTTAATTGTGTCTAGAAAAGGAATTAAATTGGATCTAGCAAAGTTAATATCTATAACCAAAATTCATCTTCTCAAAAACCTCAGGTAGATTTGTAGATTATAAGATAAAATCTAGGCTATTTACATATTCTTTTCCCATCAATTTAATAAATATAATTCCTTCACCCATATCCTTTAAAAGGGTGTTGATTTATAATAGGGTTCTGAATTCCAATATTCCATTACATAATTAAATCAATAATTATCCAATCCACCTGTTTTAATCCTTCCTACACCAGGTGAACCCCTTATACTATGTGTTTCCACTACTTAGTTTTATATAGGCATACTCTTAGCACAATATGATGCATAATATAAATAAAGATTCATCTATTAAACTCATTACACATTAATATCCTAAGAGCTTAATTACCCACAAATTGTAAAAGAATGTTTAGCCATCATCTTTACTTTCTTAAAGATTCATCATTACATTCTAAATAATAAGACCAAGCTCATGTCCAAAGTTGATCTACTCAAATATATCCTATCTAAACCCATTATCACTAGTAGAATAAAAAATTGGATCATTTTTCTCAGTGAATTGACATTGTATATGTCAATCAAAAATTCAATAAATGAAAAGTGCTCATTGACCAACTTCCAGAAGCACCATTTCCATACAAAGACCCAATAAGTCTCAACTTATTAACATATTTCTTATTTTTCATGGATTCCACTACATAAAAAATCTACTTTTATGAATCATTCACCATTCATGGCTCGGGTGTAGGATTCATTCTTATTATCCCTACTAGTAATCTTATTGATTTAACAAATAGTGTAAAACCCTAATTACAGAGCCCCAACGCAATAATTAACAATAAAGTACTGATCTAACCTAAGCAATATGTAATTGGAAAGTAAAACCCTAAACATAAGAGATGTACTAAGAGACTTATTTGATTTCATAATAATTATGCAGATGAGCTCAGATAGAAATATGATGGAACAACAAGACATGCTAAACTATCAAGAATGTTGGGACTAGAGCATCTTGAATGGGTCAGGGCTGCCTAAGAAAAAGAGACCTTCTGTAGGTTCCTGTGACTATGTAAAACCTCATAAAATTATTTTCTTTATGTCGCATGAGTGTCGTTAGCCTTGGATGTTGACCACATGTATGTCACTAGATGTCTGTAAAATTTTCCTATAATCTATAAAACAAAAGACCTACTGTAAAACACTAAAACATGCCAAATCTTAAAAAGAAAAATATGAAAATGGGGATTCAGATTGACCCTAAAGGTCACCAAATAAGGTGAACTTACAACTGATTGTTACACTACATCTCAGAATCCATGTAATTTTGTGTGTGTGTGTGTTTAGAATCATGCCCTAAGTGGCTCTTGTGTAAGATGCACTAAATAGTGAGCAATAACTAGATCAAGAAATGTAAGTAGATGTGTGGATGTTAAAATGAGCTTCCCTCCCTATGAAGTGTATGAAGAAAAATGTAGTCCCTTGTCCCTTGAATTAAGCTAAATGAATTTTTTTAATGCTCTTGAAATTCCTTTGGATGCAACCTTAGGTGATAGTAATAGATTCTTAGAGCTTGGTCCTTTATTATGATCACATAGATTTTTACTTATATGATTCCATTATTTGAATTTCGTAATAAACATCTAAAATACTTACCACTAAGAAAAAAATATTCCCAAAAGATAAAAGAGACTGAAAGAGGTGAGTAAGATACAAATAGGTCGGGCCAATAAGAGGGGATGACGGAGATTGGGCGGTGGTGTCCTAGTTGGGCTCTGGTGTCTAAAGCCATTAAAGATAAATCAATGAAAGTCAGACTGGGAAGTGGAGTTTGTAAAACCATAGAGAAATCAAGAAAGAAAGAAAAGAGGCAAAGGATGGATATCAATTACTATTTTTCTCATTTATGAATCATATGAATATTGGTATGTGATTATGACCTAGAAATGTACCTAAGTGCGTGATTAAGTGTCAACATTTTCCCCCACTTTATGTTTTTGAGTGAATACTCGATAACATAAATTAGCTAATATATGTGTACCTGATAACCATGTATATCTATGGTGAAATCATGGTGAGCGACAAGAAAAAGCATGAAGTGATAAAAATGAAGCATGGAAGCTAGAGAAGAGGAAGTGGCGCTAGGGGTGAAAGTGTATATGTATATTTCATGTTGTACCTATTTTTTTTTGTTGCTTGATGTCTTTGATGATGTGACTGTTTCTTCCCAGAAGGATGAACTTGAAGAAAAAGCAACATGTGCACTTGATCTGTGATGAGTGAAAAAGGATAGAAAGGATGCTGAAAATATTCTAGAAGAACGAGTTTTTAAGACGATCTCACGCCAAAAATGATTTTTTTGGGCGCTCTCATGCCACGAGTGATTTTTTTGTGTAATCTCATGCCACTATATAAGAAGTGTTGGGGAGAAAGGTCTAGTTTTATTCTCCAACCTTGATTGCTTCTTAATGATTTATACACCACTGCAGCTGGTGTGATCCTACTTTTGTTCCATTTTGATTCAGTTCAATCCAACACAAATAACAAAAGGAGATAACATGTATGTTGATTGATTGATAATTATTCTTGTTCTATGAAAAATGTTGTGTAAACTATTAAAAACTATGCAAATCTAAGGAAAACTATATAACTTCCCCCGGTCATAAGTGCCCAGGAAGGGTCAGTGGCACCCAGGCACTCATTTTTGTATCTGGGAACTTGTGTTTGTGTTATGATGAGGGCCTGTCATCACCAATCCGGCACTATGATAATTCTTCACCGGGAACTCCTCGTGCTATGATTATTTACTAATGCACAGCCTTTAGTTTGGTGGATGTAATCTGGAAACAGAACAACAACATAACACAAGAATACCATCGACTATGATAAGACAGAATGATGACAAATCAGAAATATCAAAGGAAATAATAATATTAACATGAAATTGTTACAATCTCACCCATGAGGTACTTCAACAAGACTATGGGAGAAACTTTACAATTACGCCTCTTGATGGCTTCTTCAACACACCTTTAACTGATGGCTTCCTTCGTACACTTCCTACAATATTTCTCACTACTTCTTTCTATGCTAAATGAGGGGGGTAGCCTCTCTATTTATAGAACTTACAGGCTTATCCATCTTATCTCTAAGATAGGATAAGAAATCCACTCTGACGAATCATATTCCATACCTTAACTCTTATCTGTACATGTAAGCTTATCTCTTAAGATAAGATAAACCTTATCATTTTACATGGGTTCCACATTTTTAGAATTTTTACAAATAAAATACACAAAATATTTATGACCTCACTCCTTGTCCTTATTACTAATATAATATTCTAATTCCTAATCATGTAGACCCTACTTCTCTAATTACCCAAACTTTGACATTTTAACATTACCGGACCACTTACGACAAATATTTACTTTTTACAACATTCCTATTGTACTTTGACTGTTACCGTACTCCACATTATTTGCGGCATCGTACTGGCAGTGCCGTTATCTTCTATCGGACGCTACTACTAATTACACTTAACAACATTCTATTCCTAATACATACATTAATGAAATAGAAATTATGGAGGAAAATTTTAGTGTCGACATCTTCCCCCTTCCTAGCTTCTACTCCGTCCTCGGAGTAGACTATTCTGGTGCGTGGAAAATCTTCAACTTGTCGTGGTTGACCCATTTCGTAATGGGAGTGCCATCCAATTCCTCCAGTCGGTACGTACCATTTTCATGCACAGCTACTATTTTGTAGGGCCCCATCCATTTTGGAAGAAATTTCCTCTGTCTTCTTTTTTTGTATCTGGAATCATATACTAGAACCAAGTCATTCACCTGAAATGGAGACCAAAGGATCTTTTGATCAAAGTATTCCTTCTGCTTCATTTTCTTCTTATGGCTTGTATCCTTTGCTATTTCCCTCATTTCCTCTAGCAAATGAAGATGTACCAACATTTCTTTTACTGAATCACTTTCATCCATCCTTTCATTTTTCATAACTCTCACAGTAGGAATATCAAACTCAATAGGAAGAACTGGATCAATGCCATAGGCCAACTGAAATGGAGAGTATCCTGTTGCTGACTTTGATGTTGCCCTATATGCCCATAATGCTGCATAAATCCTCTTATCCCATTTATGTACCTGCAAGGCTGCATCTTTTGCTAGAATTTGACACAACACAAAATTTATTCGTTCCACCTGTCCATTTGTGCTTGGTTTGTATGTTGTTGCCTTCCTATGCTTAATAGAAAACTTATTGACTAGGGCTTCTACCACCTCATTAATGAAGTGGCTTCCTTGATCTGTTACAATTTCTAATGGACAACCAAATCTGGTGACAATGCGTTCATATATGAACCTTGCCACTTCATCCATGGAAGCTGTTTTCAATGGCCTAGCTTCAACCCACTTGGTTAAATAATCTGTGGCAACTACAATATACTTATTTTGACGTGATGTAGTTGGAAGTGGACCTACAATGTCTATTCCCCACTTTTCAAAGGGACCAAGTGGAAGAATAGGACATAATGGAGCTGATGAAGTCTTACGGTTACCATGTGTTTGACAAATATCACATGTCTTACAATAATTATAACAATCTTTAAAAAGAGTGGGCCAGTGATAACCTGCATCCAAGATCCTTCTTGCTGTAAGTTGTCCAGAGAAGTGCCCTCCACATGTACCATTATGGAATTCTTCTAGCAGCTCCTTTCCTTGATCACGTCCAACTGCCTTCTTGTACTGTCCATCAGGTCCTATTCGAAATAATGCTCCATGTAGAATAGAATATGGACGACTGGCTTGAGTAATCTTTCTCTTAGTCTTTGCATTGGCACCATCAGGAAACTTGAATTCATTCAGATAATTCCAAATATCTATGTATTCACTAGGGATTGTGTCAAGGGAGAACAATGCTGCATCGGGAAAATCATCATCATCACAAGATGATCCTAAACCATCATAGGCTCGAGAGAGTGCATCTGCATTGACATGCTTCTTTCCTGGCCTATCTATAATATCAAATTCAAATTCTTGTAGTAAAATTATCCATCTTGCTATCCTCCCTGATGGGTTAGGCTTATTGACAATATATTTCAGAGCCTGATGATCTGTTACAACTATAAATTTCTGCCCTAGCAAGTAATTTCTAAACTTCTTTACAGCAAAAATGATAGCCAGAGCCTCTTTTTCAGTTACAGTATAGTTTACCTCAGCACTGCTCATTTGTCTGCTCCCAAAGTAAATTGGATGTTCATTCCCATTTTCATCCTTTTGGCTCAAAGTACTTCCTAGTGCTGCATCTGAGGCATCAGTGTACACAATGAATGGCTTGCTCCATTCTGGATTCTTCAAAACAGGTGAAGACACCAGGGCTTCCTTCAGTTGTTCAAAAGCTTCATGTGCCTTATTTCCTGGTTCATAAGTAACATCCTTCTTCAAGAACTGGGTTAGTGGCTGTGCAATCTTTGAGAAATTCTTGATGAACCTTCTATAGTAACCCACATGGCCTAAAAATGATCTCAACTTACTTCTATTCATAGGAAATGGTAAATCTTTGATTTTTGAAACTTTATCAGGATCAGTACCAATACCATCTCTGGATACAACATGCCCTAACAAGACGCCTTTAGAACATCCAAAGACACACTTTGTAGGGTTTAGTGAGGCTTGTGCTTCATCTAACCTTTGAAATGCTGTCTCCATCTGGTGCAGGTGGTCCAACTTGCTCCCATAGATGCAAAAATCATCCAGAAATACTCTGATGAAGGTCCCAATGTAGGGTTCGAACACCCTATTCATCAAACGCTGGAATGTTGCTGGAGCATTACACAACCCAAAAGGCATAACTCTATAAGCAAACGTTCCCCAAGGAGTGGTGAACGTGGTCTTCAGCTGATCTTTCTCTGCTATACGAACTTGGTTGTAGCCGCTATATCCATCAGCAAAACTATAGCATTCCTGGCCAGCTACTTCATCCAAGATCTGATCTGAAAATGGAAGAGGGTAATGATCCTTCTTTGTTGCCTTATTGAGCTTCCTGTAATCAACACAAATGCGTAGCTTCCCATTCTTTTTTATTGAGATCACAATGGGAGAAACCCATTCTGAATTCTCCACAGCAAATATGAATCCTGCATCAAGCAACTTATCTATTTCTTCTTTTACAGTCTTGGAAAAATTAGGATTCATTCTATATGGCATTTGCTTTATGGGCTTAGCACCATCTACCAGCTCAATACAATGTTCTACCCAACTTACTTGACGGAGTTCCTTGTAATCAAAAGTGAATAGGTGTATGTACCTTCGAAAGAGCTGGAGGTAGGATTCCTTCTCACTCTCCATCACAGCATCACCAATCTTTATTTGTTGGAGACGATCATCAACTTCTTCTTCAGAGAATTTTATGGGGTCATGAGTTGGTGTGACTGGCAGGATATCCATGACTGAAACATCCACCTCGCTTTCTTCATCTTCAGTGTCCACTTCACTGGTACTAGAGTAATCAGAGGATGTCCAATCATCAGTTTCATCACTTGAATCCACAGGTTCTGCTTTATGATGCCGAGGGATCACATTTATTTTCACCCTCTCTCTACCACGTCCAAGTGTCATGAAACCTTCATTCCAGTAGTTTCTTGCATGAACTCTCCTTAGCCATGGTCTTCCCAGCAGCATTGGGTATGCAACAGTACCATTTTTCATCACCTGAAAGTCTACCACACATACAACACCCATAACAGATATTGCCACATTTGAAACTACACCTTCTGGTTTAGTTTTTCCCTTATTTACTGACCTTAACATAAGTGTTGAAGGGCGATCAATTTTTAAACCCAACATATTCATTACCGACTCGGTCATTACATTAACTGCAGCACCTCCATCAACTAAGACATCATGAATTGAAATACCATTACATAATACCTCAGCTTGTGGAGCATAGGGATCTGCCTCTGCCTCCAAAACAGGGACCTCAACCTCCTTCTTTCTTCGAGCATTGAGTCCACCTCGCAACTCCCGCCTCTTCTCAGAAGACATAGCCAAGAGTTGACCATATGTAATATTTGCAGGCCTTTTGGACAGATCTTCCAAGATGGAGTATGGTCCTTGCCCCTGTGAAATCAGAAAATCCTGCACACCCAACTTTCTTCTCCTATGTTTCTTACTAGTTTCTCCTTTCATCTTCTTAGGATCAGTTCCATCTTGATTATCTTTTTCTTTCTTTCTTTTTGTTACAAACACATCTACTTCATTATTTCTGCTCTTATCTACTACATCAAAAGAATTCACAGGTGCTTTTCCTTTATCATTATCTTTTGTACCAGATGTAGAAGCTCTATCTGGACAATTATACTTATAATGACCCTTTTTATAACAACCATAACAAACTACTTCAGAAATATTTCTTTTTGGACCTCTATCTCCTCCCTGAGAACTAAATTCCTTTCCTTGAAGAAGATTAATAGTTAACTGACCCATCTTTTTGAGCAGATCTTCATACTCAGTAGATGTACTAGGAGAAATATTTGTGCTCACCAGGAGTGGTTGTGGATTCTGGACCAAAGGTGCTGGTGTAGGCTCTACTTTAGCAACAATTTCTTTGGGCTCCTCTTCCATGCTTTCTTCTTGCCTTCTTGCAATCTCCTTTGCTTGTTCAATGGTAGCTGGGCGGTCATACTTCACTCGTTGTCTGATCTCTGGCTTCATCCCAAGAATGAAGTGCTTACATAGGAGATTATCCACGCCATTCATCAACCCATCCGCTAATCCTTCCTTCCGGATCTGGGCATCGAGCTTCCTCCTTAGCTCTAGAACACGAGCATGATAATCCCTTATCTTCTCCTTCTCTCCTTGGGTTAGCTTTGTGATATCGATCATGAGATCTGCATATCTCTGTTGTTCACCAAATTCTTCAAGAAAACTTTCAGTTAATAAATCCCATGAATTTTTCACATTATCACCTAGTGTTTCAAACCACCTAAGTGCTGAACCATCCAAAAAGGTAGGAAAAAATTCAGTCCATTGTTCCCTTCTTATAAGGCCGTTACAAATACAAGATCGCTTAAACTCTTGAATGAAAGAAGAAGCATCTTCATTAGATTGAGCTGAAAAAACAGGAATCTTTCCCATTTTCAAAAGTAACCACCGTGAAATACCAACTCACAAGTACAATCAACAAGACTTATGTGCACAAATAATTGGAATCACTATACTAGAAAGTGACTTTACACATTTCTACAGTAAAATAGAAATGACCATGGTAACTATGGTAAAACTTGACTTACTGCGGTAAAAACTGACTTTACTGTGGTAAACACTATTCACGGTAAAAAGTGAAATTACTGCGGTAAATACTATTCACGGTAAAAAGTGAAGTTACTGCGGTAAATATTATTCACGGTAAAAAGTGACTTTACTGTGATAAATACTATTCCAGCAAAAATGACTTTGTCATGGTAACTACTATTCACGGTAAAATGAGTTTACCATGGTAACTACTATGCACAGTAAAAACAAGGTTACCCTCTAATTGATTTTTGACTAATTGGGAATATCTCTCCAGAAAATCCACCAACGAGGAATGGTCCCGGCAACGGAACCAAAATGTCATCACCAATCCGGCACTATGATAATTCTTCACCGGGAACTCCTCGTGCTATGATTATTTACTAATGCACAGCCTTTAGTTTGGTGGATGTAATCTGGAAACAGAACAACAACATAACACAAGAATACCATCGACTATGATAAGACAGAATGATGACAAATCAGAAATATCAAAGGAAATAATAATATTAACATGAAATTGTTACAATCTCACCCATGAGGTACTTCAACAAGACTATGGGAGAAACTTTACAATTACGCCTCTTGATGGCTTCTTCAACACACCTTTAACTGATGGCTTCCTTCGTACACTTCCTACAATATTTCTCACTACTTCTTTCTATGCTAAATGAGGGGGGTAGCCTCTCTATTTATAGAACTTACAGGCTTATCCATCTTATCTCTAAGATAGGATAAGAAATCCACTCTGACGAATCATATTCCATACCTTAACTCTTATCTGTACATGTAAGCTTATCTCTTAAGATAAGATAAACCTTATCATTTTACATGGGTTCCACATTTTTAGAATTTTTACAAATAAAATACACAAAATATTTATGACCTCACTCCTTGTCCTTATTACTAATATAATATTCTAATTCCTAATCATGTAGACCCTACTTCTCTAATTACCCAAACTTTGACATTTTAACATTACCGGACCACTTACGACAAATATTTACTTTTTACAACATTCCTATTGTACTTTGACTGTTACCGTACTCCACATTATTTGCGGCGTCGTACTGGCAGTGCCGTTATCTTCTATCGGACGCTACTACTAATTACACTTAACAACATTCTATTCCTAATACATACATTAATGAAATAGAAATTATGGAGGAAAATTTTAGTGTCGACAGGCCCAAGTCAAATTTTGGTTCATTTCTATGACTAAAGACTGTGTTGTTCAAGTATTTTATATGTTTGAACTATAACTTTGTACTACTAAATGGGGTTACTTATTCACCTAATGTATGCCCTCCCTCATTTTGGGTGCATGTAAATTCACAAGGAGGATGCAGCCTAAAGGATGACCGAACACTGACATGAAATTGATAATGTGCAGGGGGAGGTAATGTGCTTGGTAAAAACCAAGGAAAATGCAAAAAATTTGGATGGAAACATGTGTTAGTGAAAACAAGACAAATATGCATACTAAACAAAAAGCGTAAGATAGCAAGTGAGAAAATTATGTAGACTAGAAAAATTTAGTTTCAAACATGGGACATTTCTTACAATGTTATAATACAATCAGGTATGAAGCAGCCAAAAGCGTACAGTGTGCACACAAGACAAAGGGAATATCCTACAAACAATAACATACAATGGAAAACAATGGAGAATAGTGACAAGTAAAGTATCAAACAACCATGGTAAAAAATAGTTCCTGTAAGACAAATTCTACACATGAAGCACCCATTAGCATGTTAGAAAGATAAAAACTATGTCAAAGCATGTGTGATATGATATAAATTATAGTGTGTTAGTAAGAATACGAAGTAGTATATATCGAAACAATATCACTTGTAGTGTGTACGAATGTAGATGTCATTGTGGGTCTGGTAAGAGGTGTGGTTCTAAGAATCCATGCTACGTGTAAAGATTTGTTTAGATTACACATTCACAACTAGAGAAAAAGTGAACACGCACGTGTATATCAAAAATATAATGACATACAAAGTATTTTTCTAGCATGTGAAGTAAAGTGTAAATGTAACAAGTATAAGCAAGAAATAATAGATGCAACCAAGATATGCAGTATGATGTGAGTGAGTGAGATGGAATGATATGCAATACGAATGCGATAGGATAAGTGTGTTCCCATAGTGGATATGTACAAATGTGTATGATATAGGTTCACTTATAAAATACCCCTTAAGACTCAAGAATTAACCATATAACAAGAGTGCATCATTGAAAAATGATTTGAAATTTCACTAGAAAGATAGATGAAGGAAGCATAGAGTGTAAAGAGTGTGAATGAGTGTGGTGAGGTTCATTTCATATTTAGACCCTCAGTAGTCAAGTATGAACCGTGAAACTAGAATATGTCATGGGAAGTGTTTGTAATGAATGTGCGCAATAAATATGTGTTGTGAATGTACCGAGTGTGAAAAGTGTAGTGTGTTTTCTCCTCTTTTTATTTGGTTAGTAAATGTTGTGATTTCTTTAGTGTATGGATTATTCTTGTATGTGATATGTTTTTGTTTATGTATCCCTTAATCTTATCCACATTTTTGGAAGCTAGCTCTCTCTCCAATGGGCTTGGGGGAGGCTAGCATGATTTCCAACCTTTGGAAAGGAATGTAATGATGCCTATAGGTTAGGTGGTAAAACAAGTCTTTCTCTATGTGTTGGTTTCTTTGAAGAGCACAAAAGTTGGAGCTCAAGTTTGGAAGATAGTTGGATTTTTTCCTTGAAATCTTGGCATCATGTTCTTCCCAAATTTTTGGGAGAGTTTTACATAATGTAATCATGTGAATATGGCTTTTTTGGAAGTTCTATGTCCTTGTAAAGTCCCTATTTTGTGATTGGGATTGCTTTGTAAACTAGTATCACATTAGTATGTGTAATCTTCCTTCAATATTTGAAATAATCCTTATAATGTGGTTCCATGTGTATTTTAAGTATTTTGAAAATATGTTGTATTTGTGATCGTAAGCTTCTTGGAAATGAAATCTTGTAAACTAGTTGATCATTTAATATGGATTGTTGGAAAATTCATTTTTGAAAAGAAAGTTTGTTATTGGAAATATGTTTTCCTCAATAAAAATACATAATGTGATGTTAAGAGCACTAAAATAAAATGTGATATTTCTTTGTGGGATCTCCTTCTTGTTATAAATCTATAGTATTTATTTGTTATTGTATTTGAAAAAGAATTTTGTTTTGTTGTTGAAAAAGGATATTATTATCTTTACACTAATTGTTAGTATTGCAAATTATTATGAGATGAGAGTTATAAGGAACCTTGATTTAAATTTTCTCCTATTTACATATAAGTTGTAGAAATTTGATTATTAATTTTTAATGGAAAATTTTTACTCCTAAGAATTCTTTTTAAAAACTTATATTGTTAAAATAAATTGTGATTAAGATCTATTTCTCATAAAAGATTCTAGATTTTAAATTAGCCATTCTAAGATGTTGATATATAAATGAATAAACTTAGTATATTTACAAATAGAATCATATCATTTACAACTTCTATTATTTTAATGTAATATATAATATAAATATATTAAAATATAATTAATATAGTTTATATTATATAAAATATATATATATATATATAAAGTAAATTAACAAAAAATAATATAAACAAAAGAGAAGTAATAAAATTCGGTGGGAAGTTTGTTTGTTATAAACAAAAATAATAATATAATAAACCTTTGGGGAGGGGAAAAACCTCTGAAAACCTACACAAAAATGGTGGTGTGGTTGTAGGCCACACCACAACTAACTATGGAAACCCCAATCCCGCACCCCCTCCACAGACCCCTACACCATACTTCGCGGCCCCTCCAAACTCATAAACCCCCCTCGGACCCTCCACCCTCCCTTCCACCATAACCCTATCCCAAAACCCATGGTTTTTTGAATAGTTCACCGCCTCACCCCATTTCAAAACTCTACAGTTTTTGTTGTTTTGAACTCTCTTAATTCACATTTCATACTATATATATGTGTGTGTGTGTGTGTGTGTGTGTGTGTGTGTGTGTGTGTGTGTGTGTGTGTGTGTGTGTGTGTGTGTGTGTGTGTGTGTGTAGATTTGCCTTCATTTCAAAAAAAATGGGTATAATATATACCCAACTAGAGAATATTTCTTGTAAAGGAAAAATACAAAACAAAGGGACTAACATGGAATGAAATGGGGGGAAGAAATTCCTCCATCAACACCCTACAAAAAAATTTCTTCATGGCCATCCATGGCCACTCCCAAACCTGTAAATAAAAAATTTAACACCAAATGAGAAGAGAAAGAAAACATAAAGATGGATTACGGAATTTCTAGGGCAACATAAAATCAACGGCCAAAATTAGTTTGATCATAGGGAACTCACATTTAATCCTACACTACGTTTAAGTCATGGGATTTTGTGGGATTAGGAAATAAAATAAAATAAGGGTGTGTGGGGGTTAATTAATTTAAAAGAGCGTGTAGACTTTCTAATGTGACCCTAACAAATGTTTAGTAGGGTAACGATGATAAGAAATAAATAATTAAGTTGGAATTAGACAAGTAGTTAATTAATTAGGTAAATAAAATGGGTATAAAATAATTAATAACGGGAATCGGATAAGTATAGTATTAGTATTTATTTTATTTTTTAAATTACTGAAATTTTTAACTACCAGTTGGTATGGTTTTCTATGTCCCGAGGCTAAGAATTACAAGAATTATATATGAAAAGAGACGTGAATTTCTCAAAACTCAGAATATACTAACTATCTCTACAAGGGAGATATATGTCATACCCTTGTGGGTTACATATGCTTTTATACTTTTTTAGAAATGCAAAAAGTAACGTAGAGCAATGTGGAAGGTCACTGGTCTCAAGGGATATGGGGTGTTTCATCTTCCAATAATTACATATGTGCTACTTTTGTGAAATATATTATTTTTAGAATTTACTATTTTTAAACAATACTACAAAAATCACAATTTGGGACCTTTAAACATGTATTTCGGGTGTCAAAATTTGCCAAAAAAATTTACACACCCTTTCATCACATTCTATGTGTTCCAAGCTTTCCATTTCACTTTCAACGAAGTCAATCGGAGCTAGGTGCAAAAGTTATGGGTCCCAAAAGTTGTGCCACTATTGCTGCCTAGATCATGGGAACCCTTAAATCTGCATATATGATGATGGAGGGAGTTTTTACTCTTCATTTTGTGGTGTGGTTGCAATAATAAAGGATGAGAATATTTCTAGGGTTATTTTTGTGGAGGCAATAGATGGAAAAGAGAACCCCTAAAGCAGTAAATGATGTGTCCTCAAATGAATTATAATAAATGTAATTACATCATTTATTTCTCAAATATGTTGAAGCCTGCAATAACATGTTAATTTCTAAGCAAATGAAATTGAATATAAATGAAAATCTGTAATTATTTTGTGTAAAATTGTGCAGTTTCCTAATAATTATTATTAATGTGAGAATTGTATATTTGTTTATGAAAATAATAACAATTTCTAATTGGTTAAGAAGTACAAATAATAATAACGGGTTAAGTATATGTGGAACCTATAGTATAATGCCTTCGGCTGTACTAATAAGGAAAATCAATGAGCACGATAATAATCACTTTGATAAAAGATGAATTCAATGATGAAAAATTTTTACGGTATATACAATAATGTTAAGTGTTTGGAGTAATTGATGAAATTACAAACCTGTTTGAAAGCATACTTACATTAGTTAAATTATAACTTGATGAGAAATTTCCCCTCTGAACTTCTCATTTTCATGGTGTTCCAGAAGACACACAAAAAATGTAGTGAAGACAAAGAAAACCCTTTCTACAATCCATAAACCTGCAGTGAATCGATGGAGAAATGACCATGACAAAGTTGTCTGTCGCACTCCTATCATTGGGACCATCATCACCTTGACCGATTCCATACAAAGACCAATTCCATAGTATCGTCGAGTCTCCAACCACTCCATCAATATCCTATATAAATAGTTTGTATGAGATAATCATCATGGTGCTTAAAATTGTGTTACAGATTTTAAAATTGAAAGGTTTCAAATAACAGTTTCCTTATTCTTATAATATATTTAATCACACTAACCTCGTAGATTATGGAATTTTAATCTAAAATATTTGTTTAAAATAATTAGAACTTAATTTTATCTGGAAAAGTCACTTTAATCAACTTATAACGCCCCTTCTTAAATGTAGAAAACATGTGGAAGAATGGAGAGTATTACCTTTTTGTCTAATACTTCAGTTATCAATTGATCAAAACCAGAGAAGCTTGAGTTGCCAATATTGAGAGATACATATACAAAAGGTAGATTTTAGAGGATTGTGTTGACAGTAGTCTCAAATGTCTCTCTGGTGTATCCTGTAATTTACCCAAGTAATTAACTGAAATTAGAAGTGCTCGTACTCATAATTTTCTCATTTACAAGTTGTTTATATCCATTGGGAGCTTGTACGATGTCACCAGGCTAGATAATATAAGTACACACACACACACACACACACACACACGTGTGTGTGTGTGTGTGTACATATATATAAATATATTTTGGATGTTTAGATATTCAATTGTTTCCTTGTTGTATAACATAAATAAGTGTGAAAAAATTAAGTATAGAACATTGTGATTGGATTTTTAGTAAGAAGCATATTAAAATTAATCCCTTATATTAAATGTGGTCACATTAACAAAAAAATAGTGTCATATGTAACACCCACAAATTTGACACACAAATACAACATTAACAATACCAGCACAATTGTTTTGACTTACATTGCTTGGTACATGACAACACAAGGGATCGCTTATGACAACGCATAACACATGAGAAACTTGCACAAACATTATCCCACATAGATAATATGATAAATACATGATGCACATCAAGGCCTCCTTTCTCAAATGACAAGGCGCAACATACTAATTCAACTACAGTATAACTCTCGTATAAGAACCATTCATGACACAACACTTTCTCGGTTTACATATTTATTACATTCATATTTCATTATTGACCTTAATTATTTTAAAATAACTTATCATGCAGTCTTCATTCTTACTTAAACTAGACTACATTATATTTTATTTTAATTGTAATGATTCCATAAAATTTTGTTTCTTTCCCTTATCGCAAAAGAATGATGTAGCCTGGTTATTGAAAGGAACATATGTTTACACATGAGGTGACTAGTGTTTGTTCTAAGGATTTTTTTTCTAAGTTGTATGTTTGTTTAGGTTTGTAATTTATCTCAGTTGCAACGAGGAAGGTTTGCATGAAACAAAGGAATTTTATTAGTTTAAGACTAAATAGATTATGTGTTCTTTTCATATTAGAATTTAATTACTAAGGTTACTTTGTTTTGTTTTAATTTATTACAACTAAATGTATATACTAACTACTCCACTTAAATACTCAGTTCGCGTTGATAATGATAAACGGTAGAGATTTTTCATCGAATCAAAAGGGTCAATCCTCAAATTTCTTTTTTTCTTAATTTTAATCCTACATATGAAACCTGTGAGTTTGAATCCACTTTCTCTTCACAAATAGGGGTGTTACCTTGAGAGGAGTTTTACTATTTGTACATAAGATATGTGGTAAGAATAATTGTTTTCTTTCGATTATCCTTTTGGTATGGTGTAGGCCCCTGTTAGGTGTTAATGGAAATTAGTCAAATGTGAACCTCTTATGAGAATGAGGGTGAATTACACGTTAATAATATTTTGACCTGTAAGAAGGGTAGTGGTTAGGAGGTAATAGGGTGTATAAAATTATAATTGCATATCACCTTGTAATACACATCTAATTCAAATTGCCCAGTAATAATCCAAACTTGGTCAAGTATGAAATAATACTCCTTAGTGATTTTTAAACCTAGTAAATGGGAACTTATGATACATAAGGGATGAGCATAATAACTTCACACCTCAATGTCTTGTAAATGATAATATTAAATTATTAAAATTTATAAAAATGGAATTTAGGATTAACCCTTGTTGACTCGAAGAAAACCCTCTACTATGTATCATGATCAATGCAAACTAAGTATTTAAGTGAAGTAGTTAGAATATATTTTTAGTTGTAATAACTTAAAACAAAATAGCGTAGACTTTGTAATTAAATGCTAATATGAAAAGAACGTGTAATTTATTTACTCTTAAACTAATAAACTTCCTTTGTTTCATGTGAACCATCCTTGTAGCAATTGAGATAAATTGTAAAAGTAAACAAACATGAAACTTACAAAACAAATGCTAAGAAAAAACACTATTAGCCTCGTGTGTGTGTACATATGTTCCTTTCAAAAACCAGACTACATCATTATTTTGTGATAAGGGAAACAAATAAAAATTAGATAGAATCATTACAAGTAAAAATTTAAGTAAAATAAAAGATAGTGTAGTATAGTTTAAATAAGAATGAATGACTGCATGATAAGTGATTTTCAAATAATTAAGGTCAATAATGAAATATGAATGAAATAAATATGTAAACCGAGAAAGTGTTGTATCATGGATGGTTCCTAAATGGGATTTATATTGTAGTTGAATTAGTATGTTATGCCTTGTCATTTGGGGAAAGGTGGCCTTGATGTGAATCATGTATTTTTCATATTATCTATGTGGGATAAGGTTTTTGCAAGCATCTCATGTGTTATGCATTGTCTTAAGAGATCCTTTGTGATGTCATGTATCATGTAATGTAATTCAAAAAAATTGTCCCAATATTTTTACTGTTGTATTTGTGAGCCAAATTTTTGGACGTTATATACAATAACTGGGCTTCATATTTATTATGTTTCGCAAACACCTTAGGCTCATTAGATGGATGGATAGTTATACCTTTCTCTCTCCCTATATGGTTTTTGTATAGATGACCCAAGGAAAATTTTAGTGGTGAATTTTCGTAAATTTGTGAATATCATGAATTTTGGAAATTAGAAATGGTGAATTTTCAGCAGTTGTATGCTGCCGAATTCACCTAAAATTTCAGCTGACAATTCATTTGTATGGGTCAGTTTTCCTACTATTTATATGTAAGAATTAACCTATACATGTATTCATTGAGGTGTAATACATGTTGTGTTGGTTGAATGGCCGGTTTGGATAGATGGGGTTGAACAGATGGGTTGGACAGCTGAGTTGAATGGATGGGCTGGATGGTAGAAATTGGATGGACATCCAACCCTAATTAGATGGACATCCATCATATGTCGTACAACCTAGGTTGGATGTCGTTTAGAATCTCAATTGACTTATGTTCTTTGGTTCCCAAGAGAACCTAACATCACGATCCCATACAAGGCCCAAACACAACACTAATGGTCCACAATACATATGGCTACATACCTATGCAAATGTATCACATCATAGGAAATCAGCCACACCACGAAAAGGAACATACACAGTCCACATAACATAGTAGTTGTCACACACATGTTCCTAACACAGTAGTACTCATAACATAAGCATACTATAAATACATGAAATTACCAACAGTTTGCATACAAAGGTTTCACGAAACTCGAAACCATGATTGTAGTTATATAGTGTCAAAAAGGGGATCAAAATCATACCCTTTATAAGGATCCTAATCCTCAACATCACAAAACATAACCAAAATAACATACTTAAACATAAATCATAATACCAACTCCACACACCTCCCAAAACATCATGAAAAAACTCCATATACCTCCCAAAGCATCACAAAATATTCCTTATACCTCCCAAAGCATCACAAAATATTCCTTATACCTCCCAAGCATAACAAAACAATTACATATACCTCCCAAACATCACACAACAACTCCACAAACCTCCCAAAACATCATGAAATAACTCCATATACCTCCCAAAGCATCTTAAAATACTCCATATACCTCCCAAAGCATCACAAAATAGCTATATACACCTCCCAAGCATCACAAAACAATTACATATACCTCTCAATCATCACAAAATAACTCCATATACCTCCTTAAGAATCACAAAACAACTCCATATGCCTCCCAAATCATGACAAAACAACTTTGTAAACCTCGCAAAGCATCATAAAACAACCACATATACCTCTTAAGTATCAAAAAATAACTCCATATACCTCCCAAGCATCAAAACATATCTCCGTATGCATCCCAACGATAACATAAAGACAATTTTTCCTTTTAGCTCCACCAAATATGTCAATCACCCTATAGCCCTAGGCACATAGAGTCTAGACACCTCTAACCCATGTGACATAATAACTTGTGGTTCAACAACCCACTAGTTATATGTAACTCCTTGGGCCATACCCCCATACAAGGAAGCGGGGACATAGGAAAAACCAATCCTTGGTGAACCCTTGTCCCTATTACAACACATAGTTATATTAGAACCACCATTCCAAAACAATAAGTTAAATTTCCAAGTGGCATCAAATTCAATCACTTTAGGCCAAGCAAGAAAATAGTTTGAAACTCAAGGAAGAATTTTAAATTAAATTTTAATCTCAATCAAATCAAAATAAAAGGATAATTAGTCATGATTAGTGAAAAACATCATCATGTTAGTGTAACTATAAAATAAAATGCCCAAAACTGTAAATGATAAATCAACCAAAAATTAAATAGAACAATTTGATGGTTCTATAAAAGGGAGATAAAAGAAAAGTTAAATTTACAAATAAAATACTTGTAGAGAAATAACACTTCCTAATCCTTATCTGGCCTTATACGGCCCCCCAAAGGGGTACTCGTGGAGTTGCTAGCACTCGATCATCGAGCCTCAACTCACAAATTAACATGTCAAACAATATAACTATCATCATCTCTTCCTAAATCATCCCTTCGTACTCCCACAAGGCTCAAGATAGTCTCAACATAGTTTGAGAGGGAATGTCATAGGTTACCATCTACTGAGCCTATGGTGTTTGTGATACACAATATACATGGTGCTCATTAGGAAAGTGTCATGCATACCAAATGAATAGGAGTGGGATTTTAGTCTATGTAAGACTCCATCCCCTATCTTGTACTCGGCTTAAGTGAGTGGTCAATGATACACCAATGCAAAGGTACACATAGGTCA
The DNA here is from genome assembly GCA_019776745.2 of Taxus chinensis. NCBI lineage: Eukaryota > Viridiplantae > Streptophyta > Pinopsida > Cupressales > Taxaceae > Taxus > Taxus chinensis. The sequence goes on along the minus strand of CM034155.1, from coordinate 576,160,839 downwards.
TCTATACGAAAACCATATATATAGAGAGAAAGGTACAGCTCACCATCTATCTACTGATCCTAAAATGTTCACAAAACACAATAAATATGACACTCATTGGATAATGTGCCATACATAACAAACAAATAGAAGTGGACTTTCAGCCTATGTAATATTCCACTATCTATCTCGTACTCAGCTCAAGTGACTGGTCAACGGTACTCATTTCCTTTGCCCAAACATACATTTTTTACTGATTGCTTCCCTTAGGGTTAGTTAGTGTAAGCTTCAAAACATAACACATAACTACATTACTAAAACAATGGTGATTCGTGCAAATTAACCATAGCGTCTTATGAATGATAAATATACAAGGTATAACACAGTAATTACTTTCACAGTTTACAATACATCATGTTTCCACATAACGCACTCTAACTGCAATTACAATACAATAGGGTTCATATGACCACCATATGCCCCTAATTCATGACATGAACCATCACATAGCACATTAATTATATGTATTATGAACATAGTGGCTAGCATCACAACAAGAAAATAGATATGATAGAACATGATGACACAACATGATCCATCACAATACAATCCAATTCACTAAACATCAGTTTTTTCATACCACACATCAGCACACATATATATCACAGAATAACAAGACACCCCAACACTTTGTAATCCATAATAAAATTATTTTCACACAAGGAGGCACATCACATGTGAAATTCTCACTAAATTCACAAAAAAGAGAGTGAATATTCTCATCACGAAACATCTCAACATGATAACAAATATGCACTAAGTGGCATACACAACATGTGCATTCATAAGATCACAAATACAATGTTGGTCACATCACAACATCTATCACATTACTCTTATCATCTCCAACAAAACCATGTACAATCATCACAACTCCAATCAATCCCAGAGGTTCAAGAGAATGAACATTTGCTTTGATACCAAATGTAACACCCAAAAATTTTACAAACAAATACAATGGTAAAAATACCAGAAATTGTTTTTTACTTACATTGCTTGATACATGACAACACAAGGGATCTCTTAGGACAACTCATAACACATGAGATGATTACATAAACATTAAACCACATAGATAACATTAAAAATACATGATTCATTTTTGTTTAACATGATGTTAGATGATAGAGATATTCTGACTATTGACGTATTTTGATTCATAGTATGATTTGTGTGGATTCTTAGAGACATAGAGAGACATTTTATATTGATGATGATTATGTGTTGTTAGCTTATATATTACTAACATTCAGAATTCTTGTCATGTTGACTATAATATAGCTTTTGAATTAATCTTGTAATCTTGTTGATATTGATAATAGATAGAATTGAGATGTTGTTGAAATTTTAGACAAATGATAGCATTTTTTAGTTGGGATGATGATTTATCTATATGAGGATGATTATTGATTTATGTGCATATATTTTATATTGGATGTTTTTGATGCGACCACGATGACGAAGGAGGTATTGTGTGATTTTACAGGTAATTATATGACAACAATCAAATGGGGGATTGGAGATCAACCACAACAGAATACTTGATGGATAGAACAAAGGTCACCATGGCAACTAGTGTAATATTGTTGTTTTGTTTGTTTTGTTTTTTAAGGGGTCCCCATGGGGGGGGATGACCTCCAATTGTGACCATGGGCTTAGTGTGTAATCCTTTACCTTTTTATTTTATTTTGTAGAGTATTTGATTTATTTTGTGGTGTGATTTATTTAATCATTGTTGATTAATGTACCTTAATTAAGTGAATTAATCATGTTTATTAAGTCATTTGGGGATGTGACAAAGGGATTCATTTATTAGAGTTGCTGGTATTTTGGACTATGTGATTTTGATTGAGTGTAAGTGACTTTGAGTGTTATACACTCTACCTTACCTTGGAATTTCGTATTTGGGCTTAAGGGCCATTTTTGGAGGCTTATGGGACAAGCTAAGATTTTCCCACACCTCTTAATTTCTTATACCAACCCTACCCATGGAATGGGGGGTCGCAAATAGATGCCATTATGTGTTTTGTAAGACAAAAAGTGATCTTTATTTCCATTTTCTTACATGGGTTTTAAATTATGTCCTTAGGGGGGTGTTGATTTAGATTGTGTGTGTAAAAGGCTTTTCATTCCTCTCAACCACCAATTCATTGTGCATTGGGGTTGAGGTTTAACTTGTGATGTAGATTTGAGGATAAGTGATGTAGCATCCTACATGGATTCACATCACCCTCCTCTTCCATTTTTCTATATATGCAATTTTATTTGTTTGTTTAGGGGTTACATGTGTGTGAATGATTTATGTGCTTGTTGGTATCTTGGGTAGAATGCCTAAGTATGGTGTAGGAGAAGGCTATGGGGATTTTTCCATTGCATGGAGGCATAAGAGTCTATTTAAAGTTTTTGGGGGAGTTGGGTTGGGTGCCCCACCTTGGATAAGAGAATGCTTGCATTTCTTTCTTGGTTCTTTTGAGGGAGACATAGCATATTGTAGGGAGGCATAACAGAATGTGGGAGCTATAAGAGGATATTAAGGGAGGTACAAGAGTTGTGTAGGGGTTTTGAGATGTATATTGGAGGGTTTTAATGTGGGAACCTAATCCCATTGGTAGGCATAAGTGATCTCCCCATAGATCCTTGCTCCATTAGCTTGCATTTCAAGCCTTGTGTATTTTGATAGTTACATTCTTGTGATTGTTTTATTGTGTTGAATGTGGGTTAAATGGTTGTAAAAAAATTTATTGTTATTTGGAAGAATTGTTTTATTTCCATGAGTTGGATCCATCCTTTATTTCATTTTGGTTGGTACTCGGGGGCCAATGAGGAGGATAGCTTCTTCTACTCATTGGATTATTTATTGGGTGGAGAGTGTTGCCTCTCCCCATTTTTTGTTGTTGTGATTAAAGTGAAGAAATGGTGGAGCCCTTGTTGGAGATTTAGAATTTGGAGCATTTGTATAAATAAAAAACAACCCTTCATTGTAGAAATCTTCTTGTAATTCCCACTTAAGGTGGAAGACTAGTAGACTTGTATTTAAAAGAAAATTTGCTTTGCAAGTTTTATTTACCAAGTTGTAATATCATATTGAAGGAAGTTCATTAAATAATGTGTCTTTCCTTTCTCTTCAAATTATTTTTATGTAAAGGAATGAATTAAATGGATATCATGTTTAAATTCTACCTTGTGATCAAAGAAAGGAAAGTTGCAATCTTAATTTTTTTGATCACAATGTGAATTGAGAGGTTGTCATAGCCTTATTTTGGGTTGAAACAGTTAAACACTCTTTGGTTTTTTTATATTTAAAGTTAAATCCATCCTTTGATATCTATGTTATTTCAACCATTCATTTTTAGAGTTCTCTGGCCTACATAGTGACCGACACCGGTCAGTCTTAATCAGCGTTGGTGTACTCAGTACCGACATCGGTCACTGTTTCATATTACAATTTCTAAAAGTGTTAAATTTAAGTTTAGTTATCAACTTACATGATATCATGGCTTACACATAAACCTTAAATTCAATGAATAATTATGGAAAAATCATTTAGATAAGTGTGAAGCACAAAATAGTGAAGATATGTCAAAATTTATAAAATGGACTCATCCAACAGTAACTGGCATCGGTGACTGAACTGTCGTCGATATTCCTATGAATGACATTGATCACTGGATACCACACAATTTCCTTTCTATAAAATGATAGTCATTTTTTGTTCCCTTTTTATATCAGATGCTTCTAAGACTGTTATATTTTCTTAAAACTTTATAAGAACTTGCTCATGGAATTAATCTCTTACCCCCCCTAAATTTAAAACAATATTCTAAAAATGTATCATTAACACAAGAACCAACGCTGGTAGTGAAACTGACGTCGACAGACCAATAGTTACTGCGGTCAGTCAAGAGACCGCCTTTGTTCACCTGTGCATGGACTGTTTGTTTATTTAAACATATTTCTGACCAAACTATTGACTTTTATGGATCTAAAATTCACCTAAATTTAGATCCATTGTGTGAGGGTCGTGTATGTTTTTTTGGACCCATACTCCAACTTGTATATATGGATTTAAATGCATAAAACTCTTGATCTACAAAATGGGGTTTTTCCCCATCAATGAAAACAAAAAAAAGAGACAAATCAACAATGGATCTCAAACCAGATCTAAGATAGATGCATGTATTGCAATAAGTAACTAAGAATTCATGAGTAATCTAAGCTTCAACTATTCTAAAGGTGGACCCAAATGGATGGAATCCCCTCTTCTTGCACATTGGATCCAAGAAGACTCCTTCATGATTTTTCTATGATCCATGGCATCCACTCCTTCAACCTACAAACCAAATAGAAACAAATGAATTAGCTTATGGTAAGGAATGTTTAAGAAGACTCCCTTAAGGATGATTAGGGTTTCTTTAGGGTAGATATAATCTTTTGGTCCCTATTGATTTGATCCAAGGGTTAAGAATCAACCCTACAATTATTAGGTGAGAATACCCATATCATGGTTGTAAAATTTTAAATAAATCAAATGTATGTGTAATTGGATGAATGGGGCCACTTAGGGCTCTAGTGTGTTAAGTTAAAAATGTAACCCTTCTAGTGGTTTTTAGTGATTAATTCAATGGACATTAAAGAAAATAATTTAAGTGAACTAAGGTAACTAAGGATAAGGGTTTATTAAATGTGGATAAATGTTAATTTCCAAGAGAGAAACTAATTACTCTATTAAGATAAATTAATGAACACTTACCTAGTGATGATAATTAAATTGACATTAGAACTAGATTAAGAATATTTAATTAATAATCTAGACCTGATCTATCCTTTGTAATGTAGCAATTGCTGGTGGAAATTAGTTAAACGTTTATAGGGTTTAACACCTTGCAAACTATTTCAAACAAAAAAAATTACCTCAACTTCCCAGATAATTATTTAAGGATTAATGTGGTTTTACAACCTCGAAATTGTGGGCGTTACAACCTTTCCCCGAATGACAAGGCACAACATTCTAATTCAACTACATTATAACTCCCATATAGGAATCATCCATGACACAACACATTCCCAGTTTACATATTTATTGCATTCATATTTTTTTATCGACCATACTTATTTGAAAATAACTTACATGCAGTCATTCATTCTTATTTAAACTAGACTACATTATCTTATATTTTACTTAACATTTTACCTATAATGATTCCATCTAATTTATTTTTTTTCCCTTATCGCAAAAAAAATATGTAGCTTGGTTTTTGAAAGAAACATATCTACAAAAACGAGGTTACTAGTGTTTGTTCTAAAGATTTATTTTCTAAGTTGGATGTTTTTTCATTTTTACAATTTATCTCAGTTGCAACAAGGTTCGCATGAAAAAAAATGGAATTTTATTAGTTTAAGAGTAAATATATTACTTTTTCTTTTCATATTAGCATTTAATTACCAAGGTTACTTTGTTTTGTTTTAAATTATTACAACTAAATGCATATTATAACTACTTCACTAAAATACTTAGTTTCCATTGATCATGATATACAGTAGATGGTTTTCCTCAAGTCAAAAGGGTCAATCTGTAAAAGGAAAAGGTTACAGTACAAAACAAAGAAGATGTATGTAGACAATGTACACTTTCCAGATTTTAGTCAAGGAAGAGAGAATTCTGGGAAAATTTTGACAGGGCTTCACCATGCAAAATGGACATTTACGAATTTTCCAGTATCCATATCAAGCTAAAATAAAGGGGAATGCAGTAAAAGTAATAGATTACAGTATTTCAATGAAGTATCTGAATCAAGGCTTATACCTGAGAAGGTAATCTTCAACTTCATAATCAAAGAGGATAAATGCAAATACAAGTTACAAGTAGGCATTTCAAAAAGTAAACTGAAGAAAGGGATATATAAAATGCATATTTTTCAAGAAACCCATTTCAGTTACAATTTTATCAACATCATTCAACCTTGCAAAACTCACATGAGTTCAATAAACATATCTGAGCAGGAAAAGTAGATTATTGAGAATTCAGTCATGAATCAAGCTTGAGATGTCAACCCTAGATTTGAAAACTTCACAAAATATTATCAAAATGCAATGCAGAAATCCTCAAAAGTGATTAAATGAGACATATAACTTAGTATCATTGAAGAAAAGAGATATTCATGTATTTTTCTTATTCCCATGGGCTAGTTCCAATCAGAAAAATCAAAAGTGGATAGAGGGGAACTCTATGGTGAAGAATAACAATACTGGAATGTCAAATACAAAGGATTTTGCATATATCAGATCTCAAATTTTGAAAGAAAATTTGAGTGGAGTCTACATCTATCTAGGAAGGATCTAAGGTTCAAACTCTTTTTAAAAGTAATGTTTTGGGAATTTATATAGCACAGATCACAGAAGAAAATGATACACGTAAAACAAGATACACAGATATACAAGTCATGACTACAGGTTGAACCCCCAAAATGAGCTCGAAGGTTTTAGTATAGAGGAACAATGATCCATTTCTTAAGGAAACCCAAGAAGTAGTATTCAAAATACGCTACAAGAACATCAATTTAGAAAAACAATGGCCATAATCCCTTTGATAGAAAACCCAAATAACCATGAGGGGAAATGAACTTACCATTCATAGAAGTCAGGTTAAACCTAGAGTCTCCAAGTTCAAAGCATGAACAAAGGAACAAAAATACAAAGAGCTCCACATTCACTTTCCATGGCAGACTTAATCGATCTTAGAGAATCATTTCTACAGAGGGGTTGGGTTTCAAAAGTAAACACAATGGCAAATCACAGTGATGCTCATCACATAGAGACCATTTTAAAGAAGGACATGAGCTCAAGAAAGCTTCTCCAATGGCGGTACCTCTCAAAGTTTTGCTCAAAATATTCTAGGGAAAAGTTCAGATGCTCAAGGGCCATTAAAATGGTTTGAATCGAATTTCATAAACACTATCAATGGCGATAGAAAATTTTTCCATGGCTTCGCCCACAAAACTAGATGTAAAGTGGAGAAAATGAATAATGTTCAAGTTTTTTTAACTCAACTACCTCAACCGTGGATTAACAGAACTCAACCTTGGTCAATGAATCAATGACCAGAAATCAAAAAGGACAAAGATCAAAGGATGAGGATCGATCTCCACTTTCAATGCAAACCATGGTTCGAGTCTTCAAAAAATGTATTTAATACAAGTCTGAAACCCTAATCATGCTTTTGAGATCAAAGATCAAAAATTGACAAGTACAGAGATCAACGCTAACAAATTGATCATCAAGATCGATGCCAAAGTAGTCCAAGTGAAATGGCAGTTGATTGGCCAACTTATAATTTTCAAATTTTATAAAGTGTCAAAATTTCCTCTGCAGGCCTAAAATTCCGTAGAGTACACTTGGCACGATCACAGCAGAAGTGGAAAAATGGAGATCGGGATTTATTTGTGTTTTAAACTTTAAAATTGCAAAAGGTTAAAATCTCAAAATAGCCCCGCAACCCCGCAAGGCAAAATTCAAAACAATCTGAAAGTCAAAGCATTGCCGGAGTAGTGGATCCCTGTTGAGTTTTGAGAATTTTTTCAAAAGGGGTTAAAGTTTCAAATAGACACTCAGGCCCGAAATCTTGTAAAATTTTCAGATAGACCTCCAAGCTTGAAAGTTCGCAAAGGTTTCAAATTATAAACATGCCTGAAAGTCCGCCAAAAGAGTCAAAGTATCAATCTTTCGTGCAGGTTCGCAAAAAGGGAAATTAAGAGAAAAATTGTTAAGTCATCCATGGACCCGCAAAGGTAAAATAGAGTAAAGTTATAAAGTTTCCCATGGCCCCACCATGTCGCCAAAGGAAAAATCGGAGAAGTGGACTACCAGGATTTTTTTTCAGTTTTGAGCCCTTTTCAGAAAAAGGGCAAAATGCATATTTTCAAGCCGCGATTCTGCTACAATTAAATTTAGACATGTGTATAACTTGGATTAAGAGCAAATGGTAGGTTGAATATTTTAAAATGCAGATTTTTTATTAGAAACAATAAGGAAAGATTTTCCAGGCCCGTTTTTGGATCAATTTTGTCCTACATGGACGGTCTTTTTCAAAGTAATGAATTACAGAGTTCTTCAGAAAGCCTTAAGTTGAGCTCGAGGTCTGCAAAAATGGTGGAATTTATTTTCTCACATAGGAAGCTTAAGCAGTTATTAATGGCGACCACAAAAAAAAATTACAGAGCTTGGCTAGCTTGAATGGAGCTCAATAATTTATTACCAAAAAATGACTAAGTCTACAATAATTTTGCATCTAAATATAAGCCCTGAGTTCACTAGATTCAATCATGGTCAGAAAATAATTAATTTTTCTCACTCACAAAGAGTAAAGTTGCATGCCTTCGCAAAATTTAGAAAAGGACAGATCAGCAAAAAGACAAAGGCTGCATGCACAGGAAGAAGACTTGCTCAGCAAGCAAATCTTATTTTTAGAAAATCATCCACTCATGCTTTTCTTTAAAATAGACATGCTTTTCTTAAAATAGATCAGTCAACTGCAGTTGACTAGTTGTAACCGAAGGCTACTAATTCCTATTTGTAATTACATGTTCTATTTTTATCCCTTTATATATTATTAAATAAAGGATAAAAATAGCATGCATGGGCGAGTACAAGCTAGAAGGGGGTGAACTTTATTTTTCTATATATTGTGTGCCCTTGCAAAGCACAGAAGGACAAATTTTGGAGGACTTTTTGGATATAGGACTACTGAAGCAATTTTTTCCAGTTTTACCTTCTGAGTGTGAAGAATTTCTACCTTCCCAATTATTTTCAATCTTGTTTATGTTTCTATCAGTCTTGTGAATGTAAATTCCCTGATTAATCATCTTACCTTGTTGTAAAATTCAGTAGTTTTTGCATGATATTAATGTTCATGTTTAGCTTAGTAGTATTGTTGTGATAATCTCCCTCAATACCTCCAAGTTTTTTTCCCTTAATATTCTACAGAAGAACTATTGGTTCGTGCACCAAAAATCCTTCACATATCAATTGTGCATATACTCAGTCAAAGCCCTCATACAAATTTGGTGTATCACCTTAGTTTTAATTACTTTACAGTCATATTTTACCTTCAAAACCCCATAATCAATTTAGGATACATCAATAAGGAACCGGCCTTGATATTGGAGACTCACCTCAAAATAGGTATACCCATAGACCTGAGGTGTTTCCATTGTATCTACAAAAGAGAGATCAAATTTTGCAAGCTTAGAAAACCTACAGCCATCTCTCTACAGGGTGCACTTTCAAGAGATAACACTAGCATAATGAACAATTTTAGTTTCCATTTACATAACCAGAATAATTTACATGAGACAAGATAGGGTTAGAGACATATTCATTTCATTTCATTTCTTAAGGGAGGAGAGAGAAAGAGATAGGGAATAGAGAGAAAATAGAAGCGATATTATTCAAGAGTTATATTTCACACAACAAGCCACAAGAGAGAGTTGCATACAATTATTTATAAGTTTTAAAAATATTTCACGGTGATTTATTGTCTTGTCTACGGTCTTGCGGTCTTATTTTACATTTTTCTACTAGTTGCGAAAACATATAATTTTTCCTCGAAGGATAAAGAACCACATTTGAAAACTATATTCCGATGGGAAAATACACAACGGTGAAATTCAAACATGTAATCGTATATATCAAGAATTCATAAGGAATGAAGGAATTTAGAATTGGTGAATGGTTTGAAAACAACGGCTAGTGTTTTTAGGCCTTTGGTTGTAATCGAGTCAGTTGCAAAAGCAATCAATTTTAGATCAAGGGCTAATAAACCATCTCCAAAAAATGATTTTTCAAAGGTGAATGCTCCATTGAAAAATACCTACATGATCTCCTATATACAGAGAATTTACCAAAGTCCACAGAACAAAGAAATGGTAAACAGGTTACAAAGGGTGACTTGTTTTCCAGAGCCACCGGTCGTAGTTAATCTAGCTTGACCTAGTCAAACACCAACTATAGGCCTATAAAACCCCTTTTCCAACCTAGTTAGGAACATTTTTTTCCACAAAATAAATTTTACAAGAAATTTTCTAATAGAAACACTAGAGGTTTATAAAGGAAAAAAATCATTTCTTCACACAGGGTCCAAACAGTGAGCCGAAACGAACACGAACTTTTCACTTTTAACAGCTTCCTAAAACTACAAGATGGGGTAATAGGGCTCCTAGAGGGGTCACGAAATGGGCACAAATGGTCGATTAGGGATGATCTAAGGCTTGATGTGAATCCCCACATAATAATGAACACAAACAAAACTAAACATTTCTTTTTTAGGGCTCAGAAAGTTGTTTTGCGAGTCTCTGAATATTATATTTTTCTAACTTCGCAAGTAGACTGAAATGGTTATTTTAGTTGATGACTTAAACTCTCATCACTATCAGTGGACACGAGAACCTAATTCAGATATCCTAGTTAGCAATGTAAAAGGTTGTGGAAGTAACACAATTGATGGTCAAATTATAAGTCGGAATCATAAATCACAAGGTGAAATTTTACTGTTTCGCAGTAATATTCTGGTTAAAATATCCAATTGTTTAAGTATCTAATGGTTTAGTATTTTTATTATCTTGTAAATGAAGAACCAAATTATATGAAAATTATAAAATATGAAGGTAAGGATACCATGCCTGGAAAATATTAGCGTCTGCAATGCAAGAGGTGCTCCAAGTGGGTTTACCCGCATTCTACAAGGCTCCAACTCTCTTCTAGCATTCTATCAAATAGTTCACGTGCACCCATAACCCCTCCATTTGTACCATTCAAGACAAAATCCAGGGACATGTATGTACTATCCCACTAAGTGCGATGAGATCCACTAAACCAATGAACTTTCCATAATATCAACCAACTCGTTATACCTCCAACCAAATCAACTCTCTAGAAAAACCCATATGCCAACAAAAGAATCCACCATGACTGCAACCAGTCAAAAAATATATTACTCTCATAGAAAACCACCATGTCATATGGGTATGTGGTTCATTAACTTGCTCCAAATTCCCCATTTGACATAGAATAGGGAGGATACTAGTGACGGTAGTGGAAAAAGGACTTCCCTTTACTAATTGCATTTTCTTGAAAAGTTCTAAAACTTTTTCAACCATCCTAAAACGTGCATTCCTATCAATGGTTTCATTCCATGAGGCCACGCTTGGTTGGGAAATTTCTTGGGAAGTCTTATAGCCTTGCCAATAGCATCTTTTGTGCATATCCTACGATTAAGGCATTCCATGGGGTTACATTGTATTTTTTTCTTTTTGTTCCTTAAACAACCATCTTCCCTTCACATCTACCCGCACACTCTGCAACTAATTTCCCTGGCGCACTTACAACTACAATATTTGGCAAGATATCATGGTTTATATTCTTTGTTGGATGTCCTTGCCCTGTTGTTCATAGCCTTTAAGCTAAGTGTCTATGGTTATATTTAGTTAAAGTTTCTAAGCCCTTATCAAGTAAACCACTTTATGCCCTCCTTGTAACCAACCCTTTGAACATGGATCTGGTAAAGGGTAAACAAAACGCTTCATGCATAGGAAGAGTAAAAGAGACAAAATCTTTTGAAGGCATACATGGGATAGTAGGGAAGGAATTTCCGATGTCATAATAAATATAACAGCTTCTCACAATAAAATCTAAAGAGCATGAAAGCTAAATGGTAGCCATTGTCTACCTAATGAATGGTGCAGCAAGGTTATAGTACACGTAGAACAACCATTAGAAGTGGAGAAAGTGAAAACAATATAGCTAGACGTTACACCAAAATAATGTGCCTCCTAATCCATAAATTTCTTCTTCTTTTGGATATAACAAACAAAACAGTGGCATAAAATAGTTCTTCTCCTCTCAAACATGATTAAACCCACTACCAAAATAAATACATACCAAGATCAATCAATTGCATATAAAAAAAGAGAAGGTATTTGGGTTATACATTTATCTTGTGTGCAGAGTTGTTATAACCCATAATGGAATGATTTTAGCATAGCTTTTTGAGAGATAACTATGTAGCACAGTCCCCTATACCATTCTCTTTATTTAATTATGGGCGACTAAAACCCTGTTATCACTGGAACTATCTAATTACTGTTGATTCTACATCATTGACTTGTTTTTCAGCATATTTAATGCTTTTAGACATCAATAAAGTGAAATTATTATTATGCAAGGAGGATGACAAGTCTAAAGGACATATACAGTGTGTTTTTATGTGAAATCCCATAGATGAGGGTGACCATGTCATGTATTAAAGATGCACCTCTGACATAGGCTTGCACATGCCACTCCCCTACTTCTTAGGAAGTAGCTACCCTCCACTTGATTTGCACCCATGTATGTGCGGACTCCATAAAAATCACCATGCTTCCTATCACATGCGCATGTAAATAGCATGACCTAGCAACAAAAACCGGCACTGGAGGGAGTCAAATAATCACCTGATCTTATGCACAGAGGATCATGCATTGATTTTGGTCAGTGTACTGCCGCTCGCTTGGGGTAATGTATTTAAGGAGGCAGGTAAAAATTGAAAATGATCCCGTGGGTAAAGAGCCAAACGCCTAACCAATAACCATAGGTTTATACCAAAACACTAACATTAAACACTTAGAAGATTTCACTTTCACAGAACTGTTCCAGACCATAGGAAGAAGAGGAAGGCATCAGACGGAACTGAACACTATATTTGTAAAGAAAATCATCAGTCCTTTGTTCACATTTGTGGCCACTAGGAAGGGACATTCCACAGCACACAATTGAGTGTAGTCACATGTAATTTGACATAGAAAATCAGAGGATGTTAAGGAATATATAATTTGGTTTATTTTTAATTATTTTTCTTTATATACAACCATGAGATTGTCCCCATAGTTGATGTCTTTGCCACAATCTTGCATTGGTGTTGGCCAAGGAAGGATGTTGTTTTCTTCCAATTCAGTGTGGCATTCTTTGTCATCTGAAATGTTACTTCCGTTAGCATAGGTAAGATTTCCAATAAGTCTAATTTCAATCCACAAAACAATAATGGTTGGGCCTCTCAGCATATCACTCTACTAAAATTGGTGTTAGACAAAGTAATTATCACCGCCAGACATTACTTGTGATTCAAATTCATAACATGACAAAACTTCTTACATTTTTATAGCGGTTTTGAGGAGGAAAGCACTTCTGATGTTATTGTACTTGAAATCTATGTCTTGCAGCGTTTGGATTTCAATAATGCTGAAATCCAGAGTTCCATAGATGGAATTTCTAGCTAGTCTCCTCCTCATACAAAATCACAATTAACTGTGCTAGTTGATTCCACAAAATATTGGCAATGGTCACTAAAAAACAAACATAGGACTTAAACATAATACTCACATAGTTTCAAGTTGCGGCAAGTTAAAAAAATTAGAAGAAAACGATCTATTCAAATTTTTGTTTTCTATCATGTTGTGAAACAATTCAAACACAAATGAAGAAAAGGGTATCAATATTAGGTAATTTTCTTCTATAACATATTTACAGTAGTGCTTAGATTACTTTGGACTTACAGTGTGGTTAACAAGTCTAAGGAAGAAAACCACAGGGGAAATTGGGATATATCGAATTAATTGTTGTTGAGGTCCTTACGAATACCACACGCAACCATTATTATTAGACTTCACAACATAAACAGGGGATCTTTGGAGGTAGGCAACTAGTCTACTCAATATGCACCCGGTCAATGCCGGTCCACACATCATGTGTTGACCGGCATTGACTCAGTGCATATTGAGTGGAGATTAGCCGCTGGCTTACTCACAAGTATTGCACGTTACTCATCCCGAATAAGTTAGGAGTAGTACCATTTAATTTAGTGTTTGAAATATGCTTGAAAGTAAAAATTGATCCCAACAGTTACTACGCTAATCTCAATATATTATCTTTGGGAATGAAACAAAAAAGCTAATGCCACCTTTACAACTATTTTACCTCTCTTTGGGAAGAGAGACACCTTAATCAAGGCATGTTATTTTAATACAAATGTTATGAATCTTACATACAAAGGAGAGTAGATTTGTCATGATTGATTAGGTCAGTTATTAACATAAGGAAATCATAGTGTGTTCTTCATCTTGATGAAAAACATAGTGTGTTTTTTAACGTGCTGAAAAACACAATGTGTTTTTCAACAAGTTGAAAAAAATGATGGTTTTCCACATAGTTTTATTTATGAAATTGAATTTTACAAAATCACACTAGTGTGAATTTAACATTTGAATTCATATTTGTCAACAAGAACCTTAATAATTAATGTCTTGAAATACAATGTTTGAAAATCTCTATTTTTTCCATCTACTTGAATATATATATATATATATATATATATATATATATATATATTAATAACATTCTTTTTTGGATTAAACAAATGTTATCACCAATCATGAGTTAGAGGACCACATATCATATTAAATGCATAGTTACATTTTTTAGGGAAAAATGTTTCCACTCGATTTTTCATTAAGATGGAAAACTCGGTGTGTTTTTCATCAACATGGAAAACACACCATGTTTTTCAGCATGTTGAAAAACACGACAGTTTACCACATGTTCAGGGTGGCCTATTTGAGTGTCAAGAATTTCTTTTGTTTATTTCCATCGATCGACCCCTAATACACCTAATGTGATAATTGAACATGTATTAGGGCTATATTTGAAATCATTTATACCAATTGAACCCTAATACATGTTAAATTAATGATAGGTGTTGTATTATAGTTTACAGTGTTGTAATTGTGTTATTTAAGATGACAAGTTAGTGTTTACGGCATCATATCAATGTTTGTGTTTTTAAGGTATCATATGATTGTTTAGGATGACTCATTAATATTTAAGGCATTCTAATTGTGTTTTGTAAGGTGACCCATTAGTTTGTAAGGTCTCATTATAGTTTTTAGGCTTTCATATCAAGTTTATATTTTTTTTGTTAATGCTCAAAGTATCTCGATTGTAAATTATGTTATTTAGGTCGACCCATTAGTGTTAAGGTTTTTGTATCAATTTTTGAATGTTTAGGGTGGCGTATTAGTGTTTAATATGAGTGCTTATGATATCAAATTATTCTATAAGGTGTCCAAATTATATTATTTACGGTGATCCCATAATGTTTACAGTCCTCTAATAATTTATAATGTGTCATATTCGTGTTTATCAAGTCTTATAAAATTTTTTAGGGTAAAACATTAGTTTTTTTTTGTGTCTAATTTATGTTATTTAGAGTAACCCATTAGTGTCCAAGGTTTTGCATCAATTTTTGAGTGTGTAGGATGTCATATTAGTGTTTAGGGTGTTGTATGAGTTGATAGGGTATTAGAGCGATGATTATCATTTTGTATGAGACCATGTGTTTCATTAGTGTTTAGGATATCCTAATTATGAAATAGAGGATGAATCATTAGTTCATAGAGTATCATGACATTATTTAGAGTATTGTATCAGTCTTTAGGGTGTTAAATTAATGTTTATTGTATCCCAATTATTTTATGTGGGGTGACTAATTCGTGTTCAAGGTGTTGTATAAGTGTTTAAAGTGTCCAAAATTAATTTAATGTGGGTGACTTAATATTATTTATGGTGATATAATTAGAATAATTATAGATAATATTATGTTTTCATTCATCATTAGAATTATAATAATTTTAGCTAATACTTCTAGAGATGTTATGTTAATGTTATAAACAATATAAAAATGTATTGTTCATTTTTATATAAACAATCATGCAAAAAAAAATTAAATGTTTTGTTATGTGGAAGGAAGGCAAATCAAAACTACAATATTATCTAAATGAATTTAGTGATCATATAATCTTTCCAAGAATAAGTAGGAATTACACTAGTATGTTAATAAGTGAGATTGATCAAAAATATAAATTACCTAATACTTTGAAAATAGGAACAAATTTGTGTTATTGATATACACATGGATGGCTTAAGAAAACACTTATGGAAAATTTTTACATAGTTTCTTGGGCATGCATGGAGGATGGCCCAAGATAATGGTCTAGAAATATGGCGCAAACAACCTGACAGGCCATGTTCTATGGTTAGTAAATTTAAATAAGTTACATTAGCTCAACATGTGATGTCGACATATTCTGCTCAACATGTCTTGAACTCTATAGTGTCATGTGATATGTGCAAGTGAAATCACTTGAAATTATTGTGCTCTAAATAACTGCAAAACAATAGGAGTGACATTGCAAAAAGAACTATTGACATTGGGAATATTGAACAAGGACTTTCTTTCTGAGATATCTTGAAAGTACAGTACCTCAACAATATGTGTATCAAATTCCTTTTCTTCTTAAAATGATAGTAAAAAATTGAGTATGGGGCTTATAATGAATTCTACTAGAACGTGGGAGGATAATGGTGTTAAATGTATTCTATATTTGATTTGGAACATTGTGTACGTGATAGGTATGGCTAGGAATAGGTATGAATTTTGAATTTTTAGGGTTTGTACATGACTCTATAACTTGTTTAGGGTCTCATAATAGTGTTTAGGGTGTCATATCAATGTTTAGGATGTTGTATTAGTGAATAATGTGTCCCAAATGTATTATTGGTGGTGAGACATTTGTGTTTTATGTCATATCAATATTTCACTATTTAGGATATCACATTAGTTTTTAAGATATCGTTTGATTGTTTACGGTGTCAGATTAGTGTTAAGTTTTCCTGATTATGTTATTTAGGATAAACCATAAATTCTAAACCCTGAACCTTAAGTCATAAACTCTAAATCTTGAACCCTAAACCCTAAACCCTAAGCCCTAAACCCTAAACCTTGAACCTTAAACTTTAGAAAATAATTAAAGTTTTCCTTATTATTATTAATTAATATATTTGAAATAGTAAGAAAAGGTGGCAATTTGATGTCATATCTATACCTAATACTTTTCAAATAGGAACAAATCTATGTGCTTGATATGCACAAGGGAAAATATATCATGAAACTTTATCTTAAGTACAAATATATCAAACAAATGTTTAGAAGTTTCTTTTGAAAACGAATGACGTGGTCAAATATTTTGTTTAGTATATAGACACTAAATAATAGTGTGAACTAGTTTATTATCATGGTATTATTGTAGTCACGTATTTGGCAATAAATCATAGAGGGTTCGGTAATTTCTACAATTTGTCTTTATTAATCACTAGTATGAGAACCGTTAATTATGTTGATATTGTGTTGGTATTGGTTAAATATGCATGCGATCTTCGAGCTCTTAGTTGTAATTTCATTGCTCTTATCTATATTAAATTAAATAACATAGAAAAATTTTGATTCCCCAGATGCATTATAGTTGTAAATATTGCAAATGTGGAGATCATTTGTGTGTGTTTGTGTGTGTGTGTGTGTGCGTGCATTATTAGTTGTTAAATATTGGTAATTGTAATGTTGTGAATGTCTGATGTAAGTTGAAGCTATATAAATTATTTGATATCATACTCTAACTATCAATTTGGCATATGGGGCAAGTGCCTCTGCAAAGACAGGAATCGGTGTGTGTTGAAGGGGCTTGCCCCTTAGGATGCCACATCGATATGCCTAACTATATGTGTGTGATGAAGGTGCTTTCCCCTTAGGATTTTGCATCAATAGTTGGGTGGTATACTATGCTGAGAAGAGGTTTTTAAATTCACCCGCTGACCCTCCACTCAAAAATGCACCCTCTTGTACTATTGCAACCGTCCCTTTTGCAATGGACAATTGTGATATTATGGTAGGGTGCATCTTGAGTGAAGGATAGCCATTGGAATTTTTTGATACTTGAATTTTTCATGGATATTAGCTTTCTGATGTTGTGATTATTTTATCAAATTAGATGACGTATATTTGATTTGACATGTATCGTACTAACGTTAATTATATATTTTCCATAATTCACTATATATGGGATTATCATCATTTGTCCAATTTAGGATTTTATTGGTTCAATTATCATTTCCAAACATTTATGGTATTCATATGGCCCCCCTTTGATTATTTACTTATTTTTTTAATTATCTTGTGTAGTTATAAGACTTTTTCTAGGTCAGTGTACTTGACAAGGAACTTAAGTCCAAAAGGTTTTAGTAGACTACATGTTTATGAGAAAAGAGTCCCCATTCTCTTCAAAATTTATCCATGTGACCATTGGTCTACCTTATTCACATTTTTTGATATTCATATACTTGTTTGTTTATTTGTGTGTAAAGAGTGTTCTAATATGAGTTTAAATCATATAGAGATGCACCTATAACCTACTTAATCTACATAATATAGAAAACCAGTATTGTTTGAAAAGGAGTTAATTCTAGAGAATTTGAGTACTCATTGAAGCATGTAATTTTAATACTAGATATACATTACAATGGTTTTTTAGTGTAGAAACTATAACAATTATTATAATGTCATTCCCAATACTATAGGCTATAACAATTATTGGAATGTTGTTCACAATACTGTAACTAATCAAATGTTTATAGATATTGATATTGCAAATAGATTGAAATCTATCTATTCATAATAGACTAATAAATTTATTAAGTAATTTATTCAAATTTAACATTTAACCATTACATTTATAAAACTCATAATTATAGGAAAACATTTTATTTTGAAAAAATCCTAAATTGTGTTTCTATTAATTATATGTTAGCAACATAAAGTTATCTATTTAGAAAATGATTGGAATGGAACCAAACCCGTGATTACGATTCCAATATATTCTAAAATATATTCACATGTTAGTCTAACATACGAAATACGAAGTTTTAGTATTATAAGGAATACAATGTTTCCCAAAAAGAAGTCACTCACGAACACACGACGTTAACTCATTTAGAGTGTATGCCCCTAGACAAAGTAATAACTCCATTGAATTTCCAATAAAAAATAATTATTAATGAAAGAACTCAGGAGAAAATGTTTTAGGGCCTTTTCATATGTTAAATTACAGATGTTTGTATTGAAAAATTCAAATTAGAACTGTTCATTCTATTTTTTTTTATGTTTGCTTACGAGATATTTTTTCCCATTGTAAAGGTAAACATGGTTGCCATTTGGAGATTGGAAATTCATGGGATGTCGAATACCTCCGAAATTCTTGCAAGTTCATCATTCATATTATACGACCCTAATGGAAGCAAGATAATAGAAAGAGGTACAATTGTGGGAAATGCCACTATGACCTTCCACCAGGTTGAGTATAGTGCCTTGATATTGGGTCTTGAGGAAGCGATACGCCATGATGTTTGGAAAATTTTTGTATTTTCTCACTATATGCTTGTTTTGAAACAAATGACTTGTGTATACCAATGTAACAATGTAAATATTTCAATTCTTTGAGTTCAAGTGCTATAGAGTGTATCTTACTTTGTGAAATGTTCATACATGAATGTAAAAGTTAACAAAGGTAGGTTAGATGTATGTCAAGTTTCTAGGCTCAAGTTTCTAGGGACACTATAAACCAAGAAGTGGTAGCTTTGCTAGCACTTTCTATGGAAGACATTTCAATATGATATATGTACACACTGTATGTCCTTTTTATGTAATTGTAGAGATACATTACTTATTAGATTTTGAATAAATAATATTATGTGAATTGTCTCTAGTGTATATATTATATATTTTGTGGATAATATGATGATATATCCTATAGTGTTGGTTGATAGACCGGGCATTTTTGATACCTCATGTTTTCCTCCTATCTTCTCTTTTAACACGCTTGCAATTCACATTTCATATTTACTTCGGAAACATCTAGAGTCAAGTATCCAATTTTGAAAAATAATGTGTGTGGATAATTTCATCACAAATCATTCATTATGCACGATTTTCTCAATATGAATGAAAAATACGAATAAATAAGATCGTGCACCGTTTGTTTCAGTTTAACTTGTTTTACAATGCGTCGCTTCAATGGTGGTTATGACAATGTACATGAACAAAACATGTGGAAGCTCGGAAACATGGGTCGATCCATGTTCACAATCCATTCTTATGTTTTCGGGGAAGACATAAATAGTGAGACGGTAATATATAACTTTTTGAACATTAATTGTTTGTCATAGAAATGTACCTAATGTCATTTGTTGGGATAACAATTATGAAATTGTTTTCTTTTCATAAAGGTTTTTTCACATTCCATGATGGTAATATTCAAATATGTGAACATTACTTCTTTTGCAAAATACTTAATATTTTATGTTGGGATAATAGTAATGCACTTGGACTCCATAGATACAAGCACCTTCACATCACATGGCACGTACGCGTTTCACAATCGTCACAGAGGAAGAAAAGGTAGATGATCCTCCAATAGTTGATGGTGATACATCAGATGGTCCTTCCGGGCCCATTCACTCAGATATCCATGAGCCACCCATAGAGTATAGAACCAAATATGTTAATGGTCATATTCGTTATGTCTGCCAACATGGATCATGTGTTGTTAGTGGGGATGTTAGGTTTTTTTGAGTTGCATAGACTAAATCGACATCGCCAAGTAGAACACAATATTCCCTCTGTGGAACCTCGTAAGCATGGCCGTAAGCATACGGGAAAACAATCACCTATCTCTCAAGATAGAAGCAGGGCATACATGTAAAAGAGGGAGGCGGAGCTATATCCTGCGGAAATGATTCTACTTGCATCGGAGGATGGTTATCGATCGAGTTTGTAAAAAATAATGCAAATATCGATTCGAGGAGTTGAGTCAGGAAGGAAAGAGGGAGATGGATGATGCAATGTGTGCCAATGATTCAACAAAGATTCAAAAGGTGAGAGAGGATCATTGGTTGAGAGCGAGAGGAAATAAAAAACTCAAATATCAGAACAGAGGTAAATATAAGATTAGTATATTATTTTATATATTATGTTTAGTTGGAAATTAAAAACTTAATATTCTGTCATAAACAGGAAGCTAGAAAAGAGGCCAGAACAAGTAGCAGAAATGTTGACCCCCCTACGAATGATAACGTAAGTAATTAATGGTCTTTCGTAAGTAAGGATATAATTTAGTTTTTGTTTATTTTTTTATATACTAACTATAGGCATGCGTAGGATTATGACATTCCCTTGTGTCAACTCTTATGCTGACATAGACAATCGATTCGTAGTGCGAAACAGAGAGAGGTAAAAACCACTTAACATGCACTTGAAAAATGTATGTTGCCTTAAGTTGTTAATACTTTAATTATGTTGATGTCGTGATTGTTATAAGGGGACATTTACGATAACATGCCCCTTCTCAATCAGCTTGTGGACTTGATCTTATTAGAGATATAGCTTCACATGAGGTAAGAGAGGTGGAGATGAAAAATAGTCCCATAATTCAAATTTTCCACGTCAACTAAAACAAGCCACATCAAGCGTAGGAAGGTGGGGTGGGGGACCATGCATCCCCTCATGTCACGTCATGTATTTTTCTTCCGGAAATGGGCTCCTTTTTGGTGAGGAGGATGGCATGTATTTGCATGGAGACATGGGAATTTTCACCCACATGGATGGGTGCAAATTGAGTGAAGTGTTGCCAACGGATTCTTCTTACATGCATTACTCATTTCACTTTCTCCAACCACCCCTTCCATGCTTTCCAAATCCATTTATTTATTTATTAATTTTAATTATTTTTTATTTTCTAATTATAATGTGTGTATATATAATTATTCCATTTATTTTATATATAGCTATATATATTTTATACATATTACGTATTATTATTATTTTTAGTTTCATTATGATCTTGACCAAATAGCTCGCAACATAAAATTTTACCAATTATTAGCTAGAATTTACTATCAAACTCGTTGATGAACTAAATAATCAAAACAGTAACTAATATGTATCATGACACCTGGGCACTATTGATGATCTCCTGTAATTGGCTTTCGACCAACAGAACAAAGTTAGGGCACTACAACATATATTTATAATGAAAATATAATAACTAAAATATTATTCATGTATTATTTTTTATGCTACATCATATGGTTAAAGTCACGCTCGCCTCATGGTGAACATAATTACGCCGAAGGCATTCTTGTAGTGAACATAGACCTAGGAATTCTGACAATCGTCAGACATCGTACGCATTTCATTCCTTCTCCCAGGTTCGTTGAAATCCAAGGGATAACAAAATTTCAGGTATTTTTATAGATTTTTGTGGACAGTTTTCATTTTTCTCGCTGCATGGTATAGATAGATGGCTAACTGCATGTGATTTCTTCTCTACTTCTGCCACCACTCATGGAGGAGGCTGCTGCACCGCCAAATATAATTCCATACGATCAAATGCAGAGACCGGAGGTGGAGAAGGTTGCGTTCGTGCTCGTATTGTGCTTTACATGTTTTTTCTCATCTTCATATATAATCTCCTCTTCCCCATTAAATGAAGTGTATTTACCTGTATTTTTCTTCTCGTTTGATTATAATGGTGTATCGTGACTTAGAAGAAGAAGTATTAAGGGCTCTGACATGTTTTGTTATTCGTCTGAACATTTTTACAGCTTAGCAATGTAAAGATCTGAGCTCCTCTGTGCCTGTTTTGTTTGAGCCGCATTTTTCAGGGTTATAACATTTTAATGCAGGTTTTTACAGATAGAAATATTTGAACTGATCCTTTTGATTAAAATACTCGAAATAATGTTACCAGCGGCTGTAGTTTGTGGAGACTGATACACCCTCTTTTCGTAATGGGAAAACGTTTGATGGGTATAATGTAGCAATTAATGTTTGGCTACTTATTTTATATTTCGAATATTGTCATTTGGAGCAATTAATCTGCCCTCGGCCCTCGTTTTCAATTTATGATTTGACCACCGTCAAACATGAGGTTAATGTAGTGTTTTCTTATAATACTAAATATAATTTCCATCTGAATGTCTTTATGATGTTAAGTGAGTTTTCACAATCAATTTCTTTACATTACCCCGCTGTTAGACTGGAATGAAATTCTTTTGCTGGGCCTTTGATGACAGTATATATTAGACCATAATAGTACTAGATGTATATATTCCTCATGGATGTTTTCTAAAATCTATTTTGAGTGGCAATTTTCAATCAAATATGTTTGAAAAGGTGCGGGGCACGATTCATGCAACACGATTATATCAATCAGGTTTATATGTGTTTTTATTTATAGCTAAATAACCATAAGAAGGGAGACGATAATGTTGGTCATTGTATTGACATCTGAGATATTTCCAAGTTTAAAGTTGTGCGCTTAAAAAATGGGGAAAGCGTGGAATGCGAGTTACGCAAGGTCGCTGTCATTACGCCGTAAGGCGTTCTTGTAGTGGGCTGTGACCTATTTTCTCTGACAAGTATTGGTCATTGCACGGGTGAGATTGAGTAGCAAGATTTTCTCTTCATATTTCACAGTTATGCTATGTTCTTGCCATCATGAATGCATATGTGAAAAAAGAATCGTTTTAAAAAAAAGCTTTCATGCACCCAAATGAACCGTCTTTGCTTCTAAAGATCTATTGATTGTTTAACTATTTCATTCTTATATTTTCATTCTGGTCATTTTTAGTGTCCTTTCTTCATTGAGGAAATCGGGAAGTATAATCGAGATGCAGGTTGTTCAACTCTTGAATGTAGCATATGACCCACTTTTTCTTGTGCAACACTTTTTATTATCTATATATTTTGAGTGTCTTTTTAGAGCAACAACACTTTTTCTTGTGCAACACTTTTTAGTATCTATATATTTTGAGTGTCTTTTTAGAGCAACAATCCAGAAGTAATATTTTCTCTTTAACCTACAATGCAATTTTTTTACTGAGTTACTGGCACGTCCCACTTTAGAAAAGACCAAAACATTGGGGAAGGAGTTTCTATATGAGAATGTTTTTATATTTGTATTCTAATGGCATTCTTTTGTTCTCTTTTGTTGCAGACTTGTATTCTATATAAATCTAGCATTTCCATTTATGCAATTTGAAAGCATATTTTTGGGTAGTAAATTTATCTCACCAAAAAAATTCCATTCGACCAATTTTCATGTGAATTAATTTTTAGGTTTAATTATAACTCGAAACTGAGTAACTAATTTTGAGGTGTAATTAAAATTTTCCTTTTGAAACTCACAGTCTGATACAACATTTTTTAAAATTTACATTACATGGACAAGGTTAATTGTAACTATTTTTTAAATTTTTCCAAACGTCTTTATAAAGATGAGATTAGATGAGATGCGCCACATATTTGTAGATGGCATGTAAATCACTTAAGTACGTTTCTAACAAGAAGACAATTACAGAAACATCATAATGCATTTGTGTAAGTACCTAAATCAAACATTATTGAATTGAAGTGAAATGTGTTTTGTAGGTGATATCCTCGTTGCCGGCATCCCTGCGATTTGAGGGGGTGCTGAATGTGGACGTGAAAGAATTCATGGTCTCCTCCTACGTGCCCATCATCTCAACGAAGAAGGCGTACCAAAAGTAGTTGTTGGTGGCAGAGATAATGAACGCCTTAAAATTGAGAAATATAGTTCCACTTTTATGTTCAAAATACTTTAACATTCTCTTTAATATTTCAGTTGTTAATTTTATATTGTGCCTCTTTTATCTTTAAATGCATCGATCCTTTTTTTAATGGATTTCCCAAAAGTTGCATATTTCTCTATTGCCATTACACTCTTTAATTAAGCCTTTTCACTATTTAAGAATATAGTACGTAACTTGGTTATTCATGTCATTTTTATGTTTCACATTTTGGGATGTGTTTGATGTTGGTTGGATTTTTATAAGTTCTTTCCCTAATAAATGTTTGCACAAGGAAGTCAAATTTAATGTTTTTGTTTTTGATATTCAGAATTCAAACACGAATCATCTTGAATTTCAGACACTGATATTTCAAATGGGGAAGATATGGATGATCTAGATAGCTATGTTCATAATTACAAAGGTAAGAACTAAGGTTTTTCATGCGTTCATTTCTTGTCATGGTATACCTTTTATGATTACACCAGAAGTCCTTCTATTTACTCTTTTCTTTTGAAGTTGTTGGTGTCAGTGACATGGTTTGCAGGATAAATTTCAAAGGAAGATCAGAGCTACCAGCAAGGGTATTACATGGCTAGGTTCTTCATGGACTTGTAGAAAGTGTGAGGCATTATGAGTCTTTTCAGCGAAGTGGCATTACTATTTCAGTAAGAAAAAGTTCCCTATAACTGTTTCTTTGAAAATCATGCTATAATCTTTTACATCGCAATTAAAGTTATGCAGGTCATAAATTTACACATGAAATTTGGCTTAAAATCTGATTATGGTCTGAAGACTGTTTCTTTGGTATGCTTTTTGTCTTTTTATTCTTTTGACTACAGTGTAGTGTTTGATGTAAATTTAAGTTGTTCAGGATCTAATTTTTGTTCTATTTGCCTATCAGGTTAAAAATTATTTTCATGTCATGGCTGAAGAAAAAATTCATCATACAACATATTTAGAAGATATGTATGAACACAAGAAAGCTCAGAAGAAAATTAGGGTCCGCTGGTTTCATCAAACTAACGAAGTGGTTAGAACTATCCCCCCTCCACTAGCTCATGAAACGGAACTTTTTATCGCTCCATTTCCTCAAGTTCTCATTATTGAATGTGTTGATGGACAAGCTACAATTCTTAATCTTGAGCACTATGAGAAATGCTTGGAAAAATTCCCATATGAATTATTGGCTCAAATATATGTCTGTTTTAGGCAGTTTGACAATGAGGGTATCAAGTCTTTTAATTTAAATGAGGTACAAGGTTATTGCCACCAAAAAATTCTCAAAAGTATTGATTTGGTTAATCTGCAAGATTATTGCAAACATGAGCTTAGTGACAACTTTGACCTGGATGAAGATGTGGCTACTAGGACAGTAGTGAATAAACATCCAAGGAAAAATAGATGTGCCCAAAAGTTTCTTAGTGCTTCTGATCGTGTTTAAGAAAGAAAACCAGGAGATAAAAATAAAACCATCTCAGGAAACATTTACAAAGAGACATTGGATGGTGGAGCAAATGGAAGTCTAGACAATTGCATATCTAAAAGAAGATGCTTTTCATTGGGTGTCGGTGAAAGCAGGAAAAAAGGTGGTGCATGTGAACAACAATCCATGTCTTTTGATAGTGGTGAGAAGATTGAATTACTGTGTCAAGATAGTGGCATCATATGTTGTTCGTTTAGATTCACAATAATTAAGAGGGTGCCGCATCGAATAAAGGTTTGGTACAAAGATGTGTTGAATGAAGATGGGAGTGGCAATTTAGAAGTTAGCTTTCATTATTTATAAGCTATTATTTTTCTGGTTTAAATGTTACTATACTCTTTATTTAATAAACTCTTAATGTCTTACCCTATGCTATTTTTGTATTGCAGGAATGGGTTCCTTCTTTTAGAATATCCCTTCCTGATATGCTAAACCATTGAGAAAGTAACAAAACTGACTCTGCTTGTACCCGTCTTACTTGAGACAATAGAGACAGAGCATAAAAATCTTCTTGCTCGAAATTTTTTGATTGAGAGGCGCAAGGAGGAGCAAGAGCACCAAATGATTGAAATGGTATTTTTATTTTTAGGGGTGCTTCATTGCTTTAGTGTATCTGAAGCTTTCAAATATGAGACCTTGGACCACTAGGAAAATACATTTGACTATTCAGTTTTGACATAAACAATTAGAGAGCACGTCCCCATCACCTCATTTGGGAGACTTCACACATTTTTTTGTGATGTCAAGGAGTTTTTTGTCCATGTTGTGGATTTGTTTTAAACAAATAAAATTCACAGATAACCGATACTATTCACAGATAACCTGTGGAAGATGTGCGATACATGCATTTCAGTTGGGTCTCAAACATGGAACCTTTTCAAATTTCCCCCTTTTTTACTTTGTCCTCTTAAAAGACATATTGCACCGTCTGTGAATAATAATCGTAAGATAGAGACGATACATTGCAACACAGTGTCCTACCTCTCCATAGAACCCCTTCCTGATAACCCCTCATCCTTTCCCTCCATTTCACTTCCTCATTTATTCATTCTTCACTCCATCCCTTCGGCGTTTCTATCATACACTTCGCGTACGATTGCTAGTCTATTTTAGTAATTAAAAATGTGAACTCCTAATTAAGAAAAATCCTTTCTCCACTTGCATGTAACTTTTTTTATTTCTTGGTCACCAAACATTTAACATCTGCATTCTTTCTCCTTGAAAGACTATATATTATATAATTTAAAATACTAAATTTAATATAATATGCAAACAAGAGCCAAAAAAATATATAAAATAAGAATCCGGAATCCAATATGCTTCCTATTCAAACGTTACATGCTCCTTGCTAACCTTTTTGTGGGCATAAAATATCTCACTTCAATGCCAATGTCATGAGCACAAGTTATCTATAAATGTAAATGGATTCTAAAAGATCATTTATTAGGATTACATTTTCTGTTATTTGTTGTGTGATTCATCAACATTCCAACTCACTATCTAAATTAACTGTGATATTCAACTTCGTTGTTGGGTATTTTTCGAAAACTGTTTTAAATTATTTTTATTTTTATTGTAGCTTACAAGGTGCTGTCAAATAATTTATGTTTAAATGTTCTCTATATTGAAATTTATCATCAATAATCTTGAAAAATGTTTTTTTATAAATAGTTTTTTAATAATAGTTAAAGAGTCTTTTCAAAATTTGATTGTATAACACTAAAGCATTTTTTATTTGAAACATTTACAAAATCTATAAATGTTATTTATATTTTTAATTTTAAACTTGTATTTTTATATAGTTAAAATTTTATCATTCATATATCAAACTTATATTTATGTTCTAATTTAGGTGAATCATGAAGTGGATATGATATATTTCAAATCTTTATGTAAATCATAAAACAGATACACTATGTTTCAAAGCTAAGATTATTCCATGATCCATGTAGTGCATTCCATGGTTGATATAATTTTATAAAAAAGACTTTAGTAAAAAAGATCCTACACAAGTTTCCTATAATCTAATATACATCAAATAAATAAAATTGAGTAATTCATATTCTTGTTAACCATATACATTACAATTATGTGTCTAGGATTTCAATCTTAATGTTTGAATTTATTGCCACAAAAAACAAACAAAATTAGATAATTTTTCAATCATATCTTTGTATCTCATATTGTTA
The DNA here is from genome assembly GCA_019776745.2 of Taxus chinensis. NCBI lineage: Eukaryota > Viridiplantae > Streptophyta > Pinopsida > Cupressales > Taxaceae > Taxus > Taxus chinensis. The sequence continues at coordinate 576,132,570 of CM034155.1, read as the reverse complement.
TGCCTACTTATTCATTGTATAATTTAAAAGATTGTGTTGTTTATTGCAATATATCTTCCAAATGCTAGAACATTCTTTAAACCTAATCTGTCACTACAAAATTGAATTGAGTATCATCGGCAAATTGGTTGAATATATTTCTTTATATATTTTTTTCCTTTTGTTCAACATCACATTATAATATGAAGTGGGTTTTTAAGTAGTTGCATGCTACTTTGTAAGATGAATGAAACCAAATTAGTGTTCTTTTTCGAAGTTGGTAAATAATACACTTCTATCTCCTTCAAATTTTGGTTAATTAAGTACTATGGTGGCTAATGTTATCTTGCTACTTGCTAGTGATTTATTTTATAATAGAAATATTAGAACAATTTCAAGTATATTAAATCTACACAAGAAAATAATGATATATCTTGGCATAGTATTTTAGATATCTAAGAATATATGTTACTATAACATGATGTTAATGGTTATCTACTTACTCTATGCTACGTGAAATAGCATAATAATGAAATGGGATATGGAATTATAGCATCACACTAGAAATAGAGGATAAAGTCAACGTTATATTATTGATAAAGAAAGGGTATGTACAAATGAAGATTATATTTTTTATGTTCTTATCACATTGGCATAGATACATATAAATGGATAGATATGACATTGGTATAAAACTATATGCTACACGTCCAATAAAATTTAACACCACCTCTTTTGAGTGTGAAGATAGCTCTTCTAATTGTGACACTAAACTAGGGTCTCCTTGTAGTCTATATGAGAAAATTAACTCTATGAACATATTTTCCAATACCACCTTCTTAACCTTATCCCCTATCATCTTTGAACTTGATCTCGTATACCCCTCCCTCTCTTATTAGAACCACCACAGATCATATACTAATTGATTTCTTTTAAAATGAGGAAGAAAAAGAAACATTCATGTTGTTGTGTGATGGCATCCCCATTGGAGATCATAACCCTGATTCATACACATGCTTCAGAGAGGAGGGTGAGTTATATGGTCAATAAATAGTGAAAAATTTAAAAATATCTTTGAAAAATAAAATAATAAATAATCCAAATTAAATCCAGTGAAAAACTCTATGAGGCACTCACAAAAAAATAATGTAAAATATTAAAAAAGGATTATAAAAGGGACCATTATGTTGGTGAAAATCTTGTACAGACAGCAATAAAAGAATAAATAAACCTCCCTCCTAATCCTACACGAATGGAGGATGGTTCTAGGTTATTTGTTGAAGAAACTATTGACATCAACATCAACACGAAATAGTAGCTTAGGATTGTCAAGTGCGGAGCCTCACTTAATCTGCAAGAGTAGAAAACTTTTACCATACTCTTCAAATAATTCTTTGATTTTTTTGTTTGGTCTCATGTGGATATGCCCAAATTAGATCCTTAGTTATGCACAATTTTGTTATTCAATAATTAGCAAGAAAACTCAAACAAAAGCTCCATTAAATGTATCCACAAGTAGTTGTCAAAGTCAAAAAAGATATCGATAAGTTACTAGCAATAGGATTTATCAAGCCCGTTGACTATTTAGAGTGGATATCGAAATAGTTCTTGTTCACAAAAAACTGATTGGAATCAGAATTTGTACAAATTTTAGGGATAACAATAAGGCATGTTTGTGGCGGCCTACGAGCATTTCGTACAACGGCTCTGGTAGCCATGAATAGTGGTATGTTAAAGAGTTTTTTTCTATTTGGTGGTGGTAAAGGCTCATAACCCCCATTTTTCTCCTTTTCGAAGTGTGAACTCTTCCACTATTCTAAGGGCTGAGGTGGTTCAAAATTAAGTCACCCCTGAGATGAAATGTCACTCCTCTGAGATAACTAGACACACATTCTGAGATGTGCTACAGAGAATACGGTCCTCCAAACCCATGGTCCATTCTGCCATTAATCCATGTGTCACATTTGGGGATGAAGTAATCAAATCTGAACAATACTATCAGGAATATGCATTAATCTACAAATTCATCAGATTCTAGCCCAACTTATCAGTTCTTCATTAATGGATCTCCAAGTATTGGATCCTTCTCCTTGTTGGAATTTTTTACCGTTATCCATGTTCAAAGGGAAATTTTATCATGTATTTTTCTTCTAGAGATGATAAAGAAACCATATCGGGTAAACTCTGTGTTTTTCAATCATGCTACCTTTTTATAGAACCCTGGTTCTCTTGTTTCAACCCAATCATAGAATCTTTCTCTTGCAAACCTGTTTGGATTAGGCTGCCTCATTTACCCCTCCAATTTTGGGACTGTGAATGTCTGATCTCAATTGGCAATGTTTTGGCTAATATTCTTTATATTGATTCTCAAACCACTGATTTCACCCATACAACATATTTCAAAATTCTTGTGGCACTCGATACCTCAAAAAACCTTCTTGAAAACATTGAGCTCAAAGTGCAAAACAGAAGATGGACGCAACCTTTTGACTATGAAGGTTTACCCTTCAGATGTAAAAGGTGTTTTACCTGAGGAAATATTTTTTTTGAATTTGGGATAGCAAAGCGTAACAATGAGAGAAACAATCGGTGGAAACATTCCCTCCTTGAGCATTTGGTTTTTGAATCTAATGAAGACTAAGATTCAACTGATGACTCAGAAGGGGTAGCCAAAGATGTCCCTGAAACCTCTCTTATATCCATCTGTTGAAAACAAGGAAAATGTAAAACATATAATTTATACAAACAAAATAGTTGATCCAATAGCTTGTAAAGCGGCTAAGGAAAATATTCCTTCACTGTCCTATTTAAAAAATAACATATATGTCAATTAAAGATATTGAATTATTTCTACCTATTGAAGAGGTTTCGGATGGATGGAAAAGAGTACACAACAAGAAAAAATATTTTATCAAGAAAATTGTTTGTACTACCTAGTTGTATCTTCGTTGTTGGATAGTTGTTTCTTTTTTTCTTGGTGTGTCAATGCTTTATCTGCACTTTGAGGCCTTTTTGTACTAGGGTGGGGCCCCTAGTCAAAAAACCTTTATCCTTAATAAAAAATAAGGCATGTCCTAAGGATGACTTTCATCTTCCCAACATCGATATGATTTTTTATTCTACAGTAGGTAATGAAATGATATTCCTCAAGGTTGGATTTTCTTGTTATAATCAAATTAAGATAGGGAAATAAGATCAACATAAAACATCCTTCACTACTCCTTTGGGTACTTTTTTCTACCAGGTCATGCCTTTTGGCATTAAGAATGTGAGGGATACATATCAATGTGTCATGATAATTATATTTCATGATATTTTACATGAAATTATAGAATTTTATATGAATGACATTTTGGGAAATTCAAAAACATGGGCTATGTAGACATATAATCTATGCACTTGGGTACATTTCTAGGTCCTAAAATTATGCTGTCATTTACTTGATTCCTAAGCAAGAAAAATAGTAATTGACAACTCCCTTTATCCTTTTACTTTTTCATATGCAAATTCATTTGCTTTATACATCTTGCACTCTTGTTCACATTTGACTATTTTATCTTTCTATGGCCTCAAACATTGGCACCTAGTTAGCATACTAGCATTAGGCGCTCTTATCCTCTTGGGCACTTTTTTCCCTCTTTACCTTTTTATTATCCTTTTGTACCATGTTCGCTTCTTAATTATTGTTTACTACTTTGAGTTGGCCTTCCAGTTGTCAATTATGAAATTCAAACAAGGGAATCATATAAATACACAGTTATGTTTTCAAAAAAAGAGACCAAGTACTAAGAATTACATATTATCACCTAATATTGCATCAAAATGCACAAGAGCTTCAAAATCATCCATCTAGCACACTCATTCAAGGGATAAGGGTTGCTTAGGAATGGAATTTTATTCTATTTCATCCCACACATTTTATGCATCTGCCACATCTTATATATATCATGCTATCACTGTGTAACTTGCACAAGGGCATCCTAGGGCATCAATACACACTTAGCGAAAAAATGCATGGATTCTAAGATGTATCACAACACTCGGTTGTAATTTTACTCTTCAAGTGACCATCGAGGTCATTTCAAATCCCCTTTCTGTATTTTCCCTTTCAGTTTTGATGTGGTTTCTAGGTATTTTCAGGTGAGATTCTTTCTAGCAGTGTATAGGTAGATTTACATATCAGATAGTGGATCCAAAGTGAAAGACAGAAAAATATAGTGAACATCATATGGGCCTGAAAGAACCTTATCTGCATAATCTACCTAGACACCAATTCCTAGATCCATCCACTAGCACCAGGCTCTCCTATCCTCTCCCAGGAGCTCCTTTCTTGTACTGTTTCAGATTCCACAACCCTCATCAAGCCTTTGTGATAATCTGTCTAGTTATATCTAGCTATTCACCTACCCAGATCACATCAAGGTCATCCAAAGTCAACCAAGTCTCTTCCTCTCTTACATTTCCTTAGGATTGCAACATTAAATTTTCATTTCTTGTGTCTTCACTTTATATTACCATTTACTCTATAATTATATTTAATCCAATTTATATTAAATCATTTGGTGAACCCCACTTTTTATTAAACATTTGGATCCTTATCTCATATAATCTATCTAATCTTCTTTCATGGCTCCTCAAGTTTCCTTCAATCAATTTCTTTAAATGCATACACCTTGCAAATATGTTCTCCACATGTTTGTAGACACTATGTACCTCCTCACAATATGCCACCTACACAACTAAGTGCCATATTCAATCGTCTCTTCGATGACTCTATTGTTCCTAACACCATAACTAATCAATCTATTTACAAGTCAATTCAAGATTTACATTGTTTATTTCAAGATAAAATTCAAGCTATGGAAACCATTATTACATCTCTCATAGCTAAAATGTAATATCTCAAATCATATTTTCAATCTCATGCTAGTTATTCTTCTACACCTCATCTTAATCATATGTCTACTACATGTGAAGAGAGAATCAACCCCCAAGGATTGGTTTTGTGAAATGCGGTAGCCTCAAGAGGAAATTGTAAAAAAAATGGTATTCAAAGACATGCAAGTGTCAGATTAGTGAGTATAGCCATCACACGTCAGGCGATAAAATTGACATCTGAAATGATACCTTAAAATAAATAGGCTGACGCATAGAAGAGGGACATATAATATTTGATGATAAATTCCATAAGACTGGTGGAGAATTTTAGAGTATTATAGCTCTTTGAGTTTCCATTTTTGGTAAAGTTGCTCTTTTTTCCAGTGGATGATGTCGTGGGTCCACAACAAGTGGGAAACCTTATTTCTACTCAACACGTGACAGACAAGAATCTGCACAATCTACTGCACAGAATGCTCTCCTAACCTAAAGGGGTGTGATGGTATGATCTGATATGATAGCTACTAGGAGACTCCAATCGATGTCTAGTTCTACCAAGATTCTATTGATTGGTTACGGAATACATGGAAAGTAACCTGCAAGTGCCTTATATGGGTTTCTACAAGGTCATGGCAAGTTGACACAAGAGGTGTAGTGGAGCTGCACGAACTAAGGTGATTTTCTGGTCTTGTCCAGAAATTCTTATCCTGATCGGCTGATATGTGCAACAATGAAAGTTGTGTAATAATATTGGGAGGAAGTAGTGAAGATATGAATACCAATTTGCATAATCTAGTGTCGATATCTAACTGACAAGTATGCATGTTGGTTTTGCGGGACCTGTGGGTCACAACCAAAGACTCGTTGAGTTTGAGGCCCTTGTATAGTCATGTATGCAACCAAATCCTATTTCCAGGAGTAGTCCAAAATTCGTAGGCTTGATTAGCAGCTATGTTCAATGTCTCTAACTGTCTTATTTTCTCAGCTTATGTGGCAGGTGTACATAAGAGTGTTAAGTGCAAACTTGTGTCAACGTCAGTTATTAGCTCTAGCCCATTAGGTTGTGGGACCAGGGGATCGAAAATGTAATTCTTTTCCTATTGCAGACCATTGATGGTCATGCAAGATGAATTGATTTGTTTTCAGTAAATAAACTATCTATCAAAGGAAATCTAACCTATATTTTTGGTATTTTCTCAATATATCATAACAAAGCAGTAAAAACTAGCTAATCTATGGAAAATAAATGTTTTTGTTCTTTTCTAACTTTTTAGACAATACATCTAATCTAATAAACTTTTTTTTAAAACAAATAATTAGTTGTATGTAGCTAACTATCCGTGTGCATGATGTGTGAATCTAAATCTAAGATCTATTCTAGTTCAAGAAAAATCTCCCTAACCCTACCTCAGAAATGAAGAACAAATCATGGCTCTAATAGAGCTATTGTTCCCCCATAGCCTCCCTGGCAATGTTGAAGAGAAAAATTCCTATTGATTTGATCTACTTTCAATTATTAGCTAATTGAAATGAACTGTTTCTCTACTCTATTTGATATGCAATTGACAATTTTGACAAAATAAAAAGCAAACAAATACAAAACTCCAACCTAGAAGAGCAAGATCTTTGGCAAATCCAGTAGTATCAGTATTTATCCCCTCAGTTCTTTCCTTTCTTTCTCTAAGTGTTCATGTGAGTCCAAAGGATTGGGAATGCAAAGAACAGCAACAAGGGGATGGCACTTGAGCGATGGTAGCTTAGAAGAAATTTGGATGCAATGCAAGTAGAAGAGAGATAACACAAGAGATCTGAGCTCACCTATGCAATTCCTAGTAATATTATGGCAGCACAACAATGCAAGATACACAAAATTCTCAGGCCCACCCTTTTGCTTGAATACAAGCATGGAATATATAGGAATGGAGGATAGGAGGTTACTTCATGCACAAGGCAATGAAGATGCAGTTCCACTCATTAAATCTTTTTAAAAATAGGAGCAAGGAGAACCAAGCAAATGAAGCTATTTTTAGAAAATTTTCCTCATGGATGCGTTCAAAAAGAAAACTTAAGTTAATCATCACATGAAATTTTACGCATAAAGATTCTAGAAAAATCGGGCCACCCTGCGCAGGGTAAGAATGCCACCCTATGCATGGTGGCAGTTTCAAGACCGCTGCCCAGGCAGGGTGGCGGTCCTGGCACTGAAGGCCAAAACAAGCACAAAAAGAAACAGGGAGATGGAAAAATGCATAGGAAAAGTTAAGTAAGGCTATCTAGGCTAAAAATATATACTGTGAATGGGTTTTTGGAGCTCAAACACCTTATTGAAAGGATTTTGAATCATCACTGGGGAATTTTATAACCGTTTTCTCAATAATGTAGCACGTACAATTTTGGGTGCATATAGTTTCCTACCTATATTTTTCTATCGCTATCAAACCTTAATTGTCAAGCATGCAACAAATCTCTTTGAATATGTTGAACATCATCGCAAACCCTAGCCATGGATGAATATTCATGAAAGTAAATATTATTTGAGTTATGGGTACCCTCATGCACCACTCATGTTGGCACTACTCGGAAGAGGCCTAAAATTTCACATCATTCCCCACCTAGCATGTGATGTCTAGATAAATCAAAATAGATTTGACAACTTCTTTGAAAATGCTTACTTTGATTTTAGCTATTGCTAAAATACTTGGTGGAAGGATTTTTGAGTGCTTTCAAATGAGAGAGAATTTTTTCTTGACATGTTAATAAGCTTTAGACTTTATGTGGTTGTTTCCCTAATGAATATAGATATTTTATTACAATATTTAGGGAGCTGTGAGTGCCTTTTACAAGTGTACAAAGTAACTATGTCAATAGATTTCTATATTATTTCTAGGTTAGAAAATGGGGTGATGTTTACTTGCTTATTGATTTAAAGACATTTAAATTTATATCAGAGGATTATTATCAACTGAATATAGCATGAAAATTATAAGTAAATGTGTAAAAATAGGAACATAAGAATGACTTAGCTTATATCGAGAGATTTGGACTGGAAAATAGGATGGAAAGCCTAGAATTTGGCTGTATAATCTCTGTATGAGAAATTATAATTTGGAACCTCTTTAGACATAACCATCCAAATAAATATAGGACCAAATTGGGTTCTATTGTTTGATTTGAGCCCTAGTGTCCTAGCAGATGCTCTACTTTTTCTCTTTCTAGGGTTTGAACTTGAATTTTTCCTTTCATTGTTTATCACTTCATAGATGTCGTAGGGTGCTTGAGTCTACACCTATTCCTATAAAACAAACCCTAGATACCTACACAAATATCAATCAAACACTAAATGTAATAAATAATGCATGTGCTTGAGTTGGACTAACCTCGGCAGTCATCCTAATATGATTATCACTAAGTGTTGCACTACATTTCAGAATCTATTTAGTTCTAGTGTGTGTTTTTTATTGAATTATGTCCCTTAAAGCTAAGTTTACCTTGTTTCAGTCACTCCAAAATAGTTATCTATAATTAATTTTCCCCCATGATGATTATGTGATATGGAATTCATAAATAGTCCCTCCTGTGTAGTGAATAATATAGCCCAACCATCTGATACAAATCTGATACAAGAGCATCTCTTTCCAGTTTACAATTTTGATTTTTTTTCTCAATTTTGGATTAGATGTGTGTCAGGAGGGATTAGAAGTATTTATTTGGTCTTATTTTATCACTTCATGTATTTGGTTTAGTTCTAGCCTTTACAAAATTTGAATTTTTTTTTTTCCCTCCAAAAAGCAATTTGAATTTGCATGAGGCATTTTAGATTGTTTGAGCATTAAGAATGGTCTTTAGAGCATTGAAAACATGATTAAAGGTTGTAAAAAGGTCCATTAAGTAATTGAATTCATATTCTTTGTTTAGAATTCAACAAATTAGGTTCTATCCTTAGGAGGATCTTCTAATTGATGTAATTTAGACAAAATGTATATGACTTAAGAGTCTTTATAACTTTAGCACGAGGAAGAACTAAATCTTGGAGATATCTAATGAAAAATGTAACTAATTCATTACTTATATTTTAAGCAATGCAAAATAAGGCTCCAAGAAGCTCCAAGATTGGCCTATTTATGGTGTGAAACGGTTGTATGTTATAGTTGATTTTAATGCATGAGTGAATTATAAGAATTGCATGAATTAATTCTAAGTTGGAAAACATTATTTTGCTTCCTATTATGTGATCAATGAGTGCTGGTATTTGTGGTAAGTTTTTTTCATTGGTTTCTTGAAATATATTTACATTATTCTTTGGATATTGCTTAAAGCATCCCCTTGCAAAATTGTTAGTCAAAGACTGGGTGGAGCAATTAGTGTAGATTGAAATCTCAACCTTTATGAAATAGTAATGCCTTGAAAAAGTTGTATGTGGGATTTTAAATTCTTAATCAGTATTCACAGTCACTATAAGTTTAAAATAAGCCTAAAAATCCTACAAATGGTCCCTTGGCAGAGATAGGATATTGAAGACCTAGTTCACTATGAAAATGAGAAACCAAGGGTATAAAGTTGTTTGTGAAGAATAAAATTGAGATTCATTAGTTGTATTGGGTTCATACAGTCCTCCTTGAATTTATAGAATAGAAAAGCTTCCAAAATATCCTATAAATATTAAAATCTTCCATCTCATGCAAGAAAAATTCTAGAAACCCTCAAACTAGGGTTTGGAGAGGAAAAACTCAAATTTCTTACAAACGAACCAGTATAAATCAACAAAAAATTGTAGAAAGTTTCATCCCAACTTGGTCTAATATATTTTGGAGGTTTTAGCTCAAAACATGCATTCCAATGTATGGAATACTTGACAGTGTTCTTTTGTAGCAGGGGCAGACCTAATTTTTTAGGGAACTGAGTTATGCAAAACCCTCTTATGTTTAGAGTTTGATATGGAAACTTCTTGAAGTAAATATTAAGGCTAATGGGAATATGAAATGGTATAAGTTTTGATTTTAAATTAGAAAGGAAAAACAAGGATAGTAGCGACACAAGGTTTTTGTGAGCCTAACTTAGCATTAAGATAGGGTTGAAGGTAAAGGAGGTTCTCTTTGGTTCTAAGAAAGGGTAAATTACTTCTTAGAGTATTGAAATAGTTTATTCCACCTAATTGTGCCTTGATTTAGTTGAAACATGATTACAATTGAGATTTGGGTCTAAGACTACTTGACTAAAGAGAATTGAATTGTTGTGTTGGGGTTGAAAAACATAGAGTTTTTCTAACTACAAACCTTCTCTACATCATGATTGGTATCACAGAGAAATTTTATTGCCTAAGGAATTTGAAATAAGAATGATTTCATTATACAAGACAAGCTGAATTAATATTTGTTCAACAAAGGAAAAATTCCACCAAGAAGGAATGTAAACATGAGAGAGAGTATCCACATTATAGATGAGTGAGTTTATCCTTCAGGAGTTGAGAAATATGAGGGTCAATTTTGATGCCAGGGTCACAACAGTAGAGGCCAACCAGAGAAGAGGATTGGATACAAGAGATTTAAGTGATTAAAAATAAGGAAGTGGCTCAAAGACAACCAACAACAAGTGAAGAGGAAGAGACCCTGAAGAGTTGATTGATAAATTTGAGAGGTTACTGAAACCAGTGAAAGGAGAGGGATATAAGCCTAAACTTGAACTTCCATTGTATTTAGGTAGTTTGAATGGTGAAGAACTCCTTGATTGGATAGGGGAGTTGGAAAATTATTTTGATTTTCAAGATTTCCAAGGCCGAGGAAAAGGATTTGCACAGGATCGACCAAGTGCACAAATTACACCTATTCAACAAGATATATTCCCCACACAGAATCCCCTCACCCTGAGATTGTCCCTTAAGAAGTGAAGGAGACAATAGAGATTGATACACTCCACACACTTCAAGGGCTATCTGCAACCCTTTTTCGACCTACAAGGGAGATTTCTGAGCCATATGCCCATGGAGATACACAGAGTATTCCCTCAGGGAGTACTAGCATGAGGCCACATCTTTTCTTGTCATATGGTAGCATATATTTGGGGCCCGATGAGGACGATACTTTCATGCGTACTGATTTTGGTGGAGTTTGTGCTAGGGGTGCACATAATAATGTCACTATGTCAAATGTCCTTTTGAGTGAGACATTTGGATTACAGTCATCGGAGTCACCTTCGTAGGTATTTGCTATGTTTTATTATATATGTTACAAATAGTTTGGAGTACTTGATTTACTTATATATGTTAAATTTTTGAAATAATTGTATTTGTACTTGTACATGCATTGATATTACAGTGCTTGGGAGGCACATCTTCATCCCGACCACAGGTGATGAGCACCATGCGTACACATACATTCATAGAGGTAATTTAGAATGTTAATTATGTAAAATTTTCACATGCATGCAAATATATATATATATAAGTTTTGAAGTCAAATATATGTATGTTCTTGTATGTCCATCTAACTCACATGATACATGTTTGATAAAGATGTTGACTTCACTAGACACCCCACCATCTCTGCAACAAGTAGAGAAAGGTGTTTCCGCTACGATTTCATCTGGGCAGCAACTCACTGAGGTATTCAAACAATGTGTAAATTTTGTTAAATTTCTCATGTAATTCATATTATGTTAAATTACATGTTATTAATTTCTTTCATTGTAGAATTATTAAATTATGTTAATAATGTCCTTCATTTTGTATATGCAGGAGTTACCTGTGATAGGTAGCATCCTTGTTCATTTGATTCACAGGCGTGGTGGGGTAAAAAAAATAGTTCTATATTGATAAAATTAGTTAAAATATTGTCATTATGTACATACATGTACTTAGTTCTATTTTTGCTAATTCTGATGTTATATCTTTTGATCTTATGTGTATATAGGGAACTTTAACCCCCTCCATTTTTACTTTGATCTTATGTGTATATAGGGAACTTTAACCCCCTCCATTTTGACTTTGAGGGCACATACTCCTCCATCTCGTCATCTTCGTACCCCCATTCGTACTCCAGGAGCTCCCTATGAGTCATCTAAGCATGAGATGTAAATTCAGTGTGATCGACAACTTGCAGTAAGTTTGTGTATTTATATAAATACTTTCATTCTAGCATGGTCTTAAATACATGTTGAAAACATATATAAATTAATTTTTTACAAAAAAACATTGTTTGCATTTACAAGCTCATCTACAGGTGAGTATTCAGGGGAAGAGGACTCCTAGCATGGGCTCGGATGATCCAAAGTCATCTCATAGATCTCCATCTTCATCTAAGGGAGGGCCTTCTTCGAGCAAGGCTAAGAGAGGGATATATTTTGATAATTAGGAAATATATATGTCTTACATGACATTTTTTGTATGTCTATGTGCATGGCATGTATGTATGCCTATATGGCATTTGAACTTGATGGTATATGACCTATTTGGGAATTTTTATATTTATTATTCACATTAAAATACCATATAGAACTTGATATTTTTGTATGAAACCTTACATTTCTAAGATTATTTTTGCATGAAACTAATATGATGTGCACTTGACAATATTTAAGACATTATGGATTATTTTTTCATTTATTGGTGATGTACATGTACGAGCATTTTCAATGTATAATATGCATCAAAATTTGGAAATAAATATTTATATAATGTATGCTATATAAAGATTTACCTAATCTAAGTAATTATTCATTCAATTTATTAATGTGTATATGTGTATTTACCTTACTTGCGCTTGTTCTTGCTCATGGTCTCTTTGTATTGGTTTTTATCTTATCATGCACTTAGTACATTCTTCTATGTTTTTTAGTCTTCTCCCCTATTAAAACACCTGAGAGTCTTCTATACATTACTCCAATGCTTGAGAATGTCTCCAGATGTAATGACATTCTGATTCAGACAATCAATGATTCTTGATTTTCTAATCCTGTCCAATTCGTGTTATTGTCTTTAAATTTGTAGGCATTTCAAGTTATTTGGAAATCACATCACACCCTTCATTAGGCTTGATGGCTACCCCTATTCTTTTGAAGGCACTTTTGAAAGCATCCATGGGTTTGTCATAGCATAAATTATCAATGAATGGAAGGTCACTAAGCCGTAAGCCAGCTGACTCCCATCTAGAACTAAACAAGAAAGATTTACTAGGTGATTGATAACTCATGTGTGTTCTTAGACATTCCCCTATCAAATTCATTCTTAAGCCAATCTAGTCATTCAGGGCTCTTAAGGGACTACACCAAGATGACGGTAGCCTGAAAGCATGTGGAGTATGGGGAACCAAAAAAAAATCCTCCCCTAGCATTTACCTAGCCACCCCGATGTGTTTGCATAGTTGGTTCAGTTCCAAGAGCTTCCATTTGCAAACTATTACATCTGGTAGCCTTACACTGACTCAGACTACACTATTTCATGCATTTTCAAACAATAGGAAAGTGAGAGAACGAATGGAGATGGAAAAAACCGTGAGATTATTTCATAGAGGGATTCAACATGGAGGTTTTAGATCTAACGAGATGTCACTAGGTGCCATGGAGTCTGAAAAATCACCCATTGAAGATATAACGTGTTTTGGTCTTAGGGTTCTTAAGATACTACACCCGAACGAGGTAGCCCGAAAGAACGGGGAGCATAGGGAACCAAAAAAAAATCCTCCACTAGCATTCAGCAGGAAATCCAAATGTGATTTCCTAGATGATTTGGTCCCCACGAGCTACCGTTTGCAAAATATAGCTTTTGACAGTTTTACACTGACTCAAACTACACTATTTCGCATGTTTGCAAACAATAGAACAGTGGGAGAACCGAATGGAAATGGATAAAACCATGATAGAAATTTTTATAGGGCCCCAACATGGAGGTTTTAGATCTGAAGAGATGTCTCTAGGTGCCATGGAGTCCAAGAAATCACCCATCGAAGATATAGCGTGTTTTGGTCTCAGGGCTCTTAAGGGACTACACCCAGACTAGGTAGCCCAAAAGCATGGGGAGTGTAGTGAACCAAAAAAAAATCCTCCCCTAGCATTTACCTAGCCACCCTAATGTGTTGGCATAGTTGGTTTGGCACCAAGAGATTTTGTTTGCAAAGTATTGTGTCTGACAGCCTTACACTGACTTAGACTACACTATTTTCAAGTGTTTACAAAAATAGGACATCGAGAGAATCAAAAGGATAAGGAAAAAACCGTGAGAGGATTTCGTAGATGGATTCGACATGGAATTTTTGGATCTAATGAGATGTCTCTAGGTGCCACGGAGTCTGAGAAATCACTCGTCGAAGATATAGCATTTTTTAGTCTCAGGGCTCTTAAAGGACTATGCCTGGACGAGGTAGCTAGAAAACATGGGGAGCATAAGGAACAAAAAAAAAATACTCCACTAGCATTCACCCGGAAATACACATGTGTTGGCTTAGATGGTTTTGTCCCATGAGCTACCGTTTGCAAAATATAGCGTCTGACAACCTTACACTGACTCAGACTACACTATTTCACACGTTTGCAAATAATATGACAGCAAGAGAACTGAATGGATATGGATAAAACTGAAATATGCTTTCATATAGGGCCTTGACGTGGAGGTTTCAAATCTAATGGGACGTCTCTAGGTGCCACGGAGTCCAAGAAATCACCCAATGAAGATATAGCATGTTTTGGTCTCAGGGATCTTAAGGGACTACACCTGGATGAGGTGGCCCGAAAGCATGGGGAGTGTAGGGAACCAAAAAAATCCACCCCTATCATTTACCTAGCCACCCTGATGTGTTGGCATAGTTGGTTTGGTGCCAAGAGCTTCCGTTTACAAAGTATTGCATCTGGCAACCTTACACTGACTCAGACTACACTATTTCGTGTGTTTGTAAACAATAGGATAGCAAGAGAACTAAATGGATATGGAGAAAACCATGAGAATATTTCATAGAAGGATATGACATGGAGGTTTTGGATCTAACGGAATGTCTCTAGGTGCCACAGAGTCCTACAAATAACCTGTCAAATATATAACGTGTTTTGGTCTCAGGGCTCTTACGAGACTACACCCTAACCAGGTAGCCTGATAGCATGGGGAGTGTAGGGGAACAAAAAAAATCCTCCACTAGCATTCACTAGGCCATCTGGATGTGTTGGCCTAGACGGTTTGGTCCCATGAGCTATTGTTTACAAAATTTAGCGTCTGGCAGCCTTACACTGACTCAGACTACACTATTTCACGTGTTTGCAAACAATAGGACAATGGGAGAACCAAATGGAGATGGATAAAACTATGAGAGGCTTTCATAGAAGGGCTCTGACATGGAGGTTTTGGATTATATGAGATGTCTCTAGGTTCCATGCAGTCTAAGAAATAACCCATCTAAGATATAGCATGTTTTGGTCTCAGGGCTCTTAAAGGACTACGCCCAGAAGAGGTAGCCCGAAAGCACGGGGAGCGTAGGGAACCAAAAAAAATGCCTCCACTAGATTTCACTAGGCCATCCAAATGAGTTTTCCTAGATGATAGGTCCCACAAGCTACCGTTTGCAAAATATAGCGTCTGATAGCCTTACACTGACCCCAGATTGTAGTATTTCATGTGTTTGCAAACAATAGGACAACAAGAGAACCGAATGGAGATGGATAAAAACCGTGAGAGGA
Organism: Taxus chinensis; assembly: GCA_019776745.2. Classification (NCBI taxonomy): domain Eukaryota; kingdom Viridiplantae; phylum Streptophyta; class Pinopsida; order Cupressales; family Taxaceae; genus Taxus; species Taxus chinensis. The sequence continues at coordinate 576,117,060 of CM034155.1, read as the reverse complement.
TTTCGTAGAGGACCCTGACATGGAGATTTTAGATCTGACGAGATGTCTCTAGGTGCCACGAAGTCTGAGAAATCACCCGTCAAAAGATATAGCGTGTTTTGGTCTCCGGGCTCTTAAGGGACTACTCCTAGAGGAGGTAGCCCGAAAGCATGGGGAGCATAGGGAACTAAAAAAAATCCTCAACTAGTGTTCTCTAGGAAATCCAATAGTGTTGGATCAAACAGTTCGGATCCCATGAGCTACTGTTTACAAAATATAGCATTTGGTAGCCTTACACTGACTCAGACTACACTATTTTACACATTTACAAACAATAGGATAGTGATAGAAACAAATTGATATGGATAAAACCATGATATTATTTTAAAGAGGGCCCCCGACATGGATGTTTTGGATCTGACGAGACATCTTTAGGTGCCACGGAGTCCATTAAATCACCCGTCGAAGATATAGCATGTTTTGGTCTCAGGGCTCTTAAGGGACTAAGCCCAGACGATGTAGCCCGAAAGCATGGGGAGTATAGGAAACCAAAATAAAGCCTACCCTAGTATTTATCTTGCCTCCCTGATGTGTTGGCATAGCTTTTTTTGTCGCAAAGAGCTTTCGTTTGTAAATTATTGCGTCTAGAAACCTTAAACTGACTCAAACTACACTATTTTATGTGTTTACAAACAATAGGACAGCGAGAGAACCAAATGGATATGGAAAAAATTGCGAGATGATTTCGTAGAGGGCTTTGACATGGAGGTTTTAGATCTGATGATATGTCTCTAGGTGCCACAGAGTCTGAGAAATCACCTGTCAAAGATATAACGTGTTTGGTATCTAGGCTCTTAAGAGACTATGCTCGAACGAGGTACCCTAAAAGAATGGGGAGCGTAGGGAATCAAATCAAAGCCTCCACTAGCATTCACCAAGCCATCTGAAAAAAATTTCCCAAACGGTTTGGTCCCACAAGCTACCATTTGCAAAATATAGCGTCTAACATCCTTACACTAACTTAGAATGCACTATTTCACGCGTTTGCCAACAATAGGACAACGAGAGAACCGAATGAATATGGATAAACACGTGAGGTAATTTTATATAGGGCACCAACATGGAGGTTTTGGATCTAACGAGATGTCTCTAGGTGCAACAGAATCAGAGAAATCACCCGTCGAAGATATAGTGTGTTTTGGTCTCATAGCTCTTAAGGGACTACGCCCAGACGAGGTAGCCCGAAAGCACGGGGAGCATAGGGAACCAAAAAAAAGCCTCTACTATCATTCACCAGGCCATTCAGATTTGTTGGCCTAAACATTTTTTTCCCATGAGCTACCTTTTGCAAAATACAGTGTCTGGCAGCCTTACACTAACTTAGACTGCATTATTTCACATATTTGCAAACATTAGGACAATGAGAGAACCAAATGGAGATGGATAAAACTGTGAGAGGATTTTATATAGGGCCCTGACATGGAGATTTCAGATCTAACGATACATCTCTAGGTGCCACAGAGTCTAACAAATCACCTGTCAAAGATATAGTGTGTTTTGGTCTCAGGGCTCTTAAGGGACTATGCATGAACGAGGTAGCCCGAAAGCATGGGGAGCGTTGGGAACCAATCTTCAACTGTCATACAATCTTCAAATTTTTCCAGATGTTATTCCTCTATCAACCAAAAAATATCTATGAACTGTTGATCTCTCTTGAGATTCATGGCCCATATTCTTGATACACCAATCAACAATGTTTTTTGCATCTATAAATTTAGCACCATCCTTGAACTTTAACTTTTCTCTTGCAAGTGCTCTTTTAACACATACTCCTGCACCATCATGCTCTCCTTTTCCATGCCCTACCTCAATAAAACTCTAGATATATTGTACATTTTTTTCTTTGTGCATCATATTTAGCTAATAAAACATCTATGCATTCTTGAATTGTGATGTGTAGTTGTCTGACCAAATGTAATGTTGATCAAAAATAATGTTCCTCTCATTCAAGTTTACATAAAATGCCTGGAAACACCCTTTTACATATTCTGTAGAATGTTTCCAATCATCATTGATGTAGAAATGATACTCTCTTAATATTTTTTGATCTTTCTCAATTCTTTCTGGAGAGTGCATGAATGTTATATGCATGAAAATAACAACTTGCACTGAGTTATAATATTGAGACTAAATCTCCATTTGTGGCTATAATGTGTAATTCTATCTCAATTCAACTACTGAAACAATAGTACCAAGTGGGAATGTGTCCTTGCTTAACTTGAATTGTTCATCCAACCATCGAGCTCTATGTGTGTGCCTTACATACTCAAAATATCTTCTCTCTGAATTTGACCATATATTCTGATACATGTAATTATTTCGTAACAAGCTCACACCTCTTAGATTCTTTTCCATCTTTTAATTGACATGCCACCGATTTATATTTGGTGAAATCAACCAATTCTTTTCCTATTGAATCTGTACTCTCCTTATAGATACAACTTTTCAGATTTGGAAAGCCACCACATACATTACACGTTCCATCCAAACATGCTTTGTTATAAAAAAAAATTGTCTAGTTAATTTTTCAAAATATATTGTCAAAATAAATTCCCTTGAAGATTTTGGTGGTACATTTAATCTACACTCCTGCAACATGATGTCAGTATGCAAAACACGATATATTTGACAAAAAAACGTCATAATGCATTGAAAATTCAACATGATGCCTGCAACAACAAGTGGTACGTGAGTGATTGATTTTCACATAAAAGGTTTTGCTCATTTCAAAGAATCTTTGGCTATGTTAATTTGTGGATTTTCATTCTTAAACTTAGAGAACAATTGTGTTTGATTTGTATCTAAGAAATGTTTTTCACATGATTCATGATTACAAGAACCTATTCTTATTTTTACCATATCTCTTCTATTCGGTGACACCCTTGTGTTCTCATTCCAAAATTTTACAATTAATTCTTTTAGAATATCAAATGTATTCTTGTCTTTCATGGAAGTCTGCTAGAGAAATCCCAATAGTTAGTGTTATTGACTGACTCAAGACGTTTACGTCTCTCTATTGCTTTCATTAGTGTTTTTATGTTTAGCTTCAAAGCACTGCTTGTTTTTCTAATCAAGCATTTATTAATTGTTTTATCACTTACTATACAATTAGTGAGTCCACGCCATGTAGCATTACTATCTTTGGTACATATTTAACCACCTACAGTTTGGTATGTTTTATGTATTTTTTCAACAATTGACGCATTTTGATCAACAACATTAGATGTTCTTAACCCCAGGGTCTTCATTATAGTTCTCATCTTAATTAATTTCATCAATGTAACAAATGATTGACATCTTTGTGTGTCATTTAAATTCTCAAAGTAATTATCCCAAATTCCACTAGCTTTTCTTCTCGTGTTTCTTTCAGACATTTTGTTAGGCATTGTTTTTATAATTTTTTTGTCAATTTCAATCAAGTGAATTGGTTTTCTTCACAAAATGGAAGGAGGTGTTCTTAGAGGTGAAGATTCGTTTACAAGGTTACTTTCTTCATTCAGTGTTTTCAAACAAATTTTGGGGTTAACATTTGGATTCTTAGGTAAGGGTTCAACAATTGGATTCATATCAATTTTTACATCCATACCAACATTATCATTCAATTCAAGATCATTATTCATTGAAAAATCATTATTCTCTACAATTTCATTATGTATTTCATCCCCATTTTCTAATACATTATCTACATTTAATATAGCAAATGTACCTTGCCCTGCACGAAGTTTTTGCATTCTCTTCAATTTGTTTATTTTTATCTCTTACAATTTCTCCAGTGTCTTGTTCTTGACTTTCCTCTTATCCTTAGCTCAACTTTTATTGCCCATGATTAGAAAAAATCAACTAGTGGGGTAGGGGACAAATGAACTACTAAAAACTAATGCAAGAATGTAGAGAAAATTGCAGACCAAACAGAATGTATGCAGAATTTCCGTGAAAGAGATGAAAGGGGCATTTGGGGGGCACAATATATAAAAAAATCATAATGCGTATGCGTTATGCTTTTTACCTTTTCCAGCACATGCCTCAAGGCTTGGGATCCGGTTTGGATCCCCAACCCTGAGGCATGGATCTGAACAAACACAACAAACAATGTGTTTTTGCAGGAAAATGTAAAAATTCCACTTCCTCTATGATAAATCAAAATAAAAAATCAATCCATTTAAAAAAATTATACCACAACGTAGAGCAGAGTTTCTTCTTTCTAAAAATATAATTTTTCAAACTTTTTGACTAATATAAGGTTTCCGTATTATTTATTTTTTAACTATGCCTTTTTATAGCTATTTTTTGAAGTTTAAATATGTCTATATTTCATCATGTATCTTTTGTTTGGGTCATTGAAATTGAAAAAAAATTATACTAGCACAAACTAGGCATAATTCTATACATATTCAAAAAAAAATCTAATTTTTGATTTTTTTGAGGTAGTTAAGGGGGGCACGGTCAAAGCTCTGTTATTTTTCAAAACATAGAATTTATGTACAAGAAAAATCATAAATAAAAAAATAATAGTTAAAAAAATCTAAAAAAACTCTAACCCAAACTAGATGCTCCTAGTTATCTTTCTACCAAAGGGTTTTCAGACATATTGTGCTTCGATGGATCACCTCAAAAAATGTTAGGCTTTCTCGTAAAGGCTTTTCTCTGATACCAATTGTTTTTAAGCACAAACACTGAGCAGGATGTTGGTGAATTTAGTGTGTCATTATAACCCCTTAAACTTTAATTTGATTTAACCATTCAACATTAACTATCAATTATATGAGCAATACTCAAAATAGCTTAGCAAACCATCATTTTTAGCAACATATCAACCAATCCACAGTGTAGCTATTTTGAAACAACACATAGAAGTTGACCAGTATTTAAGTGGGAGAACCCTAAAGGGGAAGACTTAAGACTCCACTTTTGAACCTTTAACTTGGTGCACTTACTCTGGGACTAATCAAAAGAATCTCATGAATAATTGGGACATATCACAAGCAGATGGTGTTTAGTGAAGACACCAATCCCATGGAAGGATAGCACCAACCCCTAGTTTAGTAGAGCACTCAACCCTACAAGGAGCACTCAACTCTCTGGATTTAGAGAGGCCACAAACCTTGCACTTGGTGTGAGACTACAACCTCCTAAAACTTGACTCAAGGCACCAGACTCAGCCACCTGAAGATGAAGACTTACTTTTGACCATGTTGCTCCAACAACTAATAGTGATCACCTAATTTAGCTCCATGCACTCAACAACCCCTCCAAGCAAATCACACCTGGCTTTGTATCTCAAAATATTCTTCTTACATATCAAGCTAATTCACACCTGCCCTTTAGCATCACCATCACAGTTCTACTCTACTCTAGAACATCAACATACAGTCATTTTCCTCATCATACGAAGGTCACAAGGACCTTCATTACTCTTTCACTTCTCTCCCCATTAGGTCACACTTTTTCTTCTATTGCACAACTAGCACAATATGAACCTTAGTAAAAACTTGCCTACTACTACATGTTTCTTTTCACCCCTATCACCTGGCTACGGCTCCTCATTCCTAGTAAAAAAACTTAAATCATAGATTATAACATCCTATAAAAATTATCCACTGCCCCATGTCAGGTTGTCATCATCACCAAGAACCTTATAGACCTCTATTAGGTTACAAGGCACCAAGTCTTCTAAACTTCTTCATGTTATTGAGTAATCACTTCAACATCCTAAAGTCTGGGGAAATGTGCAAGACACAAAACTGACTATGCACCAAGGTACAGTCCACAGGACTTAAAATGCATGTTAGCATTTAAATGCTCTCAAAATTCATGAAAACTACTCATTGAACAATCATCACACCATGAATATCCTCATTAGATCATGCTGCAACTTTCATTGCATCCTCATACATCTTGCACTCCTGTCAAAGAATTTTATTGTCATATCTTACTCATATATTATCAAAAAATCAAGTGTGATATACCAGTTGGAAATATCTTGTTGTCAAGATCATGAAAAAATTCAACCAAGTCATAACTCTGCCTGTAGCACCTCCAAACCGCTTTGTATCCTTTTGGACTACTCAAAACTACCTAAAAACCAGTCCTCAAAAATAGGGCACTTAGAATTTTAAATTGCACAACCATGAAATTGAAACCATCATGGAATCATGTAAATACATACTCTCATGCTTTCAAAATAAGGGATTGAGAAATAATCATTAGTCAATAGGTATCAATGGGAAGCTTTGCATCACAAAGCATGAAGAGCTTTTCAAAGAACTTGCCTTTTTGGGTGGGGTCACACATACAACCAGATAAGGGTCTCATAAATCACACCTAGGAGGGAAATATGGATTCTAGTCCATCTCACAACATTCAATTATCACTTTTTCTCAACAAATCTAGATCTATGGGTCATTATACTCATTTGTAACTTGCACAAGTTGCTCCAAAGCTAGGGCATCATTACACAGAGGGTTACACAAAGCAGTTTATGGATTCTTGAGCAATTGTTCAGTAAAAATGCTAAGTGATAAGTTCAACTCTTCATGTCTCTCTTGAAATCAGTATTAACTAACTGATTCTACATTTTCAACTGTGGGTACCCCCAGGAGAACTTGGTTCTTGTAACTTATAGGTACATATAGCACACACTGAATCCAATGAGCATCTGAAAGTCAAAATTTAGCCTCGGTTATCTTACCTTCACAACCCTGTTTTGGTAAAAAACCTCAATCCGCTTGCATCATACCTTCAAACACCAGCACCTAAAATTTAGGACCACATCTATAAATCAATGGTGCTACTTTCACTCTCCCAAGTAATCATGTCTAGTGCACCACCATAGTCTGGAAACAATCCAACTCGAGCTTCTTTAGGGCATTTTCTCGAGTAAGGATTAAGTCTGAAACAAACCTAGCTAATATCACATCTAAGTCCTTTGAAATCAACTAAGTCTCCTCCTTTATTTCATTTTCTTCTGGTTGTTACATTGAATGTTTATATCTAGTGTCTCCACTGTATATTAATATTTGTAAATCATTCATTGCATTAGTTACTCTACAGTTAGATTTAATTCAAATTATATTAAATCAAGATAAACATTCAATGATCCTTTGTTCCATCTTGGAAATGCTTTAGGAATAAAAAGTAATGTTAAACCCTAAGAAATGTGTGTTTAGTGTTATATTAGGAAATTTATTAGGGTTAATTGTGTCTAGAACAAGAATTAAATTGGATCCAACAAAGTTAATATCTATAACCAAAATTCATCTTCTCAAAAACGTTAAGCAGATCCGCAGATTATAAGGTAAAATCCAGGCTATTCACATATTCCTTTCCCATCATGCTAATAAATCTAATTCCTTCACCCATATCCTTAAAAAGGGTGTTGATTTCTAATAGGGTTTCAAATTCCAGTACTCCATTACATAATTGAATCAATACTTATCCAATCCACCTGTGTTAATCTTTCCTACACTGGGTGAACCCCTTCTACTATGTGTTTCCACTACTTATTTTTATGTAGGCATACTCTTAGCACAATATGATGCATAATATAAATAAAGATTCATCTATTAAACTCGTTACACATTAATATCCCATGAGCTTAATTACCCATAAATTTTAAAAGCATGTTTAGCCATCATCTTTACTTTCTAAAAGATTCAACATTACATTCTGAATAATAAGACCAAGCTCATGTCCAAAGTTGATCTACTCAAATATATCTGTTATCCAAAATTCACCCCCCAGGGTAAATTTTGATAACATGCATTAAATTCTCAAGTCCCAGGCAAATAGATTGAGTCAGGGCAAAAAGTCATGTTTCTAGGGTCCCCTCAGATTTTTTCTAACTCCCCTGTCCAAGAAGAAGAGAGCAAGTTCTGAGAAAAGGTGAAAAAATTGCAGAAAACAAGCTCGGGCCAGAAAAAATCATTAAAAATGGCTAAGTCCTAGTCCTCGCAACAGTCGGGACATGAGGGACATCTGGGCGCGAACCGGCCGAAAGGCCACCAGGCGGTCTACGCAGCATTTGGGACAGTTGGGACGTCGGGACGCATGGGACGCGGAAATCTGAACTGGCCGAAAAGTGGGAAAAATTGACTAACTGTTGAAACAGGCAGTCTGGGACATCTGGGCAGTTAGTACGCGGAGGACAATGCGGAATCGGCCGAAAAGACTTAAGGCAGCCCAGAACAATTGGGCCGAAGGTACGCGGAAGTACGCGAACCACCTGAATCGGCTGAAACAGGGAACTACATGCCGGGACAAGCGGGACAAGAGTACGCGAACCGGGGGCGAATCGGAAGAATTTGTCCCAAACAGTCCGGGACAAGCGGGACAAGAGTATGCGGTGAACGCGAACCGGCCGGTTCGGCCGAAACAGAGGACTTTCGTACTGGGACATCTAGGCCAAAGGGACGTGTGGGACGCGAAAAGCCGAAGCGAGCCGAAGGCAAAGAAGAAAAGTCAACGTTTGGTCCAGAAACTTCAAACGGCCATAACTTTTGACTCCGAGCTCCGATTTTCACAAAATTGGACTTTCTGGAACGAGCACGACGTCCTCTACGCCACAAAAACTGGATTTATTATTTTTAATGAGGGTAGATATATTTAAATGAAGGAAACATGTTCGGCTCCAGTCAGTTAATGCTCATTCCCGTCAAATGACAGAAAACGCCTGCCAGACCCCAAATAGCTGCCCGCACTCAGAAGGCCATAACTTTTGCATTTCTCAACGAAATCACACAAAATTGGTACCGTTGGAATTTGGCTCCAAGCCCAATGCACAGTTTAATCAAGAAATTCTAGATTTGATTAGAAATTGATTGAGATTTTTTAGAAAACGTGGCTGGGTTCACAACAGTGTTTCATTTGGTGGTTGGGAGTGCAATTAAGAGGCATGGTCATCATTCTTTCTCTGCTGCAGCACATGGGACAGTATGGGGAGCCTTTTTCAAGTAATTTATAATCATATTACTCCATTTAATGCCTCTTACAGGTGGTTGAAGGACAGATTTCAGGATTTCCATTTTCCCTTCTCTTTCCCTTCTCATTTTTCTATAAATTGGAGTGTTGGGCTCATTGTAAAGGGAGAGAGTTTTCAGATAGCAAAGCTCTGTCAAAATTTCTTTGTGAAGCCAATGTGCTGCAGGCCCTTGTAGTGGACTCCTTGCATGGTGATCCAGGCCCTTATCTTGTAACAGATTGAACTGTGCATATCATGAAGCAATAAAATATCAGTTTGTGGATGTATCTTCCCCTGCTGTGTTTTCTTGCATTCTTCTTGCCCCTTTAATCTTTCTACAAGAATATTGTGTCTATTATTATGTTCTTGCAGGGATTCATTATCATTGTGTATGCTTGGAATATTGTTGTGAATGCATTTTGCTAGATTATGGAGAACTGTCATCACCTCTTCTAGTGTGCACTTTGCCTCTGTATTTCACACATTTGGAGACTACTCTCACACCCTCCTTTTCTGGTGTATCACCGCTTTAGTGTAGGCTTTCATTTTATGCATTCTCTCTCCCTGGTCCCTTGGAAATTTAGATTAGGATAGTTAGTTTCCCCTGCATTAGAGTAGATTGTGGCAGGTAGTTTAGGAGCAAGAACCAGCTTTCTCTGGAGGTCTATCTCAAGTAGCAAGTCCCACAACTTGGAGATAGTACCCATGTTATCCAATCACACCGTGAGTTCAAGTATATGCACTTGTATAAACACAAGGGGGTGTTGTGATTCGGTGATAACAGTTCTGGCATGCCCGGTGGGACCTTAGAGGTCTTTACTTTCATTACAACAAGATTGATGTGCACTTGTTGTAAGTTCCAGCTTTGAAGGAGCTTTAAAATTACACATCTGGCGACTCCAAAAGAGGCATAATCCGCTGGTTTCTGCAGCAGTCCAAGCCTGGCAAATTTATGAGAAGAATACAGACCAGGTCAAGAACTAGGGAGGAAGGATTGTTTGTTTATCTACACCTATCTCCAGGTAGAGAAAGAAGGGGAAGAAGAGCTCAAAGATCTGCGTCTCCACCTAATAGAACTTTGTCTACACCTCCACCTGGTAGACCTTTTCTCACATCAACAAGGGTTCTCAGGCCAATCAGAATGGCGCAACCACTAAATCCCTTTGTCAATTTCACTGGCAGCAGCCCACTTGCCCTCAATGCACAGAATCCAGTTCCAATTGCAGCATTGAAGAACATTCCATTTTTCACTGGAGAAAATCATACCACTCCTGGTGATCATGTCAAAGACATTGCTAACGTCTGTGCAATCCATGAGATAAATGAAATGGATGTGGCTGTCAAATTGCTGGCATCTTCATTCAAAGGGAAGGCATTGCAATGGTTTAGGAGCCTTGGAGCTGGTTCTATCACAAATTGGAATCAGTTATGCATAGTTCTCCATGAGCAGTTTGGGGAAAAGGGAGACAATTTGTCTCTACTAGAACAATTGACAACTATCAAGAGAGCCCCCAATGAGCAGCTGACTGACTTCAACTTCAGATTTCAAAGGTCTTGGGATAGGATTCCAGTGGCAGTAAGGCCAACAGCAGAAGGTGCTTTTCTATATTACCTTAAAGCTTTGAATTCTGATATTTCTATGTTAATTCAATCTATGGGAGGCACAACCTTACCTGCTGCTTATAGCATTGCCATTAGAGCTGAAAATTGTCTTATTCAAGCTGGTAAACTGGCTCCTAGGCCTCCCATGCCCTTGTATCCAAACTTAGAAAATCCAAGCACTAGTCAAGCACCCACTTTGGCTCCTATTCCCACCCCTAGAAATCAAAGTTCAAATGAGACTTCTACTTCATCCTCTAGTGCTTCAAATGAACTCCAAGAGGTCATGAAACAATTGCAAAATTTGGGAAATGAGCTGGTTACTATCAAAAGACAGCAAGCTCAAAGTGCTAGACCATATCAGCCTCAAGCGCAGTACCAGGCTAGGCCCCATACCAACAAAATAGGTCACCAACTCAGGCTGCAAATCAAAATCAAAGCCAAGTAAGGCCTCCCGCTAATAGACCATTTCAGCCCTATAACCCCAATGTCGTATCTGCTTCTAAAGCATTAGTGGTACCAGTGCAAAATAACATGGCCCAAGAATATGATTGGTGTTTCCCGTGTAGTCAGCCACATAACCAATCAATGTGCTTTAATGGTGCATTAAATCAGGCTCTAATGGTGCAAACCATTGGTGGGTCGCAAGAGTCCAGCCACGAAGAAGATCAGCAGCAAGGAAGCACCTCAGCAAGGAACATCTCCGAACGAAACTACTCTTGTCAATTGGCAGGCTGAAGATTTCTGTGGTATGAATCAAATACCCTCTCAAAGTGTTGCAGCCAACACAAGGTCAAAGAGGAGAAATTTGGGTGAAGAACAGCCATTGGCCCCAAGTAATCCACAACCTTCTGTCACTCCACAAGCTATTGGCAAACAAAATGCAATTCCAAACATGCAAGGATTGCACCCAAAACAGCCCCTAGGCCAACTCAAATGCCAGTTGTTGCTGCCCATGTGCAAGGAATGAATGTGCAGGCCAAGGGACAGCAGAGGGATACTTCATCTCCATTCAGTATCATTGATCAGATGAAGAAGACAAATGTAAACATATCAATGTGGGAATCACTATCTATCCCAGGCCAAAGAGATTTGCTACAAGCTGCCATGAAGGACTGGTCAACTTCAAATCAACAGGTCCAAATGCAAGAGAAGGTACTCACAAATGCTTGCCCAGCCTGAAGGAAATCATGGAGGACAGCAAGGTAAAATGTTGAAGCCCCCTCCATTTTATGTTTCATTGATCATAGGAGACAAGTTGGTGCATAATTGCATGATTGATTCTGGGGCAAGTAGCTCAGTCATGCCCAAGCAAATAGCTGATCAGCTAGGACTCCAATATGAAGTCATCTCCAAGGGTGTAGTGCAATTAGATGGGACAGCAGTGACAACGGTTGGAGTAATCAAAGGTTTGAGCCTCACACTGCACGCATGTCCCAATGTAATAGTGTTACAAGATGTGTCAGTCATAGACCTGCCACCACTCTTTGCATTGTGCTTGTCAAGAGACTTCACTGCTAAAATTGGAGGCTATCTTTCGGTGGATTGGTCACACATGTTGTTCAGAACAAGATATGGAACTAAGGCCACAATCAGGTCTGAACCTATTGCAAACTTTCACATTGAGCCTTACACTCCAAGCCAAATCAATACCAACTGTTCAGCATTTGATCAAGAAGATTATCCAAGCACTGATGAAGCTGACACCAAGGTTGGAAGCATCCCAGATTTGACTCTTGATGAATGGGCAAGCAAGGTGCATGCTTTTGATCCTTATCAAGAAATAGAAGAATCTGAGCTAGGAGTTTATTGTTTACATGAAGAGAATCAACCTCTCCCCAGCATCACCAAGCCAGATCATAAAGACAAGAATGAAGTATGGCAATTGTTCTTTGATGGGTCAAGGAGTAGACAAGGTGCAGGAGGAGGAGCTATGCTCATTTCACCGCAAGGTATAAGGTATTACTCAGCCTTCCGTTTCTAGTTTTCCTGTTCAAACAACACAGCTGAGTATGAAGCCTTAATTCATGGATTGCACTGGGAAAAGAAGAAAGGCATCAGGAATTTGCAAGTATTTGGTGATAGTGAGCTGATCGTAAACCAAGTCAAAGGAAAAAATGCTGCCAAAAATGATCTGTTGAAGAACTACAAAAATCGGGTATGGGATCTTATTGAAGATTTTGAAGCTTTTAGCATCAATTCCATCCCAAGAAAAAAGAATGAAGCCGCTGACAGGCTGGCAGCAATTGGGGCTGCATTTGATGTTGTAGAAAGTATCAAAAGTGAGAAAACTCAGCCTCATATCAAAGTGGTTGTGAGACCAGCTGTTCCGGATAACAACACAAGTTGGCAAGTCTTCGAGAATGATCAGCAGATTGTTAATTTCCTACAAGAAGAAGCTGAGTTCTCCGCCAGGAATCAAGACAAGTTGGAGCAGCAGTATGGTGACCAAGTGGTGCAGCTGAGAACTAACAAATTACCAAAAGGCCTCATAACCTTGGAGTCAATCTTCAACCCGAATGATCAGTTCTGGAAGGAGAAAGTGAACATTCAAGTAAAGGGTGAAGATTCAGAACCTATTTTAGTAGATGAAGGCAAGACATTGCAAATTGGCAAAGTAAGTACTCCACAAGAGAAATCTGATTTTGTTCAGCTTTGTCAAGAATTCCCAGATGTCTTTGCTTGGACTTACAAAGATTTAAGAGGTTTCAACCCAAAGTTGGCACAACATACTATTGAGCTGGATCCAGAATCCAAGCCTGTCAGGCAAAAGCAAAGGCCAGTAAATCCTCATATCGAACCTCTCATGAGAAAAGAGTTAAGCAAGCTCATTGAGGCCAGTATCATCTTCCCCATCAAACACTCAAGTTGGGTTGCAAACTTGGTGCCGGTAAGAAAGAGAAATGGAGAAATAAGATTGTGTGTGGACTTTCACGATCTAAATAGAGCATCACTCAAAGATCATTATCCGCTTCCATCAATGGAACAAATATTGCAGGTTGTAGCTGGTTCAGAAAGGTTTTCATTGCTAGATGGATATTCAAGGCTATAATCAGATAATGGTGAAAGAAGAAGATCAATTCAAGACGGCCTTCACTACAAAATGGGGCACGTATGCTTACAAGAATATGCCATTTGGACTATCAAATGCCGGAGCAACATTCCAGCGAGCTATGGATATGGCGTTCAAAGGCTTGATCAACACGATAGTGCTGGTATACCTAGATGATATCACTGTCTTCTCAAAGAATGCAGCAGACCATCTCTTTCACCTCAGACAAGTCTTTCAGAGGTGTATAAGGTTTGGAGTGTCATTGAATCCAAAGAAGTGTATATTCTTGGCACACGAAGGCAAATTGTTGGGTCACATTGTCTCTAGGGAAGGGCTAACAATTGATCCTGAAAGGTTGAAGCCATCCGAACACTTCCATTGCCACACCACAAGAAATCTCTTCAAAGCTTCTTAGGAAGGATAAACTTTGTCCGCAGATTTGTGCCTAATTTTGCCACTCTTGTGAAGCCTCTAACAATGATGTTGAAGAAGAGTCTGGCATTCAAATGGACAGCAGAAGGCAAAGAGATTTTTGAAAACATCAAGCATGCAATATCACAAGCTCCAACTCTTATCAACCCAGACTTTTCAAAGGACTTCATGTTGTATGCGTTTGGAGGATCAGATACAATCTCAGCTATCTTGACACAGCTGAATAGAGAAGGTTCAGAACAGCCCATAGCATTCTTCAGTCAAACCTTGGAAGATTACGAAATAAAGTATTCTTTCATCGAAAAGCATGTCCTTGCTGTCATCAGAAGTTTGAAGAAGTTCAGACACTTGGTCTCAAACAATAAGATTCAACTGCTGGTGTCTCATGTTGGTGTCAAGGACTTCCTCCTAAACAAGGATTTAAATGAGAAGAGAGCAGGTTGGATCACTCGGGTGATGGAATATGATATTGAAATCAAAGTGACCAAGCTAGTTCGTGGCAAAGGCTTGTGTGAGCAGCTCGCTTCCAAACAACCAGATGAGTCAAAAAGTGAAGAGGATGTTGTCTTGCTACTACAGAACGATCAAGACCAACCAGCTGATGATGTACTCATCCCATGTTGGACTCAAGACTTTGTGCATTACCTCCAAACAAGCTTGTGCCCTCTAGAAGTGAGCAAAGCAAAGAGGAGATACTTCAGATTACAAGCCATTCCATATGTGCTTGTTGATGGAGTTTTGTTTAAAAAAGACATCAATGGAGTTCTATTGAGATGCATTGGAATAGGTCAAGTTGAGAAGATCTTACACGAGTTCCATGATGGGGAAGCAGGAGGCCACTTTGCTCCACGAGTAACAACTCTCAAAATCATGAAAGCTGGTTACTATTGGCCTACTATGTTCAATGATTGCTACTCATGGGTCAAGAAATGCAAGAAATGTGCATTCTTCACAGGGAAAGAAAGGTTAGCAGCGCTGCCCCTTCGTCCAATTTCAGTAGATCAGCCATTCATGCAATGGGGATTGGACTTCATTGGGGTTATCAATCCCAATTCAAGTCAAGGCCACAAGTGGATACTTGCAGCAACATACTATTTCACCAAGTGGACCGAAGCAGTGGCACTCAAGGAGGCAAATGAATCTAATATCTTAGATTTCTATGAAGGGATAGTCACGAGGTTTGGTGCCCCTGCCACTATCATATCAGACAATGCATTGGCATTCCTTGGCACAAAGATCACTAAATGGGCTATCAAGAATTGTGTGTATCTCAGCACTTCATCGAACTATTACCCTCAAGGTAATGGCCAAGCCGAGTCTACAAACAAGAATCTACTAAGAATCATCAGAAGGACTCTTGATGAGAATCAGAGGACTTGGCACTCAAAGCTCAAATCAGCCCTATGGGCCGATAGGATCACACCCAAGAGGTCTACAGGAAGCTCTCCATACAAGCTTGTGTATGGGAAAGAAGCAGTTCTACCTATATCACTTGAGTTGCCAGCGTTGGAGCTCATGAAACAGTTGGAACTAGCTGAGTTTGAACCTATGGAAATCAGAGTATGCAGAGCTGATGGAATTAGAAGAGACAAGAGAGCACGCAATGCAGACCATAGAAAAGGATAAAGCATTGGTCAAAAAGAGTTTTGACAAGAAAGCTAAGGCCAGGATATTACAAACTGGAGATTTGGTACTGAAGTGGGATGCTGATCGTGCAAAACCAGAAAGCACTCCAAGTTTGATGCCATCTGGAGTGGCCCATACATGATCATTGAATGCAAAGGTAGCAATGCTTTCCGACTGGCTAAGTTGGATGGTGAAGAATTGCAGATTCCGGTCAATGGGATCTATCTCAAACATTGCTACTAGAAAGATAGATTTTCACCCTTGTAAATATTAATTTAGAATTTCCATTCCTCTAAGTGCTTATGCACATTGTACTGCTGTTAGAGTAGTTTTTATTTCCCTAAGTGCTTGTGCACATGTCCTATTGCTTCTAGTATGTGCATGTTTGCAGTTCATCAAGCTCCTGAAAAAGAATTGCAGCCACAGGAAAACCAGCTCAACGAATGTTTCAATGGCTCAAGGACACAGGTTTTCAAAATTTCAGATCAGCTGAGAGGTTATCAAACAGACTCCATGCCCAATGGATTGCTACAAGCAGCTGGCCGTTCTACCTAGCAGGCAGATAACCCCGCTGAGTCGCCAAATTGTTATCCAAAATTCACCCCCAGGGTAAATTTTGATAACATGCATTAAATTCTCAAGTCCCAGGCAAATAGATTGAGTCAGGGAAAAAAGTCATGTTTCTAGGGTCCCCTCAGATTTTTTCTAACTCCCCTATCCAAGAAGAAGAGAGAAAATTCTGAGAAAAGGTGAAAAAATTGCAGGAAACAAGCTCGGGCCAGAAAAAATCATTAAAAATGGCTAAGTCCTAGTCCTCGCAACAGTCGGGACATGAGGGACATCTGGGCGCGAACCGGCCGAAAGGGGTGCCAGGCGGTCTACGCAGCATTTGGGACAGTTGGGACAAAGGGACGCGTGGGACGCAGAAATCCGAACTGGCCGAAAAAGTGGGAAAAATTGACTAACTGTTGAAACAGGCAGTCTGGGACATATGGGCAGTTAGTACGTGGAGGACGCGGGTCGGCCGAAAAGACTTAAGGCAGCCCAGAACAATTGGGCCGAAGGTACGTGAAGTACGTGAACCACCTGAATCAGCCGAAACAGGGAACTACAGTCCGGGACAAGCGGGAGAAGAGTACGTGAACCGGCCGAACCAGGTGAATCAGAAGAATTTGTCCCAAACAGTCCGGGACAAGCGGGACAAGAGTACGTGGCGGACGCGAACCGGCCGGTTCGGCCGAAATAGAGGAATTTCATACTGGGACATCTGGGCCAAAGGGACGCGTGGGACGCGAAAAGCCGAAGCGGCCGAAGGCAAAGAAGAAAAGTCAACGTTTGGTCCGGAAACTTCAAACGGCCATAACTTTTGACTCCGAGCTCCGATTTTCATAAAATTGGACTTTCTGGAACGAGCACGACGTCCTCTACGCCACAAAAACTAGATTTCTTATTTTTAATGAGGGTAGATATATTTAAATGAAGGAAACGTGTTCGGCTCCAGTCAGTTAATGCTCATTCCTGTCAAATGACAGAAAACGCCTGCCAGACCCCAAATAGCTGCCCGCACTCAGAAGGCCATAACTTTTTCATTTCTCAACAAAATCACACAAAATTGGTACCATTGGAATCATGGCTCCAAGCCCAATGCACATCAATCAATAAATTCTATATTTTATTAGAAATTGATTGAGATTTTTTAGAAAACGTGGCTGGGTTCACAACAGTGTTTCATTTGGTGGTTGGGAGTGCAATTAAGAGGCATGGTCATCATTCTTTCTCTGCTACAGCATATGGGACAGTATGGGGAGCCTTTTGCAAGTAATTTATAATCATATTACTCCATTTAATGCCTCTTACAAGGTGGTTGAAGGATAGATTTCGGGATTTCCATTTTCCCTTCTCTTTGCCTTCTCATTTTTCTATAAATTGGAGTGTTGGGCTCATTGTAAGAGAGAGAGTTTTCAGATAGCAAAGCTCTATCAAAATTTCTTTGTGAAGCCAATGTGTTGCAGGACCTTGTAGTGGACTCCTTGCATGGTGATCCAGGCCCTTATCTTGTAAAAGATTGAACTGTGCATATCATGAAGCAATAAAATATCAGTTTGTGGATGTATCTTCCCCTGCTGTGTTTTCTTGCATTCTTCTTGCCCCTTTAATATTTCTACAAGAATATTGTGTCTATTATTATGTTCTTGCAGGGATTCATTATCATTGTGTATGCTTGGAATATTGTTGTGAATGCATTTTGCTAGATTATGGAGAACTGTCATCACCTCTTCTAGTGTGCACTTTGCCTCTGTATTTCACACATTTGGAGACTACTCTCACACCCTCCTTTTCTGGTGTATCACCGCTTTAGTGTAGGCTTTCATTTTATGCATTCTCTCTCCCTGGTCCCTTGGAAATTTAGATTAGGATAGTTAGTTTCCCCTGCATTAGAGTAGATTGTGGCAGGTAGTTTAGGAGCAAGAACCAGCTTTCTCTGGAGGTCTATCTCAAGTAGCAAGTCCCACAACTTGGAGATAGTACCCATGTTATCCAATCACACTATGAGTTCAAGTATATGCACTTGTCTAAAAACAAGGGTGTTGTGATTCGGTGATAACAATATCCTATCTAAACCCATTCTCACTAGTAGAATAAAAAATTGGATCATTTTTCTCAGTGAATTGGCATTGTATATGTCAATCAAAAATTCAATAAATGAAAAGTGCTCATTGACCAACTTCCAGAAGCACCATTTCCATACAAAGACCCAATAAGTCTCAACTTATTAACATATTTCTTATTTTTCATGGATTCCACTACATAAAAAATCTACTTTTATGAATCATTCACCATTCATGGCTGGGGTGTAGGATTCATTCTTATTATCCCTACTATTAATCTTATTGATTTAACAAATATAAAAAATGTGTAAAACCCTAATTACAGAGCCCCAACGCAGTAATTAACAATAAAGTACTGATCTAACCTAAGCAATATGTAATTGGAAAGTAAAACCCTAAACATAAGAGATGGACTAAGAGACTTATTTGATTTCATAATAATCGTGAAGATGTGTTGAGCTAGAAATCTAATGGAACAAGAAGACATGCTAAACTATCAAAAATGTCAGGACTAGAGCATCTAGACTGGGACAGGGCTGCCTAGGCAAAAGAGACCTTCTGTAGGTTCCTATGACTGTGTAAAACCTAATAAAATGATTTTCTTTGTGTCACATGAGTGTCGTTAGCCTTATATGTTGACCACCTGTATGTCACTAGATGTCTGTAAAATTTTCCTATAACCTATAAAACAAAAGACCTGCTACAAAACCCTAAAACACACCAAATCTTAAAAAGAAAAATATGAAAATGGGGATACAGACTGACCCTAGAGGTCACCAGATAAAATGAACTTATAACTGAGTGTTGCACTACATCTCAAAATCCATGTAATTATGTGTGTGTGTGTGTGTGTGTGTGTAGAATCATGCCCTAGGTGGCTCTTGTGCAAGATACACTAAATAGTGAGCAATAACTAGATCTAGAAATGTAAGTAGATGTGTGGATGTCAAAATGAGCTTCCCTTCCTATGAAGTGTATGCAAAAAAATGCAGTCCCTTGTCCCTTGAATTAAGCTAAATGGATTTTTTAATTCTCTTGAAATGCCTTTGGATGTAACCTTAGGTGATAGTAATAGATTATTCAATCTTGGTCCCTTATTATGATCACATAGCTTTTTACTTATATGATTCCCTTATTTTAATTCCATAATAAACATCTATAAGACTGACCACTAAGAAAAAAATATTCCCAAAAGATAAAAGAGACTGAAAGAGGCGAGTAAGATACAAATAGGTCAAGGCAATTAGAGGGGATGAGGGAACCTAGGTGGTGGCCTCCTAGTTGGGCTCAGGTGTCTAAAGCCAATAAAGATAAAGAAATGAAAGTCAGACTAGAAAGTGGAGCCTGTAAAACCATAGAGAAAGGAAGAAAGAAAGAAAAGAGGCAAAGGATGGATGTCAATTACTATTTTTCTCATTTAGTAATCATATGAATAGTGGTATGGGATTATGACCTATAAATGTACCCAATTGCGTGATTTAGTGTCTACATTTGCCCCAACTTTATTTTTTGAGTCAATAATCAATAACATAAATTAGCTAAGATATGTGTACCTGATAACCATGTATATTGATGGTGAAATCATGGTGAGTGACAAGAAAAAGCATGGAGTGATAAAAATGAAGTGTGAAAGCTAGAGAAGAGGAAGTGACCCTACGGGTGAGAGTGTATATGTATATGTCATGTTGTACCTATTTTTTGTTGTTACTTGATGTCTTTGATGATGTGATTGTTTCTTCCCATGAGGATGGAATTGAAAAGGAGAAGAGAAAAGGAGTAATCAAATATGTGTATATGAAAAATTTGATCTAAATATGTAAAAATTTGTGTAAAATTTTGAAAAAAGAAGAAAAAGAAACATGTGCACTTGATCCATGATGAGTGAAAAAGAATAGAAAGGATCCTGAAAATATTGTAGAATAACAAGTTTTTAAGGTGATCTCATGCCAAAAATGAGTTTTTTGGGTGCCCTCATGCTAAGTGTGAGTTTTTTGCGCAATGTCATGCCACGGTAAAAGAAGTGTTGGGGAGAAAGGTCTAGTTTTATTCTCCAACTCTAACTACTTCTTAATGAATTATACACCACTACAAATGGTGTGATCCTACTTTTGTTCTAGTTTGATTCAGTTCAATCAAACATAAATAACAAATGGAGATAACATGTATGTTGATTGATTGACAATTATTCCTGTTCTGTGAAAAAAAATGAGGTAAACTATTAAAAACTATGCAGATCCAAGGAAAACTCGATAACTTCGCCCCTGTCATAAGCACCCAGGAAGGGTCAATGGCACCCAGGCACTCATGTTTGTATCTGGGCACTAGCGTTTGTGTTATGATGAGGGCCCAAGTGAAATTTTGGTTCATTTCTATGACTAAAGACTGTGTCATTCATGTATTTTGTAGGTTTGAACTATAACTGTGTACTACTAAATGGGGTTACTTATTCACCCAATGTATGCCCTCCCTCATTTTGGGTGCATGTAAATTCACGAGGAGGATGCAGCCTAAAGGAGGACCGGACACTAACATGAAACCGATATCATCCAGGGGGAGGTAATGTTCTTGGTAGAAACCAAGGAAAATGCAAAAAACATGGATGGAAACATGTGCTAGTGCAAACAAGACAAATATGCATATAGAAAAAAAAGTGTAAGCTAGCAAGTGAGAAAATAATGTAGACTGGAAAAAGTTGGTTTCAAACATGGGACATTTCTTACAATGTCACAATACAATCAAGTATGAAGCATCCAAAAGCATATAGTGTGCACACAAGACAAAGGGAATATCCCAAAAACAATAACATACAATGGAAAATAGGGACAAGTAAAGTATCAGACAACCATGGTAAAAAATAGTTCTTGTAATAAAAATTCTACACATGAAGCACCCATTAGCATGTTAGAAAGATAAAAATTATGTCAAAGCATGTGTGATCTAATATAAATTATAGTGTGTTAGTAAGAATAAAAAGTAGTATATAACGAAACAATATCACTTGTAGTGTGTACGAATGTAGATGTCGTTGTGGGTCTGGTAAGAGGCACGGTTCTAAGAATCCATGCTCCATGTAAAGATTTGTTTAGATTCCACATTCACAACTAGAGAATAAGTGAACAGGCACGTGTATATAGAAAATATAATGACATACAAAGTATTTTTCTGTCTTGTGAATCAAAGTGTACATGTAACAAGTATAAGCAAGAAATAATAGATGCAACCAAGATATGCAATATGATGTGAATGAGTGAGATGGAATGATATGCAATATGAATGCGATAGGATAAGTGTGTCCCCAAAGTGGATGTGTAAAAATGTGTATGACATAGGTTCACTTATAAAATACCCCTCAAGACTTAATAATTAACCATATAACAAGAGTTTGCCATCAAAAAATGATTTGAAATTGCACTAGAAAGATATATCAATGAAGCATAGAGCATAAAGAGTGTGAATGAGTGTGGTGAGGTTCATTTCATATTACCCTCATTAGTCAAGTATGAACTGTGAAACTATAATATGTCATGGGAAGTGTTTGTAATGAATGTGTGCTAGAAATATGTGTCATGAAAGCGCCGAGTGTGAAAAGTGTAGTGTGTATGATGTGAGGTTCATACATGTAGTATGCCCTCAGCAGCCAAGTGTGAACTATAACACAAGAGTCCATCATCGGGAAATGATAATACAAGTATATCAAGATGTGTAAGATGCATGTGAAAGACTAGATCTGAAGCATGAAGTGAAACACTAAAAATGTGAGATACCTGATAATGCTAGAAGGGGGGATAGTAAGCATGATTCCCCGTAAGTGTATGATGATTAAGAAGAATCAAGTAACATTTCCTAAGAGATCATCATTTTCAAGTTAAAATTCAAATGGAGATGCATTAGAGACATGTCAAGCAACAGTATGTTTTTGATCAAGTAAGAATTCATTACGACATAGATTGTACATGCCCATTGCATATTCTTCATCAGTGAAAGGAGATAAAGGACATCCATGTGCATACCATCGAGTAATATTTTGGGAATAGCTAATAAATGAATCATTTCAAATAGAAATGAGGCCGAAAGGCATGGGAAATGTCATTTCAATATGATTAGGGTCCAAAGTGCCCCAAATGTAGTCAAGCCAAGACTACCAAAGTGTGAGTGGAAAAGTGTGAGAAGTGTGTGTGACAAAGACTAGTAGATGAAATACTCAGAGACCATAAGCAGAAGTAATGTAAACATACCCATGATATAAATTAATATAATGTGATGGAGAGATGAGGCCATACAACGTGAATCCTAGCCGATCCAATCCATCATGTGTGTAAATAGTTTCAGAACAAGTGGGTTCGAATGGAATGTGTAGCCAGTAAGCATTATTCATGAAGAGAGTGCATGTGAATGGAGGAAGTGAAGATGAAAATTTCTCATGACAAGAAAATGAAGGTGGTATGATGTCTAATGTATGGACAAACCCCCGATAAAGAACCATAGCAATTGTATAAGGTGGGTGTGATACTGAATTAGATCGAACAACATCTAATGCACAAATGGTTCTTTCAAGTGGAGTAAAGTTTTTCGGATGGGTATGTGGGTCACAGAACGGAAGCTTGATGCATAGTAGTAGAATTTTGAATAGGTAATTAAGTAGTTGGGTATATGTGGTAATATTGGAATGGATTATTATCATTGGGACTATATTCTCAAAGCCCTCATGTAATAATTTAACACATTGGTGAACTGTAGAAGGCATTGTTTGCATTCTAGGAATCCATGGCCTACCGAGTAAGAAATTATATGAGACTGGAATACCAATAACAAATAATATTGTCAGAAATATATTTGGGGTGAACCATGATAGGTAAAGTAGCAATGCTTATGCATGGACGCATAGTAAAATCATGTGCTCGAACTAAAATAGATGTGGGGTTAAGACTAGGTAAGGAAAGGCCTATATTATGAATGAATGATAAAGGACAAAGATTGAGCTCAGATACATTATCAACTAAATTTCACTTAACACCCAAGTTATTAATGCATACTCATATATAAAGAGAAGGATCATTATCATTGATAGAAATATTCTCAGCTATAGTAGATGGAAAAGTAAGTTGCTGAGAAAATGCATCCACAAATGTATGACAAACTATGTCCAGATGAGTAGTAAAAGGAATGCGATTATAAGCCAAGAGATTAATGATTTTAGTTCAACAATCAGGATTGGCTAGAAATTAATCATGAATATATGTATCCATTATGAGAATTAAAGATCCAAGAGCATTCGAATAATATGGGTTAACTAAATGATTTAAGAAATAAATAAATTTGTAAAAACCTAATTGCAAAGGCACAACGCAATGATAAATAATAAAGTACATCTCTTACCTAAAAAATTAGTATTTAGAAATTAAAAACATAAATGAAATAGGTGGAATAAGATACTTAGGTGATTTTGTAACAATCCTGAAGATGTGTTGAGATGGAAAACTAATGGAACATGAGTACAAACTTTCGGAACTAAGCCCAGGAAAATACTAAACTGTCACAAATGTCTGAACTGAGGTGCATTTACTGGGTCAGGGGAAATTAGGCACTAGAGACCTTTTCTAGGTGCATGTGATTGCACAAAACCTCATAAAATGATTTTCCCTCTATCACACAAGTGTCACTAGCCTTTTTTTGTTGATTGATTCTATGTCATCAGATGTTTGAAGAATTTTACTATAACCTATAAAATAAAACAACTCCTGTAAAACCCCAAAACACATCAAAAAAATTTTTTTAAAAGATGTAAATGGGGAGTCGGAATGACACCGACATTCACCTGAAAAAGTGAACTTGCAATCAAGCATTGCACTATATCTCAGACTCCATATAGTTTTGTGTGTGTGTGTGTGTGTAAAATTGTGCCCTAACGTTGCTCTTGTACAAGATGCACTGAATAATGAGCAATAACTAGATGTAGAAATGTGAGTAGATGTGTGGATTTCAAAATTAAGTTGCCCTCTTATGAACTTTATGCAGAAGAATGCATTCCCTTATCCCTTGAATAAAGCAAGATGGATTATTTGATGCTCTAGAAATTCCTTTGGATGTAACCTTAGGTGATAGTAATATATGCTTAGAGCTTGGGTCCCTTATTCTGATCACAAATTTTTTGTATTTATATGATTCCCTTATTTGAATTTCATAATTAACATCTAAAAGGTCAACCACCAAGCAAATAAGACACCCAAAAGATAAAAGAGGCTCAAAAGAGGTGATTAAGATACAAAGAGGTTGTGGGTGCCCAGAGGGGATGAGGGCATTGACGCCCTAGTTAGGCACTGGTGTCTAGAGCAAAGAAATATAAAGTAGTGAAATTCAGACTAACCAATGGGGTGTGTAAGGCCATAGAGAAAACAAGAAATAAAGCAAACATGCCAAGGATAGATTTTAATTATTATTTTTCTTACTTAAGAATCATATGAATAGTGGTATGTGTTAGTGCAAAATCATAGCACCCCCTGAATGGCCTCAGATCTGATTCAGGTATCTAGTGTGACTGCATAACATGGGACCATCTCTCAAGTTGTGGGACTTGGGGACTTGAGATAGCCAGTCAGAGAAAGCTGGATTCTTCTTCCTGATCATAATGCTAAACTACTTCTAAGGAAGGAAATGCAATTATCTACTCCTAATCTAACAATGCCAAGGAGACATGGAGGGAGAGAGAGCATGAAAGTAAATAAATCCTACACTACATAGGTGATAGCACCAAGAAAAGGGGGGTTACTGGTCATAATCTCAGCTGCCTAAAGTGGAGAGAGGTGAGCAATAGAGAGGATGGAAAAATGCATCACAGACCAAAGATAGAGTTCACACAGAACACCACTTCAAACCCATTAAACATAGCTCCCAGAACCTATGATAAACATCAGAAGTATGCACAGTATACCTTACAATGACAAGAGGCAAGAAGAGACAATAAAATAAGTAAAGGATGGACAAAATGCATCACAAAACAGATTTTATTGCTCCATGAGCTCACACAGTACATCATTAGCAGGAAAGAGGCAAGAAAATGCCATTACAGACCCAAGAGAGGAGGATTAGACTCCACACTCTACCCTAAGGAAGAAAGAGAGAGGGGGGTAGGAGAGAAAAAGATGACCAACCTTTATAAATATTCCCCTCATTTACAATATATAGAAGAATGAAAGAAGGAGAGAGGGAAGAATTTCAACTCTGCTTCAACCACCCCTAGAATGCATTGAATCCACCTACTCCAACCACCCTAGAAAACATTAAAATTTTCCTGTAACAATGATGGACTTCACTACAAGACCCATGCCTCCATGTGTTGTTCCTTACTGGGCAAGAAAGGAGGCCCATTCTTCATCATGGCAATAGGTAAGAGACTTAACAGCCTCAAAAATGGCGGACCAGATCATTCATGGTGGCAAGTGAGTACTAGGCACCGAGAGCTCTCCAAAAATTCCTTTCCTGCTCAATTCCAAGCTCCTAATTGAAAGATATGGTTGTCTGAAGGTCGAGGGTCAGACGCTTAACACGGGATCGCAATATGCAAATGAGTCTACCCATATAGGGCCCACATGGTAGCCCCATGCATGTTGAAGATTCAGCCCCCTCTTCTCGCTCTTGAAGTTGTGTCAGACTGACACATGGTAGATTCCGTAATCTCCTCTATGTTCTACCTAAGTCCCTCCTATTGGTGGAGACACTCTACCTGACCCGAGACACGTGGAAAGCTGGTGCATGTTTGGGGACCACTTTTGGATTTGCCTCTTGAAAGAGCACCGAAGAGGCACATGGCTCCTTCTGTAGCTTTTCTCTATTTCTTTTTGTTTTGGATAAGTCCCTTTTGTTTGGCAGGGCCATATGTCTGACCCTACACATGTGGAGGCTCACCGCACATTTGGGACCTGCCTCCGGATTTTTCCTTTGAAGTTGAACCGAAATGACACATGGAAGCTTCTGCCAGCCTATCCTGAGCTTGGACTTTTCAACGGCCGGTGTCTCATTATCAAACAACAAATCACCCTTTGATTGATTTCACTCTTTTTTATTTAATAATGTCTTAATTAGTATACATCAAAAGGGTGAATATTGTTACAGGTGAACATTTTAATTTAATTTAATTCTAAGATTAATTTCACAAATCCGAATGGCTATTTTAAAATTGACTAACTACTTGAACATTTCCAAAACATAAGGGTGAGAGTACACATAGTTAATATTGTGTGGATCAAAAGGCTTCTAGGTGATCTGAGTTGAGGAATATGTGGATTTGGAAATAGAAATTTTGTATTTTTGAAATTGTGATCTCTAACCAAGCCTAGTCAAGACCATTGAACGTGGTCTATAATGTTTGTACGGTCTTGATCCTTTAGTATGATCTTAGACGTGCTTGGAATCTAGGTCTACAACTTCTTAGGTGTTTTTCCTTCATAGAAATATGTTTAATTGAATTTCAATCTTCTTCACTCACCTTCAAAATGTCTTTGCAAGATCTATTCATACCCTCAAACCCTTGTAGTGTAAGAATAAGTTATTATAAAACAAATGTAGTTTGGTTGTATTCATCCTTGTGCACCATCAACATATGCAGTATTCTGAAGAGGCTGTAACCCACATCTCATTCTCCTAGCATGTGATTTCCACTATAGTGCAATCATAATTTAATAAATTTTATTTGATTACAAATTTCCTGAGTTTCATACTTACATAAATTTTTGGGAAGGGTCACTTTGCTTACTTTTAATATTATAATAGAGAGGCATAAACCTATAAGGAGTCTTCATACTAATAAAGGGTTACACCCTAATGGATATGCATGAGCTATTTTGATGTTTGGGGATATTTGGGTGCCTTTAGTGATTTTTTGCATGAGGAGTTCATAATGTACAAGGTCCCTTAAATGAGGTATGATTTACTTGATTATATATGATTCTTAAGGTCATTATGACATGACAATACATCCAAAATGGTTTTTTTGTGATGGTGATTGAATTGAAGGAATTAATACACAACATGTTAATCCAAAACCATACAATAGGGTTCATATTACAATTCTAGAAACTGAGTTAAACTAATTTTTTTGGAAATGATGGAGAAAAGCACATTTTGAATTTATGGGCCTAAGCATATTATTTCTAGGCATATTCTATGTAATTAGATTACAAAAATTAATGACAAATAGGTGTGAAAAGATAAGCAAGTTCTTGAATTACTATCATGGTGTGCTAAGTAAGAGTGAGGGGAGTGCATTTGTTCGTGCAAGTGTGCAATATCAAGATCAAAAATAACAAAGGATGGATTTCTAAATTTGAGTGTCTACATTTCCCTCCTCTTTAACTATGAAATTTATAATTACATGCTTACATGGAAAATATACCTGAGTATGTAGACACACTTTATCTTCACTTTTAGTAACTTTTTTTTGTAGTGTTCTATTACGTTTTTGTTGGCATTCTATAAAATGAAACCTGCAACAAAAATTGTATTCAATATTGAAGATACGACATTAAAATATATCTAAAAATGTAATAAAATTAATGTAAAATAATTTGGAACAAGAAATGCCAAAAGAGATGCGAAAATGGAAGGAATACACCTATTTGTTTTACAAAGAGAATGTGTTCCCATTATTTTTCCTTAGAGATTTCTAAATTTGTTGAACTTTAATGAAGAACTGTGGGTGATCTATCCTTGATTTTTCTGAGGATATTTCAATGCATTAGGTGTAAGAAACACAACAGATGAATGCAAAAGAAGAACCAACAACTTGCGGAACCAAATAGCCTCACTAAGGAAGAAGACTATTTATCATCCTTATTAAGAAAATATGATATCTTCCCCTTAATTATAAGAGGATAAGGATGACTTCTTATGAAGAACTTGTCCACTTTGATACCCTCCATAACACCATGAACCATATTTTTGCGGATGAATAGAAACAAAATTTTGTAAATTAGATAATAGAGTATAAAAGAGAATGAATACCCTAATACTCTTCCCATATGGTGCACAACTAAGGAAAAATTATGCATACTGATATCTGATCAAAAAAATAATACCCATGTCCCCAGTGTGTCTACAACATGAAAATGAAAATATGTACCTATGGGGAGAGAGTGAGATAAATACTTCATGTACCCTAAATATATGCCAGACTGAATTATTCTAAGTATAAAACGTATCAAAACCTCATGTGAATGATGAACAATTAGGAACTGTTGAAATAACTATACAAAATTCACTTCAGAAAAAACCATTTAGTAGGGTCAAAGCCTCCATACAGTCCTAACCAATATTTACGTTTTTGACCCTGTATATTTTTTATTATATTTTTGTATCTGAGTCAATTCTGAATCATTTTTGTCTACCTTCGGATATGTTCGTGCCTAGAAAAATGCATGTCTGTTAGAAATGTAGTATAGATCGTAGATGTTTTATCCTCTTTTGAGGAATGTGTGATGAATACTTTGAGCACATGGATCAAAATAAAGCATGTATACCCATGTATGAGGATCTGGAAAGATGTGTACAACCTTTGAAGTACTAATGTGGTGGCCACCAAGAAGAAATTGTATCTGCAAGAGGTATGTGCATGGTAGAAACCATGGTGTAAAATGAAAAGAACAAAAACAAGAAGCATGATAACCATAACAATGTTAATGTAACCAAACATCAATAAAACTTATGGAAAAACCATGTTTTAGTACAAATAAGTGCATACAATGTAGAAATAAATGCAATCATATAAGTAATTTAGCATAGAAGGTGAAGTACTGGAAATCATGGGACACCCATAATGTTGCCAGACAATCAAGGCTCTTAGTTTGGAAAATAAGAGATGCACATCCAGACACAAGGCATTATGTTGCAAATATGGGACATCCACAGTGTTGCAAAACAATAAAAGTTCTTGTGACATAACCAAAGTAGAAAATAATCATACACAAACAAATAACAAGCATGTATGTAAAGTAATTTTATCCAAATGTGATGAAAATCACATAGCATGTGATGTAAAAGAGCCAGTGAAGAAATATTTATGTAAGTGATACAAAATAAACATGTGTTTGTCCTGTTAATCAAAAAGATTGAAAATACATTGTGTGTGTGTGTGTGTGACCAATCATAATGAGGAAATAAAGAAACTATAATTGATATGTGGCACATGGATATAGTATGTAAAAGTAGATACCCCCTCAAGTTAGTAGTCCATGTAAGGGTCTAGGCTAGCACATGTCGACATGTATCGTTTTATGTATGTCCTACATCATGCTCAATATACCACGTGAATGCATGTACATGTAATGAAAAAATTTTATTTATCAAACCAAAGGAATAAATTACATGTATAATGTAAAGTGTCAACAACGTATTCTATATAAATATGTCCTGATTTTTTAGTTTTGTAAATATTTGAATGTTTTTTATTTATTTTGAGCGTGTTTGAATGTTCATGGATTTTAGGCCCCCTAAGGGCATAGATGAAAACCTATTATCTGATGAGAAGGAAGGGTTATCCAATAATTCCCCCAGGGAGGGATATATAAAGATTATTAGTTATTTTGATGAATAGAGAGTATGCAACTAGAGATGGGAAATAAGGTTTCTCCATGTTGTGTGTGTGCAATGTGTGGTTCGGGTGTTGAACAACTCCATCAATTTTCAACTTAAATCTATAAAAAAATCATGTCATCTGAAAGCGAGGAGGGATATGGTAATACCCTGAGTATTGAAGGAGTCATATAGTGGACATTTAAGAGGAATGCTTAGGATTTATCCTATACTTTCCCATGTCTGCAGAGACCCACAAATCATTATCTAAGTCATCAATAATTATTTTTTGATAAGTTACTTACAATAAATTTTTTCATGCTAGTAACAAGTGCATGACCATTTTTAGTTTTATTTCAATCAGTATCAATAGGTTGATTAGAATATATCAGAGCTTGGTGTGGATAAGGAGACTTACAAGAATTGGTTAGCCTATCATTTTTGTTCACCATTATTTCTATCATAATCCCAATCATCAAACCAGTTATCATCTTTTTTGAATGGATCTTTGTTAGTAATATGGTGTTAGCCTTGATATTTTATTTTGTATGCTCTGAGGCCATGTGTAATTGGTCATGTTCGATAGATGATATTTTTTGCTACTTAGCACAATAGTAGCATATAAGTGTTGAACTACTATTGTTGTTTTTGAAGGAGGTATTTCAAGATTATCTTCTTTTTGAATAGGTGGTTCTTGTATTGTTGGATAATTTACATCATTCACTATTGCATTATGTTCGCCAGACATACTTGAATCAAATTTAGGAACCCCTCTAGATTTATAAAATTGAGACGAATGTGTAACCAAATATTGTGTAGAAAATAAAATAAAGACATTATGATCAATTTGTTTAATTTTTCGATCCAAAGAAAAATAATTAATGTCGCAATTTTTGTTAATTCTGTGATATTTAAAAATGGTTGACCTTGTATTTTTGTAAGCCAATAGTAATGATTAGGTAATAAAGTAATTAATCTCTTATCTAGTAACTCATTAAAGATATTGTGCTATGTAGAATTGTTGTCAAACTTAAGAGGTTGTTTTTTAGGATTTTTGCCTCGATATAGGAATTTAAACTCACTTGTATAAGCACATGTAGTAGGTATAAAACTTAGATCGCATTGACTATATTTGGCATTAGAAATATCATGATGCATAGAAAGAGAGATAATGTGTTCATTGGAATTATCCTTGATATGTTTTATCTCGTCCTTGAGAGATGTAATCATGGTATTCATAACTTGAAATTTATTTGTAGAATCATGGTGTAAAGCTTTAATAGAATCTAATATAGCCTTATGGAAAGTTTCATTATTACTAATGTAAGGATCTGAAATATAACTCAAAATTGAATTCACATGGGAAGGTACTCTATTATCAAGGATCTTGATTTGGTATACTAGTTTTGTGAGTGTATCTCTACATGTTGGATGCCATTAAATTAAATAATACAAGGAGACTTAAAAAATAGTGGCATGGGCCATGATGAATAAAAGAGATTGAATACCACAACCAAAGAATGAAACCCTAAGGGCACTATCGTTAGGGATATGTTACAATATTCGATTAGAGAGGAGCAAGTTCACCAAATGGTTCCGTCATTTGGATGATTTCATGATTTTTAATTTAAGAATGTCTTAATCAACATACAAAAAAGGATGAAATTTGTTATAGGTGGATATTCTGATTTAATTAACTTCCAAAATTAATTTCCTTAATTAGAATAACACTTTTCAAAGTAGATAGCTACTTAAGAAATGTCAAAACATTAAGGGAGTGCGCATATCTAATTCTATGTGGATCTAGAGGATTCTAGGTGATATGAATGTATGAAAAGGTAGATTTAGAACTGGAAATTCTTTATTTCTAAAACTATGGTCTGCAACTAAGCCTGGTCAAAACCATACAACTCGGTCTCTAACATTCATAGGGTTCTATCCTTCTATATGATCTTGGGCCTACTTTGAGTCTAGGTCCATAACTTTATGGGTGCTTTTCCTATGCTAAAATGTGTGTTAATTTATGTCAGTATTCTTCACTCACATTCAAAATAGTTCTACGAATTTTTTCCAAACCCTTAACCCTTATAGTGTAAGAATGATTTCCTCCTACAAAATAAATTTAATTAGTTTTTTAGAACCTTGTACTATGTCAGCGTACTCACTACTCCCAATAGGAATCAAACCACACATCTTTCTCCTAGCATGTGACATCTACTGTAGTGCAATTAGAATTTTAAAAACATACTTTGACAATGACTTTCTTGAGTTTCACACTTACTCAAATACTTGGGAAGGGTCACTTTGTTTTCTTGTATGGTGATAATAGAGAGTTTTGAAATTGGAAGGAGACTTCAAACGTAAATATTCTTCCCTCCATCATGTGTAACATTTCTATCATATTTCTAAGGCCTCCCCAGTAATTTTTGGCATGCATCCATGAGGATAACATCACACCACACCTTGTCCTTCTAGGTATTCCCAATCAAAAAAATTATTGTGCATCTTTTATCTACGGTTGCCTCATTCTGTTTCTTGAACTATGATATGTGATAAGGATACAAGTGCTTCTCACATTTCAAACTAATTAACCTTCACTGTAGAGACCATATTTTAAAAACTATCACCGTCAATAATATTTTTACATACCTTCCTTCTAGAGGTGCATCTTGTTCAAAAGATAGTTTTCCGCAGCCAAGAATCACCACCAGTTGCATATTTTTCTTTCTCCTTCCTCAAGATGATCATTGTCCTCCTTATCATGAGGTTTTCACCCAATTCTACAGCAACCTCCATTTCCTCTTATTTTTCATCTTCAACTAGGTTAACTCGCGGTTGTTCCACTTTTCATCTATCCTATTTATGATAGTGCAGACACTCAAAATCTCAATGCCCTTTTGCACCACATCGGTAACAAATTTATTTCCTTTGAGGGCTATTTTAACCTCATCCTCCATCATATTCTCTTCCTTTTAAAAACCCCTCGCCACTTGGGTAGTTACCACGTGCTTAACTGAATTCTTCCTTCCCTTTTGCATTAGAGGATTCACCTTTTAGGGAATAAAATATACCACTCCCTCTCATTGGAGATGAAAATTGTCATCTCTTCACTGCTCTTATGAAATTACTCTTGTGTTTTTCTTTTTCTTTTTTTGCAAGTTGATAAGCATCATCCAAGCTATGGATCTGGAGCATACTCAATTCATCTTGTATGATATAACTCAACCCATTTGCATACCTTGTAGCCTTTTGTTCTTCATAATCTCCCTATTCCACACAAATTTATATCGTGTAAAATTCATTGGTATATTATTCAATATTTAGATCCCTTTGTCTTCTATTATGAAACATTTGAAATAGTCTCTAGGCATAATCTATAGGAAGAAACTTTTCCTTCAAATTTTTTGCCATTTTATCCCAATTTTAAATCTTGTCCTTTCCTTTCCTTTGTCTTTCATTTTTTTGGTGATCCCACTAGATCAATACATGTTCAGCCAACTTAGTACATGCAAACTTAAACTTCTTCTCCTCTAAAAGGGTTTTCCACTCCAAGAACTTTTCCATTCTATTCAACAATTTAATCAAATCCTCTAGTCATAACCCTCCACCATAATAAAGAACATTAATCTTGATGCCATCATTATTTCCCTCTAAATCTTGGATCATTCTCTCCTTAAATGGTCTCTCATTTAATGTTTCTTCATCTCTTGCATTTTCTTCTTCATTTCCTCCTTCATTCTTTAATGGAGGTAATTCTTCGGTATTACTATCTAGGTCTAAATCCACATTTACATGTCTCTTTCTAAGGTGGGTAACTTCTCCTATGAGCTCAACAACTTGTCTATGTAGCTCCTACATGTTCCTATTCATTTACGTATAACATACTCTCCTGCGTCTAGTCATGCTTATATAAAATAGAGGTAATAAATCACTTTTTAAAAGGTAATATATAGTACCTTCACTATTCCCACAAGATCCAAATCTTTTCTAATACCAATTGATGTGGATCCAATCTTAAGAGGTTGAAATGCCTCCAAAACACACATGATTTCACAAAAACTCCATAAGTGTCAACAAAGTTTTTTTTCATTCCTGAATCCATACTAATCTTTTACAGCATTACAATATTCCTTTTATTTTCCATTATCTCTAAAAAACCCTAAAATGCCAAGAAAACCTAAAACACAAAAAATACCTACTAGTAAAACACCTCAGATGGGACCCAAATTTTGCATACAATATATTCCTTCATAAATGAAGGCTTGCATCAAATCTTGGCTTATTCTATAAAGCAGAGAAAAATATATTAAAACTCTAAGTTATAGACTAAACCAAAAAAAGGTTCAGATTTAATTTTACACCACTAGATGAAGGAATTCGGATCCAAAAATATGTTGAAGCGGAACCTAAACTTTGTGAAAATGTTTTTCATGCCATATTACTAATCAATATCTAACACCTTGGAATATTTCAAGATGATCTGACGATCAGATCAAAATTTATGGTTTCCGGAAGTTATGCTCTCACATCAAAATCCCTCATCATTGCACCCTCCACACGTTGACTTCCTTGTCCCAACCCACACATATTTGAGTGCAAAAATTTGTAACTTACGCTTTCTACCTCAAACAAGATTCCATATTAAAAAAATTCAAGGCTTTACCCAAAGAGTAGCTTTCAAATCACTTTTATTTCTTGAGCCTCATGTTGAACTCAACGACCATGTTGGAGGCATATTTTTATATTTAGGTGGCCTTCAAGCATGCGTTAAACAAGAATAAATTTTGGTTTTTGTTTCCCACAAAATTAGCTCCGAAGAACTACATAAAATATGCCACGATGGAGGGTCATATGAGGAAAACATTTTCATACCAAATTAGGTGGATGTTGAAAATTCTCTTATCAAATTTATGACTTACATTATCCATGTTACTACCTTAATATATAATTAAAATAGATAAATTTATTACATTTTTAATTATGATAGAATATAGACATAATACAAAGAGTATTATAAATATAACTGTGAAAAGACACCTAGGTTGGTTTTTTAAGTAGGATCTCTTTTCCTAATTAATCAAAGTAAAAAATAGACCGCAACTCATAGACACCATGAACATCTCCCACAAGTCCTATCAACAAAATAAATTTCTCTACAATAGCATCGTTATCTTAATCTTGGCTAGGAAGACACCACCTCCATGGCACTCACCTAGATATTCTCGGCTTCTCTCCTTCTATCCCCACCTGGAACATGCAATTCGCTAAGAAATTACATGTCTTGTTACTTCCGAAAGAGGCGTCTATATTGGCACTAGTGCTACTAAAAAGTAAGGCCCAACATTGATCTCTTATGAATACTTAAAATGCATGAACTACCTCATATATTTTGTTTGATTCCATGCAACACTACCCACTGGTTTTGTTTGATTCCAACCATATCCACTAAAACTATAGGGTGGATGAAATCTATTTAGGGACCCTACTACCTAAAATTCAAATTGGAGAGGTGGTTAGATGATAATGGCCTCTCCAAACCATGAAATGTTTTCTATAATGGGATGAAATGCATGAGGTCCATCTACATTGTTATGCAAGTCCATGTGGCTCTACCCACTATTTTTGTTCGACTCCAAACATGCCCTCTAAGATGAAATTTTACCTAATGAAACATTTGTCACTAAGGGAACATAAGTGATGTACCACCCATATGCCATAGGTAGATAAAATCCATCTAGGAATATAATTTTTTTAGAATTTAAACTAGAGATGTGGTTAAACAAGAAATGTCTCTATACCCAATGAAACTCTTTCAAATTCCCATCTTTTCAAGGTGCCATTCACATGTTCCTCATGAAGGAAATGGCCTTCATCCAAATTAAATATATCACAGCTTCCATAGTTTTACTTTTAAATTTCAAACTGCATCATATAGATTATGATATACTATTATTACATCATGTAGATTATATATACTAATATTATTCATATTAATATTATATTATAATAATTATAATATAACTAATTTATAAATTATTAATATTATACATGTTGTATTAGTATAAAATTTATTATAATTAGTACGTAATTATAAGTATATGTCTTAGTGTCTTGAATGCCCACATGGTTAGTGGTTTTCCTATTTTCATCTAGATGATTGATAATACCTAAATGCATTTTAGTTTTTAAGTATTTTTAAATAACAATAAGATTTTGATTGAAACATACTCAATTAAAAGTTAACGGATTCTCTTGAGGGTTATGTGTACACATGGTCTTTGATAGATTGTAGAGGAATTTTAGTTGTTAGGGGATTTCAATTAGGTTGACTATCTTTCCTTATTTTTTCTATTTATTCATTTTGAATCCACTTGTATTGTGTGCACCTTGCTTCACATGTGATGCAATTCATTACAAATATAATTTTTAGGGAATAATTTTTTTAATTTTGTGTCATCAAATCTTTCATTTTCTAATTTCAGATATAAAAGATAAACATGTCTCACATGAATAGCCAGAACACTCATGAAAAATGCATACAATCCATATAATCGAATAGTCATATTCAAATTGGCTTCTTCACTAGATCTTTTATAGAATCTTCTTAGATTATAACTATGGTAATTTTTAATTATAACGTATGTGTTTCTCAAATCAACCACCCTTATATATATATATATATATATATATATATATATATATATATATATATATATATATATATATATATATATATATACTATTAGAAAATAGTATTTAATGAATAAATAGTTGGTGCATTTAATTTGGATAAATATAGAAGATAGAAAGCATGCCTATAGTGGTGAAATTCATGACCATATCAGTGAAATCCATATCATTGAATGAGAAACAAGAAGAAAATAACAACATCAATAGGTCGCATTTTCAAACTTTGATGATAGTATTATTGGTAATGGAGAAGTCAACAAAAGCAAGGTAGTCATGAAAACCTTACAATTTTTCAAAATATTTATATAATAATAGAAAATATCATTTAATGAATCAATAGTTAGGTTATTTACTTTTGATAAACACCTAACAATATGTATAAGAATACCCATACACTTGGTCCTCTCTCATCTAAGATCTTCTTTCATCAGCTCCTCATACAAGCGAGCCCTTTAACATTAAATTTTTATAAGAACTGCTAAAAGATTATACATATGTAATAGTGCTTTGAAACTAACGAGTTTCACGAATTTAGAATGTTGAGGAGGCGAGGTCAAATAAAATTTCACAAGGAAAACTCTTGCAAATGATATCTTTTGTTTATTAAGCAAATGTGAGAATGGCCTAATGGAATGGTCTATAAAGATGGCACAAAACAGCTTGACTTGTCATGTTTTTTGGTTATCAAATTCTACTACATTGGCTTCACATGGGATGTCGAAGTGTTCAGTCTATCTCTTAAGTGTATCATGGCACAAACAAGCAAATTTCCCTAAAATTGTCGTGTGCTCTAACTATCCACAAAACACAAAGGTTAGCATTGCAAAAATATACTATTGACATTGTGAGTATTGGTCATTAGGGCCTTGATTTGTGAGATATCTCTAACATAATTTGGCTGACGTCAACGATTTGTGCACCACAATTCCTTTTTCCTTCTAACTATTAACAAAAATGGCATGTGGTTCACATGTGGCCTCTTGGAAGAAATATAAGTTTCAC
This sequence comes from Taxus chinensis, assembly GCA_019776745.2. Classification (NCBI taxonomy): domain Eukaryota; kingdom Viridiplantae; phylum Streptophyta; class Pinopsida; order Cupressales; family Taxaceae; genus Taxus; species Taxus chinensis. The sequence goes on along the minus strand of CM034155.1, from coordinate 576,079,493 downwards.
AGACATTCCCTCTAACATTTTCCCCGTTCTTAGACTGCTACAAACTTTTGCTTCACCGCCCCTCTTCCTCTTGCAATGTTTCATTCCAACTTTAAATTCTTCAATGCATCTCTATCAACATCTCCATTGCACCACTTATATGTGATTGCTAATAATAATACATATAACCACGTGGAATGAAAAAAACAAAAGGTTATATAAACGTTTTTATCCAGCATTGATGTAATGGTACGAGTGTAGATCATGCGAGGTGGATCGCATGAATTGAATGACTCGAGAAGTTGATATGAAAAGAAATTGTACACAAGTTTTCAATACAATATCATGGAATTAATGCGTCTCTTGAGACTCGAAATCACACTTAGAAAACAAAGAGTGTAACCATCTCATTTAAGTTTTGCCTTTTTAAGAACTTGTTTTTCTGATACATTAATGTAGATCTTAGAATGGTTAGAACAATTCTATGGTAGACATTTGAAAACGGAAGATTAAGATTTTAACCAATTTCGAACTGTCTTGAAAAGGTTTATTCGACCGTAGAAAAAATTACTGCGCCGTTCCATACCTCCGATTTCTTCTCATATAATAATGAACATTCGTAGAATGGTGAAGACAATTCTAATATGAATTTCTCATTGCATTGAATTGGCATATTAAAAGAGAAAGGCAGAAAACTTTTTCTCAGCGTTCCGGTTCCATACGTTGATACCTCCGATGATTTCGCACGAACAAAACCAGAAATCAATTGATGAATGCGACAGCGCACTGACTCCGCTGACGAACTCTTAAATGAACGGGCAGCTATGTTATCGAATGAGGCGTTCGTTCGTTAATTGTGAATTGTCCGGAGAAGGACGGGTGGAAAAGTCACAAGATTTAGCTTGTCTACATACCAAAAACTGATGCACACAATCGATCATGTTTTTCGAATTGCCTATGAGGCCTTCGGCTTGGAAATTGACAGGCTGTACACCGTTTTTTGTGATTTTAATTGTATATTACAGCTGACAAATTAAAAAATTTAAGTTTTTTTAAGTAATTTATATAAAAAAATATAATACCTATTTGTATATATATATGGATATATTATAGAAATATGTATAGAAATTACTGGAATTTACAACCACCTCAAAGAGCTAAACCCTCAACGAATTTGATTTGACAAGCACAAATAATTTGAAATCCTAGGGTGTCCGCTTCCGGCATCTCAACGTGGAAACGGACGTCCACGATGGATGCTCAAGTCTGCCCACCATACCCAATTATAGGTATTTCTTTCTTTCATCAATGGATTTTAAATCAAAATCCTTTTCTTGTTTAATGTGATGATTTCTTGTTCAGATGATCTTAGGGAGCATCCACAGTTTGGGCAATAAAAAGAGGTGCTTGAAAGTCTGGGATAATATAAATAGCAATATTAAGCTCGGGAAAGGTAAATTGTGGTTTTTTGATTGAAGGTTGGGTATAATTACATTTTGGATAGAAATTTTGTATCTATTGCTATCAGTATGTAAACTAGCAATCACATGTGTATAATGCAATGTGAACGTTGAAGATAAAGGAAGCATAGAAGATGGTGGTGTGGCCTGCATACTGATGTTAATTGTGTCTTCCATTTCTCTCTCGATGAATGATGAACCAGTTATTTCCAAATCAGGTGGAACATCATGTATCTTCCAATTATTGTGTATGTCAAAATCTTGTTTCCCCAACATTTCAACATTGTCAAGACCCACGTGTTGTTTCTCAGACGAAGTTGTGCAAAAACCTATCATTCATGCAGTGCTTCCTGTTGAATACTGCATTCGACCTCAGAGTCAAAACTAATATCTTTAGCATGTCTTGTGTCTACAGTAGTGCGTAAAACATGCCGCAGTTTGTAGTTAAGCTTGAACAAGTCCCAAGTGCAATTGATGTCATGTGGGGTTGAGCCAAATTCAGAGACAATATTTCTAAAAGGCTTGTATACAAGGAGTTCTGACCAACAGAAAAGGTCATAGGATGGTGAATCATGAGTTGGAACATCTAAAAATCTTGGTGGACCCAAACAATTGCTTGGCTCAGTTGCAGTTTCCATTTATCACCTTTACAATTCTATTTGTAGCTCCAATCTCGAGCAACTTGAATAAGAGGTAAGTGTTCCATGCTTGCAAGTTGAAATTTGTATGCGTCCAAGAAAATGGTTGTTTCTTGTACATCGGCATCACTGTCAACGACACGTCTCAAAAAACATTTGCCAACATTTAATGAAACAAATGAATGGTTGCACATAACAAGTGGCATGTTTCTTATGCACTTATGTCATGATCAACAACGCTTTATGTGAGCATTTTACGGATAGCAATATGTGCTAGAGAATCTGCATCAACATCTCTCGAAAATCTAAATAGCATTTTGTGATATGTTTCACATAAATGACAGGATTCCTCTCATATGCACAGTGAAGACTTGACACAACAAAATTATGTACATATCCATGACAGGAATGACTACAAAAATGCGTAGAAATCCCTTTGAAAGGTTGGAGACGGCATAGTATGAATAAATTAGTCCAACTAAAAGAGTGTGCACAATGCCCAAGCTGCTTTTCAATCCTTCTTCCATGATACCCAAAATCTAAATCAGGGCGAAAATGAGTTATATACCAGTTATGCTCCTGCCATAAATAAAATACATAGTCTTGATCGAATGAGCATATAATTCAGATATTTGATGCTTGGTCTTGCTGGCCTACATCCTAAATATCATCAAATTTTAAAAAATTTAACCTACCAATATCACCTCGACCTCGCAGAAAACTAATTTTTGATCTTGAGAAAAAAACTTGAACAAAATTAGAAGATCACCCTTGCCCACTCCATAGAGAGACGATGCCTTTGCTGACCAAATTCTCTGTGAATGTTACAAACATGGAAGTCTCCAAGAAACGAGTATCCCTTAAAAATATTGAAAAAATTGATATTTAACAACAAAAAACAAAACATGTAACTGCTAAAAAAACATCTAAAAAAGAAAAAACGTCAAAACACCCATCAAATTTAATCACATCAAATTTAGGGAGTGGAGTGAACTACCACAATCCCTTTACCATAGGGGGAACACCTTTGGCATAACTTGAACAAAATTAGAAGATTACCCTTGCCCACTCCATCGAGAGACAACGCCTTTGCCAACCAAATTCTCTGTAAATTTTACGAACACTGAAGTCTCCAAAAAAAGTGTATACCTTAAAAAGATTGATCAATTTGATATTTAACAACAAAAATCAAAACATGCAACTGCCGCATTCAACATGCAACTGCTAAAAATAACAAAAACAGCTAAAAATTAAAAACGTCAAAATGCCTATCAAATTTAATCGCGTAGAAAAAATGTCAAAACGCACATCAAATTTAGGGCTATTGCGTGAACGACCGCAAGCCCTTTACCATAAGGTGAACGCCTTCGGTGTGATATTTTTTTTATTTACTATTATTTGTCATAATAAGGAGAGAGTATCCATTCTAACAAATTTATGTTACAATCAAAACTAATTTTAACCATGTTATCATCTAACCTATAAAATCTCGAACATTTCACTAAGTTATGGGTAAATCTTTGTGTTTTGGTTATTGTGTTCCCTCTTGCAAGGCCCTTCTTCAAAATAAGTTAGTTATTTTTGTGAAAAATTAAGCCAAATTGGGTGCAAATCAGTCTTCTGAGGAACGGGTGGAACAGTTCCTCTATTCCACTTATTCCACACTTCACCGCATCGACTGCTTTACAGTATCAAGTCAGTGAAACCAAGTTTTGTTGGAACTTTGGGAAGTGTTCTTGTGTTCTGGATGTTCCCTGCAACCCCGCATAACCCGAACCAAGCAAATAAAGTTAAGTATTGATTCAGAAAATTCTGATTTATAAGGAATTCGTGGAACGGTGCAAAATTTCCATGTGCTCCCCACAAAGGCAATATAACCGATTTTGGATTATCGGGTGAAATGTAGAACACATGAACAATTTTCAGCTTCCTCGATTTCTTAGAAAGCTGATGTAGACGAAGGATAAGGTTAAAAATGAAGAGTTAGTAAAATCGTCCATACGAGGAACTCTAGGATCCGTTTTGTTGTTCCAATTGTGCTATGTTTCCCTGTATTCCTTGATGACCCGACAACAGAAGAAATCAAAAGGGTTGGTCAAGTCGTCTCAGGAGGGAATAGAAGGAAATGTTCCCTCGTTTCCTCTAATCCCTGATTCACCACCCCAAATGTTAAGAATAAAGGAATCGGTCATTAAAATCATTCAAGGAATGTTCCATTGTTCCATTTGTTCTCCATATTGCAGCCTAGGCTGACTATTTTACAAATTTTCTCAATAACTCCCAATTTTCACCAGTCAAGGGTGATTATTAAGGTTTAAGACTTGAGATGTTGTGATATAATGCCAAAATAATATATGTTTAACTCAAGTTATGCAACCAAGATCGGAAGAGATTTAGAGGGAAGCGTAGTTAAAATAACTACTTTTGAGTAAATAAGCCTATAAAAGGCTTCATTTTGTAATTGTAAGGGGTTTGATGCCAACAAAATTGATGTGAGGGTAATAGATCATTGGATATAGAATAATTTCTCCTTTTATCTCTTTTCCTTTACATTGTGGTCTTATTCGGTGTCATTTACATACTATAGAATTGTGAAACTTTGCATTCACTCTTCTCTATCATAGTGTAGACACAAAATCTATGTTGTTGGGTACATTTATAGCTCCTAAAGTATCCTAATATATATGATTCCTAAGAAATAAAACTAGTAGTTAAACACTCCTTGTGTGTCTTTTACTTTATCAGTTGCATTCTTATTAGCCTTGCACATCTTACAGCCTTGTAGGAACTTAACTTATTTATCTTTTATGGTCTTGGACAATAGCCATAAAGGATGTCTTACTATCATGTTCCCACCATTGATGATTACTAGGAAGATTGTACTGATGAATATGAGGTAAGAAGAAGGTATTTTGGGAGACTTCTCTACAATAGAACAAATATTTCAAGGTGTATCTGTAGTGCCCACCTATTTTTGACACTATATTCTAGACTCGACTGACTTATATTTTTGAGCTGATCGTGTTATTTTTATTATTATTTAGGTACATGATGTTTAGACTATGCTGGATATATGAGGTATATTGTGGTCTTTGTTAACTTGTTGATAGGATGTACGATTATTGTTGGCATTACATGTTTATATCATATCTTATTTATTGCTAAGCTACTAACAAGATGTATGATTAGTTGTGGTATTATATGTTTACATCATACTTTGTTTATCACTAACTTGTTGGCAAGACATGTGATTATTTATTGATACTTTGATCTGTATGGAAAATATTATATTGGTGTGATTTTACGATGATTTGGCTCATATGTGTTGACTCAATATGATGCTTATGGTAACATATATGATGTTTAATCATGGTTTTTAGCTTGTTTTGGGGACTTGCGCACCTCTCGTATTGGATTGATAATGATTGCATTATGTCATGATTTGGTTTATTTATATGCTTGGATGTTGTGTTCATTGGTTAGATTTTATTGGACATATATGATTCATGTGCATTGAGTGTACATATTGCAGGGCTGGCGAACATGGGTTTTAGGAGATTGCTCTCATGATTGGCACAATTGGCCATCGGCTGAATTTTTACCTTTTTAATTATTATCATCATGTGCTTCACGTATTTGATTTGGTTGATCAACTCTTCTTATGTTTAGTTGGTATTCCATATGGTGATGTTAGTTTAATTTATATTGTTGGTATTAACCATGTTTAGCTTATATAATTAATTGTCTTAATTTTCTTAAACCATGTTTAAGTTAATGTTGGTTTAACTTGTCTTGGTTTTTTAAATTTTATGGTTAATCAATCTTAGGAGGAGGTTACACTCTTTCCAAAAAATCCATTCACCCAATTTCGGATTTGGGAAGAGTGATATTTTTGGGAAGTGTGAAAAGCTTTAAAAAGGCTATTTTTGCCTTGAAAATAACCCCCCAAGCCATACCTATAGGTAAGGTAGGATCTTTTCAATGCCAAATGAGCCTTAACTCTTTCCCATAAGCATTTACTCTCTTTTTCATTTATGTCTTGTTTATTTTTTCCAAGCTCACTTGAGGTGAGTAGTGACGTGCTTTGAAATTTGGGGAATTCACTTGATTACTCCTTTAAGTTGCCTTGGGTTTTGGGTGAGAGGGGTGACATGGCATCTAGTAGGATGGTGACTAGATTCCACCTAAACCTTTCCCCATTGGTTTGATTTTGGTGGTTTTTTTTCTCTTTTTTATCATCCAAATTTGGAGCGGTTGAGGGTTACCTTTTTGCTTTGGCCTTATTCTAATTTTGGAATGGGGAATTGGTTTTGGCTTGGAGATTGATTCTTGATTTGCTTGGATTGGACTTGGAACTTGGGGAATCTTGGATTTTTGCTTGGATCTTAAGGTAGGTTTCCTATCATGGAAGCTTTGTAAATTTTATTGTTATGGTAAGAAAAATTTGTGGCTTTTGGGATTAAATTGTTGTTACTTTTGTTTTGTTCAATCCTCAACCTCCTCACCTTATGGGTTGTGGATTTTGGGACATAGTGAGGTAAATGAGGCATTTTCATACTTAGAAACTCTCTCTCTCTCCTATAGTGGAGTGAGAGTTTCCTTGCTTTGGTGGAAGGAGCTCCTCCCATCCTTGATTTAGGGAAGTCAAGAAGGGGATGGGCTTGAAAATCCTTAACAAGGAAGAACTTGGGAGACATAAGTTTTATGGAAGAATAAGTAGTTTGGAGGCTTGATACTTATGTGTATATTGCAAAAAAAAAGTTCTGAGTTCCTAATGTTGTATAATCTCTATCATCTCCCTATGGCATAAAAAAATGGAGAATGGTTCTCCTCCTTTTTCTTGCATTGTTTGTTTTGGTTTGTGAGCTTGTGTTTTTCTTTCTTTGTGAGTTTGTTTATCCTTGTGAAATCATGAGAAGCGCCTCCTCCCTTCCATGGGCTTGGAGGGAGGAAAGTATACTCATTACTTGTTTTTGGGCATATAATGATGCATATATGTTGGGTGGACAACCAATCCATGTGAATATTTTTTAAAATCTTGGAGCTTGTTAAAGAAAATTAGATTTTGGAAGAAACGTTCATGAACTAAAAGTTGTAAAATTGAGCATGTTGTTCCCTTATTTTGGGAGGCTTATATGTTTGTATTTTAGAGTTCAAATGTGTTGTATTTGATCATTCTTGAAAGACCTCATTATGGAGGAAAACTAAAGAATTTAAAATTCCAATTTTAATGTGATAGTGGAAAAGAAAGGTATTGTTTATTCTAGGTAATATGTAAAGAAAAATAAATTATAGTTGTGGGGATCTACTTTAAAAAAAATTGAAGAAATTGAATTGTTTTGACTTTTGCTTTTATTCATGCTAAGTAAAGAAACCTTCATCCTTTGAAATTTTAATTTTAGTCTTGATTATAGCCATCTAAGGATGGCTTACTATCATGTTCCCACCATTGAGGATTACTGGGAAGATTGTAGGATTTTCCTTTTCTGATTCATCTATTGCTGCCGACCAGTAGCATATTTTATGCTACCAGATGACAACATAAATATATGTTGTTGGCCGATAGCATAAAATATGCTACTCACCAGTAACATAAAATATGCTACTGGCCGGTAGCATATTTTATGCTACGAGCTGACAACATATTTTTATGTTGTCGGTCGGTAGCATAAAATATGCTACCAACCGATATCATATTTTATGTTACTAGCCGAAAATATTAAGGTGAATATTGGGAAGTTCTCTTTCGCGGGGATGACGAATAACCCCTAAAATTAACTTGTACCCATAACAATTTGGTGACCCAGGCCTACTCGCTTCCCGAAAAAATCACCAATTTCAAATTTTAAAAATTAGAATATTCATGAATTAACAAATATTTGCTAATAAAATTTTCTCTGCTTCCTGATGGAAGTTTTTCATTACAAAGAGCTAGACTACTAGACTTTCCTACTTACCAAGAATTGGTTATAAGCGTAGAAGATGATCTTATTATGTATGGAAAGCTAAAGAAAGAACCTGCCAAAGGAAAATATTCAGCCTCAACTTCCACATCACAAGTTTTGATCAGCTGATTAAAAATATAACAAATGATTTGATTTCCCTTAAGAATTAACTTTCTCAAATTTTTCCTTATAAAGATATTCCTAGGAAGAATGATGGTTTCAAGAACCATTTTCCGGAAGCCCATCCTAGGTTCGCTATTGAAGCTCCTCCTTCCAAGGCTCTCATGATTGTATCTTTTGAGGTTGAAGAAGTGGATGATGATCATGAAATGAATTGAAGAAGTTGAATAAGAAACGGAACAGAATGAGGAAACAACTAAAGACTCTCATATTCGCTTCTTCAATTATAATCCAGAAGAACAAGATGAATATGATGACACAGTGGGATACATGAAAAATGAGTCATATTTAGTGATGACCTGAACATAGTTGAATAAGAAAAAATACATTATTCAGCACGAGAATAAGGATGAAGCCAAGAAAGCTCCAAAGGTAATTCATGCAGTTGCAAAGCGGGGATATCCCATACCCACAACCAAAGAAGTTCTTTTTCTTCGCCTTCTCCTACTTATTAAAATTATGTAATTCCTAACTATGAAAAAACAAAATCCACCATTACATCCACTCCCAATTCCCCCACTTCTTGTTTATTTGATATAATTGACCACATCAAAATAAATATAGTGCAGACTTCTAAAGCAGAATACTACCAAACTCACCCATAAACATTTTCTAAATTCACCAAATTTTTCACTACTAAATATTCCACAAGTATTTCTTCTTCTTAGAGAATTTTTCCTACTCCCAAAGATCTATCTCCACAAAAATTGATTTCCTCTACCCCCTTCACATCTGAAAAAATTGATCCTTTATACGTAACATTGTTGCTTGTTGGACACAATTTAAACAATTATATAATTAATTTCGATGTGTCATACAATGTTATGCTTGCACACATATCCCATGATCTTGGTCTTAGCCTCACCCAAGCCTTTGGCTCATGTTACTCCATGGAATCTAAGGAAGTTCCTTTAGTAGGACGAATAAAATATTCTTATGTTGTTTTTTCTTCTTTCTGAGAGAAGCGGGTCAAAACCACTATCTTGGTATTTGATAATCCAGCCTCCTAAGGGATGATTTTAAGAATAACCTTTTGTAGATATGTGGGAGAAGAGATTCATATGGACTGGTATCATGTTTTGATTCTAGTAAAAGGGGTAATGAAGAAGCTAATGTCGGAAGACAAACCAAGTACACTATCCAGAAGATAAATGTGTTGGGGTTAGCACATCGTTTGTACAGATAATATATCAGGTCTAAGCATACATGTAAATAAAATCAGATATTCTACTAGAAGAAATATACATAACAAGAAATATAAATCAACACCAAATTTAACGTGGTTCACCTAGTGTGGGCTACGTCCACCAAGAAACAAGTCGATCTATTATCCAAAGCTTTGAAAAGATATACAATTGAAGATTTACAATCTTCCAGACCTATTAGATGTACAGTACTTTCTTTCTCTGTAGATTTTGCTTCTTCTCCAAGAATTCTCTCTCACATAATTATTCTCACAATAATCATCAACTTTTGCAAGTTCTTCTTAATTCTTACTTTAAACCCTAGATTTCTTGTTTATATAGGCATATACAAACTTAGGGTACTTAGTCATGCAATCACAAACAATATATCTACTTTAATGCTAAAAATAGATCTAATTCCTGAGAGTTAAATAAAATAGTCCCGCACAAGTAACCGATGTCGGTTAGCCCTAACTGATGTCGGTTCTTCCTTGCCTAACCAATTCCGGTCATAGGTGACCGATGTCGATCCCTCCTTGACTGATGACAGTTACTATGTTTTCCAATAATTTTCACATTACATGCTAATCCGAAGTAATTGAGCTCCACAACTCAACAAAATGGTCCTAGAGAAAACACAAAGTACAAATATCTTGGCCATGGAAACTACATGGTTATATCTGATTGGGACGTGAAACTTTTAGTTATCTCTCAAGATAACCCAAATATTATTATGACCCTTTAGTTCGATGGGAGTTATTCTTCTGTTGGTTCTAGAGCAGGAGTTGCTCTTATTTCCCTATTCGTAAAGCTACACCCATTTTCATACAAGTTATAGTTTACCAATACCAACAATACACCTAAATATGAATCTTGTTTTCTTAGCCTATTGATATCTAAAGAGATGAAGATCAAGAGCATTTGAGTGTAAGGTGATGTTGAGATTATGCTGAAGAAAGTCTATAACATCTTCTAGGTAAAGAATTGGAAATTGAAACATTACCATAATAAGGTATGAGACTTCATCGAATGTTTTGATACTTTTTCAATCAATGTTATATCTAGGGAAAAAAACTCAAGAGTAGATACTCTGTCAGTTTCTATATCATTATTAGTACTTCATCCATATTTTTTCCAAGGAAAGTACACTATTGAAATAATTTGAAGGCCTAGTGTACCAAATAATGTGGACAATTGATAGGATTTCAATGATGACCAACACCTGATCTCTTTTCTATAAATGAATGATAATTTCAGCCAGTTATACTTTGAGGGAAGTGAAGTATTTACCATCTCAATCTGAAGAGGGAATCAAATGTGAATATGATCACTTTTAGGTTGCATTAAACTGAAGAGGAACAAGAAACCAAAATGGTTGGTCGGATTAGAGGATCATTTCAACAAACATGATCAATTAATCAAGAGAAAACAAAAATAACACACTAACCAATCAACTAAATATGAAAATCTAAATTTAGGAACTGATGTTGATCCTAATTTTTTTAATATTTGTAAGTGATGTTCTACCAAAGAATAAAGAAAAATTGTTAAGATTTTGAAGAGTTATATTGAGGTGCTAGCATACTCTTATGAAGACCTGAAAACTTTCAAACCAAAATAAATGCAACAATACATTCCCCTCAAATCTGGTGTTAAACCCTTCAGACAAAAACAAATACAATAAAATCCAAATATTTTTCAAGAAAATCTATCAGTAAATTCAAAAAATGTTTAATGTCTGGATCATTTTTTAGATCCATCATTCAGTCTAGATTACAAACATTGTGTCAATAAGGAAGAAAAGTGGAGAAATAAGGACTTTTTTTTACTTCCAAAACTTGAATCAAGCCCCTCTAAACGACAATTACCCTATTCCCATCATGGACCAGATTCTTCAGGTAGTAACAAGGTTAGAAATGCTCTCAATGCTTGACATTTTCTCAGGTTATAGCCATATTCAGGTTATTTTCCAACATCATCATAAAAGAACATTCACCACTCCATGGGGGACCTTTACTTATAGGAGAATTCCATTCAGAATTATTAATGTCGGAGCTTCTTTCTAGTCATAAAATGACCTATCCTTTAGAAATATGAAGAATAATTGCATTGTTATCTATCATGATGATCTCACATTGTTTTCCAAACATAAGTAGGATCATTTTCAACATCTCAAACTAATTTTGCATAATTTTAGAGATCATGGCATTTCATTCAATCCTAAAAAGTCGGTGTTTGTTGTAACAGAAGGGAAAATTCTTGGTCACATTATTCCAAAGGGGAATCAAAATTTACCCATACAAATTTCAATCAATTCAGCAACCCTCCCTTCTAACCAAAAAATGAGGCGTGCAGTCCTTTTTTGGAAAAATCAAATTTCTCTTAAGATTCATTCCTGATTTGTTTGATTTAACCAAGCATATTATTGATATGATTAAAGGAAACTAGTTTTTTGTTGGATTTCAAAAGGAAATAAGGCATTTAATGAAATAAAGGAAGTTATTTCCAGAACTCTTGTTCTTGTTTTCCCAGACTTCGGTAAGGGTTTTATCATCTACTGTTATGCATCCAAGCACACTCTTTTTGCAATCTTAGTTCAAACAAATGATGAGGGGATTAAAGCACCCATTGATTTCATGAGTTATGGGTTGAAGCCACATGATATCAAGTACTTGCAAATGGAAAAGAATGGTTTTTTCATTTTCAAGGATGTAAAATAATGTAGGTTTTATATTCTTAATTCTCACTCCATCATCTTTGTTCATAACCCAAGTGTCAAATTCATTCTAACGCAATAAGAACTTGGTTCCAAAAGAGGCAAATGGATTCCAAAATTTCAAGAATATGACCACTGATATCAAACCAACAAATATTATTCAAATTTGAATTCTATGCTAGTTGATAGCAGAAGATAGAGGCAAGGATTGCATTGATAACAAACCTGAAGGAGTGACAACTATTTTTTTCAGCACCACAAATGAATGGTATTCCAATATTTCTCATTTCCTGACATATGGTGAATGCCCTCCACATCATAGTGTAAAAGAAAAGAGAGAATTCAAAATCAGATCATTGAGGTATATATTGTGGGATAACTCTCTTTTCTTAAAAGGAATTGATGTTCGTTTTATGAGATATGTGGATAAGAACAACAACAAAAATTGTTAAGGCATACCATGATCAGGCCTGTGGTGGGCATTTTTCTTCTCCTATGACTTCTTACAAGATCCTCCATAGATTTTTCTAATAGTCAATAGCTTTCAAGGATGCATCCAAGTGGGTTTTTAAGTGTGAGGCTTACCAAACATTTGTGGGAATGCCCAAAATAGAAACTTTATGAGTTTAAATGGTTTTTATTGAAGATCCATTTTAGCTATGGGGACTGGAATTCATTAGTGCTCTTGATCTAAACTATAGTTTTGGACATACCCGCATTCTAACAGTGACAAATTACTTCACAAAGTGGGTATAAGAAATTTATGTGAAGAGAACAACTTCCGAGATCATCTGCAATTTCATTAAGGAAAACATTTTAGTTCATTTTGGAGTTCCTCACAAAATTTTCATGAACAATGCTCTAGATTTTTCCTCTTACAAACTAATTAACTTATGCTACGGGTATGTCATTTCACTATCTCATTCTTCTAATTATTACATGTAAGGCAACAAACAAGCAAATTCAGCTAATAAGAACTTTGTGACTATAATTAACAAGTTAGTTGATGAAACTCTGAAAAACTGGCACAAAAAGTTATACAATGCCATATGGGTTAATGGTATAACACCAAAAAGAGCAATTGGAATGTCCCCTTTTCAGTTGGTATATGAAGTGGTTGCTTATTTCCATTAACACTTGAATAATGAACTACATACCTTAGCAACTTGCCAAAACCATTTAAAATGGTCAATTCAAGGATGATTTTGAAAAGAGGATAATGTATTTGCATAAACTCGATGAAGAAAGAGTGTATGTGGTGGACTGGATCTCATCCTATCAGCAAAGAGTGAAGCAGCTATTTGGTAAGAAGAAAAAATCCCGTGATTTTCATCAACCCACATACGGATTTTCGCTCCATATTTTATTTTCTTTCTTTCACCTTCATCTACTCTTGATTGCATACATTTAGTTTTCCCAAAAGAGAAAAGAGTAGTTTCAAGTTTTTTTCTTTGTTGAAAAGAGCATTAATTTAGAACCATTATACCCTTTTTAGAATTTATCTCATATCAAAGGTTTGGTTTCTATCTATTTGTTTAAAGATGAAATTCATTCCATATTCTTTTAGTTTTCAGATCTTGCATTAATCATTTTATTCAAGTAAAATATCCCAAAAATATAAGAAGCACCACATATTGCTCAGCGATTATAGCTCCTCTTTTATTCACTCTGTCATATCAACTATATCATTAAAAATTATGTTATCTATAGCTATGATTTAAATCAGCTCACTATTTTTTCATTTAAAACCACTAATAAATAAATAAAAATAAATTCTTTCATCTACACTTAGTTTTTTACTTCATATGATATTTATCTACTTTTGTTTCTTATTGCATATATAGTTTAAAGAAGGATTAACTGGTAATTAATTTTTTGTTTCTAGATAGTTTTCTAATTTGGTTTATAACATTTAGATCAATCATAAACATTTAAAAAACAAAATAAACACATTCTATAACAGTAATATATACTCCCACAAACAAGACATGGTTATTCCAACACTACAAAACACAAGTCAAATTAACAACTTATTGATACACATGAACTGAGCAAAGAAAGAACTCACTTTTAAATTAATTACCAAACACACTTCACACGGCTCTAGAACAATCCGACACACTACCATATGGCTCCTGCCCAATCCATCTCATCAGTACATACCCAATTTCAGCTACACTCGCACTACACTCTAGATATAGTGAGTGTCACACCACAATTAGTTCCTTACACCCTTGGGTGAATTTGGATAGCCAATTTTTTCTAGGTAGGGTAAGACAATTCCCACATGTTTCTACTCCTTTGGAGCCAAATAACATTTAATAGGATATCATTTTTGGATTGATATGCGAAGTATTTCCCACTAACATATGACTAACCTTTATTCTCAAACAATTGCGTGTTCTAGAAGACCAAGAAGCACCACCACCACCTCCCATGTTTCTACCATTTTATCTCCTTAGAAAACTCGAGCAACCCTTGGGGATTTGATTTATCTTATCCTTGATTCTATCCTCATATCTCTTTTATTTTCACCTCCTTCATGACACCGTCAGGGCAAAGAACATCTTGAGAGGGATGGACACTTCCCAAGAGTTCTCGAACTTGGACATATCCTACTTCTCCTCACTAGAATAGATTGATAATTATATACTATGATCATCCTTGATCCCTACACCCATCAAAAATAGATATATGTAGACCCTTCCCTACTCTTGATGATCAATTTGATCTCTCACAAGTTTATTGGAAGAGAATCATCTATATTTCACCATGTTTTGACGGCTAACCATCCATATCCTCATTTTTCCCATCGCCTTTTGTTGACTTAATCATTACCTCACGATCCCTCATTATCGTGCCATCCACATGTTGACTTCCTTGGCCCAACCAATGAGTATTTGAGTGTATAGAAATCCACCTTGCGCTTTCTGCCTCATACAGTCTTCCATGTCAGATATGTTCAAGGCCTTACCTAAGGAATAGCCTTCAAGTAGTTTTTCTTTCTTGAGCCTCGTATTGACTTTGATGACCGTGTTAGAGGCATATTTGTATCTGTAGGTGTCCTTCAACCTTGCATTAAGCAAAAAGGGATTTTTGTTGTGGTTTCTCGCTATGTTGGATACCAAAAACTGCATGAAATATGCCATAATGGAGGGTGATACGAGGCTAAACTTTCTGTACCAAATTAGGTGGATTTTGAGGCTTCTCCTCTCAAAGCTTTGACGGGTGCATTAATTACTACCTTTTTATATAACTACAAAAGATAAATTGGTCACGTTCTGGATTATGCTAAAATATAGGCATAATAACATAGCTTCTAAAAATGACCGTGAAAAGACGGCATTCATGGATAGTGATGAAGATTGAGCCTACGTTGGATTTTTTGAAGTAGGATCTCTTGCCTTGATTAATGGCAGTGTTAAATAGACTGCAACTCATAGACACTATGGGATTCACTAATGAGACCTATTCAACACAAGATATTTCTTTGGAATATCATTGTTAGCTTCATCTTGGATGGAAGGACACCACCTCAATGGTACTTACTAGGAATTATTTGGCCCCTCTCCTTCCATCCCCACATAGAACATGCAATTCGATAAGAAACCACATGTCTCATTTTCTCTATACAAGGCATCACCAAAGGCACTCGTGCCACCCAAAAGTAAAACCCAACATTTCTCTCTTATGGTATGGGCATGGAAATGGGGGGCCAAAATGTGGTTAAAAGTGGCCACGTTTTCCTTAAATCAGAAAAATTTATGCTTTAACAAGGAATTTGACATGTTTATGCTCAAAATTTAACAATATACTAAGAACAAGAATCGTAGTGCTTGGAATCCAGTTTGTAAACTACTTAAAAAAATTAAATGACAGAGATTAAGAGGGTGAAATTTGGTGTGTAATATGTTTGTGTCAAAGATACATAGTGTCGCATGTGTGCCCCCCATTTTTTTAGTTTCATAAATTATGTTACAAATCCCTTCAGTAGAAACTTAGTTAAGATCATATATTACGTCCCACTAATTTTTCCTAATCTTTCAATGAGTGTTTTATTTTTTACTAATTTTCAAAGAAGATATGTGCTGAAAATGAAACAATCATGTGTACACACCCCAATTTTGAGAAAAATAATTGAAAACCAATTTTTTATTTTTTTAATATGTGTAGAATGGAGTGTAGATTGTGTCTATTTCAATTTTTTAAAATTTGGATGAGTAGATCATAAATTATGTAGAAAAATGATAAATGTGTTTTGGAAAAAAATGAAGACATTATTAAATGAAATTAAGAATTAAAACCTTAAACTATTCAGATTTTAGAAAGAAATACATAGACAAAAACCAAAGATAGAGCTTGACATTTTAGTCATGTTTTTTTAATATTATCTTATAACACATGAGAAATCGAGGCGTACACTTGATATCGTTTAGTTTTTTTTCTAAAACACAAATTTAGCCACAAATATATTATCCAACCCTTAGAATTAGATATGCAAGTCAAATGGTGGGTGGTTTCCAAGCCAAGGAAAATAAAATGCAATTGCATATTTTCTTAGTGAAAATTCAAATTTACGTGATAAAAATAACACTTGCATTATAAGATACATTATGCAAGTGCACTATAACATGAGTGTGTTTGCAAGCCATAACACCTCACGTTATGAGAAAAATGACCAAGTACTTGATATTTGGCCACTTTTTGGTCTCTCATCTCCATGCACATACCCCTTACGAAGAGTTTGAATGCATGATCTACATGTTGAAAAAAATTGCACTTGTGCGAAAATGGGCAACTCAAAACTTTGATTTCAATGGAAGGAATTGATGAATGAACCTCACTAGGGGGCATATATAGTTTAATTGTGTTTTCAGTTAAGTGAATCAATAAGGCAAAATACAACTATGTGTGCTATTGCAAAATGCAACACCTCACATATGCTACTATCACATGTTCACCTTCATCAAAGGTGCACAAAAGCTCTAAAGAACTAAATTATAGCCTTAAGGAAGGCAGAGATAGATGCAGACTTGAGGATTTGGACTCCAAAATAGCAAACATAGTTGATGTTTGCATTGTGGATGTTCATTATTAAGTTACAGGCATTTTCAATGTGATCATTTATTATGATTAAGTGTTATTAAGTATGTATTGAGATGTTAATTTGTTGTATAATCATTACATATCATAAGAGTTGAAAGTAAAAGGAAGTACACAACTCAATTACAGAAATAATATCATTTATTCATGAGGAAATTCAATGTTTCCCGCACAAGCCATGGGATGTAACTTATGTTTACTTGAATAAAAAATAAATGCATGTTCTTATGAAATTGAAAGTATAATTCAAGATAAAAGAAACCCGTCATTGCCTTGAAGATGTTTTCCTTTCTTTTTGAGTTTTTTTCCAGTTGTGCTCTTCAATTGCATCAATGTGCCTGTGAAAAAGAAAGAGAAAAGTGTCAATGTTGAGCTTGGGGTTCGATTCAACTCACTATATTTCCAACTTTAGAAAAACATGCATTCAAAAGTGTAATTATCAGCTAAAAAGGGTGCAATTTATCAAAGATACATGTACACTACTTATAAATGAATTAGGTACAGATGATAAAGTTTAAGTCCTTTTACAGTTGTAAGATACAATGATCAACTTTTGAAACAGGAAGTGATTCAGGAATTCAGTCAAAGAGAGTCCTGTGTATGAAGCTCCAACAAGAAATAACTTAGAAAATACATAGCATGCAATAATGAAGCAAACTAGCTTAAAATAATGGCAAGCAGGCCTTTTCAAAGGAAATGATCAAAGAGAGTATAGTTATACATATTGTAAATGCACGACCTACAGATCAAGATATGAAAGCATTGTTCAAATAATACATTTTTAGAATCACTACATTTCTATCAAGACATTCCTCCAGATTCGTCATCTCAAATCAAATGAAATATAAAATGTCAGCCACAAAGTAATGATTACAATCACAACTCAAACTAGTGGATCCACTTGTCTACTTATGCTATGAGTACCATTGGTTACATTAATCCTAAAAATATAATAGAATCGAGGCTAAATGGGAAGTCTAATGTATACTCTCACAAGATTGTCCTTCTTCTAAAGGACTTGCACTGTACACTATCTAAGTATTTTGAAGATGTATCTACAGCCATGAGAGATAAAATTTCAAGTGATCTTGGTCCATTTTCAAGGATTTTCAGTGTATTTGAAACATGATTATGAAAAAAATCTAAGAGGTATCAACTATTTCCATATTAAATACAAGATCTGGATTTGACTCAAAGGCTACAGGTTTTCAGGTATCAAGAAGTACAAGATAAAGCAAATATGTAGTCTCAAGGACAAGACAATTTCTAATATGTAGTCTCAAGGACAAGACAATTTCTATTGATCTTGCAGAATAAGCACAGCTACTTAGCTGCAAACATCTTCATATATGCAAATAGAACATATAACCTTACAAACTAAACTCAACTTTGAAATCATCTTGAGGTGAGAAAATCATATCAAAGAGAAGATGAAAATTGTCCAACAAAGTGGTAATCAGAATTCAAGGCATTTTGGAACAAGAAATCAGAGCTTAATAACACATCTGGTATATACAATTCTATCAAAAGTAAGGTAACTGTTTTGATAGTATACAATCCATGATGAGCCATACCAAGAGGTTGATCATGAAAAGTTATACAAATCTCTCTACAAACAGTCAACAAACAGAATCAGGTCATAGGAATTTATGCACATGATGCAATAGTATCAATTTGGACTATTCTTCATACACATGCAAGGAAGACATTTTTCAATGTGTGGATTTCTATTACAAAGTTACAATGAATAAAAATCCTTTCACCAAAGTGTTGAATGATGGACTAGATAATGAGAACTCAAACTATATATTAGCAGTAAATACATTCTTGTAAAGTCAATTACAAGTGCATTGTGAAGGATCTACATCATTCAAATGAGGTCTACCTTGGAAACAAAGCAATGATGTGTGATTTTAAGGAAGTCATCTCACGAAATGGAGCTTATGAATTTCAAAACATAGATATCACATCTTTTAAAGTTTAGGAACAATTACAGATTGCAAGAATTAAAATATAGGTGCAGTTCTAAATATATTGAAGGTAACTAATAACATGTACTTTCTTGAAAGAAGAGCTATAGTCATGTTCAAAATAGACACAACTCCTATATTTAAACGAAAAATTCAGAGCTATTTTTACATAAATGGAATAGAAATGATGCAGAGATCAAAATCTAAATAGATACAAGAGCATAAAAGTTTATCACTTTCAGAGTTTGAGTTGTACAATTTTTAAGTACTTTAAAGTTTGTTGTCTAGAACATTAATCAATCAAAGTTGGATGAAGCTATGATTAACACTGACATGTGAGCATATATTCTATCAAAGAAGCTTTGAATCCTAAAGTAGATATGAGCTCGAAAGAGTAAAACCCACAGCCCAAGTGATATATGTAGCCAACACATACCCCAAGGTCAAAATGGTTTTTTAGAGACAGCCATGCATGTATACGAATACAGACCCTAGGAAATGGATAAAGACTTAAAATCAGAGAATACATCAATTGAAAACAATTTCTAACTCGAATTAAAAATGGCCCACTCAAAAAACTTCCATTCACAAACACAATATGAGCTGAGTGAGGATTTTGAAAACAACGATCAAGTTAATAATCACGAGCTCGAAACAGATTCGAAAGTAGAGTTTTCATTTCCATAAGTGATGATCAAGGGGAACAAAAAAAAGAAAAAGAAATACCCCAAAATTATTTTTAATCAGTAGCCAGAATAGAAACAACAGATGCCCAAATCCAGTATATAGAATTCATGGGCCTCCATCACAACCTAGTCAAATCAAATGAACTACTCACTGGCTATAAATAGCAAAAGCGTGATTTCTAGCTGATTTCACAATAAATATGAGTGAGATTTGTAACACATCTACTATAGAACATGCTCATGGTACAACTGTTATCCAATTTTTCCCCTCTGGAAAAATTGGACAAACAATAGCTTGCACACAGCGAAAAAGGAGGATTTGTTTCAGTCATGGAGGCTTGCATTTTGGATTTGGGCGAATATGGTTAAAACTGGTCAAGCATATTGCAAGGAAGCTTAGGAGCTCGAGCTATTTCGAATAATCAAGAAGAAGTTTGAAGTCCGAAATTTCAGACTTCGAAGGTGGAGCTTTTCGGAAGATCTCAACGAACAAAAATCTCTGAAACTCTGAAAGTTTGAAATTTTGGACTTTCAGGTTTCGGGGTTTCAGAGATCTCGGGGTGTGAAGTTGAAAAAATGAAAGGAAAAATTCTGAAACCTGAAACTTTGAAACTCCAAAATTTTAGACTTTCGAGTTTCGGGGTTTCAGGGATCTCGATGAGAGCAAAAAGCCTGAAATTTGGAACTCCAAAAGTCCATGAAATTTCAGACTTTCGGGTTTTAAAGTTTCAAAAGTGCGGGATTTGGGGTTTCGAGAAGTCTCAGCGACAAAATCGGAAAAATGAATGGAAATGTTTGAAATCCTGAAATTTTGAATCCCGAAAGGGTTCTGATTTCGGAGGTCAACGTAAGTTTCGGGGTCAATGTGGCGGCATTTTCGGACTTCCAGAGGTTCAGGGTTTTCGGACTTCAGAAGTGTTCGGGCTTTCAGACTTCGGAGTCTTCGGCGAGAAAAGATGGAAAAAGACAAGTCAATGTCCGAAATTCCGAATTCCTAAAGTCTAAAATTTTAGACTTTCAGGTTTTCGGGTTTCAGACTTTCGAAACTCTTTGCAGAAATTGGCGATGACATAGTGTTTCAATTTCCGAAATGGAAATGTCCAAAAGTCCAAATTTCGGGATTTCAAAGGTTGCATGCATTTCAGAACTCCGAAGAGTGACAAAGCCATCAATCCGTAATTTTTTTGCAGAATGACACCTCGACCTTCAGATGGACATAACTTTTGACTGGGAGCTCAGATTTTTGCACAGAGAGGAATATTTGGAAATCTCTCCATGTCTGATATGCAACTATGATTGGATATCTTTAAATTAGTGAGAATAAGTTATTCAAAATGAATAAATACAGTCCACCATTTTTTAGGTTGTCAAACTTCTCACCTACCACCATAATGAGGTATGGGCTTCCTTTCTTGCCCAACAAGGAACAGAGTACGTGGAAGCATGTGTTTTGTCAATGGAACCCATCATTTTTGTAGGCAAATTGAATGCATTTCTTGGGGTGGTTAGAAGCTAGGATTTCGAAAAATTCTCGATCTCCTTCCTCTCACATTCTTCCTATATATTGTAAGGAGGGGCATTTTTCTAAAGGGTTGGACATTTTGGTTTTGCACCTTCACTTCTTCTCTGTCTACAAGTGAATCTTGTGGAGTTCAAACCTCCCATTTCTAACTTGTAATGCAAGTTTGTGCCTCTTGGCTATTGTAATGGACCGTATCAAATTCTTGGAGCAATAAAATAAATCTTGTGGATGATTTCAACCCTCTCTTATATTCATTGTATCTTCATCTGATCTCTCATTGCAATCTTGGTTATCTGTGCATGGTGGTTGTATTATGTTTTTGATGGTTTGTGTTTAATTGGAAAAACAAGTGTACAATATTCCTTTGGTGCATCATCTTTGTTAGTTTAGGTTTATTTTCTTGCATCTTATTAACCCTATCTCCTTGGCAAGTCAGAGTAGGTTTTACAACATATCCTCGACAATTTGAATTTGTGCATATGAAAAGAGGAATAGGAACCGGCCTTCATCCAGAGAGCTTTCCTCAATTGCAAAGTCCCACACTTTGGGGAAAAGCTCCGTGTTATGCAATCACACTAAGAGTTTCAACATATTGAGTTACAGACATTCAGGGGTGCTGTGATTATGCATCAACAAAAACATCCAGAAAGGGACCATATGAACCCAACTCAAAATATAATGACTCCACCTAGAAGTTAAATAGCAGCCGTGATTGAGGAGAAGATAAAGCTACAAACCCACTGTAAAATGATTAAGGCCAAGTCATTGTAAAATGCATAGCTCGACCATAGTTCTAGCACCAAATTACAAGACCCTTTCATTGGTATGGACCAACACATTGGGAAAGTAAGTACAAAAGAAAGGAAAGCTGGGTCGAACTAGAAATGAGTCGATCACTCCATTATGAGTTGGAAAAAGCAGCTAAAATAAATACTAAAAAGACAATTGATTCATACATGCAAGATTTGAGTCATGGAAAATATTGTAGTAAGCAGGATATCTTTGGCACTTCCATTAGATTGGAAATTTCTTCCCCTTTCCAGAGATATAAAGAAGTCCTTCTAGCTCCTCATATTTTGCAAGTTACGGGCCGGCGGGCCTTAGAAGGATTTTTTTTCAAAAGCGGTCTGGCGGCCCTGGGGAAGATTTATTTCCAAGGGGAAGATTGTGGACAAGCGGGCCTAGGGAGATATCTTGGCACTTTGCACCTCTTGGAAAAAAGTGCAATTTACAATTGTGGGCCTGTGAGCCCGTGGAGGATCTTTACGTGGATAAATGAAGGAAAAATGCTTAAGGTCTGCAAAGGGACACGTGGCCATGTTTAAATTCCAAGCTCGGGACAGGCTGGCGAAAGCCTCCACGTGTCATCTCAGTGCAACTTCAATGGAAGAATCAAGAGTGGGTTCCCAAATGAGCACAGGTTCACCACGTGGTCAAAGTCAAGGAATGGGGTAGAGTGGGCCTGAATTGGCTAAGTATAAAAGAATCGATGGAAGGTGCCACGTGTCGACTCGACGTAACTTCAAAGGTAAAATCTAGAGGGACAGTCCCAAACAAGCGCTAAGCCTCCACGTATCTCAGATCAGACATATGGCCCCGCCAAACAAAAAGGACTTAGCCAAAACACAAAGAAATAAAGAAAATCTGCAGAAGGAGCCATGTGTCTCTTCAGTGCAACTTCAAAAGAAAAATCCAAAAGTGGTCCCCAAACGTGTGCTAGCTTTAAACGTGGCCATGTTTCAAGTCAAAGAAGGAAGGTAGGTCATCGGAGGAATTTTAGAACTTTTTGGCTTTTGTTTTGAAAAGGCATAACAGTATAAAGGTAAAGCCACACCTCCTTTGATGAATATAGAAGCTACATGTCAGGCCTTTGTCAGCTGTGGGGATGTAGGTCGTTGGGGAAAATTTCAAAATTTTGCAACTTTCTCACAAATGGCGAAAAAAGTAAACTGCGGGCCCATGAGCTCGACGACGTTTTTTTGCCAAATAAAAAATGTAAATTTGCAGGCTTTCGGGCCTGCGGAAGAACTTTTGCACTTTTCTAATTTTTGTGCAGAAGGCGCCAAGTTGTAATTTTGGGCCCGTGCATCCTGTTTTGCAAAACTGGTTTTTTTTGCCATTTTTTTCTACGGATTCGATTCAAATATTACAAATGGGCATATCTTTCGATCCAGTTCTTAGAAATTCAACAAAGCTGGTACCATTGGAAATATCTCGACATCCTCTATGTACCATGGAAAGCTTGAGATATTATAATTTTGGCAGGCTGGTTAGGTGGGGTGAAATATTGGAAAAGATCTTTCAAGCCATGAAAAAAGGATGCAGTTTTAGGTATCCTAACCACCGAAATTTAATTTGAATTATGGTCATGGTCTTCCTTGTCTAGCACAGCTTGATACACATTGGGGAACCAGATTTGACAGATGGCGACCATGATTTTTTTAGACCATTTAATGAAATGGTGGTTGAATTGGTCATAGCAGATGAGTTCGATATTCTAATTCTTTTCTCTCTGGTTTTCATCGTTCCAAACTTCTATATATTGTAAAAACTTCTCATTTTTGAGGAGGAGACATTTTGGGTGTGGGGAAACTTTGTCTAATATTTGTTTCTTGACTCCATTTTGAGTTGTAAGCCTTCTCCTATGCCTGGAAAGTGGATATTGTATGCTTCTGAACATCCGTGTAATGGTCTGTGAACCTCATAGAGAAATAAAATCATGTTTTTGTGGTGTTCTTCAACCCTTTCTCATTTTTTTTTGTTCCTTTGTTCCTCTCCATTTCATGTTTACTTACTTGTAAATTTATTTCACATTTTTTGGTGTAGGATGTTGTGTTTTATAGAGTTTTTATGGTGGATTAGGATCTAGGTCTATGTTCACTCTTCTGTATGGCCTCCCTCATCTCCCTTTTCTCCATGTTTCATCCTCCCTCAGTAGAGTATCTCACCTATTTCATTTTCTAGTGTATCACCATTCTTTAATGTAGGATCTCTTTCACTCTCTCTTTCTCCCTATGGTTCCTTGGAATGGTTAGATTAGGGTTAGGTTAGGTTTTTCCTACATTAGAGTAGTCTTGTTGCAGGTAGTTTAGGAAGCAAGAACCATCTTTCTCTTGGATTATCCATCTCAAGTTTGGAAGTCCCATAACTTGAGAGATGGTCCAATGTTATTCAAATCACACCGAACTATGCACAACACAAACTAGGCCATTCGGGGGTGTTGTGATTTTGCACTAACATTTCTGGCATGCCCAGTGGGACTCGTTTGTAGTACCTTATACCACTTCATTTCATCAAGTTAATGTGTTCTTGGTGAGATTTAGGCTTTGGAGGCACATGAAAAGAACATCTGGCAACTCCATCTAGTCAACAACCCATTCTCTAAAGTTATAAACGTTCTTTCCATCCATTTCCACCCATCTGTATTCATCTTTCTTTCCACATCTTTCATTTCGTTCCATCCCATGAAGTTGTGCAATCATGACTGCCATTTCCATTTTGGAATTCACACTTGCACCAACATCAATGCAGTCCACCTCCAATGTATTTCACAAGTCATCCAGATCAACATTATGATCAGATCCATAATAATCATGCTTACCGATATGAGCAGTGCCAAAACTAGATTGGCTATGGATCTTATCAAGAACAAGGGTATGCATGTACACTGATAGTAGTTACATGGAAAATATCTGATCTACTGGAGAAGATAAAAAAAATGTAGGCTGGCATGGTTAAGTCAAGGGCTACCATACAAATGAAGGCATTCAGGATTGGTTGCAGGGCACCTTATTCATGGGAAGGACCTTTTCCAAGAAATTATAGCCCTTAGGAGCAGCTTGACTTCATGGTTGAAATGCTTCCCCAACTTGCACAATGGAATGAGGAGATTGAGGCTTATGAGTTGAATACAAGACAACCTTGTCAATGGGTAAGTCCACCACCTCATAGCTTTTCATTTCCTCTTTCTCAATCAATACCATTTCAGTAGTGTCAAGATTCAAGCCCATTATATGATGTCCCAAGTTTTTTATTTCCCTTCTCCATCTCCTAATCTTCCATCTCATCTTAACTCTTCTGCCCTTTTTCCTTCCAAGAAGTCATTCCCTTTGAAGAGAGAAGAAGTTTCACTTCCCTCCCCACCACAAACAATAGTAAAAATAGTTGAATCCCAACCTACCCCTTCTCTTGCATCCCCAAATCCATGTTGGGAAGATGAAAATCAAAGAACCAGCAAAGGGCAGCAAGAAGAAGAGCCAAACAGAGAAGAAAAGCTCAAAATATTGGTCAGCTTGGCTCTCAAATTTGGGATTACAAAGATCCCCTTTATGGTGAAACCAACAGAGGAGTTCAAGGTTGAAGAGCCAGTGGTGGCTAAGGCTGAGTTTACAGCAGAAGAAGAACAAGAACATCAAGGATAAGATCAGCAATATGTTTTCTCTGAATGCAGTGTCCATGTTGGCACTTTATTTGAAGAAAATTTTGATCCAATTCAAGTTGCACAATCAGTCATTAATGAAGAAGAAAAATTAGCTCCAAGTCCTATTGAAGAGGAGCAACTGGAAGAGATCAAATCAGAGTTGAAGCCACTTGATGAAGAAAGCATTGTTGAAGATTTTTTTCTTTCATTTGAAGGGCCTGATTTGATTGATGAATCCATAATAGAGGAGAACCATATAGTTCAAGAGGCTTCAAGTACAGAGAAGGCCACAGAAGAACCTTCAGTTCTTCCTCCTATTTCATCCCCTTCAAACTCTAATGTTGAAGAAGAGTTTGAGATTTAAAACTTCATGTTTGAAGATGATTGGAACCATGGTGAGCAAGTTTCAGATCAGGAGGACACCATGGAGGAGGTTGAGCACATGCAGCAGGACAACAAGGAGGTAGATTATTTGTCTGACTTGGAGGACTGCTTTGATGTAAAGGATCCCATGGATATCACATCATTTTCTCGTCCATCATCCACCTTCTAAGCACATGATCCTACTGCCATGAAGGAGAGCATTCAAGGACAACAGCTTGTACTTCATAGCAGCCCTCTGGAACCAAGGTTGGAAGGTATGAACCTTCCATATTCTTCATAGGAGAAGGAAGCAAAACCAAGAGGATGTCATCATCTCTTCCACATCATCCATACAAGAAGGTCAACAGGAAGACTCCGGTGTTGTATTTAAGTATCAAAGTAGTGGGCAAAGTCAAAGGACCAGACCTTGCCCAATTAGGTACTTGGCTTCACTAGAGCTAAGAGAGAACCCAACACTAGTCATGCTTGCTTCTAAGCATGAGGGAGAGCCTCAAAGTGCCAAGGATCAACAATAATACCTCTTGGAACTAAGTTTGTAGTAGACTGAAGAGGTATTTGTTTTTTTTCAAGTTGATACCTTGATGGAGGGAGTGGAGAAACTATTTGTAGTCAGCCTTCCATTCCTAATCTCATTTATATTCGATTCCAAATCATTTTTAGGGCTTCTAATTATAAGGAAGGTTCAAGTTATTTCTCATCACCAGTAGTAAGGTTTTGTTTGGAATTGCCCATCTCTCTGGTAAGAGTAGAGTAGGTAGGTTTGCTTTCAGCATAGAAGAAGTGCTTGTGCATAGTCTACATATCCCACTTGCGGTGTGTATGATTTCCAATTTTGTACATAGTGTGTTGTGGTGTTTTGTTTCTCATGCACAGTGCATTGAAAATGGCGTTTGGTAAGAACAATCAGCTCCAGTTTCAGTGGGTGTTCCAAGTGGCTCAAGTATCAGATTTCCAAAGTTAAAGATTAGATATCAGGATATCAGGTCATGAATCCATGCCCAATGAATGCTTCAAGGACCACTGATCATTTCACCTAGCAGGAAGGTGATCCATATGAGTCACCAAATGGTTGACCAAAATTATCTCACACTTTTTTTTTGGTCAACTAACATCTATTATTCCCCTTTTTGTTCTTCAATTTGAATATTTATATATTTTAATTGCTTAAGGTCCCCTAAAATCATTTCCATTAAATAGGAATTTTCTTCCCCTTTCCAGAAATATAAAGAAGTCCTTCTAACTCCTCATATTTTTCAAATGGTACGAGCCGGTGGGCCTTGGAAGGATTTTTTCCAAAAGCAGGGTTGGCGGGCCTGGGGAAGATTTTTTGCCAAGGGGAAGATATCTTGGCACTTTGTGCCTCTTTGGAAAAAGTGCAATTTACAATTACGAGCCCATGAGCCCACAGAGCATCTTTGCACAGAGAAATGTCTTGGTAAAATGCTTAAGATCCGCACTTTTTGCTAAGGGACACGTGGCCATGTTTATAAGTTCAAGCTCGAGTCAAGCTGGTGGAAGCTTGTAGAGTGATCATTTGTGCACAAATTCAAAGGACGAATCAAGAGCAGGTTCCCAAATGAGAGTGGGTTCGCCACGTGGTCAAAGTCAAGGAATGGGGCGGACGTGGGCCCGAATCGACTAAGTATCAAAGAACCAACAAAAGGTACCACGTGTCAACTTGGCACAACTTCAAAGGTCAAATCCGGAGGTACATTCCCAAACAAGCACTGAGCCTCCACATGTATTGGATCAGACACATGGCCCTACCAAACAAAAGTGACTTAGCCAAAATACATAGAAACATAGTAAAAGTCATGGAAGGAGCTCACGTGTCTCTTCGGTGAACCTTTAAAAACAAAATCCTAGAGTGGTCCCCAAGCATGCATCAGCTGTACACATGGCCATGTTGTCAAGTCTGGGCGGGAAGGCGGGCCATGTCAGAGGAAACTTTTGAAATTTTTGGCTTTTGTTTTGACAAATGGCATAAAGCATAAAGGTAAGCTGCACCTCCACAGATGCCCAGAGAAGCCACATGTCACGCCTTTGTTAGCTGCGGGGAAGCGGGTCATCACGGGAAATTTGGATTTTTTGCCACTTTCTAAAAAAATGCAAAATGTAAACTTGTGGCCCGCGGAGGTTTTTTCGGCTAAAGTTGTTTCGGGAACTTTGGGGCTGCTGGAGGTTTTGTATAATTTCACATTTTTGTGCAAAAGGTTCTAAGTTGTAATTTCAGGCCCGCATGGATCCATTTTGTAAAACTGGTTTTTCACC
The DNA here is from genome assembly GCA_019776745.2 of Taxus chinensis. NCBI lineage: Eukaryota > Viridiplantae > Streptophyta > Pinopsida > Cupressales > Taxaceae > Taxus > Taxus chinensis. The sequence goes on along the minus strand of CM034155.1, from coordinate 576,051,035 downwards.
ATTGTTTGTACAGATTCGATTCAAATATTCAAATGGGCATATATTTTGATCCAGTGCTCAAAAATTAAACAAATTTGGAACAATTGGAAAGATATCTTGACATTCTCTATGCCATGGAAGCCTAAAATATTGAATTTTCAACATGGTTTAGGTGGGTGAAATATATAGAAAACATCTCTGACTTGAAGCCATCAATACGTTGTTCTAATTGTATCCCAACCACCAAAATTTAATGAAATGATCCGTCATGGTCTTCCTTCTCCAGCAAGCTTAGAGTAGACATTCGGGAATGGATTTTCAGAGGTTCCCAGGTAGACTTTTCTAGACCATTTAATGAAATTGGTGGTTGAGTTAGTAAGAGCAGAGTTTGAGTTTCTCTTCTTTTCTCTATGGTTTTCACCATTCCAAACTTCTATATATTGTAAACAATACTCATTTTTGAGGAGGAGACATTCTGGGTGTGGGGAAACTCTGTCAAATTTGTTTCATAATTCCGTTTTGAATTGAAAGCCTTCTCCTACACCTAGCAAGTGGATTTTATGCTTCTAAACATCCATGTAATGGCCTGTGCACCTCATAGAGCAATAAAATCATGTTTTTGTGGTTTTCTTCAACCCTTTCTCATGTTTTAGTTGTTCCTTTATGCCTCTCCATTTCATGTTTACTTCCTATGCATGTATTTCATGTTTGCAGCTGTACATGATGTTCTATGTTTCGTGGTGTTTTTATGGTGGATTTGAGATCTGGGTCTATGTAACTCTTCTGTCTGGCTTCCCTCATCTCCCTTTTCCCCTATGCTTCATTCTCCCTTAGCAGAGTATCTCGCCGCTTTCCTTTTCTGGTGTATCACCACTTTAGTGTAGGATCTCTTTCACTCTCTCTTTCTCTTTGGTCTCATTGGAATGGTTAGATAAGGATTAGGTTATTTTTTGTCTGAATTAGAGTAGCTTGTGGCAGGTAGTTTAGAAATCAACAACAAGCTTTCTCTGGAGGATCCATCTCAAGTTTGCAAGTCCCAGAGCTTGAGATATGGTCCAATGTTGTGCAATCACATTGAATGCCCCACACAAACTAGGCCATTCTGAGGTGTTGTGATTCTACACTAACAGTGATTTCAACCAAGTTTTACCCCTTCTAGAAACCCTCATATATGAATGCAAGAATCCAACACCAGAACTCACAGAAAACAAATTTGTAGGGTTTTGAGCTTGATAAGAACCAAAAAATGGAGATATAGTAAAACATATTTCAGGGCTTCACCCATCACATGAGCTCAGGATCAAAATGAGTGTAAAATGATTTATGTTTTCAAGTTTTATTCTCCTAATTCACCATCGAGTTGCCAAATTAATTCTAGGTTAAAATTACATGTGTGAAATTCAAGCAGAAACCCTAATTGGGTCATGAGTTAGGTCAAAATCAACTGCACCAACAAAGTCTTAAGGGTCAAGCCATCGTTGGAGGGGACTAAGTCCCAATTAATCATTATGATTGTGGACCCAGGGCCTAAAAGCTATAATTTGTGAAAGGATAAATCAAAGATACCAAAACATATGCAATGATCAGTCAAAAGATGGGGCCACCATAGTATATGTGAAAATCAAAGGTGGGTAATTAAACAATGATTATATGCCACGATCATTACCAAAGGATCAATAATGGTAAGTGAAGTAAGGTCAAGGTTTTCGTTACCTTAAAAATTGCAAGATACCTTAAATTTGCCAAAGAAACCTCGTACAAAGAGGAAAGGGGATAGATTTTTACATGTGATCACTAGGTGACAAAAGAATATGAAGACAAATTTGGACACTCAGTGGTATATGAATTTGTTTGCAAAAAACTATTTGACAAGTGTGCACATGCCAGCAATTGGTCCCCATAGTGAGGTGAGTAATTTTTGTTAAGGGTTGGAGATAAATACATGACTTTGCTTGTACATGAGTATTATGATATGCATGTGAAGTACACAGTTTTCAACATCAGCATGGATATGATTAATTTAATCATACTGCAAGAATACAAAAGCATGCACTTGTATTGGAGGAGACTTGAATAGCAAGCAAGTGGCTCATATTAGCCAAAAATATTCACCCAAGTTTATTAATTGTATAAAAATAGAGCAGTCAACTACACTTTGACTAATTATATTTTTGTAACTAAGGCTATTAACGCCTCATTGTAATCACCATGTCTATTTTTATTCCTTTATTTATTCATGATAAAGGGGTAAAATTAACATGCATGTGTGAGTACAAACTGCAGCCTATTTTTAGGAAGGGTTGGGTGAAGCATTTTTGTTATATATTGTGTGCACTAGCAAGGCACAAAAAAGGACTTTTTGGATACAAGAGTGTTGAAGCATATTTTTGTCATTTTTTTCCCTTGAATGAGAACCAATTATTTCCTTTCCAATTATTTGTAGTGGTGTGTATTTTCCCATTAATTCTTGTGAATATTAATTCCTTGATTGATTAGCTTACCTTACTGTAAATTTGGTGTTTTCTATACAGTCTTAGTGTGCATGTTTGCTATTGTTTTGTGATTTATTCAACACACAAGTGTTTGCCTTAAGATCAAGTTGAAAACCCATTGGTTCATGCATCTGCAATTTGTTCTCAATTTTAGTACATGTACTCAATTAAAGCCCTCAATCAGTTTGGTGTATCACCCCATTTCATTCCAATTACAACAATCTTTTTACACTCAAAACCCAAAAAAAAATTAGTTTAGGATACATCAATAAGGAACTGACCTTGATACCGGAGACTCACCTCAACAATAGTTATACCCACAAACCTGAGGTGTTTCCATGATATCTACGGAAGTGAGAGATAAAGCAAGCTTAGAAACCTTGTTGTCATCTCTCAACAAGGGTGCACTTCTGAGAGATAACAGTACCTCTATGAATTTATTTGTTAGTCCATGCAAAACTAACCACCGGTTTCATTTGACTCCAAACATGTCCTCCATAACTATGTTATAATTGGCAAAAATGTTTTAGCATAAGGTTAACCTTGTTAGGAATTAACTTAATCGAAGAAAAGAAAATATTTAATTAAGTAAACTAATCCTTGTTACCTTCCTATAGAACTAGCAATTAATGTACCCTTGTTGCATCCTTGTATCGTAACCTTCTTTATAACTTAAACAAATATATATATATATATATAAAATTAGTCGCATTTTTGGGTTAAGTGTTAGGTTGAAGCGAGTTCTTAGAACATCATTTTTGTGGGTGTTACACTTGGTATCAAATACATGGGTTCAAATCTTGGACCCTTAGGCACACCTAAAAAACATGAAACATGAACATCTGACCTAGTACAAAATTGATTCTTTTAAATCTAGGAAACCACGATGTTTGATAATTGTATGAAATAGAAAACTTAGAAAACTGAGACAAGACTTAGAACAATGGACTAACTCTCACCTTGATCTTTGCAGGAGGCGTGGATTAGGTGAGGGGGTCTTTTCATATAGATCTAGATATACCACTTCCAGAATAGGCCGTAGTGGCCATTCTACCTCATATTTTACAGACGCTTCAGGACGTCAATGCCGCTATACACAGAGAGCCCTTGGGAGGATTATTTGCTAGACATGGCATGGAGCCATCAATAGAGACTCAGGCATCCCCTCAACACAGCGAGGAGTATAGGGTAGAGAACTTCCACGTAGAGGGAGGATCTCATGTCATTGGGACAGGTCTTGGAGCCCTAGACAGAGGGAGGAGCATGCAGAGAGACCTAGGGGTCGTCAGACATCAGCAACAGACCATATCAGGGAGATCCTGAAGCTATGACCATCTCACTATTTAGGTGATACAAAAGGTTTTCAGGCAGAGGCCTATTTGGTGAGCTTGAGCGGATGCTTCAAGCTCTGTCCTTGTACTAGCAACAGGAAATCTCGTGTTGTGATCCATCTTCTAAGGGATGGAGCAGGAGTCTAGTGGAGGACCGAGGAACTGAAGCTCCATGTTGATTCGAAGACAGTCACTTGGGAGATTTTTTAGGATCATTTTAGGAGTAGGTATTTTCCCAGGAGGTTTATACAGCAATGGATAGATGAGTTTCACGACCTCCGTTAGGCATCGATGACTGTAGGTGAGTATGAGAGTTGATTTCTAGATCTACTCCAGTACGTCGACTATATGCAGGATGAGTAGGTACAGATTCACAGGTTCATTTGGGGCCTGAACTTGGATTTGGGTGGTGCGGTGCGCATTCACTGCCCACAGACATTAGCAGAGGCCATGGAGAAGGCCTATATTACATAGGAGACATGGGGAAAGACACAACAAGCTAGGGATAGAGTTCGGAGCCGTATCTAGCAGATGCGGGATGGTAGATTGAAGGGGTCAATTCGCAGTAGGCCCGCCCACCTTATAGACCTCCCCAAAGATTTGATGCTTATAGAGGATGGAGTATGGGGCCTCCACCTAGGGGTCCCACTAGGACACAAGGTGTGCCAAGAGCTCAGTCAGCAGGAGCTCGTCAGCAAAGACCTCAACAGTCCATAGCCAGATCATTAGGATCCACAGCTCAAACATCTACAGTACTAGCTGGAGCTGCATCTCACTAGAGGGGACCAGGCAGCTGTTATGGTTGTGGTGTTATTAGACATCATTGGAGAGATTTCCCACAGAACCCTAACAAGGGTAAGATGTAAAGCTCAGAACCTACTATTGGTGATATGGCACGGAGTCATCAGATCTACGCAGCAGTCGAGAACTGCCAGGCTGAGCACCAAAGTTTTATGATTGAGATGACATGTAGTATTGGTGGTATTTCCGCCTCTATATTATTTAATTCTTGTTATTCTAATTCTTTTATTGCACCATCCTTGGTAGAGCATTGTAGGCTGGTAACAGTTAGGCAGGGTCATAGTTAGGACGTTGAAATGGATTTTGGAGCCAAAATTTCTGTAGACTCCTTAGTTAAGCAGTGTGTAGTGGATTTGGGACCCTTCACCACTGCTTCGAATCTTCGAATCCTTCCATTAGGATCTTAGGGTGTCATTTTCGGCATGGACTAGTTGTCTGCTCATAGAGCTAGAGTGGACTGTTACCATAAGACTATTGCTTGCATAGATGATCTTGGAGTGGATTCAGTGACATCAGGAGTTAGGAGGCCTATTTGCATTCGCACCATCTCTGCTATGTAGCTTAAGCGGTGTGCATGACGAGGTTGTCAGTTGTATGATGTTACGGTTAGTGACAGATCGGAGGATGAGTCTAGTGGACCATCCCTTGATGACCGTCTCATTTTGAGATATTTCACTGATGTGTTTCCAGGAGAGCTACCCGGGTTACCTCCACCACATGAGATAGATTTCCACATAGATCTGGTTCCGAGTGTAGAGCCTATCTCATGAGAACCTTATCAGATGACTACTCCTAAGCTATGTGAGCTCAAGTTGCAGCTTGAGGGCCTTCTAGAGAAGGGCCTGATCCATCCTAGTGTATTCCCTTGGGGTGCACCAGTGATCTTCGTGAAGAAGAAGGATGGATCTCTACGGTTGTCTATTGATTACCGTCAGCTAAACAAAGTAATGATCAAGATTCGTTACCCCCTTCCATGCATTGATGATTTGTTTGACCAGATGAAGGGGGATACAGTTTTCTCCAAGATAGATCTTAAGTTAGGATACCATCAGCTCAAGATTACAGAGGCAGATATTCATAAGACCGCTTTCCACACGAGATATGGCCACTACGAGTTCACAGTGGTACCTTTCGGTTTGACGAATTCGCCCAAAGTGTTTATGATTTTAATGAATGGGTATTCGGGACTTTTATAGATCGCTTCATGCTCATCTTCCTTGATGACATTTTAATTTACTCACGCACACATGAGGAGCACGAGGAGCACCTCTGCCAGGTTCTTCAGTGTCTTCGTGAGCAGCACCTTTATGGGAACTTGGAGAACTATGCATTCTTTCATATAGAGGTGTAGTATTTGGGCCACATTATTTCTAGGGAAGGTATCACAGTCGATCCTTCTAAGATTCAAGCCATCATGGATTGGCCAACACCTACTAGTGTGACCAAGGTGCGCAGCTTCATGGGTTTAGTAGGATATTACAGGAGATTTGTTTAGGACTTTTCTTGGATTGCGCACCCCCATCACTTCCCTTCAACGAAAAAGGGAAGAATTTTTTATGGTCAGATAGACCTAAGAAGGCTTTCAGTACAATGAAGGAATGCCTCATGACAACACCTATTCTTGTAGTACCAAATCCTCAGGGTGAGTTCTACATTTTTACAGATGCTTCTTTGGCAGGGCTAGGAGGTGTATTGATGCAGGAGGGCAGAGTAGTTTATTTTGAGTCTTGCAAAATCAAGGATTATGAGCTCAATTATCTGACTCGTGATCTTTAGCTTGCAGCAGTTGTGCATGCCTTAGTGCGGTGGAGACATTTTCTTCTTGGCTGGAGATTTACACTCAGGATTGATCATTTGAGTCTTCGCCACCTCTTCATGCAGCCCAATCTCAACACTCATCAACGGCGTTGGATGAAGTTGCTTTGTGAGTATAACATGGAGATAGAGCATGTGAAGGGGAAGGAGAATGTGGTTGCAAATGTATTGAGTAGATGGAGACATGTAGCTATGGCCACTTCAGTGGGCACAAATTTGCGGAGTAGGATTTTGTAGCAGGTTCCTTAGGATAGTTTCTACCTGGCATCCAGAGTAGAGATTGAGTCACAAAGAACCCTTGACGGGATATTTTAGGGATTTTCATTAGAGACAGATGGCCTTCTTAGACACAGAGGTTGGATATACGTTCCTAGAGATGGAGACTTGAGACAAGAAATTTTGTCAAAGGCTCATCGTGTGGCTTATTCAGCCCATCCCGGGGTGAAGAAGATGCATGCCACTTGAGATATTTGTATTTCTGGAGAGGAATTTAGAGATACGTGGCCTCATTTGTGTCATGCTACTTAGAGTGCCAGATGGTGAAGGCCGAGCATCAGAATCCCATTGGCCTTCTCTGTCCTCACGCCATACCAGAGTGGAAGTAGAACACCATTTACATGGACTTCATCGTTGGGTTACCGACGTCAAGATACCACCACGATGCCATCATGGTCATGGTGGATAAATTGGTGAAAGTAGCTCACTTTTCTCCAGTGAAGACCACCTATACAGCCAGTACAATGGCACGAGTATATCTTGATGAGATTGTCAAATTACATGGGATTCCGTGGAAGATCATTTGGAACCACGATCCTATGTATACTTCCCATTTTTGGACCACCATGCAGTATGCTCTCGGGATGAGGATCAATTTTAGCACATCATATCACCCTGAGACAAATGGACTGACGGAGTGGGTGAATAGGATCCTGGAGGACATGCTTAGGATTTACGTTATGGATCACCAGTCGAGATGGGAGGAGTATCTGTATTTGGTGGAGTTTGCCTACAATAATAGTTTTCAAAGTTTGATAGGCATGGCTCCTTTTCAGGAATTATATGGTAGAGAGTGCAGGACACCTCTTAGTTGGGACAGGATTGAGGACAGGGTTTCCCTTGGGCCAGCATTATTACAGGATATGGAGCAGCAGGTTAGTTTGATCAGACAGAGATTGTAGGAGGAGCAGGACAGACAGAAGAAGTATACAGACCATCATAGGACAGATTATAGTTTTGAGGTGGGCACAAAAGTGTTTCTTTATGTCAGACCGCATAAGAGCCCTATCTATTACTGAAAATGTTCTAAGCTTGCTCCTAGGTTTTTGGGTCCCTTTGAGATCTTGGAGCGCCTCGGTCCCTTGGCCTATTGTCTAGCATTGCCACCTAGCTTGTTTCATGTCCATGATGTGTTTCACGTTTCTGTGCTTCGGAGATATATTTTTGATCCTTCTCACATGCTAGATTGGACCACTTTACAGGTGTAGGATCAGGGGTAGGTGATGGTGGAGCCCGTATGTATTATAGAGCGCATGACTTTGGGCCTTCGCGGCAGAGAGATTGATCAGGTTCGGGTCCAATGGGACAGATATGATGAGACTGTAGCTACTTGGGAGGATGCTACTTTTCTACGAGTAAAGTTCCCACACTTGTTTCAATGACTTCCAGGAGGAAGTCAAGTCTAAGGAGAGGGGGATGTAGTGCCCACTTCCCTTTGACACCTTTTTTATTATTGTTTTTGATACTGTCATTTGCACTTATGGTTATAATATAGTTTTGATTTAGAATGTTAGTGGATATCAAAGATACTGAACTGTTACTGATTTGATTCTTATATTATGCATATGGACATTAGAGACATTTGATGTTGATCTTGATATATTGTTAACATGATTATTTATATGTATTTCTGACATGTGATATATTTAGTCATGTTTAGTAGACCTTTGATAATTGGATTAATGTTGTGACCATTTTGACGATGCGTAAATTTGATGGGAATATGATGTCAAAAGTGGAGATGCGTAAATTTGATGGGAAGGATCCACTCAATTGGATAAATCAAATGGAGAACTTATTTGAGTTACATCAAAACCCATCGGGACAAAAATTGACCTTGGCATCCCTATATCTTGAACCAAACCAATTTGTCTGGTATCGATGGTTATGTGCTCAGAGGTAGAAGAATGGTCTCAATGTCACTTAGATAGTTTTTACCGAGGAGTTGTAATTGCACCATAGTTCCAATGTTTCAGATAACTACTTTAGTCAATCGAAAAAGTTACGACAAATAGGATCAGTCAAAGATATGTGCATCAATACTAAAACATATCCTTAAGAGTGGAGAATATTACAAAAGGGAATCTGAATGACCTATTTCTTGGGGGTCTTAAGGACCACATTGAGAATGAGTTATGTACATTTAATCCACTCAATATTTCTGATTCTATTATCATGGCACGTAGGGCATAGGAAAATTTTCTTTGCAGTAGGAGGTAGCCTTTCACTAACACCAAATACCGTAGTACCTCTTCCCTATCATTCGCTCGGCCAATTAGACTGACTCCTCAACAAATGGAAGAAAAAGAGAAAAAAGATTATATTTTAACTGTGACACCAAATATGGATCGGGACATAAATGTGTTGAGAAGAAGTTTTTCTATATTAAAGGAGGAAATGAGGATGAAGAGGAAGCTAAAATTATAGGAGAAGTTGAGGAAACAATAGAAGATGAAGTAAAGGATCACCAACCTACTATTTATCGTCATGCATTGTCAGGTATTAGTACTCCTCAAACACTTACGGTTATTGTCTATCTCAAAAAAAATAAGGTGACAATGTTGATTGACTTAGGGAGTACTCATAACTTCATAAATAGTAAGTTAGTTGCTCACCTCAATTGTTTTATTTACCCAACTTTAGAAATGTAAGTTATGATTGCAGATGGTGGGACAGTCAAGTGCATAGGAAAGTGTCATAGTGTCATGCTTTCCATGGGGGACTACATGTTAGACTTGCCTATGTTTGTTATTTCTATGGGAGGGGAAGATATTGTTTTGGGCATCCAATGGATCACAACCTTGGGTACCATAGAGATGAATTGAAGAGAATTGTTCATGCGATTTCATTCGGAAGGAAGAAAAATACAATTGAAAGGGATGGTGGCTATGTCTGCATAGATTATTAGCTCTCAACAAATGCAAAAGGTTCTCAGAAAAGGAGTAGATGGATTTGTAGCAAATTTATTTTCCATAGAGGTACAAAATATGGTCTTCAATGTCACCCAATCTTAAGAAGATTTTTGATGCTCACTCGTCTATTTTTTATGCAATTCCAAAGGGACTGCCACCAATTAGGGATCATGATCATGCCATTCGTTTGATTCCAGGGAGCCAACCACCTAACATCAGACCATACAGATACCCATATTCCCATAAAAGTGAGATCAAGAAAATGGTGCATGAAATGTTGAAGGCAGTTATCATCAGGCATAGCCAGAGCACATATTCTTCACCAGTGGTCATGGCACGTAATAAAGATGAAACATGGAGGATGTGTCTAGATTATCGAGAACTCAACAAGTACACCATCAAAGATAAGTTTCTTATTCCAGTAATTGATCATTTACTTGACACAAAATTGGATCTTCATTCGGGGTACCATCAAATTAGAATAAGAGAGGAAGATGTTCATAAAATGGCTTTCAGGACTCATAAGTGTCACTATGAGTTTTTGGTAATGCCCTTTGGTCTTACAGATGTTCCCTCAAAGTTTCAAAGCTTTATGAACACTATTTTTAGGCCATTTTTTAGGAAATATGTATTAGTTTTCTTTGATGACATATTGATTTACAGTAATACATGGGAAGAACACTTGCAACATGTAGATAAAGTGTTGGAAGTTTTGGAGAAACATAAGCTTTATGCAAATCCATCCAAATGTTATTTTGGTGTAGAAGAGGTAGAATACTTGGGTCATATTGTATCCCATAAAGGTGTCAAATTTGATCCTCAGAAGATCAAAACTATGGTGGAATGGCCAAGGCCCACAACTCTCAAAACTCTCCAAGGGTTCCTAAGACTAACAGGGTACTACAAAATATTTGTGAGGGGATATGGTAGAATTGCAACTCCACTCACTGCATTGCTAAAGAAGGATGCCTTCCTTAGACAGACGTGGCCACTAAATCCTTTGAGCAGTTGAAGGAAGCCATGTGCACCACCCTATTTTTGGCTACTCCTGACTTATCAAAAACCTTCATCATTGAGTGTGATGCTTCAAGATCAGGATTGAGAGCAGTTCTAATGCAGGAAGGAAGACAAATTACATTTGAGAGTCGCCAATTCGAACGAAAAGATCTGCTCAAACTTGTGTATGAGAAATAAATGATGGTTATTCTTCATGCAGTCAAGCAATGGAGGTTCTATCTAATAGGTAGATAGTTCAAGGTGAAAATTTATCATGATAGTCCCAAATACTTTTTGGATAAAATATTATCATCTAAGGAACAACAAAAATGGGTAACAAAAATGTTGGGTTATGATTTTGAAATTATATACAAAAAGGGTAAATAAAATGTAGTAGCCGATGCGTTGTCCAAAAGGGATATATCCATAAATGCATTATTATGTGCAATGTCCATGTTGAAGGTCGATTGGGTAGATGAATCAATATTGGAATGGGATTAGGACAAGGATACACAAGCTCTAATACATAATATCAAGAAAGGTTCTATAACATCTAACAAATTTGAGTGGAAAGGCAATTCCCTATGGTACAAGGACATGTTATACTTGTGCAAAGATTCTAATTTGAAGCATAAGATTCTTGCACAGCTACATACATCACCTATTAGAGGACACTCTAGGTTTTTAAAGACATATCATAGAATAAAAAGAGAATTATTTTGGGAAGTACTCAAGGGTGATGTACAAAATTTGGTATCAGAGTGTTTGGGGTGCCAATAGAACAAAGGTGAAACCATTAAGGCAATATTTCTATTGCAACAATTACCAATTCCTAGCCAGAGGTGGGAGAAGGTCTCCATGGATTTTATTATAGGTTTTCCTTTGTTCAAAGGGTAAGAATGTTATTTTGGTTATTGTGGATAGGCTCACAAAATATGCCCTTTTTTGTGCCCTGTCACACCCATTTACAACCAGTAAAATCGCAACTATTTTTTTGGAGACAATTCAAAAGCTACATGGAACCCCAAAGATAATTATAAGTGATCATGATCCTATTTTCACGAATAATTTTTAGACAGAATTATTTGCATGTTTGGGTACTCAACTAGCTCACCGTTCATCTTACCATCCTCAAACTGATGAGCAAACAGAAGTGGTCAACAAATTCTTAAAGGGATATCTACGTTGGTTTGTATCAGATAAGCAGGAACATTGGGTTAAATGGCTACCACTTACAAAATGGTGGTACATCTTTTCATACCTCTTCTCAAATGACCCCATTTTTAGCATTATATGGTTACCATACACCATCTATCACTTATTCTTTGAGGGTGGAAACTAAGGTCAGAGATGTTGTGGAACACATTCAGCATCAACAATAGGTTTTGGTTGGTTTAAAGGAGAATTTGGCATTGGTACAAAATAGGATGAAAAATCAAGAAGATCAACACTGTATTGAAAAACATTTTGAAATTGGTGACTATGTTTTTGTGCATTTGTAGCCTTATAAGCATATTCCCTGAAGCAAAAGAAAAAGGACAACAAACTTTCTCCTAAATATTATGGTCCTTATCAGGTTCTACAGAAAATTTAAAAGTGTTGTTTATCAACTAGAGTTGCCTCAATCTTCACACATAGACCCAGTATTTCATGTTTCTTTCCTGAATAAGGTTATTGGACAGAAATTTGTAGCCCAGATAGAGCTACCAAAATTTGATGAGGAAGGAATAATCATTTTGGATCCAGAGAATATTATACAAACACGTACTAAGAGGTTGAGAACCAGATACATAAGGAATGTCTGATCAAGTGGAAGAATCTAAGCATAGAGGATGCAACTTGGAAGGATGAAGGTTTTCTGTAGCAACATCCAGGATTATTCAACGTTGGTTTGAAGGGGAAGGGCATGCTACACCCTTAACCTATTGTTTGTAATAGGATATTAGTAGCCGACTTGTGGCTTACCATATCATTTAATTATGTCATTTATACTTTCTCATGCTTAGTAGGCTGGCCTTGGTGATGGCCATAACATATGAATAGTATATATATGGGTTAGTAGGTAGAAATTGATCATCATATTAAGTATTGGAGTCTTGTTGTATGGTTTGAAGGTTTCCCCCTCGAAGCGGCTAAACTATTATACTTTAATATTGAGATCATTTGTCTACAATATTGTGTTCTTTAGTGTTATATTGCTTCTCATAATTTGAATTATACAAGTAATTATATTATAGTACGCTTGGCAAGTGCGAGTGTTGAAAAAACTATATATAGGTTCGTTACTGCTCACTACAAAATTTAGAACTTGTGATCAGAGTCGGAAAGGGGTGCCCACGAGAGGGCAAAGGTGCCTAGGTGCTGGCAACTAAAACTGGGCATTGATAGTTGTGCAAAATCTCATAATCTTCTTTCTTCTTAATTATTAAGGTTTTAAAGTAATCTCATGTCTATCACTTGATGTTTGTACTATGAATGCCAAGGGTACATGTAATCTACAAAAGATAAGTTCACGTGTACATGCCCACAAACCACATCAAACCTAAAAAGGAAAATACATAATGGGGAATCAGAATGACCTTGATGGTCGCTTGAAGAGTGAACTTACTACCGAGTGTTGCACTATATCTCATACCATACGTACTTCTTGTGTGTGTGTAGAAATGGTGCCCTAGGATGCCTTTGTGCAAGTTGCAAAAATGATATCAGACTGTAGCTAGAATGTAGCAATGTAATAGTATGTGTAGATGGAATAGAATAAACTTTAGGTTAAGTTATGCTGCTGAAAAATTTGAGAGAAACCACATAGAAAACCAACTCTTTTCTTTTTTCTTTCCTACCATTTACTTTCACTCATTCTTTGCACCAAGCCAGCCACAACCAGTATTTTGTTTTCTTTGCTACTTACAAGCATCTGTGCATTCTTAGATCAATTGGACTTCATCTTTGGAAGAAGATTCAAAGCTGAGGAGAAAAAAATAACATCTCATCTTTTGGAAGACACCACAGTACAATAGCAACCAGGTTGGGGTTGTACTTAAATTATTTGAAGCTTTAATTAGTTTGTATTTGTTAGAATAGAAATAATGCATTTATTTTAAACTGGTAGGTAGAAGCTGAATATTTCACCACTTCCTGAATGTATTTATTTTATTTCTAATATTTCTCTCAAAATAAATATTGCATACATCTTCCCTTGATAACTTCTTCACGTGGATCTGCTTGAGAAATTAGTTGGATAAAGAAATCAAGAAATCCTTGGACATATTTTATTTATTTTAATTATTTTAGATTTACTTCTCTCAAGGAAAGTTCATACGGGAAAGAGGAAATTGCTTCTGAGAATAATTCCCTTTCCAAAAAACTTGAGGTAGAAGCTTTACCAGAAGAAGTTTATTTTATTTTATTTTATTTAGATTAATAAATTTTTAATACATTCTTTTAGAATAGAATTTTCAGACAACCCTGCAACAGAGGAATAACCACATCTAGCTATTTTCTGTTTTTATTTTATTCTATTAGAAGTAGAAGTATTTTGTTTTAATTAATTTCATGTGTCTATAGATTAGTTTATTTCTTTCACTCATTTAAATTCTGAAAAATACAAAAAAAATGTTAGTCGTTAAATTAGTTTTCTTTTAATTCATCTCTTATTCAGACAAATAGAATAGATGGTATTTCATTTCATTTTATTTAATTAATTTTGGGAATGAATCTGGCGAATTAAAATATTAAACACACTTGTCTTTTATTTATGTTGAATTTACTTTATTTATTTATTTAAAATGAATCTTTCAACGTAGATTAACAAACAAAATAAAACAACTAAACAATATGGAACTTACACTACCCATACATAGCCTCTAATTTCCCCTTTGCCAACTCAACTACCAAGAACTCACACTACCTAATCTTAGTCTATGATTCTCCTATAGTTTTCCACCAGCATTCCAGAAGTCTTGCACAATTTGACTGTCTCGGCAGGACCTTGAGAGGTCGTGTGCGTCGAGGAATCATGTGTTGATTCTCAAGCGTACAAAATTGGTGAACCCGACATGAAGGACTAGTTCCTTCTTATTTCCTTTTCTTTTATTGTTATTACTTCACCTTTCCATTTCTTCCCCTATTTTGGTAGGTATTTTATACTTCCTAAAATATGTCTGGTAGAGAGTTTGGTGGGCCATTTAGATTTGATAGATATTTCGCCAACGTTCATCCATAACAATCCCCTTCCCTTTCCAGATGGAATGACAACTACACCAAGAACGTGCAAGCCTCCCATAGCTTTGTTTCAAACCCCACTAGTTATGTGCGGATAAAGGAGGGTGATCAACCTTTAAACATGTAATATAGTCAACCCAATTCAAACAACATGGTTTTTACGAGTGGAACAAATCCTTACCCTAAAGTCTTGTCAAGACCTCACATTGCCATGTAATCAACAAAAGATGACATTTTTACACGAATTGTTACTCCTCTTCACCAAATAGACGAGTCCTTAGATAGGATAAAGATCCACACCTCTGAGATGTTCAATAAAAACGTATCGACAACCTATCCTAAGAATCCTATTTTAAAAGAAAACAAGAATGAAAATGTTGAACAATTCATAAGAGGATATCATGTTCCCTCTCAACCAAACCCTACACAACATGCACCCAAACAAGCGACTCAATCCTCACATCATGATGTTATTTCTATGTTAGTAGGGAGGATTAGAGAACTAGATAATGCCCAATTGACCTATGCAGTAGGGTGGAACATGGGGCATCCAATCGATAACAAAGGGTACATCCATATCAACACACAACCAATGCAACAAGGTTATCCTATCCAATTAAATTCGGGTGATTTTCTAACGAGAGCTTATATCATAAGAATGGGCCCTCACCCTTCTCACACTTATCCTATGCAAGGGCTGGGTGGAAGTGCATTCTCGAATGCCACTTCATCAAGTGGTTACGTGACTTCCCCTCTGCGTTGACCGACGGTCCTATCACTTAAAAAAAATGACTTAAAATAAGCATTTTTCGACACGCTTTTGGATTTCAGGAGTGATTTTATCACTCGTTTCTCAATTGTTTTGCCTTTTTTTGGACTCGTTGGAATCTATTGGTTTTCTCTTCCTCTTTGGCTATGTTTAATATGTTGACTACCTATCCTTTTTATGATTTATCACTTCTTCATCGACACATGTATTTGACTTCTTCTTTCCCATATTTTATACAAAGCCAAACTTGTTCCCATATGATAGGTTTGATTTTTCACATTCTTGAGGTTAAGTTATGTTGCTGAAATTTTGAAAGGAACCACACAGACAACCAAATATTTGCTATTTTCTTTCCTACCATTTACTTTCAGCCATTCCTTGCACCAAGCCAACCACAACCAATATTTTGTTTTCTTTTCTACCAGCCAGCATCTGTGCATTCTTGGATCAATTGGAATTCATCTTTGGAATAAGATACAAAACTGAGGAGACAAAAAAAACATCTCATCTTTGGGAAGATACCACAGTATATTAGCAACCAGGTTGGGGTCGTACTTAAATTATTTGAATATTTATCTAGTTTGTATTTGTTACAATAGAAATAATGCATTTGTTTTAAGTTGGTAGAATTGTAGAAACAAAATATTTCATCACTTCCTGAATGTATTTATTTTATTTCTAGTAATTATTTCAAAATATTTCTTGCATACATCTTCCCTTGACAACTTCTTCCTGGCTTATCCCTGTGGATCTGCTTGGGAAATTAGTTGGAGGAAGAAGTGAAGAAACCTTTGCACATCTTTTATTTATTTTAATTAGTTTAGATTTACTTTTGCCAGGGAAAGTTCGTATGGAAAAGAGGAAATTTCTTCTGAGAAGCTTTCCCTTTCTAGAAAACTTGAGGCAGAAGCTTTTCCAGAAGAAGTTTGTTTTATTTTATTTAGATTGATAATTTTTTAATACATTCTTTTAGAATAGAATTGTCAGCCAACCCTGCAATAGAGGAATAGCCACATCCATCTATTTTTTGTTTTTTGTTTATTTTATTAGAAGTAGAAGTATTTAATTTTAATTAATTTCATGTGTCTGTAGAATAGTTTATTTATTTGTTTCTTATAAATTCTGAAAAATACAAAAAAGATGTTAGGTATTTAATTAGATTTCTTTTAATTCATTTCTTATTTAGACAAATAGAATAGATGGTATTTCATTTCATTTTATTTAATTAATTGGAATGAATTTGGTGAATTAAAAGAATAAACAAACTTGTATTTTATTTATGTTGAATTTACTTTCTTTATGTATTTAAAACGAATCTTTCAATGTATTTTAGCAAACAAATCAAATCAAACAATTAAACAATAGGGAACTTGTGCTACCCATACATAGCCTCTAAGTTTCCCTTTGCCAACTCAACTACTAGGAACTCACACTACCCAATCTTAGTCAATGATTCTCATGTAGTTTCCCATCAGCATTCCCGCAATCTTGCACATTTTGGCTGTCTCGAAATGACATTGGGAGACTGTGTGCATCTAGGAATCACATGTTGATTCTCAGGCATACATTCACCATGGCCATTGAAGGTGGGGATCTTAGATGTAATGAAGTTAGGAGGAAGGGGATAATCAAAAAGGGTGTAAAAGAGTACTAATCAATCAAGATAAGGAGAGGAACGTGATGTAGCTTGTTGTAGTTAAGGAATTTAAATTTTTAGATCATGATATAGAGAAGTTAGGTCATGAGTGCCCGAAGAGGAACTAGGTTGTGTGTTATAAGTATTGGGAGTAATGATGGGTGGAGTAGTGGTAAGAATTTTAAGGGGTTGTTTGGAGGACATGGCAGCCAAGGAGGAACCCACAAGAGGGTGAGAAGCAACATCTCGATCATTTTTTTCATTAAGTAAAGCATTTAGCACATGTGGGATGCGTGTAGGGTTATCGGGTAAGGTATAGTGGAAATTAGTAAGCTTATCTAATTGCTCTTGATCAACATTAGTGTCCTCATCAAATGATTGTTCACTATCAAAGTTTTGATTTTGTCAAGCGAAACTTTTTTAGATTCAAGAAAAGGATTAGAAGATTTAGCCATTGATTTAGAGGACCTATGGAAAGATGGAGGAATTTCAATATGTGTAAAAGAACCAAAATGACCACTATGGGTGATGGGCATAAAAAGAAAGAAGGTAGGATTTGAGTGATGGTTTCACCAAATTATTTAATTTAATTAGAACTAATTAAATATGATTGCAAAGTAACCACTATAACATATGATGTATAAATGCTAACATACAGTAAAGACTCAAGAAAGTAAACATATAAAATGTGTAACCCTAAGCAAGGAGAAGATATATGAAGACTAATCTGATTTTTGAATGAACAGGAAGTAATCTGAGCAAGTGTGAGTGCTGAAAAGACTCAAAAAAGGGTCATTACTGATGACTGCAAAATATGAAACTCACGATCAGAGGCAGACATGGGGACCCACATGAGGGAAGAGGCACCTGGGCGCTGGCGACTAGAACTGAGCACTCATGGCTATGTAAATGCTCAGAATCTACTTTCTTGTTTGTCGCTAGGTTTTTAATATTAGCTCTAGTCTATCACTTGATGTTTGCACTCTGATCGTTGATGGTACATGTAATCTGCAAAATATAATTTCACTTGCATATGCCCACAAACCACATCAAACCTAAAAAGGAAAATATAGAATGGGGAGTTAGACTAACATTGGCAGTCACCTGAAGAGTGAACTTACTACCAAGCATTTCACTATATCTCAGACCCTTTGTATTTCTTGTGTGTATGTAGAAATGGTGCCCTAGGATGCCCTTGTTGAGGTTACACAAATGATATCAGAATGTAGCTAGAATGTAACAATGTAATAGTATGTTTGGATGGATTAAAATAGACTTCCCCCTCATATGCAGTGTATGCACAAGTGATGCATCCCTTGTCCCTTGTATGGATGTTATATGGATACCTTTAGACTACTTTAGTGCCTTTGGAATTACATCTTAGGTGATGATTGAAATGCTTAGTTCTCAGTCCCTCATTTTAAAAATATAACTTTGTATTTATATTATTCACTTGTTTGGATTTCATAATTTATAACTAGAATGTCGACCCATAAGTGAAAATTATGCCCAAAAGATAAAAGAGACCCAAAAAGAGTGAGTAAAGGTAAGAAAGGGTCAAAGGTGCCCAACATGGACAAAAGTGCCTAGCGCTATTGTCCTAACTCAGCGCCAGTGTCTGCGGCTATAAAATATAAATCGATCAGGTTCTGTCAGGGTTGCAGGTTGTGTAATACCAAAGAGAAAGCAAGAGATAAATAAAAGAGGCCAAAGATAGGTGTTAATTACTAGTTTTCTTTCTTAGGAATCATGTAAATGCTAGCATACTTTTAGGACCTAAAAATGTACCCAAGTGCATTATTTTATGTCTACATTTTCCCCCACTTTATCTTGTTGAGTGAACACTTGATAACATAAAGTAGATCGAAGATGCATACCTTATGATCCTGTAGGGAGTGCGGTAAATAGCATGTCGAGTCGATAAGTAAAGTGTAGAGTGATTGTAAAGAGAAGCATGGAGACTAAAAAAGAGAAGTGAACCCTAGGGGTTAAGCGTATGTATAGTACCATGTTGTTGTAGCTTGTGTGAGCTTCTTCTTGTAAAGACAGACCTGCAAACGAAGAACAAGAAAGTAGTCAAAGCTTTGTGTATGATAAATCTAAGTAAAGTATGCGTAAGTATGTAAAAAGTGTGTAAAAAGGAAAGTGTGCACCTAATATGTGAAAGAGTAAGAGATAGAAAATTATCTTGTTGTTTTGAAGTTTTTGATCTGAATGTTGAAGGTGAGGTTTTTGCGCGATCTCACGCCAAGGGCAATTTTTTTGGGAATCTCACGCTAAGAGCGAGTTTTTTGGGTGATATCATGCCAAAGAAAAGTGTTGGGGAGAGAGGTCTGGTTTTACTCTCCTTTCATGACTCTACCCAATAAGCACCACTGCAGATGGTGTGTCTCGATTTGTTCCTTTTTTCCTTGATTAGTTCTGATTTATTTATTATAGGAGATAGAATACATTCTGTAACTGAAGGTCTATGCCTATAACTATAGAAATGATATGTGAACTGTTGTAGACTATGTTATACTAAGAAATTGTCTATATTTTCCCCTAGGACATTAGTTCCCATGGGAGGAGACAAGTGCCCAAACACTACTATCTGGTTCTAAGTGTTAATGTTTGCTCTGTGATTCTAACCCAGGTTTGATTCTGGGCCAGTTTTGTGAATGTAACCTATGTTGTTCCTGTACTGTGTTGATCTTAACTATAGCTTTGAGTTGTTGTAGGGGTAATTTATCCACCCAATGTATTCCCCCTTGTTTGGGGTGCATATAACGATGGTAGGAGAATGTGGCCCAAAGGAGAGGACCTGATGTCGAGATGAAGTGGATACCTACAGGGTGTAGGGTATGTGCATAGTAGAAACCAAGGCACATGCAAACAAAGTAGGCTATAACTATGTGTTAGTGCAAGAATGTAATAGAAAACAATGTAACAAACAAGTATACATGATAAGATAGACCACAAAAAATCGAGTTTCATACATGGGACATCGCCCGCAATGTCACAAAAGAATCAGGGCTAGAGTGGCCAAAAACATACAATGATCACACAATCTACATAGGGCATATCCCACAATCAATAACATACAATGGAAAATAATAGAAAGCAAAATGTATCAGATAACCATGGTGGCATATAGTCCTGCAAAGCAAATGCTACACATGAAGCACCCTTTAGCATGTTAGAAAGATAAATAGTATGTCAAGGAATGTATAAATCAATGAAAGTTAAAATAATTGTAATTATATGTAATGATAGAACTTGTGTAGTATGTGATAATAGTGAAAGTAAATGCCCCTAGGAGCCTCGGTGGGATTGGTAAAAGGTACCATGCCAAACATCATTGCAATGTGTAAGAACCTATAACATATCTATGTTCACCGTAAAAGACCAAGTGAACGCACATGTGTATAATATAGAAAGATAATGACATACTAAGAATCCATCTAGCATGGAAAACAAGGTGTAACATATAAATAGAATAAGCTAGAAAGAATATATACAACCAAGATATGTAATGTATGTGTTTATGGTAGAGAATGCAAAATGTGAAGATGATAAGAGTAGCGTGCCCCCCAACGGATGTGCATGAAATGAGGTTTATTTATATGAACCCTCAACAATCAAGAATGAACCATAGAACAAGAGTGTGTCATTGGGTAATGAGTGTGTTTTGTGAATAGAAGCTAGAAAGATATGTTATAAAGCACATAGCATAAAATGTAGCGGATGTGAGGATCAGTTCAGAATTAGACCCTCAGCAATCGAGTATGAACCGTGGAACTAGAGTGTGTGATATGGTAATGACGATACAATGTGTGTATCAAATGGTATGAGAGTGTGTAGGAAGATAAGTTATGATGCAGGAGGCACAAAGTGTGGTAATATATACTAAAGATACTATTGGAAATGGAAGGGGGGAAGAAAGTGTGATGCCCCCAAGTTTGAGATGAAGAGGATACTATCTGATGATAGTGAAGGGCAAGGTCCCTCCACCCGATATCTAAGGTGACAAAGGCATGTGACGATGCTCTAAGATTGGTGGTGTAGGAGAGTAATAATGTACATATGAAGGAGGTGGTGAATACATGTGTGAAGGGGTTACTTGAGTAGGGGAATCAGGTCGATGATGTTAACTAAGATATTGATGAGGACGAGAAGGTCGTGGTATAACTCGTGTACAAGTAGGAGAGCTAGGTGCGAAAGTAGATTTAGATTTGAGAGGCATGGGAAACCTAGATGTTATGACTGGTGTATCAGCAAAAGTAGGCCGAGGCAATGGTATGCATGGTGGAACACCTTTGATAGTAACAACTTTTTGTTATGGATGAACTTGAGACACAAATGATTCATGTAAGGGATGGCTTAAGCGGTGCAAAGCCAAAAGAGACCTAAGAGCATGTCACAACCTTTGATTGAAGATGCAACGGTGAATGGTACAAGCATAGTAAGGGATCCAACTGTAATGGGAAGCTTGACATAGCCAAAAGATTTAGGGACTAGAAATGTGACATTAGATAGAGGACAATTAATTACTATGAGGAGTGTAACGAAGCATACGTTGGTAGGAGCTGATGGATAGATCATAGTATTATTGACACTATAGGAACCAATATAAGTATTGATATGTAAGGAATCAAAAGAAAATCTAGTTTGATAATCATGATCCGAGAATGTAATGACTGGTGGTGATGCGTTGGAAGAAGCAACAAGGAAATCAAGAGGCCCCGATGAAGGAGGAGGCACAACATGATATATATGATTGGCAAAAGAATCAGGAGCTTGTTTTTCGTGCTTAGGAAAAGGGTCATCAAAGATTTTTAGCTTTCTATTATCATTGACCGACTTAGAAGTAGATGGCTCAAAGAGCTCAAGTGCATTGTTATCAATGATATCTTGAATAATATGCTTGAGTTTGAAACAATGATCAGTAGAATGCCCAAGGCATTGGTGGTAATCACATCATGTATTTTCATCACAGTTTTAGCCACGGGGGTGAGAGGACAGAGGGGGATTAAGGCCTAGGTAGACTAGGCTACTTACTGCCTGGGGCGCCAACATTTGGGGGGGCGTCAATTTATTTTATTTTATCATGGTTTTTATAAAGAGTATATCTATTTATTAACCATATATTATAGTATAAATTAGTGGCCATCCTTACATACTAATTTGATTCTCTTCGTTGAAAATAAAAATAATTTTAAATAATTATGTTAAGATTATAATATTTAGTTATCCCCAAAACCTACGCAACTGCCTTTGTTGTTAAATTTAATTCATACATTTATATTGTTAATACTTTGTATTGTTTTGAAGGTTTGCAAATTATTTTTCGCAGGAGAGCTCATGAATGGTGAATATTTGTGGAATTTAAGAAAAAAAAAGTTGGAAAATATATTAGTAAAGGAGGATTATCATATAATATATAGTAGATAATTAGTTGAGGATTGTAGGCAATGGGAACTATAAATAAATTTATTAGCAAGTTTTTCTTAGATGATAGAGGCATAACGCATAAAGCAATCCAATATTTTTTAATATTTTAATTAATTTTTTTACTATAATTTTTTTATAGATGGCGTCAACTCCAGTATTGCCTAGGACACTCATAATCCTTAATTCGGCCCTGTGAGAGGGGTTGAGATTGAGTGGCGATAGAAGAGTGATAAGATTGCTTTCAATAAGTTGTGGTAATAGAAACCGAGGTGCGTAGGGTAACCTGGTAAAAGTACGCTTTGGAGGTTGCAATTGAAGCTTTTTCAGGTGGAGAGACGACATTAACAGTGGGCTTAGGAGATGGCTTGAAAGTATATTTAGCTTGAAAATGATTAGAAGATGAGGATAAAGCATGGCCATGACATTTCAATTTGCCCATGTTATGATAGGAGTTTTCCTTCACGCATTTTGAGTGTATGGCCTAATTAATCAAAAGATGGAGAAGTCTCAAAGATAAGATTCTCTTGTAGCAGAGGTAAGAGACTTCGAATAAAAAGATCTTACCATTCGAAATCAGCTAGTACATTAGTTAGCTAGTACATTAGTTAGCTAGTACGATAATGGTCTATAAAGGTGGCTTAAAACCACTTGACTTGCCATGTTTTTTGGCTATTAACTTCAACCACTACACCAACATCACTTGGGATGTCGAATACCCTCCACATGTCCTTAACTCTAAAGTGTCTCCTGGCAGGTGGAAGCGAATTCCCGTAAAACTATCATGTGCTCTAACTATCACAAAACACAAGGGTTGACATTGCAAAAAACAACTTTGACATTGCAAGCATTGATCAACAAAGACTTTCTTTGTCAAATATTTCCAAAGTAATCTGTCTAAACAGTCTATGCACCACACCCCTTTCTCCTTCAAACTATTAAGTAAAACAATGTGTGATTCATATGTGCCCTCTCAGGAAGAAAGAAGAGTTTTACATACATTCACTCTTACATTTTCTCCACTCATGGACTCCTACAAACCCTTTATTCAATGTCCCTCTTTTTTCCTACAATGTTTCACTCCTTCTAACTTTTGATATTTCAACTATCAACATATACCCATATAAGTACCCACATGAAAGGGAGGGGAAAAAACAAAAGTTAAATAAACATTTTTATCCATGTATGATGTGATGCTAAAGTAGAAGGGTTGATGGTTTGAGGTGGATCGTTGGATATGAATAACTAAAGAAGTTAGATATGAATAAAAATTGTACAGCTAGTGTTTCAATAAAAAAACAAAAGCTCTCCTGCTAGGTAATGGAATTAATGTCTCTCGAGACTTTAAATCTTACTTCGAAAACAAATAGTTAAAGCATCCCAACTAAGTTTTGCCCCTTTTTAGAATTTGCTCTTCTCGTACATTAATGAAGATTTTAGAACGGTAAAAACAATTCTATATACATGCACAATGGATTATTTGAAATTTGTTCACAATTTTCAAAGTGTATAGAACTTTTATCCGCTGTTCCATACCTCCGATTTTTTCTCGTACAAGACAATTCCAATATGCATATTCTTACCGGAAAGAGACAGGTCCCAGGATTTCAATTCTCAGCCTTAAAAGTGGCGTATTCACGCATAAAACCTTTCCACAGCTCTTCCTCCGATGTTTTCGCGTTCTAACATGGAAATCGGCTCGGAAAACCAGAAATCAAGTGATGAATGCGACTGCTCAACGAATACACTGACAAATTCTTAAATGCATTTGCCAGGTTTGCATTCGTAAGCAATAACCTTTGACGATGACATCATTGCCTTCGCACTACCCTCAACGTACAGTATTTTCCACAACTCAATAAATTTTGAACGCGGTGAACCTTATAAATTTGTCAGTGTAAACATAGAACACATTCTAACGTCGATCTTGTCCGGAAATGGAAGCTGGTGGAACGGACACAGAGATTGGGGCTATTAGTCGACGCACACAGGGAGGATTTAGCATGTCTTGGGGTTCTGCCAACGATGCTGCAGTCTTCTCCAGATCTTCCTCTCTCTCTCGCGAGGCTGACGAAGAGGATCTCAAATTGGCTGCGCTCAACAATCTGCTAAAAACTGCTGCACACCATGAAGAAGACGACGATCGCCATTTGCTCTACAAAATGCGCTCCAGAATTCACAGGTGTTCAACTTAGTTTATATGAATGTGTTTCACTTATGAATGTGCTCCAGAATTGCTTCTGTATTAATCATGTTTTTCGAATTGCTTGGAGCAGGGTGGGGATAGAGTTGCCCACAGTGGAGGTCCGCTTCGAGCGTCTCAAGGTGGAAGTCGGACGTTCACGTTGGAAGCAGGGCTCTGCCCACCATACCCAACTATCTGTTAAACATGGCGGAGGTATTAGTTTCTTTCATTTGAGACTATTTACAGCAAAATCCTGTTCTTGTTTAATGTGATGTTGTCTTCTTCAGATGATCTTAGGGAGCATCCACGTATTGGGCAATAAAAAGAGGCGTTTGAAAATCTTGGATAATATAAACGGCAATATCAAGCCCAGAAGGTAAATTATAGTTTTAAATTTTTTGGATTGAAGGTTGGAAACAATTAGATTTTGTCTTGAAAAAATTTGTATTTTATTGATATCAGTATGTAAATAATTATTTTTATTTAATACCATTTTTTTTCAATGATAAAGAATTTAATAATAAAAAAAAGTTAGTATTTTCTAAAATTCGTATCTTCGAGGAGAGGAGCCCATCTTAGAGCATAGATCAATAATGGTAAGGTTAGATGTAAAGTTAAGGATTTCAGTTTACATGTCAAATTCTTACTTAAAATTTGAAAAAAGTAAAAAATAATAAATAATTAATGATCAAATCAAATCAAACAATAATCCAATCAAAAGATGCAACATAACGTATAAAAAAGTGCATAACATAATTGTTCTGTCTACAAACATTCCCCACCTTAAATTTGTTTGTATGGAAAACCATAGTTGATTTAATGTATTTTAAAAATCACTTTGACGCTTACAATATTGACTATGCTCAAAACAATTTAATATTTAAATTTTGAAAATAGTACAAAAATTATTAAAAGTTTTTTTTTTTGTTGAAAGTTTATGGTACTTATATTGTTGTTTATACCCCTCCACTTGAAATGAACAACTAATAGTTCCTCTCCCTTAATTAAGTTTACAATTAAAAAATAAAAAATGTCTTGATTTAACTTCAATCTTTTTCAGTATCTCTTAAGATTTATACTTTAATCAAGGTTACCAAATACAATAAAAACCATTAAGATTTTCGGTCATTATCCAATCAATTTTTTTTAGTATCTCTTAAGATTTATATCTTTATCAAATTATCAAAATAAGGTAAAATCATTAAGATTATTAGTCTTTTTTTTATTATTTCTTTTTAACAAAAAAAATTTTAAGAAAGAGGATTCAAATAATTTATGTTATTTATTATTAATTTATATTATAAATATAACACTTCCAAAAAATTTATAGTTAACAATTAATTCATTTTTCAGCATCATTTGGAAAGTTTTCTTTCAACTTTTTGAGGATTAGTGAAAATACATTTTGTCCAATATATTTTTATAAACATCTTCTTACCATATTTGAAGACGATCATTATCTAATAGATAGCATGAGAAAAAACATTATTACCATCATCTTTACTATTGAACTGCAACCCATTTGATATTACCCACCCTCCGACATAATAGTACACAGATACAAAATTTACTAAATAATAATGATGGTATCGTACAAAGCAGGATGACTTTGCTCCTCGGACCGCCAGGCTCAGGGAAGACAAGTTTACTGTTGGCTCTGGCTAACAGACTCGATACAGATTTAAAGGTATTTCCTGTCACAATAGTTTTACTTCACCCTCTTAACATATAGATAGCATAAAGGTATGAAATTGAATGCAATGGCGCAGGTATCTGGAAGCGTGACATACAATGGAGAAAACGTGGATAAACTGGTGGCTGAGAGAATATCGGCCTACGTTGCCCAAAACGACATTCATTTTGGAGAGATGACTGTGAGAGAAACATTTTCCTTCGCCGCTCGTTGCCAGGGTTTCGGTAGCCGAAACGGTGAGTGCCCCATTTATATAAAGAGACAACACAGAATGATTTACTGTAATAAAGTATCAACCAACATGGTTGTTTTGTTGCATTTAAGAGATGCTTACGGAACTTGAACGGAGAGAAAAGGAGGCTGGAATCATACCTGAACAAAATGTGGACACATTTATGAAGGTGCGGCTGCCATTAGATAGGACCATCGTGGTTGGTTATAAATTGAATTGTCTATTTAAAATGTTGAATTATCAACTTCCCAATTGTTATCATTATTATTGAATTATTAAATAGTCTATGGTCCAGTCAACTAATGTCGTTGATGGTGACAGGCTCTGTTTCAAGACCCTGACTTCAAAAGTGACTACGTAGTCAAGGTAAGCATGACTTTTATGTTTTTCTCTTGATAAATGGCGGCCATAGTGGGTGTCTTTTGCACTTGTTTGGCTCTGTATTGTTTTTCCTCAACGATTTGTTAATTGGCAAAATATCTCCATGTTATTTTGTAAGTTTTTATGGAAAAGTGTTTTTCCGAAGAGGTGACACCACAATGGAAGTGGTCTTCCTATTAAAATAATGGTTTATTGGTTGGGGGATTAGTATGATTGTTTGCTCACTCTTTGCGTCTCCTCTTTTGAGACTTTATAATGTCAAACAAATACCAAATCAATTGCCTCTAAATACATGTCTTACTACCACACATCGTATGTGTTTCTTCAATGCATCTTGGAATTGCTTCTACAACTAGGCAAAAATATTAGTTCATTCATTCCATTATAATTGTAAGACACCTACCTATGAATATTGTAATTACACTTAATGAGATTTAAAAGAGAAATTAAATTTAATCGTATAATTTTAAATATATGAATTAACAAGAAGTGGCTAAAATAATATTTGATTTCGCATAATAGTGAGCATAATATAAATAACATAATATTATATACTTCTATCGAACTGTGAGTTTTAGGGAAAGATAGTGAGCACCCATAAAACTCATAGTGACCTCATGACCTTGCGGAAACTATACATTCATGTTAGATAATAGTTCCCTAACGTTTCTAAGGACTTTTGGGACGTTTCTAATTAGTGTTAGACAAACTTTTTGACAACTCTATTTGTTAGGTTTAGGGTTCAAAGTGTACATCTTACCTATAAATATTGTGATTAAATGTAATCAAATATGAAATCATAAAATTAGAGTTAAGTGCATATATTATTTCTAGTCTAACAATTGTTGAGAGGGGGTTTACAAGAACGTAAGATTTGGCATAAATCTAGAGACCCTTGAACAACCAACTATAATAGGATTTTTAAGAGCCATAGTGAAAATCATTAAACTCATTCTGACTTGAGTACTTAGTCAACACCATTCACTCATGTTCTTGATATCATTTATATGATCCCTTGATTGTTTAGAAGTTTCAAACAATTTTAGGGCATGTAATTACACTTCTGACTACTTTTTTTGTTAGGGCATGGGGGATCTAAAAACTTTTCTCATAGTTTTGAAATTCGATTGCATATATTTGGAATATCAATAGTCTTCCTTCAAACCCAAACAAGGGTGTCAAATCTAGACCTAGTAAAATGTAGAGTTTAGTTTGGGGATCTATGTGGGGTTTAGTTTAAGAATCTATATCCCACCTAACTTGAATATTATCAAATATGTTGCTGTACACAATATCAAAAATAACACATAAGTATAATGTAGCTCAACTAGCAAGTTCAATAATGACGTGATGTTTATATTCTATCACAACTTTCAACATTAGAATGATTGTTTGGTTTCTTCTAGAATAAAATAATAAATGTTAGATGCTTATCATATTCCTTTGGACTTCTTGAATATTTGCTCTCAAATGCTTGTGATCATCCACTTGCTTATTCTAAATGCACCAATGCACTTATGTGATTCATAGATTTTTTGAATTCAAAACAGAGGCATATTGGTGAGTAAGCCAACGCATAATGAGCACGGAAATTAATAAAGAAGGATCGCAAATAGTGTACTCACAATTATTGAGAAAATAAAGAACGTAGTATTTGCAGGTTTTTGGGTGTTTTGAGTTGATTGGTATATATTTACAAGTATTTTGGTTAAGTAGAAATTGAGGTTGCATATATGACCAAGTGGAAAAGAGTAACATGTCGAAATGGAAGTAGGTAGGGTCGAACACAATCGGCAAACAAAATATAAGGTCATAAAAAGCAATGCAAAGTAGGAAGTATTAAATATTGTACAAAATACAAGAGGAACATATCAAAAGGTTGATAACACGAGAACATATGCCAACAAGAATCGAATTAAAACAAATAATATGTAAACACATACAAACACTAAGACCAAACCATAAACTAATTTCCACCACAAAATTAAAGTCTATAGACAATCATAATAATAATAATAATAATAAAATGATAGATAAATAATATTAAAACACAGTTGAGAAACATGTAACTAACTGAACTACATGTAATAGACTGATGGAAGGCAATAAGACACAGAGCTTCTGTAACTATCATGGATTATACTGCCTATACAGGTATAAAACAAATTTGTCTTGCTCAAAATATAATATTGCAGTTTCCATCCACAAATTCTCAAGTCCCAAGGATTGCGGTTGGCAAGTTGCCTTGGAGATCTTGAATCATTCTCCCTTGACAAGCACTTTCAACTTTGAACCTACTTGTGTGGAAGCATTGGTTTTCGTAAACAATGAAAGATTTTCATAACTGGAAAGTGATTATGGGAATTGAAAATCTAACCCTCTGCAAACGGTGAAATTTCATTTTTATTAGATATGTATATTTTGCGAGAGGGTCTCTCTACCGAAGTTCTGGCCTAACATTTACCGACTTTAGGCCTGTTATGCCAAGAACATCCTCATCCCCAGAAAAATTCTAGTTCCTGTTGTGTCTACAGTGGCGCTGTTAGAGGTATTTTTCATATTTCCTTTTCTTCATAATTTGGGCTGTACAAAAATGGTTAAAAACTTGGACGTTGGTTCATTTTTTTATTTCATCTATAACATAGGTTGTGTGTAGCGCTGTAAGAGTGTAAGTATATCAGAGAATGTCAAATATCTCTTTTAAGTATGTTGAATTAACAAATTAGGCGAGTGCATCAATGATTATAATAAAAAACGCAGGGATTCTCAAGTATTTTTGAACTGCTAGGCCTTTTTTGAGGCAACGCATTTGAGGGATATGCCTAGAAGGGAAGTGTATGACCTTGCTAGGTGCAGCGGAATTCTTAAAAAAGATTTATTTTGTGAATTAGGACTGGTAGGAATCTTTTGCAGGAAGAGATGAAGACAAAACTCCCATAAAAACACTTATACATGCAGGGGAAATGTAATTTATCCAACTTCCATATGAAAATATACTGATGAAAGGCAATAGGACACAGAGCTTCTGTAACTATCATGGAGAATAGTGATAGTACAGTTATACAATAAAATTGTCTTACTCGATATATTATTTTGCAGTTTCCATCCACAACTTCTACAAAATTCCCACTTCGGGTTTTCTAGTGCAACCTCAAGTCCACATTCATGCTATGACAAGTTCCAGTCCGACACTTCTATCAAATGAAGTCTAGAAAATAACTATAAAGATTTAATTGCATCACCATGTACAGAGAACTGCATAGAGAGTTTAGGAAACATTAAAATGCACAAATCCGTCTGTGTCTACATAAAAACCTATATGTAATTGTAACCCATTTCCTTTGCTTATATGCGTGTCTGCTCTGTTCAATGCAACAACATTATAGATTCTGTGGTGAAAGTGTTTTGGTTTCTGATCATTGTCATATGCTGTAGAGTTTAGGCCTGGATATGTGCTCAGATATGATGGTGGGTGATGAAATGCGAAGAGGGATTTCAGGAGGTCAAAAGAAGCGCGTGACCACTGGTGAGAAAATGCCTTCAAAGGTGTGAATTGTGAACCTTTTTGTTGAAAGAGAACATACACATAATTCAGCTCCATCCTGATTGTGCAGGAGAGATTCTTGTGGGTTCAGCAATGGTTCTCTTGATGGATGAGATAACTACAGGATTAGACAGTTCTACATCATTTCAGATTGTCAAGCATTTACGCCAACTAGTGCAGACATTGGATATTACTGCTCTCGTGTCTCTCTTACAGCCTACTCCAGAAACATTTGAATTATTCGATGACATTATTCTGCTTTCTGAAGGTCACATTGTGTATCAAGGTCCTCTCAAACATGCATTAGAATTTTTTGAGTCCATGGGTTTTCGATGCCCGGAGAGAAAAGCTGTTGCAGATTTCTTCCAGGAAGTAAGCGTGTTTGATTTTCTGGGCAAACAATGACAAAAGAAAAAAGATAGAATACGTTATTTGTTAAAACTCTGCATCGCTCATAGATTTTCTTTTTGTGTTAAGGTGACATCAAAAAAGGATCAGCAACAGTATTGGGCTGTTGAAGGCCAAGTATATAGATATGTTTCTGTTAAGGAATTTGCAAAAGCTTATCAGTCGTTTCATGTGGGCAAAAAACTGTCAATGGAGTTGAGACTTCCATATGATAAAAGTAAGAGTCATCCAGCTTCTGTTACAGCCAAGTATGGTGTTAGCAACAGAGAGCTATTCAAGGCTTGCTTTTCAAGGGAATGGCTGCTACTGAAGAGAAATGTTTTCATTCACATCTTCAAAACAATACAGGCAATGCTCAACAGCTCCAATAATAATAGAAGCAGCCTGAATTAAATAAAAAATAATTCTCGAAATTTAATCATTTCTATTTTTGCTGTGTTTGCAACAGCTTTGCCTTATGGCCCTTGTCACCATGACAGTGTTCTTCCGGACAAGGATGAACCATGAAACAGTTATTGACGGAGGCATATACCTTGGTGCGCTCTACTTCACTCTTTTTACCAGCATGTTTAATGGGTTCTCCGAACTTGCAATGACAATAGGCAGGCTTCCAGTTCTATACAAACACAGAAATCTACAGGTTTTATCCAACTTGGATGTACTCATTTCATAGTTGGGTGCTGGGCATTCCCACATCATTGGTGGAGAGTGTAATCTGGGTATTCATGACTTATTATGTAATTGGTTTTGACCCTGAAGTTACAAGGTGAAGATATCTGCATTTTTTTTTGTATAGTTCTTTTTGTATATCAAACTTTTAATGCTATAAGATTTTAAAAGTGTGAAGTGATAAAAATCAGATGTTTCATATTCTATGGCGAACACTTGCAGGTTATTTAGACAGTTCCTACTTTATTTTCTTGTAAACCAGTTGGCTCTGGCACTGTTCCGTCTGATGGCTTCTTTGGGTCAGACAATGGTAGTTGCCTTTACTTATGGCGCGTTTTCCATGGTGATCATCTTGGTCCTAGGTGGTTTTATCCTATCCAGAGGTATAACATATGAGATGTTCATAAGAAGTAATTTGATGGACTCAATGCAATTCGTTTCATGTTTTATTAATAATACTCTTGAAACAGAAAGTATAAAGAGCTGGTGGATCTGGGGGTACTGGATCTCTCCACTATCATATGCTCAAAATGCTATTGCAGTGAATGAGTTTTATGGACAGAAATGGGATAAGGTTAGTTTCATGGAATTCAGGGTATATTTTTCTCAAATCATGATACATTCCTCTGCCCTTGTTTATTTTGAACATTTGGCAACTGCAGCCTGCAGGGAATGTCTCAAACCAGACTGTTGGGGAACTTGGGTTGAGATCCCGCGGGATATTTCCACATGAATGGTGGTACTGGATCGGTATTGGAGCTCTACTGGGATATGCTATCTTATTTAATGTATTGTATACTTTGGCTTTAGACTTCCTGAAAGGTAAGTGTCAGACTACTCAAGAAAATGTTTATGTTATCAGAGAAAGTAAGTGGTATAAGTCTAAGCTGTATATGATAAACTTTTCTGCAGCTCCTGGAAAACCTCAGTCTGTGGTTTCTGAAGAAGCGTTGCATGAGATATATGCGAATACAATAGGAGAAAATTGTTATGCAAACAATGCTCCTACAGCAGTGATTGTAAGAGATGATTTGCCGACTTCTAAAGGTAAATGATGGAAAACTTAAATTTTGTTTTTCACCACAAGAACCTAATTTTTTGCTAGACTTGCTCATAGGATCTGCAAATGTCAACATTTCTATCATTTTTTTGCATTTGCAGGACCTACGATGAATCCTATATTATTTTCTGATGTTGTGGTTGCCTTACCAAAAGAAAAAAAGGGCATGGTCCTGCCATTTAAGACTTTATCTCTCTGCTTCAAAAATATTAAGTATTATGTTGACATGCCTAAGGTATGTCAAAACCTTCCTTGATACTTCTCATTGCAAGTTGGCATATATCCTGTAATATTAACAACAAATCCAGGCTGAACCAAGTGACATTGTCAATGCTTTGCACACAGGAAATGAAACAACAGGGCATTGCAGAAAATCGGCTACAGCTATTACACAATGTGAGTGGAGCATTCCGACCAGGCATTCTTACAGCACTGGTTGGAGTTAGTGGTGCTGGTAAGACTACTTTGATGGATGTCTTGGCTGGAAGAAAAACTGATGGCTATATTGAAGGCACCATTACTATATCTGGCCATCCCAAGAAGCAAGAAACATTTGCCCGGATCTCAGGATACTGTGAACAAAATGACATTCATTCACCCCATGTAACTGTTCATGAATCCCTTATTTACTCTGCTTGGCTGCGTCTGCCAGCTGAAATAGATCAAGAAACAAGAAAGGTTAGTCATATCAGTTCAATAGAAGTAAGTTTTATTAGCTCTTTTCTTATTCAAGGCTTAAGGTTACTAATACTTTATATGAAATTCTAGATGTTTGTGGAAGAGGTGATGAAACTTGTTGAGCTAGATACTTTGAGAAACTCTCTCGTTGGTCCTCCAGGAGTGACTGGCTTGTCTACAGAGCAGCGCAAAAGATTGACTATTGCTGTAGAACTTGTTGCAAATCCTTCTATAGTATTCATGGATGAGCCAACGTCAGGATTGGATGCACGTTCTGCAGCCATTGTTATGCGAACAGTTAGAAATATTGTTGATACAGGACGAACAATTGTCTGTACCATTCATCAACCAAGCATTGATATCTTTGAAGCCTTTGACGAGGTAATTACTTGCCTATAATCTTGAGAGTTGAAAGTACTGTAAGGGTAGACTGCAAAGGTCATTTCTTTTGAAACTAATGGATAGAATTGCAGCTTTTCTTCATGAAACGAGGAGGCCAGATCATATATGCAGGATCGTTAGGTTTCCATTGTAACAAACTCTTGGAGTATTTTCAGGTAAGATTCAAGAATTCCTTTTGAAACAAGTTCTCTTAAAAAAGGAAACTACTTATGATGTGTTTATGCAGTCAATTGACGGTGTTCCAAAGATTGAGGAAAGTTGTAACCCAGCAACATGGATGTTGGAGGTAACCTCTACAGCAGAGGAAATTCGTCTTGGGATTGATTTTGCTGAGATTTATCGTAATTCACATTTGTTTCAGTAAGTTTTACCACATACATTATAACCAGATACTGCTTTTTGCAATTGTTTCTCTATTATTTAATAGGCAAAAGCCAAAAAGTAGAGATTGCGTCAAGTGTTGCATACACTTAGGGTCGGGTCCCGTGGAGGGGGCTTATGCTGCAAAAAACAATATGCAGCCATAGATCCCAATAAATTTGTCTGCTAATTTTCCAAGGTTGTTTGGGAGGTGGGGGTTGGAAGTTTCCCTATACTGTTTAGGGTTCTTTATGTTCCCCCAGTACCTGGCATTTAGATTCTAGGTTTTGGTTGCATTCCTATAATTTCTTACTTAAATTTTCTCAATTATGCTCTTCAAAGACAATTTGTACAGTTCATAGGACAAGGCTCCTGAATTTTCTCGGCAAATTTAGTTAGCCCCCTTCTGTGAAACCGCAGCTTTATCGTCAAATGTATCACTCTGTTATTCAAAACTGACAAATTAATATCACACAAGTGTAATTTTACCATTGTCTTCAAATTGAAATGACTCATTGGTTTACTGTTATTACAGAGAAAACATGGCCCTGGTTGAAAGCTTCAGCACTCCCCTTCAAGGTTCAGAGGACTTGTATTTCACTACTCAGTATTCTCAGCCTTTCCATAAGCAATTCATGGCCTGCCTTTGGAAGCAGCATTGGTCATATTGGCGGAATCCTCAATACACAGCAGTGCGCTTTTTCTTCACAGTTAGCATCTCGTTATTGTTTGGTACCATTTGTTGGGATCTTGGCTCTAAGAGGTTTTGTTAGAGATCTCTATTCCTTCTTGTTAGTTTATGTGATTGTCTACTCCATCTGTTACTAACAAATTTTAATCAATAGACTAGTTTTCTCTGTTCAATGAAAAAGAAATCCGAGTCATTTTATGTTTTGGGGTTATATGATACAGAAGTGAGCAGCAGGATCTGTTGAACATTCTCGGTTCCATGTTTGCGTCTATACTATTTATTGGGGTAACCAATGCAACATCTGTGCAACCAGTGGTTTCACTTGAAAGGGTGGTTTTCTATCGTGAAAGGGCTGCTGGAATGTATTCGGCACTACCTTATGCATTGGCTCAGGTTTGTAGGGATTTTTGGTTGTCAGTTACTTACATATACAATATAAATGGAAATTTAAATTCATTTTTGTGTATGGCTATCCATATGCAGGTAGCGATTGAGCTTCCATATGTCCTGATTCAATCACTTGTTTACGGCTCTGTAGTGTATTCCTTGACGGCCCTCGAGTGGACTGCTGTCAAATTTGTGTGGTACTTGTTCTTCATGTATTTTGGGTTCCTGAGCTATACATTCTTTGGGATTATGACAGTCGCACTTACACCCAACCATAATTTGGCTTCAATTGTTTCTATACCTTTCTTTCTGTTGTGGAACCTCTTCTCAGGCTTCATGATTCCTCTCACGGTAAAATATCTTTATGACTTAAGAAAATATGCTTGCTCTCTCTTAATATGCATATAAGATTCTAAAATATGATGTGGGTATGGCAGAGGTGTCCTCCTTGGTGGAAATGGTATTTCAGGGCAAATCCAATGGCATGGAGCCTCTACGGTCTTATTGCTTCCCAATATGGAGATGTCAGGACCGGATTAAAGATGCCAGATGGGACAGAGTTGTCTGTTAAGGATTATGTGGAGGAGTATTTTGGTTATCATGAAGATTATTTGGGCAGAGTAGGGCTTGTGATGGCAGGGTTTTGTATTTTATTTGGGTTTGTGTTTGCATTGGGAATCAAGTTTTTCAACTTCCAAAAGCGGTAAACCAGATAAATGCAAACTGATCAAAATCTAGGCCACCTGCGCTAAAATGGTACCCTATATGAAACATGAAACATGTATCGTCCATACAGTTAGTTTCGAACGATGCTACATCTGATACACGACTGGTAGTGGTGGCGACGACGGCGGATCACACTTCAATCTTTTACATGAGTGATTTTTCTTCCCATATAATGTATTCATGTCAAATGGACCTTATTGTGATCAAAATTAATAAATGTAACAAAAGTATAACAATTATTATTAACTAGCAACACTATCCATAGGTGTTTGCGGAAGATCGATAAGCTTATGATTATGGGTATAAAATGATTTGAATATATATATATATATATATATATATATATATATATATGAAGATGTTTTTAATGGCTTCCATGGAGGAAAAATGTGAAGTTTCCAATGTATCTCCA
Organism: Taxus chinensis; assembly: GCA_019776745.2. Classification (NCBI taxonomy): domain Eukaryota; kingdom Viridiplantae; phylum Streptophyta; class Pinopsida; order Cupressales; family Taxaceae; genus Taxus; species Taxus chinensis. The sequence goes on along the minus strand of CM034155.1, from coordinate 576,014,549 downwards.
TGTTACACTTTATCTATTTTCATGTTTAGGTTCTCTTTTGGGCTGAAAAACTAGTTTAAAAATTATTGGAATCCCTCTCTCCCTTAGCACTAGCCAGGTCATTTGGGCATTAGATGGTGAGTTGAACCCAAGAAAATATGGAATAATATAGGATATGGGGAAGATGGACCACCAAATTTTTCCTTACCCCATATCATGCCAAGTTTCATAGTGTGAAAACATGAGAATGAAATGGAGGGGATGAAAATGGGTCTTTAGGAGATGAGATGAGGTCCATTATGTGTTTATGGGATAAATACATGATATTGAGTGTAATTTTATGTCCTAAACATCCCCTTGTATGTTGGGGAAAAGGGGAAAATGGAAACCAAGTTCAAAAAAATGTGCCATGGTTGTGCTTGTCATGAGGAGGGGACAAGTGAGTGAGAAGGTGAGATGGAACAAGTTTATATCCTACCCAGGGGAACATGTTGTCAAGTATTAAGTAAATAAAATCAATCCACCACAAGGGTGTAAAATTTTGTTTCTACTATCCCATTTCACCAAGGCATAAGGGATAAGGCAAAGCAAGAGTGACAAGTGAGCCTAGGGGTCAAAGGGTAATGGTTTGCAAGTGTAAGGTGACCTAGGGAACAATCTGTGATGTTTTAAGTGATGTAATTTACCTTATTAATAGGGGGTACAATTTTATGTCTTGACTATCCCCTTGAACCAATATAAAATGGACAAGGGATAAATTAGGGTGAAAATTATGCTCAAGCTTATAAAATATGTTGATGGCATCCTGCCAACACGAGAATAAAACACGAGAATAAAACACAAAGAGTGCTTTTTTGGCCTTGAGATCATATCTTGGAGTTTGGAGGCTAAACCTTATATGATTGTAACTTCAAAACACCATATGAGTTCATTCTAATCATTTCCAAGATATGAATTTTCTTTCAATTTTATTTTTTAGCCAAATCACTCTTTTAGCACAAATGAATAACATCAATGACTCAAATTATCATGGAGAGTGATGAAGACTTGGATAAAAATTATGTATCCACTATGTAGATTATTGTTTTCTTCCAAATATTTTGATAACTCCAGAAATATCTAGAAAATGTTTACTTTCTCCATCGTAGATGACATTTTCTGAATTTGTAGTGACCCATCTTTTCTTGAATGACTCCTTAAACCAAATGCCTTCATATAATTCTTTTGAAATTACATAGATCTCTTCAATACTCATTTATACAAACTTCAAATGGGCTTATCTCTTTCCATTAATCCTCCAGAGGGTATCCATTTGTTGCAAATTGGCTAAAATTATCCCTTTCTATGCCTCCAAGAACAAGTATTACACCTTAGAGATGATAACTTCATAAAGCCATTTATATACTTCCTTGCACATGAAACACACTTGAAAACCATTTTAGAAAACTAATCTCAGCCAGAATAAGGGTGAATTGGTTGGTAAGATGGCTAGAGGAAGGGTTTACAATGATTGGGAGAGGACGTTTTAAGTGGGGGGTTGGTTGTCATGGAATTTGTTTTACATTTTGCATGGTATACATTTAGCATGACAACGTATGTATAGATAAAATATGGCACACAAATTCAATCTAAACAAAAACATCAAAAAAAATATATAACCACCTTATGGTACCTTCCCTAAATGGATGGTTTAGTCATGGGAAGTGTAGTGCCCCCATAATTAACACCAAAATTAACCATCATATTTAACTTGGTAAATGTAAAATTAACAATAATTTAATTCCTGAATAATTAATGAGAACTTAATTTTAGAAAATTTTATTTAGGTTTTTCTTTAGAAAACTACTATGGCCCGCAAAATGACTTGCACTCTGACAAGATGATGTGTTTTCTTTATTAGGTGATACATATTGAGGGTAAATTTAATTTTCTGATAACCCTAACTAGTAATAAGGTTTAGTTTTCTATATTCATCTATGAGGCATGCAAAGGTGGTATCAGTTACTGGGTGCATATATTTATCTATATTAAAAAATGAAGGTTCCTTTTATTAAAATTTCAAATATCATCAATTGTTTTAAAACAAATCCTATTAATTGGTTTAAGTTATTTAGTCTAATTTAAAATATGGAGATTCAAATATCCATGTAAAAAATTAGGTCCAAATTATGGCCATTAGATGAAATCATTCTCCAACCTAGGATACTTAGCATTGACCATAACCCTAATATTCTTTAAGGATTTGATATAGTTTTGTCTGGTTTATTTGCTTATCATATGTTCTCTCATTTATTTTGTAGTTTCAAGTTCTGAGCTCCAATGGAGGCTCCCCAATATTAGGGTATGGTTCTATATAAACATGTATATATACTCAACATAATGAAAAAATGTATTTTCTCCATTTTTATTGTATTTATTTATTTATATACGTTATTTTCCAATATTACCCAATGAAAACATATATTCTCTTTAAAAATTTATGTTTTCTAACATGCAAGATCTCACATGGATTAGCTTATATTATTTTTCCACAACATAAGATGTATTCCAAACATAACTCCTATATTTGTCACCTAAAAGCGTTCATTCTAATCATGTGTCAAATAAAAAAGGTTTTCATTAGATTTAAAACTAGATTATTTTGAGGGTACTAACTTAAAATATCCCATTCACTTTATGGTTTTCCAAAGTTTGTATAATCACCCATCAGTGTTGAAAAATTATATTTCCTATTTGTCCATATGCTACCAAGTATGTTCATTGTTTAGCCACCATGACTAGCCTCAACACAACTAAGAAGTTATGCTTCTTAGAACTTACGTTTTGCATTCCCCACAGTGAATCTTTACCTTACACTAGAGCATCCCACACAACTTCTACACACACAAATACAATCCCCTACGAGGAAAACCACATACTATAGAAAATGTTTAACCATTAACATTCCTATAGGGTGGTTTCACGACGATGTCGATAAGAAGACATGTTATTATGGTAAACTAAATTTTGACTCTTATAGTCCTTAAGCTAGTAGTTGTAATTAAGTATAAGGATCTAGGCACACCCTAAAATTTCAGTTTTCTACGTTATATAAGTGATCACATAAGAAGGGTAAATCATACAAGAGTTTTACTCTAAAGTTGAAATTTTATCTAGGTTCATTTCCTACCATTCAAAAGTAATTAATACAACACACAAGAGGTTCATTTATTAATTTCACACCAGAGAACACTATAAAATATCAATAATTTCTAGTTAGCATATACATCCACCCCTCAACAATACATAATTTTGAATCAAGCTAATACCCATTTTCCAAACACCCCAAGATGCTAAAAATTTCATACTCATCACAAAATTCAATTATTAACATTTCTATATAAAACAATATTATTGATATATCCTATACAGTTAATTTATTCCAAAATAACATGCTATTATGAAATCACTAGTATGACTCCACTTTCTCCTTGTCTTGGTACCTGCAACCAACACGTGATCAACACAAACTACCGGCATGACACCTACCAAAAATTTAGCATAATTCATGTAATCATAGTTATCCATTCACATGATTATAATACTTAGCATGCAACAAGAGAGAGTTATAGATACATTCATTTCATTTCATTTCCTGACTGAGGGTGGGGGGAAGTCCATTTTCCCCACAATCAACTTTTTCAAAAAAAACAACAAAAGGAAGTTCCATACAATGATATATGAGGGTCTAAAAGTTTTCTCATCGGTTATTTGAATAGATGAGGGTCACATGGCATTCTTTCACATTTTGTTACAAGTTCACGAAAATTTCCAAATTTAACATGAGGGCTATGAAACCGCGTTCAAAAAATTGATCCTCACTGGTCAAACACACCATAAGATGAATCCTAATTTCTCTCTTATATACAAGTAATTCATTAGAGTTGACAGATCTCATAACTGATGAACATGGTTTGAAAGGCGACTAATTTTGCAGAGTCGTTGGTCGTAATTTGACTAGTTTGAACTCGCCACATAAAAATATAAGGCCTACAAAACCCCCTTACAAAACTAGTTTTTCAAGTGTTTTTGTCATAAATAAGGTTCGGTAGCAATTGAAACGAATAAATACTAGAGGTATACAAAGTCCAATATCAATTTCTTCACCTAGGGCCAAAATGAAAAGCCAAAACCAAACCCACTTTTGACTTTCAACAGCTTCCCAAAACTGCAAAAGGGGTTAACAGGGCTCATAGAGGGGTGACTAAAAATACACGAATGGTCATGCGAGGGTGTTCTAAGGTTTGATACGACACTCCACATGACATGGAACATAGTCAAAACTTTACTTTCCTATACCGTGGTTCAGAGAGATATTTTGCGAATCACAGAAAATCACATTTTTATTAGCTTTTGCAAGGTAACCCAGAAAGGTAGTTTTAAACCAAAAAACAAGTTTGACCTGCCAATTTGGTGATTTTTCGTTATCCAAAAGTTTTATCCAAATGTCTAAGGAAATAAATAGGAATTGTGCGTACACTCAAAAATTTTCCTTCTAGTTGCATAGAAAAAGGGAAAAAATTTAAAATTGTCGGTGTTACATCTCATTTAAATTTATTGAGACATACTCATCATCGGTTTTTTATTTTCTCTATTTTTAACCATAAGCAAAAACCAAAAAATTCATGTAAGATACAGGGAGATAACCATTTTTGTATTGATCTTACGAACGATAGACGAGGAGTTGAAGTTACACATGTTCACTAAATGCTTCCATGTTACACAGAGATCTAGTCGGGAACCACAAAATTTGACTCAAAACAAGGAGTTCCCAAGTCCTTTGGATGTCTAAACTTTGATGGGGTGAAATAAGACCTCGTTCAAAAGAACGTGGGCTTGAACTAAGAAAGCAATGATAAATCAGATTAAACACTCGTTGGTTGCATTTGGTGAGACATTGTCCATGCCATGTTTAGATACCCATGTTTTTACACGATGTAATTAGGATATTCCATGAGACAACATTCTACATATCAGTCTATCAGAATTCTCTATATTTCATGCCTTGCTAGAAGCTCATAATCAGCTAAAACCCGTATAGGAACAAATTAGGGGTGCTGACATGACTATTTGGAGTCAGGCTTCATGCCTACTCCTTGTATTTTCTTGAAAGTTTCTCATCTTTCCCACAAAACCATTATGTGTTTATCCTGTAACCTTTGTTTCCATTAGAAGGCGTCTCATTGAGGTGTTTTGTGAAACATAACCAACACCTTTTAACAAACCCATTTTTGCAATACCACAAACATTGCAGTCCACGAGACCACATTTCTTTCAGGAATTTATCAAGCAGTCTACAACCATGAGTAGGGGCATGTTAGTCTCCCTGTCAACGCACTTGCAACAAAAGCATCTAACCACACATTAAAAACAAGATTAGCTTACCATGAAGCTTGGTGGGTGCCCAAGTGTTGTTCTAATTCCCTCACACATGGATTCTCCTTAAACATCATAGAAGTAGGTGATAAGGCACTTTAAACAATGATTTTCTACCTCGAAAATGGCCTCATATCGAGGTCTGACACCAGAATTGTATTGAAATACTTGACAAGGTGAGCTTGCACACCTATTAACTAGGTGTTATAGAGTAGGGCACTACATCTCTCTCTGCATACAAGATCATCGTCCTCAATGCGGCACAACACCAATGTTGGTTAGAGGGATAAGTAATAAAGGAAAGTCAACAATGAAAAGTTGTGTCTAGGAAAAAAATTGTCACTAGAACACAACCGCAAGTCAAGCAAGTTTTGACAATTTCTTTAAAAAAAATTATGTTCTGTGAAGATTGGTAGTTCTCATTTACTTTATTACTCAGTCAATCTTTTCCTTTACACCATTTATTAATCCCAAAATTCATAATATTTCATTCTTTAGGATTCCTATTGACTTATTTTTGTAGGTGCCCAACTATAAATGACATCACGATGTCACACAAGGCCCAAACACAACACTAATGACCCACAAGAAATCTTGTTAACACATTTTCATGACTGTAATTGAGCACAATACCATTAACCTAACCATGGGAAGAAACATGCAATCTACGCAACACGGCACTCGACACACATATGCCCCTGACATAGATAATATACATAACACGAGCTTAATATAGAAGTAAGGCATCACAACAATACACATGCCCATGTTTCACATAGCCCAATCACAAGTCTAACCACACAATTTCAATATGGAATTGAATATCACATCATCAATGAGGAACATCAATCCTCAACATCACAAGACATAACAATACTCACATGATTACTCATGAATCATAAATACCATCTCCATATACCTCCCAATCTCCATAAGCCTCCCAAAACAACTCCATAAACCTTCCAAAACAGAGAAGAGAACCATAGTATCAATACCATACCTGGTCACTCTATGGACATGAACATATAGAGGCCCGTCACCTAAAAAACCAAAGGCCTAACGACATGCAACCCCGGGAAATACAGTCCTACGACCTTTGGGCATACCCCACACTCTGCATATGGACCGTATTAGGTCGATGACAAACATATAAGAACATACAACATGGTAGAAATAGCTCATTCAAACATTTAAGAAAGTCCACACTGGACAACAAATATCCAAGTGGCATCAAAATGATAAAACTTCAAGTTTCGATAGCAAGTAAAGAAAGGAAGCTCGATAATTTAATAAAAATGGCTAAGTATTCACATTCGAACAAAAAATATCCAAAATAATAAACAAGCCTCAAAGCCTACTAACAAATCAATTTTAATTATTGGTTCTAATTACAATTGAGTTTAAAATTAAAACACATATGAAAAGATTCACTTCACAAGCATTATAGTAGCCTCCAAAGAGGTCGCTCACTAGGGTACTATATCATCAAGTGTGCATCTCAGCATCAAGATTCCATATCGAAATATAAATAATATCTAATCAAATAATATAACTGTCATAATCTCTATCTAAATCATCCCTCCAAACTCCCACAAATCTCAACATAGTCGTAACCACACAAACGTCGTCAATAAGACTAGTTAAGGAGAGAGAAAGAGGTACATGTTTCTATTCACTAAGCCTAAGGTGTCCATGAAACACAATATACATGACCACCGTTGAGCAAATTTCATACATACCAAATGAATAAAAGTGGATTTTTCAATCTATGCTAGACTCTGTTGCCTATCTCATACTTGGCTCGAGTAATATGGACAACGGACCAGATTTCTCACTCCACAAATACACTTTTGATATTGTCCGCAGGGATCGTAAGTGTAGGGTACATAACATAACACATCACTATATTACTAACACAATGGTTATTTACGCACAAAAACCATAACATCTTATGCATAGTATATTTATCAGGTATAACATAACATTATTTCCACAACTCATAACATGTCATGTTTCCATATAATGCACCCAAAACTGCAAGTACAATATAATAGGGCTCATAAGATCACCATATGCCCCCAATTCACTACATGAATCCATCATATAACATATGAATACATATGTATAATGAACATATTTACTAACATCACAACATACAAATAATTACAATACAACACGGTGACATAGCATCATGATACATCGTAACACGGTGGCAACATCGTGATATGGTACAATTCACCATGAAGCACTTTTTCATACAACACATAACTGCACATACAATATCACATGATAAAGAAACACTACAACACTGTGTACTTCATAATAACATTTCTTTCACGCCACAAGGTGGTACCACATGTGAAATTCACATTGAATTCATGAAAGAGAGTGAATACTCTCATCATGAAACACATCAACATCATAATGATTCCACACTAATTGGTATGCACAACAGGTGCCTTCATATTATCACAAGTATAATGTTTGTCACATAAGAACATAATATCATATTACTCTTCCAACTCCTCCATCATCACACATAATCATAACAACACCAACTTTCCCAAAGGTTCGAGAGCATAAACCTCCACTCTGATACCATATGTCATGCCCAAGAATTTAGCACACAAGTACAACAATAAAATTACCAATATATATTTTTGGTCTTTCATTACTTGTTACACGACACCACATTGGATCACTTGGGATAACTCAACATCACATGAGATGTTTATGCAACATGATCCCACATATGTAACATGATGAGGAAAGGGAGAGCACCACAAGTGAGACAAACACATTGCCAAGCCTACCTAGGAGGCTTACAATGGGGAGAGGTTATCATTACAACTATCCCTTATCCCTCTAAGAAGGAATATTGGCTAGCTTTTGGTTCTTCCAAAGCATACACACCACATCAACTTTGACAAGCCCATTATCCCTCCATTATAATACATGTTTATCCCTCAACTAGGACTAGCCATGAATTCCTTTAGTTCCTCCAAAATAGAGAACACGCATATTTCCCCTTATTCCTCCCTTCACTAGCTACACCTCATTCCTCCAATAATCAATGATGAAACCTCACCCCAATATGTAGGAAATATACCACATGATAGCATAAGATGCACATCAAGCCGCATTTTCCCAAAAGAAAAGAAAATACAAAACAACGATCCAATCATAATATAAACCCACAGATAGGAACTTTCCACAACACAAAATTTTCATGGTTACATATATATTTCAATCATGTTTCATTATTTGACCTTAAATATTTGAAAAGCACCTAATACGTAAACCTACATTCTCCTTTTATCTAGGCTTTATTTTCTTTATTTTGTTTAAGATTTCACCTATAACGGTACTATTTAATTTGATCTTTTTCTCAAGAGCATGTTTACTTGGTATAGCATTTTGTTTTACATTCATTACGCAATAGGAACTAGCATGATGTCAAGAGGGAAGAGGTATATAGTTTAAAGGATTAAGGTTCAATATTCTTTTTTGATGCTTTAGTAATTGGTTGGGTTCATATTAATTTTTACACATCATGAATTTTTTTTTCTCAATTAAAATTTTATGTTTTCTTGAATGCTCGATCTCAAATGAAGCAACTTATATTCATTTTCCACAACATAAGAAGGCTTAATCCAGTTATAAAAAAGCTTTGAATTTCACTTTTCTCCTAGAACAACATCTCATGAATACAATTTCAAAGACTAAATGTTAATTACAATTTTGTTATTACCCACAATTAACTCTTAATATCGTACTATAGCAAACAAATTTTATATCTAAAATTAGGTATGAAATTTATCTGTAAACCAAATCCTCTAAGGTGTCTTTCAAAATTCCACTCCTATCATTGTCACCTAGAACCCTTCATTCTACTCATGTGTCAACTTAAAAAGGTTTGCATTGATTTGAAATCGGATTCTCTTAAGGTACTAATGTGAGAGAACCATCTCACTTTACAATTTTCCAATTTTTTTTTAATCACCCAACAATGATGCAAATTTGTATTTCCGATTTTCCCATATGCTACCAAGTTTGTTCATTTCTCATCCCTCCATGCTTAACCACTGAACAACTAAAAAATCATGTTTCTTATACCTTACGTTCCACATGTCCCAAAGTGAATCTATACCTAGAAGTAAAACATCCCACATAACCTCCACACACACGAATACAATTCCTAGGGGGCAACCACCATACTCTAGACATTGTTTAACCATTACCATTCCTACAACATAATTTTGTGACATTGTCAATAAGCATATGTGTTATTATGGTAACCTGAAGTTGGACTCTTATTTCCTCTAAGCTAGGAGGTGCCATCGATTATAAGGAGCCAAGCTCAACCTAAAATTTCATTTTTCTACATTATGAAGGTGATCACACGAGAAGGGTAAACTATAAAAGAATTTTACTAAAAGGTTGACCTTTTATTTAGGTTCCTTTCCTACAATTTCAAATTAATTATTACAACACACAAGAGGTTCATTCATTAATTTCACACCAGAACACACTATAAAAGATTAATTCATTTCCAATTAGCATATACATCCACCCCCTTAACAATAAATAATCCTGAATCAAGTTAACACCCATGACCAAATACCTATTTTCCAAACACCCCAAAATGCTAAAAAATTCATACTCGTCAAAAAATTCAATGATTAAAATTTCTATTTATAACAATATTTTTGATATATCATATGTAATTACATTGTTTCAAAACAACATGTTATTATGCACAAACCATTAATGCTTCACCTTGTCCTTATCCTAGTACCTGCAACCACCACATGGTTAGCACAAACTGTTGGCATGACATTTACCCAAAATCTAACATAATTCACAATTTAATAGTTTTCCATTCACATGATTCTAACATTTAACACACAAAAGGAGAGAGTTAAATATATTTTCAATTCATTTCATTTCATTTCCTAACTAGAGGAGAGAGAGAGAGAGAGAGAGAGAGAGAGAGAGAGAGAGAGAGAGAGAGAGAGAGAGAGAGCATTTTCCCCACAATCAAATTTCTCAAAACAAGCAACAAAAGGAAGTTCCATGCAGTCATATATTAGGTTCTAAAAGTTTTCTTATCAGTTATTTGACTTGATGAGGGGTCTCATGGCATTCTTTCACATTTTGATACAAGTTTGTGAAAATGTCCAAATTTAACCCGAGGGCTATGAAACTGCATTCAAAAAATGAATTCCCAATGGTCGAACACACCATAAGATGAATCCTATACACTCTCTTATATTCAGGGAATTCATTGGAGTTGATGGAACTCAGAACTAGAGAATAGGTTTTGAAAGGTGACTACTTATCCGAAGCCACCGATCGTAATTGAACTAGTTTGAACTGGTCACTTAGTGACCAGAGGCCTACAAAAACCCCCTTGCAAAACTAGTTTATCAAGTGATTTCGTTATAACTAAGGGCTGGTAACGATTGAAATAGATAAATACTAGAGGCATATGAAGGCCGATATCCATTTCTTTTCCTAGGGGCCAAAACGGAAATTCAAAACCAAATCCAAATTTTGACTTTCCACTTCCCAAAACTACAAAAAGGGTTAACAAGGCTCATAGAAGGGTGAAGAAAAATGCACAGACAGTCATTTGAGGGAACTCTAAGGTTTAATACGACACTCCACATAATAGGGAAAACAGTAAAAAACTTGACTTTCCCATTCTGGGGTTCGGAGAGGTGTTTTGTAAATCACAGAAAATCACATTTTTATTAGATTTTGCAAGGTGACCCAAAAGGTAGTTTTAAATCAGAAACAAGTTTGACCCTCCAATATGGTGATTTTCGTTATCCAAAAATGTTATCCAAACATCTAAGCAGGTAAACATGAACTATTTTTGCACTCAAAATTTTACTTCTAGTTGCGTAGAAAAAGGGAAAAAAAATTAATTTGTCAGTGTTACATCTCGTTAAAATTTATTAAGACATACTCATCATCAATTTTATTTATTTTTCATTTTTAACCATAAAAAAGGAAAACTAGAAACCACATAATTCATGCAAGATATATGGAGATAACTATGCCTATATTGATCTTATGAGTGAGAGACGAGGAGTTGAAGTTACACACATCCGATGGATGCTTCCATGTTGCAAAAAAAATCTACTCGTGCAGCCACAAAATTTGACTTAGAATGAGGATTTGCAAAGTTACCAAGCCCTTTGGATGTCTAAGCTTTGATGGGGTGAAATAAGACCTTGTTCAAAAGAACATGGGCTAGAATTTCGCAAGCAATGGTGAATTAGACTTAATACTTGTTGGTTAAATTTGGTGAGACAATGTCCATGCCATGTTTAGATACCCATGTCTTTGTACACTGCAATTAGGATATTCCATGATACCACATTCTACATACCGATCTATCAAAATTCTCTTTATTGCATGTCTTTGTGGAAGTGCATAATATGCTAAAAACCTATATAGGAACAAATTGGGGGTGCTAGCATGAGGATATGGAGTCAATCTTCAAGCCTACTCCTTTTATTTGCATGAAAGTTTCTAATGCCTTTCCCACAAAACCATTATGTGCTTATCCTAAAAACTTTGTTATCATTATAAGGTGTCTCATTGAGGTGTTTTGTCAAACATAACCTGCACCTTTTAACAAACCCCTTTGTGCAATACAACAAGCATTGTAGTCCACGAGACCACATTTATTTTAGGAATTTATCAAGCAGTCTACAACCAGGAGTAGCAGCATGTTAGTCTCATTGCCAACAATCATGTAGTAGAATCATCTGACCACGCATTAAAAACAAGATTAGCTTACCATGAAGTTTGGTGGGTGTCCAAATGTTGTTCTAATTCCCCCACCTTGGCACAGGCTAGGAGATGGTAGCAAAGTTTTGGTGTCTGGCTTTACACCTTTCCAAATTACATTTGGTGAAACAACATTCTGCATCACAAAGTCCACACCAATCTAAAATCACAATCTTGATCTCACAGCACTAAGCAATGCACCCAATGGAGACTATGTTGTCAAGGGTTACATACGATGGTTGTACACCTATCGATTACATTTTCTATGAAAGTTTCCAAGGTGTTTTTAACACGTCCATTTTCTGCATAGCTTATCATAATTGATGTAATGAGAGTACATCTATTTATGGAGGTTTTGGTCAAACAGGCCATGTGCCTTCAAAATGCGTCCACCAGGAATTCACAACTACAACCTCTGACATCCGTCTTGCACACAGGGGTTAAATTTGATGGTCACCCCTACCCGTCAAGTTTTGTTTTTGTGACGGTTGTCTTACTAATATCACCTTGTATATGACTTTTATTTTTTATTTTTGACTTTCACTTTTTAGGTTTGACGTATCTACATTCTAATAATCTTAATGTTTAACCCATCTTCATATTCTTCGAACTAAACTAAATGTGATACAAATTTGTTATTTTTTTAGACGCAAAGATACAAGACATGATGTATGATACCCACTATTCAAAACATGATATTTTAAGTTGAAATATCCATATTTTACAAATATTATACGATATTTCACATGGTCAAAGATATGATGAATGATACTCACTATTCAAAATATGATATTTTGAATTGAAAAATCTGTACTTTACTAATAATACAGTGATATTTCATATGATAGAATTTTACTTGGTTCTTTTTTCTTATAATATTGCAGCATGATATCAAAAAAATTATAACTCTAAACTTCAACATAGGTACACAAGCATACCTATTGGAGGATGATATCTTCAAACATGCACCATTTTGAAGCTAATCTTCATTATGCAAATGTAGAAATCTAGACTCCACATGCTTCTAATTAACCATTGACAAAAAGTTTTGTCATACACCCGTAAGATCACTAGCTTGTTGCTGCATGGATTCATTTGAACCTTTAACTTTCAAATTTTAACTTTCAAGGCCATTGGCCCAATGTGTATTAAAGTCATCCCCAATGCATTTCAAGCTGGAATACCTATCTTTCCCTTGGCTACCAAAGCTACTTTACGCAGATATATCTCTCCCTCTGCAGGTGGGATGTGGAGAGTGTGCTAATGCATTACAGAGTTATGTGATTTCATTTCCACATATTTGCATTTCTTGCATAATATTTTAATTAGTATCTCAAGTATATTACAAGCAATTTTTATTTCATATTCTCAGGTAGCATTGTATCAGTGGACCAATGGTAACTGGTAAGTGGTAAAGGAGTAGTTGTAAGTGGTAAATGGGTAGTGACTAGTGGTTGTAACTCCCAAATTGCTAAGCTAACAAAATAAAATTTCAAGAGCCACCCACCTTAATACTACACAGTCAATATTTGCTACTCTCTAGTTGGCTACGGACCTAATGCTTATGGTGTAGTTGTTTTACTTTATTTAATGGTAATATTGCAGAATTAACAAATTAACAATATCATCCTAGTTCGGCCACTTTGCAGAATTAAATATGTTAATAAGTGTTCCTCTTCACGACTCAGCACCTCACCCTGTAAATCGTGCCTTCCAAATCTAGACTTCTGAGTCTTTACTTACAGTAGTGGTTTATATGAAAAATGAAGAACGGTTGAATTTGAAATGCAAACGTCAATATGATAGGTTTGGAAAAACTGTGCCCATTCTGTGCTATGGTTGAAAATATAATCTAACCATAAAATACGTCTAAAAACCCAAAAAACATGTAAACAGGCGTTAAATTTAACCCCTGCTTGCACACCCCATTCCTCCACCACTATGAGCACTTGCTTACCTGGAAGTAAATTATTTCCCTTACCAACTCTCCATTACTCTTCCAACCTCCTTCAATCTTTCCCACTTTCTTATTTTTTTATTTTCTTTATATATTTATTTTTTGTTCACCTTAACTCATTTACAATATCATTCTAAATTTTAGCATTTTGTTTTTCCATTATATTATAGCGTTTTATTTTATTATTATCATAACTATTGTTTTATTTGTTTAAATAATAATGATTACTATAGTGAAAATAACAACATTATTGTGAATGTGGTTTGCACCTTAGGGTATATATAACCCGGGGTTAGTTAACATGTGAAAACTCACCAAGGAAAATGATCCATCAACGATCCCTCACACAAGAATTTTCCTTAAACATCATAGAGGTGGATAATAAGGCACTTAAAAAATGATTTTCTACCCTAAAGATGGCCTCATATCAAGTTCTAACACCAGAATTGTATCGGAATACTTGGCAAGGAGGGCTCGCACACCTTCTAGCTAAGTGTTACGAAGTAGGGCACTACAATAGCGCCTGGGTGCTCATGTTCCTTAATGGGAACTAATGTCCAAAGAGCTCTAAAGATAAAATAAGAAGTATTGAGCTAGGTAAACCATTGTGTGATGTACAAAATAAAAGGAATAATTCCATAAAAGTAGAGGATGAAAGCACGAAAAGATAAAGTAATGTCAATGTAAAACAAAACAAGTGTTGTTAATGTCTAGCTTTCTTACTTAGGAATCATGCATATAATGGCACACTAGAGGCGCAATCTACATAATTTTGTGCCTACGTTTTCCCCTACTTTATGCTAGTGAATGAATATTCGGTAGCATAAAGTAGATAGTAAGAGCATACCTTGCGTAGATATGAAGAATATTGTAAGTGATAACGTGCTAAATGGAAATTGTAGGATGTGTACCATGGATTCTAAGAGAGGATGAGAACCCTAGTGGTGACCTATGTGGATATTAGAAATAATTCCTACATTTGTAGCTGAATATTTCCTTTGTTTGAGCATTTTTTGTTTGAGACAACTTCTTATTCTATTTGTGTTTCCTTTTGTTGAGATAAGGATAGACCTGCAACAAAATAAAAGTGTAGTCAATTCTCATGAAATTCAAAATTGAAATCTAACTTAAAGAAATCATAATATAAATATGTATGAAAAATATGTGAATCAAGGATAGAGTACACCTAAATGCCGAGAGAGAAATGATAGATTTTTCTTATGTGTTTGCTTCATTAGAGATGGTTGGAAGATTCACGAGTGATCAATTCCTGAACTGATGTGAATACTTTGAGGATTTAGAAATCATGTTGTCAAATGAAGAGTGTTGGGAGATATTTTAGCTTTTCCCTCCACCCATTGACGCTTCCCCATGGATAAGTGCCACTGCATATGGTCACCAACCCAATAGTAACTAGCCACAGATGACACTTTGTTCTAGGAATATCATTGTCCTTGCATATGCCCTAGGTTCCACTGCTTATTTGATATTGGTAGGAAAAATTCAAACCGACAAAGAAGAGTAATTAGCTCCTTGCCCAAAGTATGAAACATGCCACTAATTTTGTTCCTTTGTTTCAAATAGTATACTAGAGTTGAATATATGTTATTGGATTCTTCTAAAAATGTTATTGAAAACATGTTCCAACTAACAAATATATGTTTTTGATCCCAAGACCAAAATGCCCGGGTGGGACACTAGCGCCCATCGTTCTTATCTAATCTAGGTGTTTATGTTCTTCTACTATTTCTAGCTCATGTCTAATTCTGAACCATTTTCTTAGCTCATGTTTAATCAAATTTTGTTCTATACCATTATGTATCTAGATTTTGGATTGTTGAGAGGGTGAACTAACCACCTAATGATTGCCTGACTCATTTCGGGTGGATCAGGTGAATCAATGTGAGTGCAGCCTAAATGGGGGAACTTGAAGCCGATGTGCACATTTGAATAAGAACTCATGCAGGGGGAATAGGGTATGTGCATGGTAACAACCATGGCTCATGAAAAATAATGGGAAGAAAGATAGCAACAAGTGTTATTGTCAAACAAACATGACATAATATAATAGAAACAAGACAAATACACAAACTCACATCAAGATAAAAACATAGTAGTTGGTGCAAAAAATGGGACACCTCTCAATATGTTACAAGACACTCAAGGAATTCAAGTCCATATAATCAAACAAGCAATCAATCATAGGGCATAACCAACGAAAAATGGAAAACAAGGCACAAACATAGAAGATAAGACATAAGAAAAGCAAATAATCATGGTTGGGAGTAATCTTGCATGACATATACTACACATAAAGCACCCGTTATCATGTTAGGATAATAAATAGTATGTCACAATGTATATAGATAAATGAAAGTATTAAATAGTATAATGATAACACCTGAATGTGGATAGGTGGGGAAAGTAGATGCCCACAAGAGCCTCAGTGGGAATGGTAGAGAACAATGTCAAGCATCATTTATCGTGCGATAACATGTAGATAGCCTAAATTCACCTTAAAGTACCATATGAACATTCATTTGTATATGTAAAAGGATATAACATACTATGAATCAGGCTAACATGATAAGTTAAATGCAACATGGAATAGTATAACCAAGGAAATAGACATTAACCAAGATCTAAGCTAGTGTTTTTGTAATTTTTTGAGTATGTTATCGTTTTTGTATTATTATAATATGAAATAAAAATTTAAACACATGTTTCCCTGTTATACCCCTCACATCCTCATTCAAAAATCCTAAAACCTATCTCATTATCCTAAAACATGATTCCACCCCTATAAAAGCATGTTCTACCCCTCCTAAACCCATTTACCTATCCTAAAACCTCCCTAACCACCCATAACCCATATAAACCTATATTTATCCTAAACATTTAACCTCTTAACTCCCCCCAAAACCTCCTCAACCATTTTCATTTGTATCTAAGCCCCAAAATATCATTTGGAAGTGGTTAAAGCCACTTCCAAGCGGGTTTTCCCAATTTTTCCGGGTCGCCAACGATTCTTGTTAGAATTGTTGTTGATTATAAAAGAAACACTAAACCTCCGTCGAACAGATCCTAAGACATTTTTGCAGTGAATCTTTTTTTCACTCCAAACCTAGATGACATAAATACACTGTCTTGGGTTCCATTTCTAATTTTGCATTGATTTACACTTTTACCACTTGAGTTCCTAATGAGAATAAAATTATATGCCCAATTTCCTTATGGAGAGCCAAAAGGTGTTTTTAGGAACCTTGAGGTCCCTCTTCCAACAAAAGTACTCCTAAGTTCCTCATATCATTTAAAATTATGCTTTCCCCTCCAAAAGAAAAGTTAAAAAACACTTAAAGTCCTTCAAACTCCTAAAATTCATTTTATAAACAACAAATTTATTCCCTCTTTCTCTATGAAAGCCATGGAAACCATGAAAAACCAGCTCCATGACCTAGCCTCTAAGAACACATTTTTGCTCATTGCTAGTGAGTCCATAGATGAAAACCTTTGAGATTTTGTCAACAAACTATCCTCTCAAACACCTTAAAGTTGATCTAGTATGCATGAGCTATGGTGAACTGATTTATTTTCTTTCTCCATCATAATTTGTTATTGAAAATGCTCATTTTGATCTAGCTTTTCTCAAAACCTTTTGCTCATTTTTGGAGATCCCATGATGGAAACCCTCTGAAAAATTTAACCACAGATTCCCCTTTTGAATTCACTTATTTTGAGTCATTTATTGAATGATAAGGTGGATCATTAAATTTACAATGATCAAAAAACTTTTCAGCCCAATCTTCATTAAAAACAAGTTAGTTATGTCCAGAATCCATTTTACCATTTCTCATTGATTGACATAGAGGAATTGTCTCAAATTTAGAGCATGTGTTCATCTTCCCAATACCTTTCATTTAAATACATCCATGTTATGTTTCATTAATTATTTCTACAAGATTGATCAAATCCATATGTAAGTTGTCATCATTAAAATCCCACTGAAATCTTTAAAACCTCAAATTTACCATGTTAAGTGCTAGTTTTCCCAGTACCAAATTGGTCATGCTACTCATTCTAGATATGAAGTTCAATTATTTTGGCTACAATACTAGTGAAATGCCTAGTATCAGAGATATTAACATATATTTCATGGACTTCGAAGGCCTGAGAGTAAGGATGAGAGAAGGTAATAGGATTCCAACGGAGGACAAAATCCTCAGCAATTGCATGTATTGGACTGTTGAATATACCCTATCTACTTAGTTTATGGATTTAGTCTTGGTGTGTTTCATCACTATGATCCTATCAACCGAGAAATTAAAGTTTAAATGGTTCATTATTGGCCCAGCTGGATCTAGTTCACATTGATACTACTTTTAGAATATTTAGAAGGAAGAACTTTATTGTCTTGACCAAGGAGAATGTATTATCCAAATGGAATAATTGGGATTCCAAGCTCCAAAATATGTTGGCTTTCTCTTGGTTGAAGTTAAAAAGAAAGGGTCATCTAAACTCCTAAGACTCTGGTGAGAGTTTACTTTCACAAAGAGCTTTGAGATATGGTTTTCCTCTTGAATTGAGTCATGGGATAACATGCAAAAAAGTAATTCAAGTCATATATGGCCAAGTTCATGAATGTTATTTGTGAGGTAACAAAATATATTGATTGGTGTCAGATCATCAGTGACAACTTTCCCAATTCCTTGTTCAACATAGCCTCAAAAAGTGAGTTCTACATGACCTCATATCTTGTGTACTCTATTGCTACAACTAAAGACTAGAAGGGAACACCTACCATATGAGAGCTAAAAACATCTAGGAGAATATATGATTATCAACCTTCAATCACTCATGAGTGAAGTTTTCAACATTCAAATGGGTCAACGATATTTGTTTTGTAGTCAAGTCATTGGAGGGCAACACCACTTTAAGAATCTCAAACGATGCCGCAAATCTCATCATTTTGTATAGTATCCATTTTATCCAATTTCAGACATTCACATATATTTGGGTTGGTGGCTTTGATGGATACCCATCCAAGCTTCCAAGGTATGTAAGTGATAAGCTAGTTTTGATTGATATATGTAGGTAATTAGGCATTATACATGTTAGGTTGAAAGATAGAAAAGTTAAGGGTATAAATTTTTCTATCAAACTTAGCATTTATTATTATAATAATTCTCTAGATGCCCATAATATCAATTCTACCATGATCCCCTTCAATTTTTAATCCTATTCTGAAAGAGTTCACGGTCTCTCCTTGTTGATAGTAGGGGTTTTGTGGGTTGTTAAATACTCATCTACCTAAAATTAAAAGACTTTTGGG